>BSQW01000008.1:18497829-19707382 GCA_030161315.1 Eutrema japonicum
CCGTCTCCAGCGACATAACCGGCGACAAAGCGCCTGCGCCGCCAACCCTCGACGTCGTTCTCCGTTCGTGAAGAAGACCGGCGCCTCCTTCCCGATGGCGATTCTCGCCGGATTCAACTTCACCCCGGCGGTTACTCTCAGCCGCCGTTACGCGTAGCCTCCGGCGCGTAACCTTCGACGCATTCCGTCTTCACCGCTAACCTCCGACGAAGCCCCTTTCTTCCAGAAGCTTCTTCTCCGTCAATGGAGATTCTCGGCGGCGGTTCTCAATGGCGGCGCTCCTTCTCAGTGTCTCCATCTCCGGCGACCGCAAAACCTTTGTCTTCTCCGGCGAAACCTCAGCCCCTTCCGGCGAAAACTCGCCGCTTACCAGATCCGCCTCCGGTTAGCTTTGGCGTTGACCCATAGAAACCCTAGATCCCTCACTCTGATTTTACCCAATCAGACATGTGACCTTGAAAAAACCATGAAAGCTTGACAACTTTGAAACCTTCTGTTTTACTTACAAGCTTCAACGTGTTTGACCAATTTTTCAACCGTTTCTTCGTGTGTGAGATTTTGTATTCCCGTCAAAACTGTGAATCGAAGAGCTTGTGCTCTGATACCACTTGTTAGGATTTAAACTTGAATCCTCTTTGTCTCAATCTATCTTCGATACAAAAATTAACGAACACGAGAATTGTTCACCCAGTTCACGGCCTCTAACCGCTACGTCTGGGGTGGATTCTGGATCCACAACATCCACTATGAAGAACAATCGGAAAACACCTTCGATGTGGTTCACAATATAGATATCTCTCACCCAACAAACAAGAAAGAACAAAGAACAGAACTAGATTCCCCAGAGAAAATCCCTATTCTCTCTCTAACTCTACGAGCCGCCTCTAAGGCGCTCGGAATCCTTGGAGTCTGGATTAGGTATTCCTATTGTTAAACACTTGTATTTATAACAAAAAAAACCCTATAAACTTAATTTGGCCCAACTTGACACTAAAGCTTGTACTAAGCCCAACTGCTGGCCCAAGTTGTGAGTTGACTGAAGTCTGACTTCTCACAATGCCACAAGAAAAAAAAGTAAATCATGTCTTAGCCAGATCGGTAGTTGAAGGAATTGAAAACTCAATGAGATCAAGGGCATTGAGCATTATAAAGAAAAATAAACCATCAAGGAAAAATGTAGATACGTACAAGAGAATGTGGAGTTCATAGTAAAGTACTGTAAAGCTATGCCAATTCTTCATTTTAGCTTTTATACGCCCACATGGCCACACACATGTACATAATCAACACGAATGGTTTACTCAACATTTTCAATAAACAGGCTACAACAAATCCAATCTCGAAATGTCAAAAGCGAAAGTTTGGGATTTGACTTTTGAGAGAAGCTTAGGGTCTGTGAAATTGGGAATCGTATGTTTCAGATTCGTTAAAACTTCAAAACTGCTCGTTTAAATGACGTCGTTTTGTCGACTTTTTTTGTTTTTAGGGAAAACGACGTATTTCCCCTCAAAAATATTATATAGGTGCAGATCCACCCACAGTTTTGACTTCGGCATAAATCCCCTCGATTTGAATGTCAAAAACATATTTACCCAAAAAACAAAAGTTTTAAACTAAAATCCACCCGTACCGATTAATCCCAGTTTATTGTTTACAAACCGACTCAACCTAATCTTAAACCTAACAAAACCCAATCCAACCAAATCTAATAAAAAAAACCGACCTTATGACCCGACCCAACATACACCTATACACACACCTATACATATACACATCGTTCATCTCCTCCGCTAAATCTCTTCGCTTCTTCATCGTCCTCCTCCCTTCACCACCACCACCACCTAAATATGAGTATCATATAAACCCATATTCATGATTAGATAGTGAAGTCAATACCAAAACTGAGTTCGTTAAAAACCCAACCTTGATTTTAGAAATTGAATAAGCCAAGTTTGCCAAATAGGACATTTGGGCATAGAGTTTTGATTCGCATCCACCATCATCTTCAGACAATATGGCGTCTTCTAATTCCTCCTCGTCCTCATTTTTAAATTTAACAATTCGACACGATTTCATTTCAAGAAGAGAATATTGATAATAATGATTCATGAACATCTCCGTTATTTGAATCATTGAAAAATGAACATCTCCGAAACCAAAAAACTCTAAATCGAATCAAAATCCTTTCTAATAAGAACACAATAACCCAAAACAACCAAATCCCTTCTCGATTTCCCAAAAAACGCAAGCAACACAGCCGCCGGAACAGCAACCGCCGCCGCCTCCTGCCTTTGCTTTGCCGTCCCTCACCATCGTCCACAAGATCTCTCCGTCCCTTGCCGTTTCCTTCCGTCACGAAGACCTTCACCAGAGCTGTTCCTCCGTGATTCATCGTCCACAAGAACTCGCCGTCCCTTGTCTTCTCACCCGAAAGAGAAACTAGATCTCTCTCTCTCTCTCTCTCTCTCTCAACTTTGATGAATCAATCGGAAGAAACCAATTGATGAATCGATCGGAGAAATCACACTCGAAAAAATAATTAAAGATTCAAAAATTGAATGAACAAGAAATTGAATGAATATTGAGAGCATCAATCGGGGTTAGATCGAATTGGATTTTTAATTCGGTTTAGTGGGTTTAGATTTTTGGTTGTGATAGTTTTTGGTTTTATAATTTTAATCGGGTCAAAATCGGGTTTTATTCGGTTTAGGATTAGGTTTATTTAGTTTGTAAACAGTAAACCGAAATTAACCGTGACACGGATGGATTTTAGTTCATAACTTTTGTTTTGTGGGTAAATATGTTTATAACTTTCGGATCGGGGGAAAATATGTTTTTAACTTTTAAATCGGGAAGATCTGTGCCGAGGTCGAAATTTTGGATGGATCTGCACCTATATAATATTTCTGAGGGGAAAATACGTCGTTTTCCCTTGTTTTTATTGTCGTTTCCGAGGAAAGAAAACGTTTTGTTTCAATAAAACCGACGTGCATTCTAGGAAAGGGAAAACCAGAACGGCGTGCGTTCTTTCCGAGAGACGATTTGTTTTTGTTTGTTTGTGTGTTTTCCACCCCATACTAACCAAAGTTTTATATTTCTGCCCCATAATCTTAACTACCCTAAGAGTGAAAATGTTTCTTCTTAGTAATCTATCTGGTCCTTTTCTTCCTCTTCCAATATGTGAAGACCAAGTCATTCTCATAGCAACACGAGAGGTAACAATGGTCTAGCCTCGCCTAAGTCGCCTCCCATCATAAAATGGCTTGTGCTTCAATTCATTATGTTGTGAATTTCGCCGAGAGCAACAAGCAATCTTGAAGATAAAACACAAAATGAATGAGAAATACTTAGAATATGTGTAAAGGGTTTTTTTTTTTTAATAGCTGAGGTTATGGGCCCGTACATCCCCGGAGCGGGCCCAAACTATGTTAAAGTCACTTTTTCGGAGAAAACCCCTCCCAACGGAAATCGAATCCATGGCCGGTAGGAGAGGCACATACCCACTCCTCTTTAACCACTAGGCCAACTCAACGTTGGTTATGTGTAAAGGGTTTTAATATCACCACAACTTCACTTTTCGCCTCAAATGAAGACCAATTGCTTTGTCAATCTACAAGAATCCATCATAAATATGTAATAAAGGTTCTTTTTAAGTTTCAAGCAAGGTCATTTGGATTTGCTGTCAGATACAAAAGTGAAACCAAATATGATCAAATTTATACAAGTAAAGAACAAACAAAAACGAGAGAGAAATTAAAAAGGAACAAAAAGAAAAACTAAATTACTTTGGGAGAAAAAAAAGAGAGTACTCCCTAAATGTTCGTTTGATTAATTCATGTTGTTTCCTTTTCAATAAACTTAACTCCATGCATCAATTTGATTGTTGTGATATATAATCATGAGAAAAAGCAAAGAACATTTGAGTGGAAATCTTATGTTGTCAACTTGTCTGAAAAATCTCTCGTGTGTGTGTTTGTGATCAGGAAGAAGTTATGGAAGCGACATGGAAACACTAAGGCGGAGTAATAGGATTATGCAGGAAACTCGAGAAAGGCGATCGCGTTTTAGCGATGTCTTCTCTTGCTGATCTTGATGGCAAAAACATCGAGGAGACCGAGTTACGGGCATTTTCAACGTCGGCGTGGTCTTGTATCGGTTAGAGAAAGTTTAAGTTTTGAGGTTGATGGACGATGTGAACAGACGCGTGGGTTCGAGAAGTGAGTCTTCGGATTCGGTTTTGAGGAATCTATTGAGTTCTTGTAAAGAGTTTTTTCGTTTTTTTTCTTCTGCAAATCATATCTTTATTAAGTTGATAATACAAAATCAGAGTACAGTGTTCTTGTAAAGAGTTTATGAAGTATAAAACACATGTTATTGCGAATCTAACGTTAAAAGAAAAGGCATGTGATTAACATCTCTAAAAAGCAAACTATATTTTTTTCTAAGAATAAAGAGAAATTTTGTGCACGTTTCTTGTTACTATATGATTGAGTAGAGTTTAGGGTTTGGACTAGATATACGAAATGTTTAAGATATTTTATTTATAAAAAATGTGATAAATATACTTTTATAATTTAAGCATACTACTATACGTTTCGTTAAGATTTTTTCTCAAAATTTATATTATGTTGTTAATAAATATTTATCATCACAAAATTGCAAGTGCAAGCCGGATCCATTGTGGAAAAAAATTGTAGTTTGAAAAACTTTTTTTTATCTAATATGATTTAAAAAAAATTTTAATTCACTACAAAAAAAATTGCTTATTGATAGCACATTATAATAACACATTTTCTGTAACTACTATTATAGTATTTAAGTATTACCTAAGTTGAAACAAGATACGAGTGAGGAAGAAGATTGATGAGTATATTAGTTGAATAACCATTTTATCTTCAAAACCTTAACTTTTAAGGATTACTAGGTAGGTAGCCCGTGCCTTGCGCAGACATATAGGTTTCATAAACTAATTACATCATTAAGTTATTAATTTTGGTACCGATAAAAAACCAAACACAAATATAACAACAATGTTAGATTTATGATCAATCCAAAAAAAAAGAAATAACAACCAATATTATTCATAAAAAATACGAAATAAAGCAATGGCAATCATAGAGCTCGAGAACATATTGAATAATATTTCATTCACTCACACATTGTATGCAAAACAATTCTTTTTTATCTCTCCATCACTAGAACTCTCTCTCCATTTTGTCGTAAGTGTCTCTCGTTCTAATCGGTTATTCCTCGTCTTTTTCTTCTTTTTATCGTCTTTGATTTTTTTTTCTTCTTCTTCTTAATCTTCTTTGACTTCTACTACTTTTTCTTTATCATTTTTGTCTTCTCCAACAATTCTTCTTCTTCTTACTCTTTCGGCTTGTTTTCGTCTATCTCTTCCGGTTTTCCATCTTCATCGTCTTTGTTCTCTGACTTATTATTCTTTTGGTTTTTATTCGTCCCGTCTTCATCCTCAAATTCTTCTGCTTCGTATTCTTCATATTTATGTTTATCTTCTCCCTCATATTTTCTTTTTCTCTTTTTCATAATCTTTGGCTTCTTCTTCTTCTTCATCACCTTCGTCTTCTTCTACTCCTTTTTCCCCTTCTTCTTCTCCAAATCCTTAACTTTCTCCTCCTTCTTCTTCTTCAACGTCTTGGTCTCACCCGCCTTCTTATTCTACTTATGGTTTTTCTTTTTCTTTGTCTTTGTCATCTTCCTCGTCTTTTCTGACTTTTTCTTCATCATCTTAGTCTTAGTCTTCGTCTTCTTCCTCTTATTTTTCATCATCTTTGGCTTCTATGAATTCTTATTTTTTCACTCTCTCACTCTTCCAGTTTTTCTTCGTCATTTTCTTCTCCCTCTTCTACATCATTTTCCTTCTTCGTCGTCTTCTTTCTCTACAGTTTTTCTTCTTCATCGTCTTCAACTTCTTCTTCTTCTTCCTTATTGTTTTTAACTTCTATGGCTTCTTCTTCCACTTTTTTTCTTAAGGTTTGTCTTCATTTTCTTCTTCCGGTTTTTCTTCGTCCTCTTCTTGTTTCGGCTTTTTCTTTGTCCGACTTTTCTTCGCCCTCTTCTTCATCATCTTCATATTCTTCCGTGTTTCTTCGTCTCATCTTCGTCTTCTTCCTCGCCATATTCAACTTTGAATCAAAATCTTCTATTTTCGGTTTCCATTACTCTCTCTCTCTATCTCTCTAGATTCCTAACTTAGATCTCCCTTGGTTATTCCTCGATAATCTCAAGCATGTTCTTCTTCTCCACCATGAAAGATAAATTCCACAATAGATGGGTTTAGTCTTGTCTCCTTCTACTTTCTCCTTCTCTCTTTTGCTCTCTTAATTTACCTTCAAACATCTTCCCCATCTCTTCCTTCTCCTTCTTCATAACAATCACACATTTTTTTGACGCCAAAACATCTTCATTGTTTCAACCATTGTTTCCGTGTAGCTTCTATAATTTTCCTCAAGCATTTCAAACAGGGTTTGGAACCGGTTCAGTATTGTCGAATTCAATATCTCTAAAATTTCTTTGTTCATACATAGATATGGTTCGTGGATCGTTGCCATTTTCTCCTCGAGCAATGCTTGTTTCTCTAAACATTCTGTAATTTCAAGTACTCTCCTTATTAACACAATATTTAAGGGTTAATATTAAAAATCCAAACAAAAAAAATATATATGTTTCGAAGTCGTGATCGAAGATGTCCTCAAACGCATAATAGCGATTCTATCAATTATTGCTGTTTAAGAGGCTTACATTAGAATTAAGAAAATAGAATATATATAAAAAAAGAAATAAAACTACCATTACCAAAAAACTACACTTACATGTTCTTGAATGCTCTATCTCTCTCTCTCTCTCTCTCTCTCTCTCTCTCTCTCTCTCTCTCTCTCTCTCTCTCTCTCTCTCTCTCTCTTCTCTCTCTCTCTCTCTCTCTCTCTCTCTCTCTCTCTCTCTCTCTCTCTCTCTCTCTCTTTCTCTCTCTCTCTTCTTTCTTATCATTTTTCATCATCTTCGCCTTCTCGACATCTTATTATTCAGGTTTTTCGTCGTCTTCTTTTACATCTTCTTCCTTTTCTTTATATTTCAATTTTTCTTCTTCTTCATAATTTCTTTTTTTTTTCATCGTCTTGGGCTTCTTCTTTTTCATAATCTTCGTCTTCTTCGACTTCCTCTTCTTTTTTTTCTTCCGATTTTATTCGTCGATCTTCTTGTTCTTGTTCTTCGAATTCTCCTAATTCATTGCATTTGTCTTCTTTGTCTTCTATGGTTCTACCCCGTGCGTCCGCACGAGAATTTTTATTCTTCTACTTTGTTTTCTTCATCTTTCAGTTTTCTTATTATTCTACTTTGTTTTCTTCATCTTCCGGTTTTCTTTTCTTTCTTCGTCTTTAACCTTTCCGGTTTCTTATTCCTATTCTTCTGGTTTTCTTATTTTTCTTCAACTTCCACATCTTTGTACCTTATCCTTCTTCATTATTTTGTTTTCTCCCTTTTTTCCTTTTTCTTCCGGGTTTTACATGACTTTGTCTTTGTCTTCTTCCTCATAGATTAATCGATCGAATGGACTAAAAATCTATAACTTAACCGATTGACTTGACAAAAAAGTGAATAAAACTTGTTTAACTTAATCGATCAAATTGAATGAATTGTTAATGAGAATGAATTGTAGTAAGATTATTCCATTAAGAATATATATTTTGATCCAAAATCTGAGCATTGTATATATATCAAGACTAATAATAATTACAATCATCATAAATTAGACCCTTAGCGATCGAGTGTGTTGGCGGATAAATGTCAATATTATGTTGCGGTTGGCTTCCTTCCTGGTTGCTAGAGATTTTTGAAGCGGATCCACCGATTACCTATGTGTAATTGGTCAAAGGTGATTGTCTTTTTTCCATCATTGTTTTGATTATCAAAAATACTCAAAATTGCATTTTTTATCGTTTATGAGACATTAATATTATTGAGTATAATTTTTATATATGTATAAATTAGAGTTAGCATCAGCATAAATAAATTGCAGTAGTGGCCATATATGTACATGATATATCTTCAATTTATCACATAGAAAATGATTCTAATATGGTTACTAATATGTTATATCTTGGGGTGTTTCTGGTGAAGATATGCCGGTAAGATTTTGACGTATAAGGTTGTATGTATTTTTTTTTTTGGTTCTTAGCTGAGACTTCATCATCTTGGTTACACAGAGCTGATGAAAGAAGTAGCATGTAAACTCTCTAGAGATCTTGAATAACGCCAAATGATCAAGTAATTCCTCTATCTATCACACCGGCTTGTGTATACAAATGAAGAGCATAATCTGTATGCATGTAGGTTCTATATAAAACCTTCACATATTACAATCAAGTATAAACTGATGATAGTAGGACACTGGGACATGGCTTTTGTGAGGAAAGTAGTGTCAGTTAGAATCATGTTGATCTCTAATTGTTATATTGTTGTATGAAGTAGTTGTGGCTGAAATTCTCTTATCTCTGTTTGTCTAACGTTGAATTCTCTAATTTGGTGCATGGGAAATTAGAGATCAGTGTGTTGTTATAGTTGAGCTGATTGGCGATTTTTTTTAGAGGTTCTATTTCGGGTTTATTGTCAATTTCGGTTGTGTTAATTTGAAAGTTTGGTTATCTATTTTTGGTTTAGTTTGTTATAGTTAAGGATTTATGTTAGATATGAGAAGTATTTGAAAGAAGGAAAATTTGTCCACGTTTATGGATCGGAGGTCGATCTTTCCATCTGATATTTCATCTCCATTCTCTTTTGTTACAATTTATTACATTTGGATTTTCTTTACCAATGTTATGAAGGTTTATAATCTATATAGAGAAAGAAGGTTTAAGTCATTGGTCTACATAGAGATTTACATTTAAGGCAGTCAATTGTTTTAAATATAAAACACCACATAAGAATATAACCGCAATCAATCAATTTTGGCTTTGAATTGAATGTTTCCTGAAAGTAAATAAATGCTTAAATCCGTTTTCAAATTTGTCTTTCTTTCTAAATTCTCGTATGGGTGATTAAAACATATTTTCCCATTTCCAAATTCAGTTCTCCAAAATCAAGAATCAAAAATGACAATGGATTCTCAAGAAATTGATTCATCATCGAGTACAATCATCGTCTTCCCTCTCTGTTTCTCTCATATATCTAAATCTCATTTACTTATTCATAAATTGATTAGATTTTTGGAACACTCTCTCACTTTGCATTAGCAGCAAGAGAAAAAGGTTGACTTTGCTCAGCCAATAAGAGATAAAGAGAGTAGATGGAATCATCGTAAAAGCTTGGCCTAGGACACTGCTTTTTTCACCAACCCTGGTTTCTTCTCAATTTCCTAAATTCATTTTGTGAATTTAACAAACCTGAAGAAATATAATTATAGTTACTATGATTTTTCCCAAATTTTTGTTTGTTACAAGAGTGTTAGATCCTGAAGAATTTTTCGGGAGCTTAAAAATTGGCGTGAATGAGTTTGAAGTCAAAGAAAATCATAAGCACTCGATTAAGACACTTCCATATGTTTATTCGGAAATCGCTGCTCGTCCAAGTCTTTGTTTGGGAGAACGCTTTTTTTTACCGATCCAGGTCTCACCCTTTTACTTCAACTACTGTATATGGTTTTAACATTTTTACATTTTTAAAACATTATTCCAGCATTTTTTTATCATTCAAATAAGGATTCCTCAAGTTTTCATATTTTGAAAAGTGATTCCGTTATCCATTATAGTCGTGCTAAAAATTATGATTAGAACAAAATAAAACAAAAAGTTATTAATCTACTTGCAAATATTTTGCCGAAACTCTATTGTCTATTCATCTAAAATGATTCTTGCTATTCAATTATTTAACAATTCTATTATTCTATATTTTTTGCTATATGATCCGCTTCGATTCTGTATTTTGAAAATTGACAATTAGAAATTATTGTGAAGGTGTTCTTGATGCTGAGGAGTTGTCTCTACTGAACAATGGTTTCACCAATAACACGCAGCTTCATAAGTCGGATGTTTTAATGCCGACGACAACTCAAGGCAGCAGACTTTCTGTGGCGAGCATTGAGTTTGAGTTTGACATGTTTTACGACCTGAGAGCCTCTCTATGTAATTCACTGAATGTGAAGCAGACGGGAACTCAATAGATCCAGCGCAAGTTACCAGATGGTAAAAAGATATAAAAAATATATATATATATATATATATATATAACTTGAGAGGGACGACTTCTTTTTTTCTCAGAATCAATCAAATTTGCTTTCATCTAAACATTCTGATTTTGTTTCTGAAGAGGACTTTAAGGGTGTAGACATAAAGATCAACCTTTGAGTCTCATTCCTCAGCCAAAAGTGTCGTCCTCTGCTTCATCTTCTTCTATCTCCAAACTTTTGACTCCTAGTCAAGCTAAACCCAAAAAGACATGTGTTAATAGTGAACTCGGTGAGAACATGATTCATTTTTTTTTTGGTCGTTAACAGGAGAAATATCAATACCCTTAAGAATTCCACATCTTTTTGTTTGATTTTGAAGATAGGAATAAGGGAAAACACAAGAATCATGGGTTTGAAGAACAATATGGATCATCAATATCTATCTTAAGGTCATCGTACTTAGGTCATGCAATGAAGGATTTGACATCATCCTCCTCTGGTCTGAGGTTACCACTGCCAAAGATGAGATTTTTCGACTCGGTATGTTTCCAAAGAATATATTTTATAAAACGTACCCAAGCATCTTGTGATGATGATAAGAAAAGCTAAATTTTGTTACAACAGGAGAACAGCGGAGAGAAAGATGAGAAACGATGCCATACCCACATGATCCAAAAATAATAAAATCAATAAAAGCAGATACAAACACAAAAATATAAAGCCACAAACGTGTGAGCCAAGAAACTTATACCTCGCTAGAGCATGAAAGATGGAAACACCGAATTTGAAAATTTAAAAAAAAACAAATGGAGAGTAATGATCAACACACAAACCCTAATATCGTAGAAACCAAGCACTAATCGAGCTCGCTATACCCAAAAATCATGCGCTATACCCAAAATCCTGAAGAAAATAGATATATTTATAATCGCCAATTCAAGCTAGGGTTTTGCCCTTTTATTTTATAGAGATAACCTCAAATGATAGATATGATAACCGACCAAACTTATCTAAGATTAATTTTATAAAAAATCTCAAATAAAAGTTCGAAACCAGTTTACCTTCACCACTTCCTTTGAATTAGATGTAGAAGGCTTCCCATTGTGAAGTTCCTAAAACTGTCGGATCTCCAGAATCCCTTTCAAATAAAGTGAGATTCGAATAAAAATACAAAAATTGTTCGTGTATCAACAGTATTATCAATCATACAAACCTTGAGAGTAAGAATATGCCGAGTGGGCTAACATTTGTGTTGGAACTAAACTCCTTGTTAGCTTGGTTTCTTTTTTTCTCCGCAGTGGTGGGTGCGGTCTTGGATAAAACACAGACCGCCGTGTATTGTACTTCCTTCACCGAAGCTTATTTTGAACACTACAAGAAAATACGTCTATTACAACGGACATAATCGATGTAAAATCGATGTAAAACAAATTTTGGGACGGTTAGCGGCGATTGTCAAATCGTCGTAAACTGATCATCGTAACTCGATAATCGTCGTAAATTCGTCGTAAAAACTGGGACAAATACGAATCGTCGTAAAATCGTCGTAAATTATTCGATGTAAAATCGATGTAATTTTACATCGATTTTACATCGAATAATAGAATTTTTGTATTGTGAAATGAATTCGATGTAAAATGAATTTGATTTAAATTGAATTTGATGTAAATTCGATGTAAATTGAATTCAATGTAAATTCGATGTAAATTGAATTCGATGTAAAATTAATTCGATGTAAAATCGATGTAAATACTAGATCGATGTAATTTCGATGTTATGTATAAATTATATAATTAATAAAATTATAATTATAAACTAATAATTAATAAAAATATAATTATAAACTAATAATTAATAAAATTATAAATTATAAGATATATAATTAATAAAATTATAAGTATAAATTTTATAAATAAATTTAAAATATAAAATAAAATTCGAAATACAAATAATAAAAATACAATTCGAAATACTAATTATTAGGTTGATATCGAAGTTCCTTAAAAGATAATTTCCAATTCTAACTAATTTCCAATCCTAATTTCTAATCCTATCTAATTTAATTGACAAAAAAAATTAAATTTTAGAGAGATGTTGGAGCTTTGAGAGAGAGAGATTGTGAGAGAATGAGGTTGAAGGAAGAAATCTGGGCTCGTATATATAGAGTGGTGGTCGTCGTAATTTCGATGGTAAATTACATCAGAATTACGACGGATTCGATGTAAATCCATCGTAAATTTTTAACCGAAAAATTAAACAATATGAATTTTTCCTCACGCGACAAATTTAATTTTTTTTTTACGATTTTACGACGGATTCGATGTAAATTCGATGTAAAATTACATCGGAATTACATCGAAAATCATTTTTTAGTATTTCGATGTAAATTTTACATCGAATCCGTAATCCATACTAATTTAGGGTATAAGGTTTAGGGCTTACGATGGTTATAGGGTTAATTATAAGTTCTACAAGATTAGTTTTTCATCGTTTATATTGTTTTAACTAAGTTCTACTCATTGTATACAAAAATTTGAGTTTTCACAAAAATCAATAACATTATATACTTCATGCATGTTATGGATATACTTATAAGAACAAAACTTATACATTATTATGCAAGATAAGGAAGTTTTCCAGAAATTAGATTCAATCGTCGTTATTGAATTTTTTGTTTATTAAGGGAAGTCTTGGATGCACAAATATACTTCGTTGATACATTTAAATATTGTGTATTGTAATTTAGGATATAGGGTATAGAATTATTTACATCTAATTTACATCGAAATACTAAAAAATGATATTCGATGTAATTCCGATGTAATTTTACATCGAATTTACATCGAATCCGTCGTAAAATCATCGTCATCAATAATTAAATTTGCCACGTGTGGGAAATTTCATATTTTTAGTATTTCGTTGTAAATTTGATGTAATTTTTACATCGAATTTACAACGAATCCGTCGTAATATCGTCGTAATCAAATAATTTTATACCATATACCCTAAATTACAGTACACAATATTTAAATGTATCAACGAAGTATATTTGTTCTTCCAAAACTTCTCTTAGTAAACAACAAATTCAATAACACGATTGAATCTAATTTCTTCGAAACTTACTTATCTTGCATAATAATGTATAAGTTTTGTTTTTATAAGTATATCCATAACATGCATGAGGTATATAATGTTATTGATTTTTTTGAAAACTCAAACTTTTGTATACAAAGAGTAGAACTTAGTTAAAACAATATAAACGATGAAAAACCAATCTTATAGAACTTATAATCAGCCCTATAATCATCGTAAACCCTAAACCCTAAATTAGTATGGATTATGGATTCGATGTAAATTCGATATAAAATTTACATCGAATTTACAACGAACTACACAAAAATGATATTCAATGTAATTCCGATGTAATTGTACATCGAATTTTGGCATCATCGTAATGTCGTCGTAAAAGCGTCTTTATATTACGACAATTTTACGACGACAAATATTTATGACGACTTTACATCGAAAATATATTTTGTTGTAAAATGGATTCAAATTCGTTGGTACTTTACATCGAATTATTTCCGTCGTAAAATTTCGTTGGAATAAGGCTGTTTTCTTGTAGTGGAACTATTATAAATTTAGGATTCATGAGATCAAGAAATAATCCACAATCAGATGACCAATATTTTTGTCCACAAAAAATCGATATTTTGTTTTTTTACCAAAATTTAAAAACAGTTTTTTTTAGTGAAAACATGGAAAATAAAATAAAAGTACAAATATTAGATACGAAAATCAGTAAAATATACACTTTTATATTTTTAATATATACGACAAAGATTATATACGAAGATTGGCAAAAATATACACTTTTATTTTTTTAATATATACGGCACCGACTAATTACGAATACAATCAAACGTAGGTTAGGGTTTTCTAATTATTGGGTCAGCAATCTCGATTTTTGCAAATACATAATGTCAAATATTTGTTAATGTTTCACACTCAAAATATAACCCATCACGAAAATATGAATAACCAAATACAACAAATTCAAAAAAAAAAACATTAGATGAATTTTCAAAAAAAATAAACCAAAAAATCGATATTTTGTTTTTTTTATGACAATTTTGAAGACAAAAATTTAAAAACGGTTTTTTTTAGTGACAATATCGAAAATAAAATTTTAAAAATGCAAACCCATATGTGATTTGAAACCCACTATTACGAAACACCATAAATTAAAAGCCCAAAAATCGATAATCGGTACCGCAAATTTCAAAATCTAAAAAACTTAATTTGAACCGGAAAATATAATAATTGAGTTTTACGGTTTAAGGTGAATGAGAGAGTTCTATTTCGAAAAATCACTTCAAACTTAATTTGAACCGAAAAAGATAATAACCGAATTTTACGGTTTATGGTGAATAAGATAGCTAATTTTCGAAAAATAACTTCGTTTATAATATATATGATGAGAGACGACTTGACTTGTGTGTGTGGAATGAGATAATGTCTTGATTAAGGAGACATAATTGGCTTCGTAAATTGTGAAACAAACAAAAAGTTGATAAAAAATGGTCTAACCATTTGTTTATTGCAATTTGTAGGTAATTAAGCTTAACTTCTGATTAAAAAAAGGTTTAACTATGCTTAGTTGTTTCGACCAAAAATCCCTTAAGCAAAGTGATCTGGAATTTCTAGGGGTTATCCAAACCGGTTTAGGTTTGACCCGGTTAAGAAAACAATTTACGATAATGGGTTTATATCAAAAAGGATTGGCCCAATTAATAATAGTTTGGACTTCCAACGATCTGTCACAGATCAAAAGACACCATCCCGTTTCCTTATACATAAAACTACGCCGCGTTATAACGTATTATAAATAAACTTCAAGTAGTTTTATTTGTCCAGCCACGTCGGAAGGTGACGATAGCCGATAGGGTTCAACGACGATTGCCTCTGCTAATTTCGAACTTTTTTGATAGATTCAAACAAAAAAATGGCGGTGATGATTTCGACGAATGCCTGCGTGAACGCCTCGTTCTTCGATGAAAGCAGGAATTTTCGCTGGAATTCTCGTCGGAAGTCGGTGTTTCCTCAAGCGTGCTTTAATTGCAAGCGATTCGTTCATCAGAATTCGAGGAAATCCAAGGCAAATGTAATCTTCTGTTTGAATTTGAACGCGAAGGAGGTCGGTTTGCAAACTTCGGGAGATGGAGGCTTTGGATTCAAGCCCAGTTTTGATCAGTACCTGCAAATAATGGAATCGGTTAAAACAGCGCGGACGAAGAAGAAATTCGACAGATTTCTCCAAGATAAAGTTAAGGATGATGGAAATGGTGATTCGGAAGTGAGAATTGGGGTTTCAGATAGACGATTAGAGCTGAGAAGAGATGTTGAAGATGTGAAGACTAAGAGTGGTGAGCCAAAAGACGAAGGTTTCAGGAGGAGACACTCGAGGCAGGAGATGGTAAGCAGCGATAAACGTAACGAGAGAGGTTTCAAGAGGAATGAAGAAATTGGAATTCAGAGAATAACCAAAGATGTGAAATTGAGTAAGAGTGGTGAATCTTCTTCAGTTACTGCGCCAGAAGATGAGAGCTTCAGGAGAAGGTACGTGAAACAGGAGGTGACGAGGCACCACCGTTCCTCTGATACGTCCAGAGGGAATGAGAGATTTGCCAAAGGAGATGAATTGGGACTCGATGTAGAAGAAAGGAGAAGAATAACCAAAGATAGAAGATGGAGTAAGAGTGGTGAAACTTCACCAGAAGATGAGAGCTTCAGGAGACAGTACTCGAAGCAGGAGATGGTTAAGTATCAGGATGCATCTAAAGAGACTGGGAGAAGTTCCAAAGTAGATGGACTGGATCTCCTCGCTGAAGAAAGGAGAATTCAGAGAATAGCCAACGAGAGGCATGATTTCAGAAGTAGCAAATTGAGTGGAATCAAGAGAACGGGTGCTGCTAAGAAATATGATGATGATGATGATAGCTTGTTTGACATGGAGAGTCCTGCCTTTAGGTTTTCAGATGAGTCCAGTGATATAGTGGACAAGCCAGCTACTTCACGAGTCGAAATGGAAGACAGAATCGAGAAGTTAGCAAAAGTGTATGTGTTTTAACTTAAGTTAATATCTAGATTTGGTTCAGCATCCTAGTTTACCTGGAAGAAAGAAACTAGGAAGTAGATATTGGAATTTGGTTTAGTTATGTGCTATTGCAGATGAAATTAGGGAGTGAGATTAGTACATTTCTCATGAAATTATTATCAAATTCAGCTGAATTTTATGTTAAGGAAGTTTATTTTCGCTAGGTTGAATGGTGCAGACATCAGTATGCCTGAGTGGCTGTTTTCCAAGGCGATCCGGAGTGCAAAAATCAGATATACGGATTACACCATAATGAGACTGATCCACTTTCTAGGGAAACTTGGAAACTGGAGACGAGTTCTTCAAGTCATCGAATGGCTTCAAAGGCAAGACCGTTACAAATCGAACAAGATAAGGTAACTATTTTACTGACTATTCTAAAAGTGAGCTGTGGATATACTGCATTGGGAACCTGTTTGAATTCAGTTGTAGAACTCTAGAGTCTTTTCAAGTCCTGAGGATAAAAACGTAACGCTGACAAATTTTACCATTTTGGATCCAGAATCATTTATACAACTGCACTAAATGTGCTTGGTAAGTCAAGGAGGCCTGTGGAAGCTCTCAATGTATTCCATGCAATGCTGGTAAAACCCGTATGCCATGTATGCCATGCCTGTATTTGTTCTTGTTGCTTACGGTATAATTTGAGTTCTTATTTGTGTTTTCTTCACCAGCTACAAATCTCATCATATCCGGATATGGTAGCATACCGTTCAATTTCTGTCACACTTGGACAAGCTGGGCATATCAAGGAACTCTTTCATGTGATTGACACTATGCGATCTCCACCTAAAAAGAAGTTCAAGCCAACGACACTTGTAAAATGGGATCCCCGGCTTGAACCTGACGTTGTTGTTTACAATGCGGTCAGTAATTTATAATTGTCTATTCTTGTGAAAATATCTATAGCCTACATTTATCCCCGGTAACATACATTGACTCGTCTAATGCGATTGCTGGACATCTATTCACCACACAGGTGCTCAACGCATGTGTTCAACGGAAGCAGTGGGAAGGAGCATTCTGGGTTTTGCAACAGTTGAAGCAAAGAGGGCAAAAACCTTCTCCTGTCACCTATGGCCTCGTCATGGAGGTGAAATATCTCTTCTTCTCATAACAATTAATGTTGCTTAGCAACGCGATTGAGTGACGGATTTGTATTTGTGCCTAACAGGTGATGCTTGCATGTGAGAAATACAATTTAGTTCATGAATTCTTCAGGAAGATGCAGAAATCCTCTATCCCTAATGCTCTAGCATATAGAGGTGCTTTGTGAACTCTTTGTCCTTTTCCTTTAGTTTATTAGTTTTTTTATTCGCCTCTGAAGATTGACCATCTCTACTTGTGATCAGTTCTTGTTAATACTCTGTGGAAAGAAGGTAAAACCGATGAGGCCATACAGACGGTTGAGGATATGGAAAGCCGTGGTATTGTTGGATCAGCTGCTCTTTACTACGACCTCGCTCGCTGTCTATGTAGCGCAGGAAGGTGTAATGAAGGGCTTAATATGGTAAATTTTGCAAACCCAGTAGTCCTTAAGCTTCTCGAGAATCCGATCTTGATCTTGACCATACCATCCAATGTCAGATTAAGAAGATATGTAGAGTTGCAAATAAGCCTCTCGTGGTGACATACACTGGCCTGATCCAAGCATGCCTCGACTCAGGAAACATCAAGAACGCAGCTTACATCTTCGATCAAATGAAGGAGGTCTGCAACCCGAACCTAGTCACTTGCAACATTATGCTAAAAGCTTATCTACAAGACGGTTTGTTCGAAGAAGCCAGAGAACTTTTCCAGAAAATGTCAGAAGACGGAAATCATATAAAAAGCAGCTCGGATTTCGAATCAAGAGTATTGCCTGACACGTACACGTTCAACACAATGCTAGACTCTTGCGCTGGACAAAAAAAGTGGGATGACTTCGGTTATGCGTATCGGGAGATGTTGCGTCACGAATACCATTTCAATGCGAAACGCCATCTCAAAATGGTACTTGAAGCTAGCAGAGCAGGAAAGGTAAAAAAACAAAAATGAGAAATGAAAACATTGAGTGGATATGTTATCAACATGTCTGAAAAAATCTCTCGTGTGTGTGTGTTTGTGATCAGGAAGAAGTGATGGAAGCGACATGGGAACACCTAAGGCGGAGTAATAGGATTCCGCCGTCGCCTCTAATCAAAGAAAGATTCTGCAGGAAACTCGAGAAAGGCGATCATGTTTTAGCGATATCTTCTCTTGCTGATCTTGATGGCAAAAACATCGAGGAGACAGAGTTACGGGCATTTTCAACGTCCGCGTGGTCCAAGATCTTGTATCGGTTTGAGAAAGATTCAGTTTTGAGGTTGATGGATGATGTGAACAGACGCGTGGGTTCGAGAAGTGAGTCTTCGGATTCGGTTTTGGGGAATCTATTGAGTTCTTGTAAAGAGTTTCTGAAGAACAGAACACAAGTGGTGTAACTTATTACGAATCTAACATTAAAAGAAAAGGCTATGATGTTGTGATTTCCTTAAAATATAAAGTGGTTAGGGAGAAATGTATGATAATGTGTTAAAAACTCTTAGCAAACGATTTTTGTTTCTAAAATTAAAGAGAATTTCTTAGTTTTTGCTGCGATTAGAACATAGTTGATGTGAAGTAACAACCCACTAATTAAGTTGGGTCTAAAGTTTCTTTGACCACTTTAGTCAGAATAATCCTAAACATCCTTGGATACAAAACGAGAAAATCGCATAAAAAAATTTTAAAGCGGCAGCTACCAACGTTTTAAATTTTCAGAGTTTTATACTAACACTATAAACCCTCAATCTATATCTTTTAACATAAAAAATCTTCAATATGGCAACTTTGTATGCGCCGCCAAAAATGTGACTGGAACTGTTCACTTTTCGGTTAAAATGGTCACGTGTCAATTTTTTTTTTTTTTTTTGTCAACATATTAAATACCTAGAACGGTTCAGAAATCCAAACCGAATATACCGAGTTTACAAAAGTAATATCCACTTGGTAGACCGAATCGAGAACCGAATGGCTACCCGAATAACTATTCATCCCAAGACTACTATTCACTCGGAGTCTTCTCTTTTCTTTGAAAATCGAAAGGATTCGAAAATTCGAAAGGATTTTCTTTGATCACGTTCTTTCTTTCGAATCTTTTTTTTAAATCCTTTTTTGTTTTTTAATTAAAATAAAAAATAATTATAATTATTCGCCTGAATAGTAATCCTGGGATTACGAAGTCTCGGGATGAATAGTACATAGTAATACCGGGATGAATATTTGATAGCACATAGTTGTAACATCCCGATTTCTTGTATATGCGGAGAGGCTTATAAGAATTGATTTGGCTACCTATGTCACCAAAGTGCACTTATCTTTTCGGGAACTTGTCCAGAGAGAACTCCAGAGTTAAGCGTGCTTGAGCTGGAGCAATTTAAGGATGGGTGACCTACCGGGAAGTGATTCGCGGTATCGTGTGAGTGAGGACAAAACACGGGGAAATATCACGTGGTGATTGCAGGGTCAGTAAACAAGTATTACAAGCCTCCCGGACTAACGCACCGGCCGTCGGACAAGGGTGGGGCCCACGGGCCGAGAGAGGGCATGGGGCCCACAGGTAGGGGCGGTCGGGGAGTTATAATAGTAATCTCGGGATTACGGAGTCTCTGGATGAATAGTAATCCCGGGATGAATAGTAACTATAGAGAAGAATCAACCTCGTCTAAACTAAAGGAGCAGACTCGGAGTGAATAGTAGTCTCGAGATGAATAGTATCATGGGATGAATAGTATTACTATGTTCTATTCATCCCGAGACTCCGTAAACCCGGGATTACTATTTAAGCGAATAATTTTAATTATTTATTTATTTTAATTAAAAAACAAAAAAAAAGATTTAAAAAAAAAAATCGGAAATTCGAAAGAAAGAACGTGATCAAACAAAATCATTTCGAATTTTCAAAGAAAGGAGAAGACTCGGAGTGAATAGTAGTCTAGGGATGAATAGTATCTCAGGATGAATAGTAATCCCGGTACCCATTCGGTTCTCGATTCGGTCTACCCAATCGATATTACTTTTACCCAATGGATATTACTTTTGTATACTCGGTATCTCTGGTTTGGATTTCTGAACCGTTCTAGGTATTTAAGTTGTTGACAAAAAAACAAAAATTGACACTTCACCATTTTAACCGGAAACTGAACAGTTCCAGTCACATTTTTGGCGGCGCGAACAAAGTTGCCACGTTGAAGATTTTTTATGTTAAAAATATGGATCTAGGGTTTATAGTGTTAGTATAAAATTCTGAAGGTTTAAAGTGTTAGTAGCTGCCACTTTGAAAGCTTTTTATGCAATAAGAAAGCCATACATCTTTCTATTTATTTGGTTACCATGTATAGTTTTGTGCAAAACAATATATATATATATATATATATATATATATGAGAGAATTTGGAAAAATATTCTTTTTATGTTTTTAAATTTGAAAAATACACTTCTTTTTTTTTTTTTTTTTTTTGATAACCTAGGCTGTCCGGTCGACATCCTACCGGAGAGATGGGGACTGACTACCACATGCCAAACCAGTAAGACTTCGCGTCTTCCGACTATTGCCTAGAGTGAGTTGACCCAACTGACAAAGCCTCCTCACGGGTTTTCAACTGGGCCGAAGCCCAGTGCCAGCTTCCACACATGGTCGTGATTAATGTTTCGAGCACCAGCGCAGAAGGGGAATCGAACCCGGGTTCCCCGTTGGTAGAACAATCCCACCTCCCCACTACCACTCGACCACGCCCATGTGGGCTTTTTATTTATTTTTTGAAAACTACACTTCTTTAAGTTCAAATTTAAGTTCAAGGCCAAAAGCGATCTCTTTGACGTGTCCAAGGCCATCCGCCACCAGTCTGATTGTGTCAAGAGTGAAGTAATTTACCGGTATTTTGTGAAGTTTCTACCCATCTATCCAACACCATGCCCTAATCATCGAAAGTCCATAACCTCGTCTTCATCACCGTGAAAAGATCAGTTTTCCATTCGAAAATTAATTGGAACCTATCTCTTGTTAACGCAATCTCACGTACTCTTTCATAAATTCTCCAAATATGTGGCATAGACCTCAACATTCTAGCCATGTTTTGGCACTCCGAATTCAATAACCCACTTCTCTCCATTGCACTGAAGTTATCACTTCCCGGAATAACGATCGGGACATCTTCTTCCAAGTTCATCGTTTGCAATGCTAGATTCAAACCACCATCCATTAGTAACATGAAAATGTTTTTTTGACGCCAAAGAGATTTCTTAGCGAAAGTATTTGTTTAAAAAGGATGAAGGAAAAGATGTTGCAGGTTGCAGAACACTGGAACGTTAGAGGCATGATGAAAAGGTGGGGGAAAGTTTACAAAAGATAGTAGTTTTGATTAAACAACGGGAGGAGTTAATGAAAGTTTTCTTTAGAAAAAAAATACCGACAAGGAAATATCCCTTCGGAGGAGAGCTCCAAACCCTCTGTGGGAGGAGGAGAGTACTAAGCGAAAAAGAAAGAAAAGAAGAAAAGTGAGCATCGATGACTAAATTTATTTGTTAATCTTTGATTTATATAAGTTATATAACACAAAATCATATGTGCTTGCTCCATCATTCTTGCCACATGTCATGTTGATATCAAAAGAATTTAAAAGAAAAAAAAAGCAGACAAAAAAGTCAAATATATCTTTTATCTTATTATTAAGAAAATTCCGTTCTTATTGTTAAGAAAATTATGTTCTTTCTTTTTCACACAATAATATCTTTTATCGGTCCAATTCTTTATTTTTTCTTTGTGCATTTCATGTGCAAACATATCACAAGAGGCCTTCTTAATCTTGGGATAAGAAAATATTTTGACCACTTAAACAACAACGGGCTGGAGGCAACATGAATACGAACCCAAGGTCAGATAATGATTTCGTTGAAGGCTCCTCCATTGTTCTCACCAATGATTTCGTCATCATTCCAAGCATTGTTTTCCTCCCTGATCATGTCCTCCATTCCCATTGACATCTCCTCCTCCTTGAAGAACAATTTGATTGTGAGCCAAGTCATACCAAAGATGAACTACCACTAGGTCCACTACAGGCTGAAAAGCTAGAGCAACCATTGCAGCTTCATATTCATGTTGCCTACAGCCAGTAGTTAAACCGTTGTTGTTGACATGTTCAAAATTCTTTAGTATCCCAAGATTAAGAATGCCTCTTGTGATATGTTTGCCTCTTCCAAAAGCCTTCCATTTGCCAACTTGATTTCTTATAAGCCTGCTTGGCTTGTTGGAGTTAGGAGACACTCTTTCTCTCAGTACAAAGAACCAAAAATGGTGAGGTTGAAAGAACAAATTGATCCCTATATCAGCAGTGGCTGGATCAAATTCGTAGAAGTCAAAATCCTGGATCAAAGAGAGGAGCAGCTCCTCTTGATTGTTAGCAATCCAGGGGCTAGAAACTCCTCAAAGACCTTTTCCTCTGTTGGGTTGAAGCGAACACATTTGTAATGCGACCCCTCTTGAACCATACTGCAAATACACAGAAAAAGCTGCAATGAATATTCAGAGAGATAAACAAAATTCTCATGTCAGAAAACATAGTTCCTAATATCAAAGTTGGGCACATAAATTAAGTTTGTCCAAATAGTTCCTAATATCAAATATCAAAGTCTCAACGACTACAGTAAAAACAAATCTGCAGAAGCTGTGCATAGACAGTACAGTGAGGACAATGATTCCAACCAGAGAAAAACAATGATTCCAACCTGAGAAGAACAATGATTCCAACCTGAGAAGAACTTATTGATCACGGGAAATCAAAAGCAACGAAAGTAGAAAGAAGACCGGGATTCGAAATACCTCAGTTTGCGAGGTGGAAATCAAACAACAACCGAACAACAAGGAAGAGGTAGAAACCTACAGAAAGCAGAGAACATCTTATTTGCTTCAAGCATTGATCACGGGAAATAAAAAGCAACGAAAGTAGAACAAGACCTAGATTCGAAATACCTCGTTTTGCGACGCGGAACGGAAATCAAACTCCAACGAACAACAAGGAAGAGGTAGAAACCTACAGAGAAAATCAATCATCCAAATTTTGTAAATCATCCATGAACAGACACTTTCCAAGAATAGCAATAGGAAAAACAAACACACTCACCTTTTCTCTCTTGGCTATTTCGTGTGAACAAAATGGTTTATAAATCGTATAAATAGAAATTTGATTATATGGGCCTGGTTTCCTTCTTAAGCCCAACTATTTAAATTATGGTCAGAAATACTTGGGAACAAATAAAAAAACTGGATATAAGGAATTTCCGAATTGTGAACTACGGAATTATTTTAAATATATATATTATTTTCCATCATGGTATTTTTCAAGATCGTTTTGGGAAAAAAATACATATATATATATATTCGAAATATAATATATGTTTAAGATTTCAACTTCAAATTCGACCCACAAAAGAAGATTAAAACAACAAAGTAGAAATAACATTCACAATTATATAGTGATTCCCTTTTTAATGTGAGAATTGAATCCAGTTTTTTGTATTTTCAGGTTTTAACATGGTAAAAGAAACATAAGAGTTATACCAAAATATAATTGGAATGGTAATCGTTGACAATCGATGATATATAACTTTACATTAGATTTCAAAAACCTAAAAAGAACATTTCAAAAAAAATCGGCATAATATATAGATATTCCAAATCGTGGAAACTCGACAACATACGGGGATCAATTACACCGATTTTGTCATTGTCTTGAGTTTCTATTGAAATATATATATATTATGCCAATTAGTGAATGTTGATGCCACTGATAGCTTTGAAGTTTGTTTTGAGGTATGATAAGAAGAGAAATCGATTCGAATTAGGCTTAGCAATTAGCATGCTTTAGTATTTATAGGAGATACTAAGAAGGTCAAATGGTATAAGGGTTTAAAGTAATTCGAGAATGTGTAATTCATTAAGATCTTAGATAATGGAAATATAGATACTGAATAAGGTATATATAGAAATATCTTGTTTGCAAATAACTAGAGTGTATTGAAATTATTACGAAATGCTATAATTTAGGTAGTCCGTTTAAATATTGCTTTTAATGGGCAAAAAGAAAAAGGAAAACAGATTTTAATTAGGAGGGTACAAATTACTTGCAAACAGAAAGGATTCGTTTGTAACTGTTGCTGCAATATAAGTGACCCATCTTAGGACGGTTCGAGTACCAACGAGCTTAGCTATTGTGAGTGGTGGTAGGTTCAGGTCAGAGAGGCTGCAAGGGAGGAGTTGTACGCCGAGCAGCTTGAAAAACCTTTTATCTATTATGATTTAAAAACAATTTACTCAAAAAATTATTTGACGTTCAACATTTCGAATTTACGTTCAGCTATTGATCTGATATGGTCGATCGGATTCAAATAGCTTAAATGAACAAAACAAATTCATAATAGAGTTAATTCATCCATGTAACTTTACTATATGCATTTATTACTAGACTAACCTCCAATAAGTCTACCAAACTCAACTAACCTTAATCTTTTGGTCAATGTCCATTTTAACCATATGTTGTATTATATTACAAAATGTCATTATTATTTTTTTTTTATTTTTTTTAAAGTAAAACTAATCTAAATAAAACACAAAACCCTAGATCTAATTACAAAAAAAAAATCCAATCTCTCTTTCTCTCTCACGAGCTTCTTCTTCGCTTCAATTTTTTTTTTTTTTTTGAAAAAGATCTTCCTCCTCTTTCTTACACAGATCTTCATCTTCTTCCTCCTCTTCTTACCCAGATCCTTCGTCAATCTCCACAGTATTTGAGCGCCAAGCTTTCCTCTTCCCATCTTCATCTCTCTCTCTCTCGTTTCTCTCAGAGACGAACCCTAAATCGTGCCGCCTTCATCTTCTGAACTTGTGCCCACGGCCAACCAACCGCCGGAGAACATTCGCCTTCATCAACGTCAACAACGTGTTTCAGTTTCTTAGATACTTTATTCCCTCTTTCTTTTCCTTGTTAATTTCATATTTTCCAGATTTTTTTCCCCAAGTTAATGTGTGTATTTATTCTTCCTATGCACTACTAATTGGATCTGGATGCTGCATCATGAAGAAAAGGCGTTTGCAGTAAAAAAAATCCGGTCAAATAAACGCATTCCGATGAGAGCGAATAATTTTCCGGTGAGGAATGTTTTTTTTTTCTTTGGTGGTAGATTTTTGTATCGTTTGGTGGAAGATTTGTGTGTAGATTTTGTTTTGGTAGATTTATTATCATTGGTTTGACGGTAGATTTGTTTATATATGACGGTAGTTTTTATATATATACGACTGTTTGTACGTTATGGTAGATTTGTTTGTGCACGATGGTATACTTTGTAAATCAATGATGGTAGATTTGTTTGTTTGTTAGAATTGTTTGTGCATGATGGTAGATTTGTTTGTAGATGATGGTAGATTTTTCTGGTGTGACTGTTTGGATTTCTCATTTAAAAAGAGCTAGTGTTTCTATTTCTGATTTCTGGATACTATGTTCAACTAGGTACTACTAAGAACATGTCCAGTTCTTCCTCAGAGGACGGTTACAAGGAACGCTATCTCCATCTCTTCGCAAGAGAGGACGGTAATTACGGTATTTCTTCAAAGTGTTGGTGCGGTCAACAAACAACAGTCGCGGTGGATAAAACTTCGGGGAATGAAGGAAGAAGATACTATCATTGTCGAGCGAGTGACGTAGAGCGTGGTCCGGGAGGAGAGCACATATTTCAGTGGTGGGATCATGCAATCGAAGAGCAGTTTGAAAGAGTAGACCTCCGACTAGATGAGCAGAGAGGACATATTGCATCTTTCTATGAGATGTGTATGGCCGTTGAGCGAATGCGTCAAGAAATTGATGAGATCAAGGAAAACTTAGCAAAGAAAGACCACGAGATCCATACGCTGAGGGAGCAACTTTCGGGATTTAGGAAGAGGCTTTAGTTTATGTTTATGTTTGATAATATGTGGCTTAAGATCCTTTTATATTCGTTTTTCCAAATGATCTTATGTTTCTGTTGCTTTCTAAGACTTGAAAACATCTACTTGTTTATGTTGCTTTGTAAGACAATCTTATGTTTCTATGTTTCTGTTGCATTGTAAGACTTGAAAACATCTACCTTATGTTTCTTTGTTAAAAGTTGTATTTTTTTTAAAATCATAGTAGATTTTAGATGATGATATTGTTTTCAAATTATAATTGTTGCAAAACGCTGAGTCACGTGTCAAGCATTTCATCTTTCTACCGTTTTTGCTATCATTCATATTCTTTAATTTCACCTTGCTTAATATGTATAACCAATGTGAGTGAGATTTTAACCAAAAACACATGATTCAACCCAATGATATAACAAAAAAACACATATTAAGCAAGGTGAGTGTGATTTGACATTTTTATGTTCAAGGTTTACTGTAATTTGAGTTAAAGGTACCAGAATAAACACAAATAAGAACCAAGAGACCCTAAGTTAAAAGATAATTATCACACAAAATTAAACCAAAAGGGAGGATAACAACATAAATCTACCATCATTAAATAAAGCTACCATCAAACACTAAAAAAATCTCATACTTAGCATATTTGGGTGCCTGGTTTTTTTTGTAAATCTGAGTTTTAGTGTAGGGCAAAAACATCATTTTCATTATGGAAAAAGTCAAATGTCTACCACCAAACAATGTCTATAAATCTACCGTAAAAAGTCTACCATAACACTACAAATAAGTCTACCAAATGAAGGTTATCTGAGTAAATACTAAAACAATTAATAAATCTACCGCCATTACAAATAAACCTACCAACTAATTTTAAATCTACCATCATTAATATTAAATCTACCACCATAGTTAATGAGATGTTAGACGTTTTTATATCTACCACCATCACAAACAAATCTACCAAACTTTTTTAAATCTACCGTCACTAAAATTAAATCTACCACCGTTACAAATCGAAGTAACCAAGATTTTACATTGTTTTAAATCTACCGCAATTATATATAAATCTACCAACCCAATAAAAACCTACCGTTGGCGATACAAATCTACCGTCAAATCAACAAATCTATTGTAACGAAAAAATAATTCATTCTGATTAAATCTACCACCACAATAAATAAGTCTACCGTTTTGTAATATAAATCTACCACCATTGTCGATAAATCTACCAAAAAAGTCAAAAGTCAATTGGTTGGTCGTAAAGTCTACCAACTCATAAACAAATCTACCATCATTGACAATATATCTACCAAAAATAAATATATCTACCGCATCGTAAAAATAAGTCTACCAAAATTTTATAAATCTACCAACTTTTTAACAAACCTACTATCCATCAAACAAATCTACGGACCAAAATTTGAGTTGACCAATATCAAACAAGTCTACCGTCAAAGAACGGTAGACTTGTTCAATCAACTTTTGTGTACATGACAAATGAATAGTAATGACAGTTTTGTAATTACTTTTTTCAACAAATGCCATAAAGACACGCTGGGTAATATGGAAAAAAATAGATTAGTCTAATAATAAAAATAAATGTATATCAAACTAATAATAATACTAGAAATAAAAGTTACTATAATAATCCACCCTTCATAATATTCAAAACTAAATTATATGTTTTGTTGGAATATTGTGAAGGGGGTAAAGTGCGACGTATCTTAAGCCACCCCAAATTAAAGGACTAATTAGACAAGGAGACGTGAAGAAATAGAAAAATTGCATGTCACGAAGTTTATTTTATAATTTCTAAATAAATCAAAGTAATTAAATTAGAGAAGTTGGGAATGTATGGTGCAAATGTGGAAGAATAATGATCTAAAAAAGTCAACGTGCATCGGTGCATGGAGTCGTCGATTGCAATTGTGCAAACTTGTGTAGTGTAATTGAAGTAAAATACACTTATTTATATTATATTGCTTTAAAACCTATTATTTTCTAATTAACAAAAAAACCTATTATTTTCTTCATGTAGAAAAAACTATTACGTTCTTTCGAATACGCATTACATGCAGCTAGCAAACAATGCATGTGTGTGGTAATTTGCTATGCTATGACTGATTATATAATGGACAGAAGAATATTTAATTTTTTTCAAAAAATAAAAGTTTGCTCGACAAAGAATGGTAATAAATAAAGCGATACCAAACAATTTGGATGTGATTTGAGCATGTTAGAACAGGTGGGTAAATATCAATTATCAGCACTAGGCAACAAAACACTATAACCTTTTTTTATAAAAAAGATGATAGTTTAGACAATAATATATTATAAAAGATCTATTGATTTTGGTATAATTTGAAACGTAATTATTGTAAAGACAATAATTCTTGATTATCCTTCTATGCACAAAATGATATCAAGAATTTCAGTTTAATTTGGTTAAGGTGAGTTGTAAAGAATCTTAAATTTGACATAATTATTTTGATTTTAAATCAAATGAAGTTAAAAACTCAAAACTCAAAAATTGAAAGTTAACCATAAGGGTGGTGGTCCAATAGTAGTGAATTACTGGAATGAGTTGATAGTTCTTTCTTTGGATTCAAAATTCCCTGGAAATAAATTATTGGCCAAATGGGATATAGAGCTAATGTCTAGGTTCCACTTGCAAACTCGGATGTACGTTTAATCCGTTGGTAGTATATCTTCAGGAGATTAGTCTAAACCTCTCTATGGATCTAGGATTTAGCCATAGATTATCAAAAAAAAAAAAATTGAAAGTTGTAACCGACAAATAGTAGGAGGGAGAAGAGGACTAGGCAACGCGTTAGGTGAGGCAGGGCGATTCACAGAGTACGATGTCGTTTTAAAGACACCAAAAACACGTACGTGGCGCTACATCATGGGATTATGCCATGCTTACGTGGATCCCACCTGACATCAACATTACTACATATTTATGTTGTTTTTATCGATCTCAATCAGATCTTTTTGCCTTTTATTTCCTAAAATGTTTCGTATTTTTCTAGTAATAACAACTGTTTTTTTTTTCAAGTAGTAATAACAAATGTTTCAGCTTCTTTTCAAATACAAAAAATAATATTTATAGCATGCATACTGTGGATTATTATTGACTTTGGTCAACTATTTTACATTGGACCAATGTTGGACCTGCGCACAAATGGTGATGGACAAGTACACACTCAAAAGAATTAGAAGAAGGTGATACAAAGTATATAAGCAGAGAGAAGTCGTGAACCCTATGAAGGTTTTTCTTTTGGACGTGATAGGCTTGTAACGATATCGACTTCTCTAGGGTTCTCTCTTGCAAGTTACCTGTAGCAAAGAGAGAACATATTAGAGCTTGTTTGTAATCTTTTTCATCTAGTGGAGGTTTATGGGAGACGGTTCCCACCTGAGACGTACCGGTTAGAGGCCGGGAACTCGGTTATCAATTTATGTGTCAAGCTCAAATACAAAGCAAATCGATAAAACCCCAACAAGTGGTATCAGAGCTATCCAGGTTCTAGATAGCAGGTGTGAGAAAGATTAAAGAGTCCAAGCAAGTCAGAGAGAAGAAGGGTAAGAGAGAAGCTAAGGTACTTATATGTTTCTTCAAGGTGTGTTGTATATTCTTCTGTTTTTCCAGTTGCTGCGTGAAGTTGTCTGTTGTCAGTTGTTGCAAGTTTTCAGTTGGCAGTCATCTCCTTGCGAACCACCTGTTACAAAAGGAAAATAAAACAGTTAGACATGGAACCAACACATGGAAGGTTTGAGATGGAGAAATTTGATGGTAAAGGAGATTTCGGAATGTGGAAATACAAGATGATGGGTCAACTAGAAATCCAGGGTTTACTCTCGGTTATTAAGGAAGGTTTTATTGTCTCGTCAGAATCTGAAAAGCAAGAAAAAGGAGAGGATGCTAAGATTGATCAGAAAAATGCTGACAAGGATCTTAGGGTAAGAAGTCTCCTAGCAACATGCTTGAGTGATTCTATCCTAAGGAAGCTTATGCACGAGAAAACTGATGTGGGACAGTGGAAGGCACTTGAAAAGATTTATCAGACTAAGTCTCTTCCAAACAGAATTTACTTGAAGAAGTAGTTCTCGTGCTACAAGATGGAAGAGGACAAGACAATAGAGGAGAATGTTGACATTTTTCTGAAGCTTATTACGGACTTGGAGAGTCTCAAAGTTACCATCTCGGATGAATACCAAGCCATTCAGCTACTGTCAGGTTTACCACCTGTTTATGATCAATTGGTTCATACTCTTCAGTATGGAACCGGGAAAGAGACACTCACGGTAGATGAGGTTGTCACTTCAGCTTATTCCAAAGAAGCTGAGCTTAAGCAGAGAGGGTTGCTAAACAAGAGTAGATCAGTTGATGAGGGTTTATATGTTGAGGCTAGAGGCAGATTAGCAAAGAGGTTAGAGAATGGTAATGGAAACTCTAATCAGTGGAGAGAAAAATCTAACGGTAGGGGGAAGTCAAAGCAAAGGTTCGATAAGAACAACAAAGGTTACTTTATCTGTGGAGATGAAGGGCATTGGAAAAGGGAATGCCCTCAACGAAAGAAACATGCAGATTCTGCAAATGTTGCAACTGATTCTAAGGAACCTATGATCTTAACTGTTAGCACTCAAGATTCGATGAAAGAATGGGTTATGGACTCGGGATGTTCATATCACAGTACACCAGACAAGGAAGTATTATTTGAGTTCAAGGAGCTTGATGGTGGTAAAGTGCTAATGGTTAACAACACTCATGGTAACATCAAAGGAATTGGGAAAATCAGAATTCAGAAACCAAATGGGTCTAAGGTAATACTCACGGATGTCAGATACATACCGGAGGTGAGTAGAAATCTGATTTCCTATGGGATGTTAGAAAAATCAGGTTGCAAGTATGAAGGAAGCAATTTCATGGTGCACTTTTACAAAGGTAAGAAGAAAGCATTATCTGGAAAATACAAAGATGGTTTGTATTATCTACAAGCACGGTTGCTAAGAGTGTGGAGAACATTTCTAGAGTTGAGAAATAAGTAAAAAGGAAGAAGTCAAAGAAAGTGACATTCTGTCAGTATCTGATTCAGGGACCAACTCCTCATGGTTTTGAAACAGAAAGTACATCAGCTCAAGGTGGAGACTCTTCTTCATCAGAAGAATCTGAAAGTTTAGAAGAAATTGAGTCCAAGGAGAGCAACAAAGAATCTAGGACTGGGACAAAATCTTCATTGGATGATTACTTGAAAAGTAAGAAACGGGAGCACTGGAAAAGTGCTGGTGAAGAGGATGGTTCAAACAGAGAACCTGAGAAGAATGACTTGAGAAAGTTTCAGAGATATTGGGAATGGGTATCTTTGGAGGTAGAGCTAAGGGAGATGTCGTTCTATCTACGATTCACACAAGTGAAAGTCCAACAGATTTTGTAAGTAAAGCAGTACCTGAACAGAAGTTTCAGGTTTGCTGCGAGCTTCCCAATATCGTCTGAGAGGGGATTCAGCTCTAGGTAACTTCATTATCGACATGGTACTCTCGCAGGAAGAAGAACATAGAAACGAGTCAGTTTCGGAGGTGTTCTTATGTCGATAAGATAAAACCAGTTTGATTAATGGGTTAAAGGAGTCACCTGGAAGCGGCTGGAATTGCAGTAAGGAAATACTGATTCCAGGTGAAGCTGTTGGGAGATTCAAAGGAAGACATGTTAGTTCTTCGGTGAATCTGAAATATAATTCGAGAGTAGGTATTTGGGAGGTAAAGAATTTACCTTAAGTTACCAAAAGCAGAAGAGAAAGTATATGATTCATTGGAAGAAGCTGACAGGAAAGGAGTTGATATCAAAGAGTACTCAAGTAAATTAAGATATCGCAGAATCAGCTAAAAGTCATGAAAAATTACAGGGAATTGGTTACCTGCGTTAATCTGGAGTTGAATCAGGAGTCACTGGTTTCAGATGGAGTGTACCTGAAAAGGGATTCAACAAAGTCCAAGATTAGGAGTTCAGTCTTGGACAAAAGAAGAAACAAGGCATGATAAGAAATTATCAAATTGGTCGAAGGGACCAAGGAGTTACCTCTAAGGAATTGGAATTATGTTGAATTGAGTTTTGGTTCCAGGTGGAGTAGCTGTTAAAAAGGGATTCAAGAAGAAGACATATCAGTTCTGTCACGGTGGGTTCTTGAATCAGAGGCTACAAGTAGAGAGCATGAGGTTCAGGGTACAGAAGGATACTTGAAGTTATCAGAAGCTGGAAAGAAGGTCAATCTCTCGGGGAAAAACTGCTGAAACATCAAGATTGCGATTAGTATATCGCTGAAAATCTCAAAACCAGAAAACATCAAACTGGTTATGAGACATTGATGAAGAAGGTTACATGAAAATCCTAGAAGTGTGAGAGATGTCGAGTTCCCTCTAGAAAGGCCTGAAAATGAAAGAAGATCAAGGTTAGGTTTTTCTGAAGAAAATCAATTGGCCAAAACATTTGGGAGAAATTGATTGACAGAAATACGTGGGATCTTCAGAGAGACAGATGAGCACGGTGGAGTTCATTGATGGAAACTGAAATGGGGAAATCGAAACATTAGGGTTTCTGAAATCTGAAATCAGAAAGGGGAAAACAGAAATCAAAAACACCTGAGTTTCGGTGGTGCTGGCGGTTCGCCATCGAAGTTGGAGCTCGCCGGAGAGACCCGAAACATGCTAAGATGTCGAGCAGAAAGGGATCGGAGTCTTCACCTGAAATTTCAGAAGATCTAAACTCAAAACCATCACGATGGAGAGATAGAGAAGTGCTCGGACTTACCTGAAATGCTCGGAGGGTAAGGCGGCGTGCATAGTCAGAAAAGCCGTCGGAGGAGACGAACGATTTAGTCGTGGTTGCCTTCACGGATGAGAAGAGGTGAGAAAGACACGGGCTGTGTCGAGGAGGCGGTTTGAATCGAGGCTAAAGAAAAAGGAGAAGTCAGCGGTCTAATTTACCGGAGGAACACGCCGGGATCGAGAAATCGCCGGTGTAGAGGTTCCGATGAGAGAAGATGAGAGAAAGATGGAGTGTCGGTGTTTTGTTGCGGAGTCCACGAAGTTGCCAAAGTCAGGTGGAGATTTGTGGATTATTATTGACTTTGGTCAACTATCTCACATTGGGCCAATGTTGGGCATCCACACAAATGGTGATGGACAAGTACAAGCCCAAAAGAAATAGAAGGAGGTGATACAAAGTATATAAGCAGAGAGAAGTCTTGAACCCTACGAAGATTTTTCTTTTGGACGTGATAGGCTTGTAACGATATCAACTTCTCTAGGGTTCTCTCTTGCAAGTTACCTGTAGCAAAGAGAGAACATATTAGAGCTTGTTTGTAATCTTTCTCATCTAGTGGAAGTTTGTGGAAGACAGTTCCCACCCGAGACGTACCGGTTAGAGGCCAAGAACTCGGTTATCAATTTCTGTGTCAAACTCAAATACAAAACAAATCGATAAAAACCCAACACATACATTTAAATTCAAAACAAATCAAAGTATTGAGTAATATATGCATCTTAACAATATATAAAACTATTTGAATAAAACAAAAATATACTCATTTGGTTGTGATTAATGAAATTTGACCTTAACACGTGATGTAGTGGTTTGTGTTAATATCATAGCTACTTCATCAGCAAAATTCAATTTGCATAATATATGTTATTGACAACAACAAAATAGATGATTTTTTTCTTATGTCTGTTAATGAAATGATAGATAAAAAAAAAAAAAATCTAGTTTCAAACAAATATTGGAAAGTTTTTTTTCTTTCTATAAACTATACCCGATTGTAAGTTTGGCATCAAGAAAAAATGTCATCAATCCTTACACCTGCTTTGTTTTGCTATTTATTACAACAAGGTCACTATTACACATCTCACTCCCAAAACCCAAATTAACAATACAAATTAATGAAAACGAGGCCTAAAAAACTACTAGTTTATCTATTTTTTTTACGTTGGCATGCCTTATTATGACCTCTTATCGAATCATATACAAATTTTCCTTAAACTGCTCAATAGAGAAACCTACAAAACCAAAATCATATTTTGCAAATTATTATTGTCTTTTAAATAACATTTGCTGTGCACAGATCAGTGAAACTTTTAGATATGATGATAGGTGATCAAAAAGCGATTATAAAAAAAGAGTAACAACTAAAAATTACTAACAAAAATTATGGTAGGAACAAAAGTCTGATCATAAAAGCACTAAAATTCTTGTCGACATGTCAGCACGACGGAGTTAGTCTCCACACCACACACAACCAGAGCTGAACAAGTGCGGCAATCCTATTGGCTAATCGTGCTTTTTGCATAAAAAGACGTTCCCCAGAAAATAACTACTCCGAAGTATTGTATTAAGGAAATAGTCATTCCATAAGTTGACAAAAAAAAAAAAGTCATTCCTTAAATATTAAGGAAATTTAAAAATATATATATTTTACCCTTGGTTACTACACTAAATAAATTTTATTTTCTAATTAATACATTAAAACAATAGGTTTAAATCTAAACCAAATTTAATGTTATTAGTTTTATAATTTTAAAATTTATGTTCAAATCCAGTGTTATTGATTCCATCATTGTAAAATCCAAGTTCAAATACACTGTTATTGGTTCTATAATTTATAAATACTAATTCAAATCACGTGTTATTCAATCCTACATATTTACTTATAAATTTGATTTTACAATGGATTTTAGTGCATTTGGAAGGATTTACATATTAAAAATACAAAGACTAATTGTGTATTTATGTTTATTATATAAAATTTATTTGGTTATTTTTCATAAAATTGTGTATTTATGTTTATTATATAAAATTTATTTTATTAAATATATGTTTTTGCTAAAAAACATTATAAGTTGTTTTTTATTATTATTTAAATATTTGCGGGTTATTCGTAGGTATCCAAAAATTCAAGCGGGACGGATGCAAATCTAATATTTTATGTTAAAAAATTAAGCGGAGCAGATCGAAGCGGGTACAAATTTTTTTAACATGTGCAGGACGGATCTAGCGGGGTGGATTTGGTCCGCTTGACATGCCTAATTAAAACTAAGAGTTATGTAAGATGACAATTTTGGAGACAAATTGGGTAAATAATAATGATGCCACTTATATTTTTGTTGGGTGATTTTGCTATTTATTTAACTGTTAGGGAAACTATAATTTTTGTGTAACATATATATTTGTTTTTGTAACATGATATTTTTTATGTGAACGTTTGGATTATTAAATAGATATTAGGATTTTTGATTTTAGGTTTACAGTTTAGTTTTATACAAAAACAATATTTTTCTTTTAAAACTACATATTAAACAAGCTTCTTATAACAATTAAATGAATGATAAATATGGAATTATGATATATTGTTTTTGTTGTGCACAAATAAATATATATATTGATTTTTTGTCTTATTGCCATTTATTTAATTTTTTTTTTTTGCCTTATGTACATCACCAGTTTACCACGTAATTTATAAATTTATATCAACCAACTAGAGCCGTTGATAGAAATACAAAATGGTTCAACTAAATATATATATATATATTTTTTTTTTGTCAACTATCATCTATTACATCACATGTGTATAAAAGGAATGTCCCGTGGAGATCTTCAACTGGCTCGGTATGACCTATATAAGAAAATAAAAAACCTAGTGCTCGAACCCTTTTTGCAAAAGTATCGGGGCAAACGTTTAAAACATGTGGGATAAATTAATGTCTTCGAATGTCTCTCTAAAAAGATGGAATGAGACTAGTTCTGAGTCTTCTGACATATAGGCTAGCCAATCTGCCGTATTCTCGATCATGCACATCAAATCTGAACAATCAATCTCAAAGTGCATTGAATAAAATTGTTTTTCTCTAAAGCATGCCATAGCCCAGAGGAAACCATCCATCTCATCATGTAAGGCAGAGAGACTTCTGCGACATCCGTACTGTCCAAAAAACTTGTATCCCATGTTGTCTTTAAGGCACCATCCTATTCCACTAACCGGTGTATGATCGATCCAAAAAACATCTATCTGACAGACCGGAGTTCGGAGTTCCAAGAAATGAGCCCTCGTGACAAAATGGTCTTGCAGTGCATGTATCTCCTCTTCCTCTTGATTCGTTATCCTCCAACTTTCTGCTTTCAAGGTCGCGTGTTAAAGTATGTATTCCGAAGAAATCTCTTTTCTATTAAAAACTTTGTCGTTTTTTTGCTTTCTAAATGTATCATAATATATATATATATATATATATATATATATATATGTTCAACTAATTAAATTTTTTTAAAGCGTCACAATCGCCGAAAAATAAACAAAAGGTCGCGCGAGTGAATCTCACTCGCGGCGATTCTTCTCTCAAAACAGAGAGCTCGACTCTTCTCGATCTATCTCGTATCGGAGGTTCTCTCCGACTTACGGCGCCCCTCGCCGGCGTTGCAAGAGGATCATCCGCCTTTTGTAACCTACAACGCTTCATCCTCGGGAATGAGGTCTTTTACAGCGAAGATTGGTGACAATTCCTGAGTTTGTGGCGTGGTGGCAAAGCAGAGGGCGTGAAGTGGCGTTGGTTTCTTCTCGGTGCTCCCGGCGGCGTCTTTGCATGTGGCTTTGCCTGGCCTGTGTGGTGTGACGGATGGCGATGGTTCTGAAGTCACGGGGTGGTGCGTGGACTCACGAGAGGAATAACTTCGGTTGTCGTCGTCTAGGGCTGGGCAAAATACCCGGAACCGAAGAACCGAACCGAACCCGACCCGAAAAAAGGGAACCGAACCGAACTCGGAACCGACAAAATACCCGAACGGATCTTAGACTCGGATACCTGAAGAACCGAAACCGAACCCGAACCGAACCGAGAACCGAATGGGTACCCGAAATACCCGAAATATAATTATATACCCAAAATATTAATTATATTTAGACTTGATATAACCCAATTACCCAAAATTATAATTATAAAACCCAAAAATATCAATTATTGTTAGACCGAAATAACCGAAATATCTAAAATAATAAAAAATTTGAAAATTCTTAATTATATTTGTCAAAATTTAACCAAATTTTAATCAAATTTAGTATTTTTTTAGTTTTTTCCTATATTTCGGGTATCCGGAACCGACCCGAAAATACCCGAACCGAACCCGAACCCGAACCGAATTTTATAAATACCCGAATGGATACTTCAACCCAATACATGAAAGACCCGATACCCGAAAGAACCGACCCGAACCCGAACGGGTACCCGAATGCCCACGCCTATCGTCGTCGATAGAAGTGGATCTGCTCGGGGTCTTGGTTCGCTGTTTTAGAGTTTCGTTGTCACCGGTTCAATCCGGTTTAATCATCAGTCCAAATTTCAGTTTTTATAACCAATTGTATTCTGGTTTAGATTTCTTAACTGGGCTCAATCGGATTTAAGGCTAGGTTTATTTCGGTCTATTGTACTTAAAAAAAAACAAAAAACACAAAAAAATAATTAATACAGTGAAAATTGGTAAAAAAAAAAAAACTAATTTTATTTGTTAATCTTGAATATCTATATATATAAAGTTGAATTTCATCTCTTCTTAGGCTGCCATATCATCTTCTCATACTCTAAATTTATGACACATCATTACTCACTTATTCTGTATTACATAATCTAATCTCATAATCACTTAATTCCATAATTCTCATAATAATTGTGTTATAATACATTCATTCTCATAATAATTATCATCCATTAATATAAAAGTTATCCTTAGAATATGAAAAGACATTTTGTTATACAAGATATATATCATATATTATTGATATAAAGAAACTTCAATTGGTGAAATTTAGTTTTATGAGATTTATCAATAGAGTTTAGAAGAAAAAAATTTACTTTTAGATGAATACATGAAAATATTAATAATAATTTCACTACATTATAGACTTAGCTTCATATAAAGTAAAGAGTTATGATTTTATGATAAATAGATTATATAAATTTGTTTAAATGATAAAGTAATGTATAATTAAAATAAGTTATAAGATTAGATATAAACGGGTAGGATAACCGGATTCATATATGATTTTCCTAAATCCAAATTTTTTTTTCGGAATCCGGATTTTCTAATATCCGCGAATATCCAAATATATTCCAAAACCGTTAAAAAGGCAAAAACATTACAATAATATAAATTCTGAAAATTTTAAAACATTAACTCATAAAATAAAATTTAACATAAATATTATATACAATTAATCTTATTTTATAACTTTATTTGGATATAAAAACATGTAATTGGTTTTTCATGGTTTCTTAGTCTTATTGGAAAAGACTCTAATTGTAGAATTTAATGTTTATAATTTATGTATTTATTTGTTTATAAATAAAATCAAGAATTTTATGATATATAATTTAAAACAACCAATAAAGATTAGATCCAAAACAAATGTATAAAAATATTTTAAAACTCTTTTAAAGCATTTGTAATTAAAAAAACTAGAATTATTGAGTAGTCGTTATTTTGGATAAACTTTCAGAATTTGTCACTTAATTTCAAGTGGGTTATGGGAAGAAAAAAATACATTTTGATGGTTAGAAATCGGTGTTTAAGCATGCGAACAACGATTCGTTCCACAAAGAAATACTCGCAAAAGTTTATACAAGTTCGAGTTGCAACTCCAATCTTTTGATGGGTATGTAAGAATTCATGTTATGATAAGAAAATTGTAATATTCCAAAATGATAACATGTTCAAGCCAATCATTGAGAGGACGAATGGGTGAAGTCCTCCCGAAAGCTCTCTAACAATGAAGTCAGGAAGTAGACACCAAAATTGGCCAAAAATGGAAGAAATGAAGAAGATAGTGAAAGTTAGGATAAATCATACCAAAATCTGGTATGTATTTTAATTTATCGCGTTGATAAATGAGAGATATAGAAAGTGAAATTCTTATAAAAAAGAGATAGATAATGAGATAAAGTGAGAGAAACAGAGATTATGAGTGCATCTTAGAAATATGTTAGATGATTTCAGAATGATATTGATGTAGATGAATGGAAATTATTAGGTTAAATCATACCGTGGTATGCAGCTCAATTTATCGCGTTCATAAGTGAGAGACATAGAGTGAGATTCTTATAAAAAAAGTGATAGAGAGTGATATAAAATAAAAGAAAGATTATGAGTGCATCTTGAAAATGTGTTAGATGATTTCAAAATGAGATTGATGCAGATGAATGAAAATTCGACCCATATTTCAAAAGAAAAAATTATATATATCAATTATTTTGTAACGTAAGTTTTGAATGGTATTTATTATATGTTTTAAAATAAATTTTATTTTATTAAATATATATATATAAACCCATCAAATAATAAATATACTAAATTATTATTAAAAATTATTTTTACAAAATATTAAATTTAATTAAAAATTTTGCTATTATCATGTATATTTAACTACATCGATAAATAAATATATAATAAATCTACTAGTAAGTTATATTACACAAAATCATCTGCGCTGCCGCTCATCATTCTTGCCACATGTCATGTTGATATCAAAAGAATTTAAAAGAAAAAAAGCTGACAAAAAGTCAAAATATTTTTTTTTATCTTATTGTTAAGAAAATTCCGTTCTTTCTTTTTCACAATAATACTTTTTATTCGAGGAATTTCCGCCTCCTGCGACTCTCTCTCTCTCTCTCTTGTCTCCCTCACCGGAACGCACTACTCTCTTTCCTCATCGTACGTTTCCTCTCCCTCTCTAAATTCTTCATTCTAAAGGGAAAAATTGAATCTTTCTCAGAACCCATAGCAAAATTCGAATCCTTTATCTCTCTCTCTCTTACTCACGCTTCGGGTTTCCTCAAATTCTGGTTGGTTCGTCTCGTTTCTGCACATAGACCTGTTTGCTGTGGATACACGTGAGCCGCCATTAATGCCCGTTTTTTGTTTTCTTTGCTTTATTGGCTTTGCCGTTTTTTTTTTGGTTTTAATTGTTGATTTATGCATAGCCATTAGCCACTGCGTTTTCTCTCCTTCTTCTTCCGTTTCTGCTTCTGAGATTCTTCACATTATCTCTTAGGGTTTTCTATTGCTTCTGAGTTTGATGAAATCTCTTTAATTTCTTCGAAAAATCAATTGGGTTAGTCTTATTTCATTTTAGATATTTATGTTTTTGTTTTTCTGATTTTTTTTCTGCATTGTCATTTTTCATGGGACCGACTTTGCTCCGACAAGAGTTTCCCAATCTGGGGTTTACATTTTTTATTTTCTTTCGGAAATGTTTTATAATGCAAATTAGATTTCCTGAAAATTTTGAATCTTTTGATTTTTTTCTTCCGCTGGATCTTTATATTGCGCTGTAACTCGGTAAAATTTTCCAAGGTTTTCTCGGGAAAGTTTTCATCACTGGTTCTTGTTTTCCCAGGAAACTTTTCCAGGTTCATCATCCTCATTAATGTCATGTACAATTCCTTTTTTCAATTTTCCTGCTGTCCTGACTCTTCTTTTCATTGTGCATTTTTGTCTGAGTTCTGTTGCTTTAACATATAATTTCATCTGAGAAATTTCACAGTTTGTTTTGTAGAAAACAAAGAAAGTTTGCAGCTGAATTAGGGCGTTGGTGATCAACTTACATCTACTTGTTTTCTTTCCTCGAGCTGAAGTGAATCAAAATGTTTAATTTTACTCGAGCAAGAAGCCAAGGGAGGCAAAACAGATCTATGTCTCTTGGAGGTGAGATATATCTTTGATGATTCCTGCGTTTAACTTCAGTGTTAAAATGGTTATCTAGGAAGAATGTGGTTAAGTTTTCAATTAGTTCTTCTAAAACTTGAAGACTTGAGAATTCTTTAGTTTTGAGGATAAAGTTTGAAACTTTAGGTTGGTTGATAGTATAAGTTGAAGTTTTCTGGCTTGTGGAGCTTGAAAGTGATAAGCTTCTGTGGATTTTTTATTTGGATGCAAATATTAACAGATCTTGGTGATCTTGGGAATGTAGGACTGGATTACGCAGACCCGAAGAAGAAAAACAATTACTTGGGAAAGATTCTTTTGACCGCTTCTCTTACAGCCTTGTGCATTTTCATGCTCAAGCAATCTCCAACGTTTAATACTCCAAGCGTGGTATAAATTCTTACTGTCCTTTGCTCGAGTTTTTAGATTTCGGTTTGATTTTCTCTTACCTCTTCATTTTTGTTGTTCTGTGTTTTCTCTTTTTGCAGTTTTCTCGACATGAGCCAGGGGTTACACATGTTTTAGTCACTGGTGGTGCTGGGTACATCGGTTCACATGCAGCTCTAAGGCTTCTAAAGGATTCATACCGAGTGACCATTGTGGTATCTTCTTTGGCTTACATGGATTTAGGTTCCTTTGTTCAGCTGCTTCAGTCTCCTTGTACTGTAAATATTGATATCTTGATGAAGTAAAATCTCTTTGTTTGAACAGGACAATCTATCACGTGGGAATCTCGGCGCAGTCAAGATTTTGCAAGCACTGTTTCCAGAACCTGGAAGGCTTCAATTTATTTATGCTGATCTTGGAGATGCAATGGCTGTAAACAAGATATTCTCAGAGAATGCCTTTGACGCTGTGATGCATTTCGCCGCTGTTGCATATGTTGGGGAAAGCACACAATTCCCTCTTAAGTGAGTATATTTAGCTATCTTTAGAAAATATATGATATTTTCTGTTGTGTAGATGTGAAACAAGTAACTTTGTGTTCTGTAATTACAGGTATTATCACAATATTACATCAAACACTTTGGTAGTATTAGAGACAATGGCTGCTCATGGAGTAAAAACTTTGATATATTCAAGCACTTGTGCAACGTATGGGGAGCCTGATACTATGCCGATTACAGAGGAAACTCCTCAGGTGTGACAAATTTTGTTTCTCAACTGTCTTATAGCCACGGTTATTCTTCTATGCACTCTAACTCCTAATCACGGTCAATTCAGGTGCCAATCAATCCATACGGAAAGGCTAAGAAGATGGCGGAAGATATAATTTTGGATTTCTCGAAGAACTCAAACATGGCGGTAATGATCCTAAGGTTGGTATAAGCGATATGCTTCTAAGTTCTATCTAGTGGTTTTGTGCATGTTTTCTTTTCCCCTGAAGTTGAGGAGGTTCTATTTCCATCGATTTTCAGATATTTCAATGTGATTGGGTCTGATCCAGAGGGTATATTGGGTGAAGCCCCAAGGCCTGAGCTACGAGAGCATGGACGAATCTCTGGTGCTTGCTTTGATGCTGCACGTGGCATCATGCCTGGCCTCCAGGTAATCACATTCTTCAGCTCATGAACTTTCTTCTGAAGTGAAATCCAGTTTTTCTATGGAAGATTGTGTTTCCGAGTTTTACTTCAGATGTTGTCATGGTCTTGACTTTTGTTCTTTGGACAGTCATCACTAGCTTGGTTCTATCTATATGATTCTTTCATCAGTTTCAGATTCTTAATATAATTCTATAAAATTAGTTTTCGGTGTATTTAGGAGCTGGCACATGCTGTAGAACATGTTCAAGAATGTTTCCAAAAAAAAGCTGATAGTAGTTTACAGCTGAGAAAAATACATAATTGAGACAACTTAATTCTTGAGATTCCTTTAATAAAGGAAAGTTTATATTAAGTCTACTTGTTACATTCACGTGGCTATTACTTTCAACCTTCTCTTATCATCAAATCTCATTTAACTTTGCTTTTTATCTGGTTTATCTGCAGATCAAAGGAACAGACTACAAAACTTCTGATGGAACTTGCGTAAGGGATTACATTGATGTCACTGACTTGGTTGATGCTCATGTCAAAGCTCTCCAAAAGGCAAAACCCCGCAAAGTCGGAATCTACAATGTTGGTACCGGGAAAGGTATTGACTTTGGCTTAACATCAGTGCTCCTTGCTTTCTGTCAAATGGATTTAGAGACTGTTTTCAAATGTGTGTGGAGTAGGTAGCTCGGTGAAAGAGTTTGTTGAGGCGTGCAAGAAAGCGACTGGTGTTGAGATCAAGATCGATTACTTACCTAGACGCGCAGGTGATTACGCTGAGGTTTATAGTGACCCGAGCAAGATCAGGAAAGAACTTAATTGGACAGCTAAGCACACCAATCTCAAAGAGAGTCTTCAGACTGCGTGGAGATGGCAGAAGCTGCACCGTAATGGCTATGGCTTAACCTCGTCGGTCTCGGTTTACTGACTTTGTTCATTCCTTTGGTGATGGATGGAGATTTTGATTCCAGATTGTAACGAGGAGAAGCTTAGGAGATGATGGTTTATATATTAAATATAATATAAGATATATTAAATCCATTTTATAAATGAGAGATCACATGATGAGATTTTGATTTGTTTCTTTTAGGAAGCAGCCATTCATTATATATGTACCTCTCACAATATTTTTTTCATTAGTCTTCTTAATAATATATATAGCTTTCCTGGCTTCTTTTTTTAATGGTCTGTGTACTCTTTTAACATGTTCGCAAAATGGATCTAAGCCTTTTTTACGTCACAGAGATTTGTGAAATGTTTCGTTTTCAATTCTGGATAGGAACAAGAGCTCTAGCTTTGTTGGATTCTCGAAACTCAATGACTTTAAAAGCTTCAGTGAGAAATCAAAGTAAATGCAACATATCCAATGGAAAAAACTGTTACATATTCCGATAATTTCAAGAGAGTTGGTTTGAATATGATGTTCTTATGGTAGATTATAAAGCCCGTCGATTCCAGGTGATAAAGACTCCTGCTTTTTAGCTTGAAGAACCATGGATTCTGAGGTCCTTCAGGCGAACGATTGAAGCGCTCTCTCGAAGTTGTCTTCAGCTGATGCTGCTCGCTTCACAAGCACGTGATCTGGATGTGAAAGTTTCAGCTGGCTGCAAAAAAGGATTGGAAATAGAAGAATAAGTCAGCTTGCTGAGGCACTGTTATGCACAAATAGCAGCTAAATATTTTAACCTTAGATAGCGTGACGATGATTTCCCGACATGCAGACTGCAGACAACCAAGTTTGCAAGAGTTTCTGGGTCTTTAGCATCCTGCAATGATCACAAATTTATATAAACTTAATACATTTTACAATGAACAATATAGTTGAACTTTTTAACTTGGTGTAAGGAGTTTTACGAGATCTAATGAGTAATGACATGATACTGAGAATGGATTGCCTCATAATATTGAAGGTAAGAAAGAAGAGTAGGTTCATCACTGACCTTGTTGAGTGCTTCAAGCAGTAGAGTCTCGGCTTCCTCAAAATTGCCCATATGCATGCAGCAAACTGCCTTGCTGTTCAAGATCAAGCTTGTCATTGGATACTTCTCAGAGAAATCCTGGAAGATTAGATAAGCTTCCTGTATCTTGGAACCCCCCTGAAATCATACAACAGTTTAATATTAGCAAACAATAACAATCTCTCCAAACTATATGGCAAAAAAGAAGAAGAAAGAAATGGATATTCATATCATACTACTGCCAGGTTCCACCATGCACTCGCAAGTTGAGTGAGTGTGTGGTCTTCATCAATCTGTTGCATCACTCTCAGCTGTTTCTCTGCATAATCTGATCTGTGCATCTTTATGAAAATCTGGACATTCAAAGCATGCCTAAAAAAAATGCAGAAACAATAATCAACTATCAAATTTACGACATAAAACAATCATTCTGACAAGAAGTACTGTGTATCGAACACAAAACTCACAGATCCATAGTTCCTCCAGAATGGGTGTGTTTCAGAGCCTCACTATAGTCTTCCTCGTGCATGAATATAGTACCAGCAATCAACCGAATAGTAGCATTGTTTCCTACGGTTGGATCTGCCAACCATTCCTTCAAGCTTGAAATGGTTGATTCCTGACCAGAATCACGGATACATATATATATTCAACAATGCGATGAAGATAAATTCAATTTCTGATATCTAAAATTTTAGCAAAGTTATCAGAAATTCCGCTAAGCTAACGTTACCGGATATGAATCGAAGCGATTTGCATAACTGATAATCTCCGTATCGAAAAAAAAAACTTAAACATCTCAAAATTTCCTGAATTACCTTATTTTCAGGACTCGATAAATACATAGCAAGGAGTTTGACTGCCTGCAGAGGAGTAGCGGACGCTTCGTCGATCTCATTGATGACAAGCTACGAAGACATGATTTAAAGAAGAAGAAAAAAGTAATCACAAGTCAGTATCGAAACAAAGCAAAATCGAATCGAAAGAACAAGGCATCACAGAGGCGAAACCTGGTAGCTACCGAGAGCGATGTATGAGCGGTGGACGAGGCAATCGCGCTCGACGATATCCTCCTGCGAAAGATTAGGGATCTCGCTGTTGTTGATCGCCGCTTGATAAGCACCCAGGTAAAAGTTGTTTCTCAGGTTGAAGAGGTGATCTGGTCCTGCCGCCATGGATGCCATTGTCTGCTTCTTCCTCCTCTAGATCTCACAGATCCGCGTCTAACTCCAAAATAGAGATAACTGAAAGTGAGAATAATCAAATCAACCAAAAATGAAATTGCAATTGAATGTGGATAAAGAAGAACCCATACATTTTGAATGTGCAATTGATACCCACTGTGATCTATGTTCGGCCCAATTGCCTCTATTATTTAATGGGCTTTCAAGTAGCCCAATACATACGAACGGTGACGATATTTTCTTACCAATAAAACGCGTTTTTATCCAATTCGCGCGGGAGTTGTTCCAATCCTGACGTCCGTTGAAAAACCACTCCGTGTGATCGTGCTGTCACGTTTATGTCTGACAAACAAACCCAACAATTTACGGACACGTGGCATTTAGAGCCGGTTACCATCCGGGAATAGTAATAAACCGGTTTATCGGTTTTTATCAGCCATCGAGTCATCGTGACAGTAATATTAACGGCGTTTACTGCTTCAGTTAAAATCACTAATGACCAAAATACCCTTTACCCAAAACGTTATTAGTTCGTAATCCTTTTTTGAGATCTTTTTTTTTAAGCAAGAGTTCGAATTGGAGCGAGCTAAATCAAATCTCTGATTGTTGTTGATGTAAGTTTCTTGGATCCTTGTGCGAAATTTTGATCTTCCGATCGAGTTTTACTCTTTTTTTTCTTCTTTGGGATAGTTTTGACTTTTCTTTTGCTTCTTCTTCAATCTCGCCTGCAGTTTTTAGGTGTTGGTGTTTAATTTGGAATTTGAGTTTGTAACTCTATTCGTATCTTAGTTTGATGTTTTTTTCATTTTGATTGTAAACAAGTTTTGAATTCGAATGCATGCGTAATCCACAATCCAGCACAAGATGTATGTAGAGTGATGAAGTAGTTGGTTAGTTCATAGAGATGCAATTATCTTTAAGTGAAATTATTTCATGTTTCTGGAACTTGAGCTGAAATTTTCGGTGTTGACTTGTGTTGTTAGACAAGAATTTGTCAACAATTGATGAATTTGATTTACTTTTGAAGCATTCTTGTTTTGGATTTTTCGAGTTATGTAGCCATTGTTGCTGCTTTTCTGCAGGTTTTATGAAGCTCATAATTTTAATTTTTCATCGAGTTAAGATTGGCTTGAGATGGCAACGGACTCTACAAGGAGCTGGTTCCAGATACGGCAGCAGAAACCCGATAAATCGAGCCCTACCAAAAAGGGACAAGAGGGAAATATGAAGAATGTTGGCAGGCCACCTATGAATGATGCACCATCAAATGCTACAAAACAGAAAGTTGCTGCAGCAAAGCAATACATCGAGAATCATTACAAAACTCAGAAGAAGAGTCTGCAGGAAAGAAAAGAGCGGTACGTTCTCACAATTCTTCCTGTAGTTTTACTTCTTCTGCTTTTTGGTTGTTACAAATGGAACTTGAGAGTAGTTAGGTAATCGGAAGTTGTGGATTTGATTACTTGTTTTTCCTTTAAGTACTGAGGGTTGAGATTATTTTTCTGCTGTGATGCTCTACACGGTCTTATTCAGGAGTTAATTAGTTACTGGTTTAGATTGAACCTTCTGATATCAGCTCGCTCTTGAATACAGTCGGAGCATCTTGGAACAAAACTTAGCTGATGCTGATGTTCCGGTTGAAGACAAGATGGATATATTGAAGAATTTCGAGAAAAGGGAAATAGAGTATATGCGTCTGCAGAGACAGAAAATGGGGGTTGATGACTTTGAACTGCTCAGCATCATTGGCCGGGGTGCTTTCGGGGAGGTATCTCTCTCTCATTTTTCACTTCCTTTCTGTAAGCTTAGCTAATATCCTGTCTCATCTTTACATGATCTTTCTATAAATTCATGCATTAAAATTTGGAAATTTCTTATTTTGGTCTTTCTATTATTCTGGTCTTATGAATGGAAGCTTCCTTTAGTGATGTTATGTGGTTTGTTGATGTAAAATATGTCATTTCTGTACAGGTGAGAATTTGTAGAGAGAAATCTACTGGCAGCGTGTATGCAATGAAAAAGCTAAAGAAATATGAAATGCTTCGAAGAGGCCAGGTAATGCACTGTCTGATAGCATTTCTACAAACCCGAGAGTTCATCTGTGATTAAATTAGTAACTCAATAAGCATCTGCTTAAATTCACTAATCCCCTCTATATGCGGTGAATATCAGGTGGAACATGTTAAAGCTGAAAGAAATGTGCTTGCAGAAGTCGATAGTCCTTTCATCGTCAAGCTTTGCTACTCCTTCCAAGATGATGAACATTTGTATCTTATTATGGAATACCTCCCTGGAGGTGATATGATGACACTGCTGATGCGAAAGGATGTCTTAAGGGAAGATGAAACTCGGTTTTATGTTGCACAGACAATCCTGGCTATTGAGTCTATCCATAGGCATAATTACGTCCACAGGTTCAATGAACTGGCACTTGAAGCTTCTCACGTTGTTCTTTTGTCCGTTTTTGCATCTTAACTTGACATTCTCTAGAATCAGTTTCTCACAATATCGAATCCTTGTGGATTATCTTCTAGTTTTTTGTTTCCTTTTGTCCTTATCGTTTCCTATAGTGCTTGTAAATTAGCTTTCAGTTGATGTGTGGTGATAAGTTAATTATAGTTTCTTCCTTTGATTTTATAGGGATATAAAGCCTGATAATTTATTGATTACTCGTAACGGCCATATCAAGCTTTCGGATTTTGGATTGAGCAAGTCTCTGGAAAGCAAAAATTTTCCAGATTTCAAGGCGGAGCTTGCTGACAGGAGTACAAAGCCTGCAGCAGAACATGATAGAGTCTCCAAGCCTCCTTCTGCACCTAAGAGAACTCAGCAGGAACAACTTTTACATTGGCAACAAAATAGAAGGACCCTGGTATGGACTCGATTCTCATATCTCTATCTTCCTATGGATTCTGTTCTGTTCCACCTGAAGTTCTTCTGAAATATGTGATAAAGAACAATTCTTTTTTGACTTAGAATGAAGTAAAAACGGCATATTTTTCTGTTACTTGGGAGAGAAATCAGATAACCTTTTTGATTGAAAATAAAAATGTCTATGGTGCCTTAATCTCCTTGAAAGTTTTCTATTCTAGTTACTTATATGGCCTCTGGACATTAAAATATGGCTCTTACATGTACCGTTCAGGCTTTTTCTACAGTAGGCACTCCTGATTACATTGCCCCGGAGGTGCTTCTGAAGAAAGGGTATGGAATGGAGTGCGATTGGTTAGTGAACCAGACCTTTGTGTTTTTACACTGTAACAAATAATTTATTCAGTTGGTATTCTAAAAACTGTTTTGCAATAGGTGGTCCCTTGGAGCAATCATGTTCGAGATGCTCGTGGGGTTTCCACCATTCTATTCCGAAGAGCCTTTGGCAACATGTAGAAAGGTATGCATATATTCGCTTAAATATATTTCTGGTACATTATTGGCCAGTTTGATAAAATATTTTTCGTGAGCCCTGATGATTAACCTCAAAATTAGCCTATCCTTTGACACAAAAAGCGAACTAGCCTATTATGGTTTACTAGTATAATATTTATCAAACAATTGCTCAGTTCATCTCTGCAGATTGTAAACTGGAAAACCTGCCTGAAGTTCCCTGATGAAGCTAATCTCTCCATCGAGGTAAAAGATCTCATCCGAAGACTCCTCTGCAATGTCGAGCAGAGGCTTGGAACCAAAGGAGTTCATGAAATCAAAGTACTTAAAACATCATTCGCTTTGCTTTCCGGACAAAAGCTGAACTCTAGAATGAAATTATCACGTGATTTGTTTTCCATTACAGGCACACCCTTGGTTTAGAAGAATTGAATGGGAAAGATTATATGAATCACATGCTCCATATATACCACAAGTGAAGCATGAACTTGATACCCAAAACTTTGAAAAGTTTGATGAGGTTTGTTCAAATATCATTTACTCATTCCTCAACTTTTGTTTTGCTTTCCTGTCTCAGCGAATATTGATTAAATTTCAAATTAGCAGATGCCATCTACTTGCCAAACCTCTTCAAAGTCGGGCCCTTGGAGAAAGGTATATAAATTTCATCCCGCTTTTTCACCCGTATATTCAATCGAGTTCTATCAATCTTAATAATTTCTTACAAACTTATTTGCAGATGATCTCATCTAAAGATGTAAATTTCCTTGGTTATACATTCAAGAATCTTGAGATTGTTGATGAACACCATATCCCTGGCATGGGTCAGTAACTTCTTCTTCATTTTTTCCGCGTCAACAAATTTTGTTTGCGGTTATAACAAGGCTCATAATCGTTTTTACTTTGAACTCTTTTCACGCAGCGGAGCTGAAACGGAAGAGTAAAACACCAAAGAAACCATCTCTCAAGACACTGTTCGGTAAACTTCAAATTTGTCTCAGAACTTTGGTTTTAGCTTAAACTTTTGTTTTTGAATATTCAATCTTGTTTTGTTTCTTTTTTCTCTTTCTCGCAGAAACACCATACCCTCCTCCTGAGAATCAAGCCTTAGAGGATTTGCTTGATTCACCTATTTACTCTGAGGGATCTAGAGGCTCCTCTGGATCACCATTTTCACATCCGAATCAATAGCACAATATTTCCCGGAGATGATCAAAAGGGATAATCTATAATCTATAGTAATTTTCCGTCGATTGCAAAAATTTCATCCTTCATTCATATACAATGTAATGTAAAAAAACAGTGAACGCCCAAAAGAAAATTAAACCAAATTGCATATAGGAAACTTTATAGTTTTAAAGAAGAATACAAACATATTACAATGTTTCTATATATAATCCTCCCCAGTTATCTAACCCTTGTAAGCTCTTTTTCTTTTTTATAAATATTTACATACATAAAGAGAGAGAATTAAAAAAAATTGTACATAAGAATGGTTTTGGACTTGCCTTGATTTGACCACAATATGTTGAATTGAAATCAATTTTGCGATCTTAAAAGTTGATAAAAGATTACAAAATTTTGTTTCCATCATCGAATATCACTGCTGAGATTCGAGCTCTGGTGGTGATGGATGGACATTTTTGTAAGTAAACATCCAAAACTAGTCAAATCGTTTCTTTTCAATTGAACTGTTGCATGCTCCTTTTCCTCGAATTGTCAATCCGAATTAAACAATTTATTTTAAGAAACAAAGAAAAGAAAGAAAAAAAAAGTGAAAGTAACAGTTATGTAATGGAACGTACTGACACAATGAAGGAAGAATCAAGCTATCTGACAAAACAAAAGGACTGATCAAAGAACTCGTGTTCTTAATTTCCACTCTGCAATTACTGTGTTTTTTTTTTGTTCTCTTCGCCGTTTAGTCTTTTGACAATCCCAGAGATCTGTATTTTTTTTTAACCAATCATTATGGATCCAAAATACCCTTTTGCCTTTTTGTTTTGTTCTATATATTTTCTTCCTATTGACTTTTGTATTTGTTACAAGACGAGGGAGACACAAACTACGACATCTAAGCCATTGATTTTTAGATTACTTTAACTGCAAAGTCATAGTATTAGTACCCTAGACCAGAAATTCATATATGGCTTCTAGATTCGAAATGCAAGTTTACTTCACAATTTTTGTTATATCGCCAAGTGTACGTACGTATAAAATTAATGCTTGATGGCTAATTGGTGTTATCAGTGATATAACTTGTGCTGTTATAAGACTAAAGTTTGTAAAATACGGTTATCTTCTTTACATATTCACAGTTGCTTACGCCATATCAACTTTGTTATATGGTTTTGTTATTTCGATTGTTTTCTTACACTTTTTTAAACATATTTTAAAGCCTCGTGAAGTGATTTTTTTAATGTATAAAACTTGTGTGTGTGTGTGTGAAGAAGCGTATAATCAAATCAAGTAATCTTTGAAAACATTTATAAGCAAGTAAACTAACTTACATTTTAAGAAATCCTTTTTTCTCCAAATTTGTTAGTAGCTTTATAGTAAACCGACAGAATTGAAATACGAGTCATGAAGCTAAGTAAGAGTGTGACTAGGGTTTTTTTAGTAATGAACTTGGGGAGTACTTAAAGTCCATGGACAGATTGCACGTAAAGTCGAATATTTATGCACACGTGTATAAAGAAGGCTAACATCAACATGCTACCTTCCCAATGACTCATTACTTAACAATAATATCGTTATCACCAGAAACTAAAAGCCTAATCTTAATCAGTTTACAAAGATAACGGATGTACAATATTCTCAAGGTAAGTGATTATTACCAAAATAATAGTAATATAAAGTTTATGTATAGGCATAATAACATTATGCGTACCTTTCCGAATGTTCCACTGGTTCTTAATTTATCTAATACTTATATCTATGGATCTGATTGGTTGATAGCTTTAGAGGGAAGAGAAGGGAAGTGGAAGAAAATTTATTTGGCTGGGTTTTATTTATTTTATACCAATCAGAAGAAGAAAAAAAAGGAAATCTTTTCCGTTGTATTCTACTAAAAAGTTAAAACTTTCCTCTAGAATTTCAGATTCTTTTTCTTTAATTTTGTTTTTCATCTGAATCCCAATCAGTTACTCCAACAATTCATACCTTATTAATTGTAAGATTTAACATTTGCCTATTTATATTTTATTTTGTTTGCATGACGCAATGTGTAAGTTGGTTTTGTCGAATCGTGTAACGCTATGTGTAAATTAGTTTTGATGGATCGTGATAGTGCGAAATCCTTATTTTATTTATTGGTCCATATTGAGCTAATTCTAGAATTTTTTTAATTGAGCTCGAGTGGAGCTGGATATTCGGGTTCACGGTTCGGGTTCGGGTCGAGTTCTTGGTTATCCAAAGTTAGAGAAGATAAAAACCGAATAGTTTCGACACAAATTTGGTTCGGTTTGGATTTTGTCGAGTTCAGATTGATTTTAAGATTTTAAATAAAACCCGATATGGAACCGAAAATAAATTAGGGTCGATTTTGAACCCGAAATAATCCGAATATATAGATATATATATATATATATATATATATATATTATATGCATATGTATATATGATATATACATAATATAATATATTTATAATTTTTTGGGTACCCGATCGGGTTTCGAGTTATACCCGAACCGACCCGAAAACCGAATTAGATTTATACAAGAACCGTTCGGGTTTCACACACAAACCAAAACCGAACCAAACCTAATATTTCGAATCGGATCGGGTCCGGCGAGTCCGTTTTTTATGCCCAGCCCTAAGCTTGACTTTAATTAGACCATGAATGCTAAGTAGTACGTATGGTCACAACGAGCACTCATAGATGAATGGCCAGGAGGCCTATATGGTCCTTACTCCGGATATAGACCATGTAACTCACCGTTACCGTTAAGAGTTCAGGAGTAACCCTAAGAGGAACAAGACTCCCATGTTTTAAAGTTTAAACTTTCTCATATATAAAACATTTATTGCACAATGTTTATGTCATTTACACATGTCAAGATGGATAAAATCAACCAATTAACTCGCATTCCTCCAAAACACTTTAAGATCTTTTATTTTTCGTTTCCGGCCAACTCTTGCACTAGTTTTTCAAAGCTACCATGTGTTTGTTTCTTATTCGTATGATTTCTGCCCTCCAATAGATGAACCCACATACGAATTTTTCCTAACCAAATTTTATAATAGATCTAAATTTATAATATTCTCTATGATCTATATATATACACATATGATTTCTATGTGGGTTAATCTATTTTAAAACTATTGATGGAGTTGTAATGCACGAACGTGGGTATAAGTGTTCATCATGATCAAGTCGAGCAAATATTCACATCCTAATAACGATAATTAGTTATGTTATCCCACATATATATTTGTATAGATTGTTTCGTCTAAGTTTAATATACTTTCTAGCCATTTACTTGTTCTTGTGTGAAGTTGTCTATAAATATATGTTTTTATGTTATCCCACATATTTTTTATCTTGGGTTGTCGTATATCTAAGGTGTTTAATTTGAAAATAAATTAAAATTGAAATCGGATAAAATTAAAATTATAGTGACTTTATGTCCACCTTCTTTTTTTTAATTATTAGGAGGTTTTGGATCGAGTCCCGTACATCTTCCCATGTCCAGAACCAGAACATTTTAAATGGTCTCGTCTTAACTGTCATTCGATCATGTGACCTCAAGATTTTGCCACTGACGACAATTGGTTACTATGTCCACCTTCACCTCCAATTTCAATCAATAGGTCAAGAGAAGTCCAAATATCGTGACAAAATAAAGTGGAGTTTTATGACCTAACAGAAACATAAAGAAACGAGCAAGAATTATAACTGCATCCATAGCCAACTTCTTGAGAAAGAAAGTTTACTTCCTATAAAAATCTGACCTCGGTCGGATTTGTGAAATTCAACTTCTTTTGTGATATTTATCTTTTTGTTCCGTCCAGATCGGCTAGCTAGGGTCCATTTTTGTTCTACAAATAGTCCAATATTGTTGAATATGTTTGGCCAAAGATTTTCCCTCTTGCCCACTACTAAAGTAGATGAATTACAGTATTATAATAAAATAAAAATCTAAATAACTTTTTGTTAAATTTAGCTTTATAATTTAGGGAAAATAAATAAAATGTTCTTTAAGTTTTGATTATCGAATTTTTTGGATCGAATATGAATAAGGATGGAACAGATCTGGATATCCAAAAAATTTAAGATATCCATATCCGGCGGATTCTAACTCAAACTATCCACATCCGGATCCATGGTTTTCAGATATCCAAATTTCGAATATCCGTTCAAAAATTAAGATATCCGCGGATATCCGAATCCGAATCTATAAAAAATGAAAATTGTTTTGAAATTTTATTTTTTAATCATTTTTTATAATAATAGTTTAGAAATAAATTTTGATATATTATAAAATAACTATAATTTAATATATATATATATATATATATATATGTGTGTGTGTATTTTTATAGATAATTTTAAGTATATTTAACGAATCCGGATCCAAATATATTGACTTAAAACTTATGATATCTAGATTCGATACGATTTTGACGGATCCGAGATTTTAGCATCTGAATTTTGATCCAACCTCCACTACAAGAAAACAAGAGTATAACAACGGACGGATTCGTTGTAAAACGGGTCTTGCCACGGATTAATGACATCGTCCAAATTTATTAAAATAGATTGTAAAATTATAATTATATAGGATTTGGAATTGAAATAACGATATAGGATTGTAAAAAATTGTCTTTTATGTTTTCGCTAAGGTGAAATTGCAAAGAGATACATAATGAAACTTTAGTGAGAGAGTGAAAAGTGAGGAATGAGCAAGGGAGGAGGATCTGGGTGCATATCTATATACGATATCGTCGTAAATTCGTTGGTTTTTTCGCATGCGGAAAAAATATTAAAATTCGGGTTATGGCGAATATACAACTAATTGTCGTAAAATAGTCGGTCAATAATCAAACTAATTGATTTTCGCGGTGGTGGGAAAATCAAAATATTTACAGTTTTACAAAAAATTTATGACGATTCAGTGTAAAGTATTTGAAAATTATTCGAAATAATTTTTTCTTTCAATTTTTTTGTAAAAAACAATGAAATTATCATTTTATTAATTTGTGAATCCATGGCATTTTATCAAGTTACACAACAAATTTAATAACGACGCTTCGTTATAAATGAGTACAAATATTCTTATATAACATGATATTGTAAACCATTATGCTAAGTATCCATATAAAACATATTAAGTAATGTTAATAATTGTATATGAAAACTCATATTTTGGTATAATTGAGTAGAAACTTATATAACATGATAAATGAACTCATAATAATTTATATACAACATATAAAAAATTCTATAATCAGTTTTTAAGAATCATATGTACAACGTTATGTATATCATATGATTCTTAAAAAAACTGATTATAGAGTTGTTTTATGTTGTATATAAACTTTTATGTGTTCATTTATCATGTTATATAAGTTTCTACTCAACTATACCAAAATATGAGTTTTCATATACAATCATAATTAACATTACTTGATGTTATATATGGATGGATACTTAGCATAAATAAAATAAAAGAATTTCAATACAAACATAAGATCTTAATTAGATTTTTTTATTATATTGAAGTTGCCTGTATTGGGATTCATCATAATCACTCTTTTCAAACTCATATGAATTGTCTTCTTCTCTGTCGTCAGTTAGCATTAGTGTGTATGTGTCCTGTATACATACAAAACAAACATTTTTGGCTACCTAATTTAACAAAAAGAAATGCTAGTCATAACGTATCTTGTGGCGGATTCTGATTGGCTAACATAGAAACGTATTCCGAGAATTGCGGCCGCATCTCTTAACTTCGCCGTTATCACTCATCACATCTCTTTTTGCAAGTGTATCGCGAGTCTAAAATAAATAAATACTTTTGGCAAGATTGGATTAATAATCTTCTTCTTTTTTATAAACATAATACATAATCAATATATTGTTACAATACATAAAATAAATCTACGCGTCTGATGTCAAACTAAAGTTCTTCTTATATGAATGATAATCAAGTTCGTTTTGGAGTGATCTTGTCATAAAATTATGCCAAAACAAGAAATCATTATAATCTACAATATAAAATAAAGAGAGGTATCTTTGTTTGTAATTTTGTATTCCGTAAGTAAATTAAAGATAAATAAAATTTGGTAGGGTATTTAAAAACTGATGTGTTTTTGTTCTCTCACAAATTAAGAATTTAATAATCTCAATCTCTTTTATATCCAATATCTTACTTCTATTCCAACGAATTATTTGCACCGAGTAATCAAGAACCAATATTATATTAGAACTTCACAAACTCAAGTAAACTCAGAAAGATAATCTAAACTAAAAAGTACAAGACTTGGCCATCGATCCATTTATCTATATGATTAATAATTAGATTATCTCACTTACTTTAACTTATATTTCCGTCCATAATTAAATATATACTAATATCCGCTAATATTATATTCCCTATGAAATCTCTCTCTCATCAACATGTAGAAGGGGGAAGAAGATGTTCTCATCACGAAAAGTCAGCGTCTCTCTCTTCATCATCAACCTTCCTTCTTCTTCTTCTTGTTCTTCTTCTTCCTCTACTCAATCATTTCTCAGGAAAATCACAAATTTTCCCAAGATAATACTCACAAGCACGACGCTAGAATCATAATCTCCTCTTTGATTCGTTATGATTATATTTTCTTGATTTTTCGATCAGATTCTTTCGTATAGCTGTATATATTATACGAGGACACACTCATCATCATCATATATATATATAGATTATGTGCAGCGTCTTTCAGCTTCTTGAGATGGACAACTTTCAAGGAGACTTAACCGACGTCGTACGAGGAATCGGAGGCCACGTGTTGTCGCCGGAACTTCCTCCTCCTCCGAGCATATGGCCTCTTCTACCACCATCGCGGTCAGATCTTCACATAAATCCTTTCGGAGATCCTTTTGTGAGCATGACCGATCCTCTCCTCCAAGAACTTAACGCCGTCACAAACTCCAGCTATTTCTCCGCCGCCGGAGTCAGCAACAACAATAACAACGGTTTCTTGGTTCCTAAGGAACCGGAAGAGGATCATATAAAGAGTCAATGCAGTATCTTCCCAAGAATCCGGATCTCGCATAGTAACATTATCCACGATTCCTCTCCGTGTAATTCTCCGGCCATGTCGGCTCACGTTGTCGCCGCCGCAGCTGCCGCCTCGCCGAGAGGGATCATCAACGTCGATACAAACAGTCCTAGAAACTGTCTATTGGTCGATGGTAACACGTTCTCGTCTCAGATTCAGATATCTTCCCCTCGGAATCTAGGCCTTAAGAGAAGGTATAAATTTAATGTTTATTTTATTTTTCTTGATCTTATAGATCAAATGATTCATTAAATGTTAGCTTTATAATATATATTGAATATTCCCCAAGATGGTATGATGTTATTATATGTATCACAAAATTATTTTTTGATTCAGTTTACATCATTTTCATAATAGCATATAGAGTAAAGTGAATTAGGGTTCTAGGCCACTTGGTAGCTAGGTTTATAGGAAACTATCCATCGCTATTAACATTCGGAAAAATCGGATGCATGCATATAATAATAGAATGAATTATTGTTTCTTTGTGTATGTGTGTATATATGTACACTTTTTCATTATAAAGTTTTCTAGTTTTTTTTTCCTTCTTTTACCATGATGATCAATATTCAATACCATAATCATTTATTTGTGTGTATATATACACACAAAATATAGCTATATATAATTGTTTAGATTCATGAGAGGGAAGGAGGGTTGAGGTTGAATTAAGATAGAGAATCTATGAACTGTCACATGCAATTAAGGAACATATATATAATTGCGTTGCATCATATCTCAAACCCAACTGATGATAAATAATGTCCCACTACCAAACTTAGCTTTCATATATACACACATATGAATATAGATAGATAAAAAAAAACCACACGTGTGTAAGTATATGTATATAAACTTGCAATGTGTATGCAGGAAGAGCCAGGCAAAGAAGGTGGTGTGTATACCGGCGCCGGCTGCAATGAACAGCCGGTCAAGCGGAGAAGTGGTTCCGTCTGATCTATGGGCTTGGCGTAAGTACGGTCAAAAACCCATCAAAGGCTCTCCTTTTCCAAGGTATTACACTAAATCTTCAATACCACATATATATTCTTGAGTATCTCTGTCAGTACTCAATAACACAAAAATTCGAAAAATGAACTTTCTTTCACCACCACGTTTTTTTTTTGTTTCCTTGGGTTAAGTTGTTAAAAATATTCGTATATTGTAACAACATTCCTCTTGGTAAATGTGACATTTGGTTCATACACCCACCCCACACATGCATGAGTTTAACATTTATTTTACATATACCAATTATGTGGAATGACGGTTAAAATTCAGTCAGTATGCTACTACTTCCTATGTTCTTATATAAGTGATGTTTAAAGTTTTTGCACACAGATTAAGGATTCAGTTAATTTTTTTTTTATATTAAAAACATAATTTATTGTACATTTAAACACAATTCAACCAATAAAAAAAACAATCTGCAAAATACAAAGGACCAAAAACAATTAAAAAAACTATTTAATTTTGCATTGAGAACAACACTTATTTGAGGAAAAAAAAATCTCTAAAACATCATTTATTACTGAACGGAGTGAGTATTAGTTTTTCTTTTTTAAAACATTTAATGACAACAACAAAAGAAAGTCTAATTTGATCCTTCATTTTATCATTCTCTAGTGAATAGAATGATAATTATCTTGGTGAATATTATTTATGGTTCACACTGGGTTTTTTCTACCGATCAAAACCATTATATCCATGTAATGATAATGGATTTGGCTAATCCTGATGATTACTTAACTATGATTGTTTCCTCTCAGGGGTTACTATAGATGCAGCAGCTCAAAAGGTTGTTCAGCAAGAAAGCAAGTCGAAAGAAGCCGAACCGATCCAAACATGTTGGTGATTACATATACTTCCGAACATAACCATCCTTGGCCTATCCAACGCAACGCTCTCGCCGGTTCCACACGCTCCTCCTCATCCCCTAACCCTAATTCCTCAAAAACCTCAACCGCAAACGCAAACGCAACCGCTTCATCCAGTTGCTCCCAAAACAACCCTCACTTGCCTTCCTCCACCACTCCTCCTCCTCTTTCAGCCTCCGCCGTCAAGGATGAACAACGAGAAGACGATATGGAGTTGGACAACGTAGAAGACGATGACGATAATCAGATTGCTCCGTATAGACCGGAGCTTCATCATCAGCACCAGCAGCCAGATGATTTCTTCGCAGATCTTGAAGAGCTAGAAGGAGATTCTCTAAGCATGTTGCTTTCTCAAGGCTGCGCCGGCGACCGGAACAATAAAACGACGGCGTCCGACGGGATCAGCGATTTCTTCGGTTGGTCGGGGGAAAACAATAATAACGACGACCGGGACTCGAGGTCGTTATAGATAGTGTTAAATTACAGAATAAAACATTATTAAAAATTAAGTTGAGCCTAGTGGTGGGTTAATGTGCTGGTTACTTGACCGACCGTAAAGGGTATTATCGTCATTTGGTATACATTTTTTTTTTCTGTAGTTAAAATACGAAAGGCCGTTATTATATGTTTGTTTTTATTTTGTATTAGATTAATGTGAAAAGACAAAAGAGAGATTTCGAAAGTATTGTTTGTGTCTATTTCAGTTAAAACACAGTACTTTTTACTTAGCAATTCATACACATTTTATCAGGTTTAGATTTAAACTAGATATTTGCCATGCGCTGTTTTGTTTTTATTCCAATAGACAAAAAAATAATAAAAATTTGTTAGGTAGAAAATTGGTAGAGAAAAAGGTATAATACAAATTTACAACTCGACCAAATCAAGATTTGTCTTATATAACCTAATTAATCAAATACTAATTATATAAGTTTTATCTACAAAAGATTTGTGACCGTATATATGTTTAGTTTCGAACGATTTTTTCCTTAAACTTACATGCATAATTTTTTTTCTTACAATGTTAGAGTTATAAATATGACTTATAATTTCTTTGATTGGTATGAAACATTTAATGGACTGAGTTAAATTAAATTGTATTGCTATATACATAGCTAATAATAATGAGTAATATATGTTATGTAATCAAGTTTTGCTGCTGGTATGGGAGCAGGAAAAGCGGTGCGAAGAGATATTAGGTGGATGGGACACAAAGTGAATAAGTTCGTTCATCTACAGTTCAATCACCAGACGCATCCAATAAATAATACAAAGCTATGAAGCTATGCATATTATATTTATCGAATCTTGTTTCTAAAATCAAATTTAAATATAAAATTTTAAATCATCTATCATTTCTTTAATTTCATTTCTCGTACGTGACTTCTTACAAATTTCTTTTTCAGGTGGACTGGACTGATTACATACTTCAACAACCAATTGTGTTTCAAACTTCTAAAAAAAATCATATCCAATAAATATTCTAAAAAATATTCAATATACGATTTTATATTTTAATAATAATTAAATACTTATTATAGTAAAATGACTAATATTTGAAAATATTTTATAATTTCAAATTAACAGATATCTATTTTCATTGTCAGATCTCCATTATGTTAGGAATTTTGTTTAGTATGTTGCTATGAGGATATGATTGGAGGTAATGAATTTTTTGGATATATATGTATATATATAGTGTAAGAATAATTTCTCAATCAGACCATGCATGTGGGAGATCTTGAAATGCAGGGAGAAAAGCCCCAGTTTCACGGCTTTTTTAATTTAGAATCCCACTACGATGATATTATATTCCGAAAAGGTAAATAGCCTAATATACATACAATCGTCTTTTATTCGTCGTTTTTCTGATGTGCATAAGTACATTCATATACTTGGTGAAACTGTCACACCTTTGTATGTTTGCAAGTAGATAACAACGGTTAATAGCATGTCGCAGGAACAGAAATTGTTAATCTATTACTAATAAAAGTTGTAGTAATATGCATCTAAAGGTTTTACATAAAATTTTAAACAATTAATTTTATTAGTCTATATTAACATTCAAAATTAAAAAAAAATCCAAATTCTAATATTATTGTCAATAAAACATAAGGAAATTATGTATAAATTTTCTATTAACAAAAAAAAACTAACATGATATTAACTTTAAAAAATTCTTAATTTAAAGTAGTGATCTCAATTATATAAATAACCAATAATGAAGTTGAAGTTATTTGATACTAATACTAAGACTTTCCACATATGATTATAATTAATCAATAATTAAATTTTACATTAGCATCTAAATTTTTGCCACATGATCATTCTAAATTTTTTTGACTCACATGTTTCTAAGCATTTTGAAGGTGCCAAATTAGGTTGACGCAACTGATGATCGCACCTCTTAAACCTCTTAAAGATGATAACGTCCATCAAAGAATGACTTGGGATTGGGATTGGGATTGGGATTGGGATTATCATTCATCAATGTATTTACATTATTTATATTTTCATACGGCTTGGGATTGCCATAAATGTAGGAGTTAGCTGTTAGAGTTGTTCAATTTGTTATTCAATTTTCTGAATTTTTATGTAAGTTAAATTGGTTTTGCCTACTTTATTTGTTTTCTTGATCAAAGCTATGCTTTAATGGGATATAAAAAAAATAAAAAAATGACTTGAGAAAAAATTTACCCATGGATTGCAAAAGAAGACTACAATGGATGAGAAAATACCATGTGTAAACCAATATGTTTAGATATAAAGTAGTGTTTGTTACTTCAATATTCTTTGCAATGACCCGTAAACATGAGAAAAAAAAATCTCATCGCTTAGGATTATGATCTCATCTGCTATACTTTCTCTATAGCAGATGGGGAGTATCCCATCTGCTATAAAGGAAGAGTCCTAGTTGAATTTTGCGTACATGGGTATGACGGGCTCGAGGAGTTGATCTGGAGAGGGCTGAGACTTGGACTCACGGTGTTGGTTAGTTTACCTCCGGACTCCGAGGCGGATGCTTCCCCTGCTTATTCATGTCTGCATCCAAGACGGAACAAACAATCAAAAGGACCTACCCCAAATGGCTTCGTTTTAAAGTTCCAACTCAAAACTCAAACCAAATCGATACATAATTACCCGTGGTGATTTTCTGCGTTCCAAGTCTGGGATGTTTCCTTCCCGTTCAGCCTTTTTTGGTTTGTATGCCCCGCTTTAATCTCTTGATCGTGTTTGCAACACATTTCCTCGCACATAATCAATAAATGACAAGTTTTATCCTTACTCAGAACATATCTTGATTCTCAGGTGTCATAGTATTTAAGTTCCACGTACTTAGAGGTTAATCCATATTATTTAAGTTGAATATTCATTTGCGCTTCATCGGAGTAAGTTTAACGAGTAGGTTCGGATAACTGAACTAGCAAGGCGTGATAAATTAATAAAGTAAACGGGCTGAGATAAGAGTCAAAGATGACTTAGCCGGATTTTGTATGTCTGGTTTTGGAGTGTCGTGTATCCGGGGAGTGTGGTCCCTTCTTTTTGCTTGTCATGATCCTGGTTGAAACTCCTAGGAGCTCGGGCATCCTGTTCCGGGCATAGTACGGAATCGACCTTCGGTCCGTGACCTCCGACACTCGACTTGCTACTCCATTGTCCTTGTTGAGCTGTCCTATGTATGGTGACACGTCATACGACATCTCTTAACCTGTCCAAAGGTTCGATCGCCAAGCGTCGTAACCACACCCTCTCGACGTGGCGCGTTTTTAGGTTAAATGACCGTCACTACAAGAAAATTTAGTATATATAGCATTAGAATATAGCGTTCCTTGTTTTTCTGCTATAATAAATATCAGCCTTTTTTATTATAGCGTTTGCATAAATATAAACGCTATATATAGGTGGTCAAATTTTTTTATTTGTGTAACGCTTTAGGTGAATTTACAATACATAGCACTCTTCTTCTCTTAGACGTTGTGTTAGAGTTTTGGCGGAAAAACTAAAATATTGCCCGCTTACTTAGAAAAAATTTGTTTCGGTCTCTCTGTTCAATCCAATTTTCCACTTTTCAAGCTTTGTTCACAATAATTTCTCTTCATCTCTCTCTTCTAATCCGAAAGAGAACCCAGAAATCGACGATAAAGTAGCTTATTTTTCCACCGTTTCTCGTTTTGCTGTGGTTTCGACTCATGGTTAAAGTTGTCTCCCGAAACTGATTTTGGACTTTGCTTTGGGTTTTACAGGTGAAGTTCGAGCTGGGTCTGTGTTAGATTTATTTGCAAAGGTAAGAGATTTATAAGGTTTTCATTTTGCTGTGGTTTCGCTTTAGGGATATCGATGAATCCCAAATTGATTTCTTTCAATTTGTTTTTGAATTTTGCTGAGCTGGGTTTGTGTTCGATTTTTAGCAAAGGTAAGAGATTTATAAGGATTTCCTCTTGCTCTTCGGTTTCGATTTAGGGTTACAGTTAAACAAATTGATTTCTTTCTATTTGTTTTTGGTTTGTACAGGTGAAGATTGTTGGTCCGTGTTCGATTTAAAGGTATAGGATTATTAAGTCTTTCGATTTGCTCTTTGGTTTCGATTTAGGTTTTAAGTTTCACACATTGCTTTCATTCACTTTGTGTTGGATTTCACAGGCGAAGAGTTTCGATTGAAGCAAATGTATGAGATACTTTAGTGTTTTTGTTTTCATTTTCTGATTCCAATAATGGTTTGAAGTTTGTGATACCATTGTTTTGGGTTTTACAGAGAAGGATCTAAATCTTCGATTCAAGCAAAGGTATGGTTCTTAATATGTATTTTGTGTCTAATCTTATATCAATCTTTAACTAGCTCAGTTTAAGGTTTATGGTTCTGAAGTGGATTAGATATTAGTAGATTTCTCATTTTGCAGAGATTTTAATCCATTTTTAGTTGCTCATAACTTCGAATTAAGGGTTATCCATCTGAAGTTTGATCATCTATATGTGTTCTTGGTTTTGGTCTGCAAATAGAATCTAGTTTTTGTGTTTATGATTAGCGCTTGACTGTGTTGATTCTTTTAATACTTTTCTTCTTCTCTTCTTTCATCCACAAGTAGAGTTTGATTGTTTTATGTTAAAAAAGACAAGGTTTTCTTCTTCTCTTCTTTCATCCACAAGTGGAGCTGTGGTGACATGGACAAATTTTGGGTTTGGCTTCCAAGAAATAGCCGTGAGTATGAGCAAGGAGCAACTGATTTTGTGAATGCATCAGCAAGGAAGCTGGGTAATCCTCCCAACATGATCTGTCCATGTGTTGATTGCCGCAATGTGAGTCATCAACCAGTAGCCACAGTACTTGATCACCTGGTAATTAGGGGTATGGATCAGAAGTATAAGCGTAATTCATGCTGGAGTATTCATGGGGATATAAGGAATGAGACAGATGTTGTTCCGAGTTCTTCGTTTGAAGCTTATGAGTTGTTAAGAACGGTTTTTTCTGATGATGGGGAAAATACTCAGTCTCTCAACGACAATGGAGATCAACATGAGGATGTTGAAAGTCAAGAAGATTCAGAGTTTAAGAAGAAGTTAGAAGATGCAGAAACTCTGCTCTACACTAACTGTCCTAACTATACGAAGGTTTCCGCAATAATGGTTCTTTACAGAATCAAAGTGAAGAGTGGGATGTCGGAGAATTATTTCGATCAGCTTTCGACAATTGTACACGACATGCTACCAGAAGGTAACGTGCTTCCAACATCTATATATGAGATGAAGAAGTTCTTGAAGATCTTTGATTTTGGGTATGATAGTATTCACGCTTGCAAGAATGATTGCATTCTGTATAGAAAGGAGTATGCAGATATGAGAAGCTGCTCTAGATGTAAAGCTTCAAGATGGGAATTGGATAAGAACACAAAGGAGGAAAAGAAAGGGATTCCAGCTAAAGTCCTTAGGTATTTCCCAATAAAGGTCAGATTCAGAAGGATGCTTAGATCAAAAAGAATAAGTGAGGATCTGTGCTGGCATTTCAAAAATTCTAGTACTGATGGAACAATGCGCCACCCTATGGATTCACTAACTTGGGCCCAAATTAATGATCAATGACCACAGTTCGCTGGTGAACCGAGAAACCTTCGACTCGGTCTATCTACAGATGGAATGAATCCATTCTCTATTCAGAATACGAAGTACAGTACATGGCCAATATTACTAGTGAACTACAACATGCATCCGACATTGTGTATGAGGGCATAAAATATCATGTTGACTCTATTAATCCCTGGACCAACTGCACCGAGCAACATTATCGATGTGTATCTTCAACCACTGGTAGACGATCTAAAGGATCTATGGAATGAGGGTATTGAGGTTTACGACTCGTTATCTAAGGATAATTTCACACTAAAAGCTATGTTGTTATGGACTATCAATGATTATCCAGGGTTAGGGACACTTGCTGGTTGTAAAGTGAAAGGTAAGCAAGCGTGTAGTATTTGTGGAAAGGATACACCCTTCAGATGGCTTAAGTATAGTCGAAAACATGTGTATCTTGGGAATAGGAAAAGGCTAAGTCCTGGGCATCCATATAGAAGAAAAAAGGATGGTTCGATAATTCAGTGGAAGAAGGGGTTGCACGTAGAATTCAGACTGGTTCTGAAATATATGAGACACTCAAAGATTTTAGAAATGATTTTGGTAGACCTTTAGATAAGAAAAGCAAAAGGAAGAGATCTGATTTGGATGATAACGAGGAGCATTCAGATGATGAATGTGAAGAAGACTCTGATCAGTGGTGGTGGAAGAAGCGTTCTATTCTTTTCGAACTACCTTATTGGAAGGTTAGTCATTTTAAATATAAATATGGATTAGCTAAGTAAAAATGTTTTTTCATGGTCTTTGAAATTCTGTTTGTTTTATTTGATAGTATATGCCCGTGCGTCACAACATCGATGTAATGCACGTGGAAAAGAACGTTTCTGATGCAATTTTGTCAATTTTGATGCAAAGTTCTAAGTCAAAAGATGGATTGAAGTCACGACAAGACCTGGAAGACATGGGTATTAGAAGGAATTTGCACGCACAGTTACGAGGTAAGAAATCATACTTACCACCAGCTGCGTATTGGCTGTCAAAAGTTGAAAAAAAATAATTTGCAAACGGTTATCTGAATTCATAGGTCCCGATGGGTATTGTGCAAATATTTCTAACTGTGTATCATTTGATCCTCCTGCAATTGGTGGCTTGAAATCTCACGATCACCATGTTCTTCTACAAAACCTGTTGCATGTTGCTTTGAGAGGCACTCTGCCAAAAGGTCCTAGGAATGCCGTGACCCGAATATACAACTTTTTCAATAGATTGTGTCAGCGTGTCATTGATCCGGAGAAGATGTTAACATTAGAGACAGAGGTTGTTGAGACATTGTGCCAGCTAGAAATGTTTTTTCCTCCATCTCTGTTTGATATCATGTTCCATCTTCCTGTACATCTTGCAAGAGAGACACGTTTGGGTGGGCCAGTTCACTTCAGATGGATGTATCCATTTGAGAGGTAGTGTATTTTAAAGATAATATCTTTTGATATATATTAGTTTCAAACAACTTGACTTTGTTGTTGTGTATTTGAGATATAGGTACATGAAAACATTAAAGGCTTATGTCAAAAACCATGCTAGGCCAGAAGCTTGTATGGCTGAGGGATATTTAGATGGAGAATGCATAGCATTCTGTTTGGAGTTTCTAAAGAATTTTGTCCCAGTTGAAGAAGTAGTCAACCGTAATGAAGATGTTGAGACAGATCCTCGTATTCTTGAAGGTCGTCCCCTACAGAGTGCTACAGAAGTTACTCTAACTGATAAAGACAGAGAAATAGCGCATAGATATGTTCTAATGAACACATAAGTTATGAGTCCTTTCGTTTAGTAAGTTCTAATGGGTTTATGATCTTTGAATTTGCATTCATTTACCATTTTCATTGTATGAAAACTAACGTACACAAATGAAAACAATTTGCATTTGGAAGAATTGCAAAACACTGATGTCCGGTGCAGAAAAAATGAAACTCATTTATGGAAGATTTATGGGGAAAGGTTTTCACAGTGGGTAAAAGAAAAGGCTTGATCATTCTTTAGGTTTCATATTATTTTATACCCACTAACTAATATTGTTATATAATAATTATATTTTGTTCTATTGTCATTAGATTCCCATAAACTCAAAGGATCATTCCACCAAGCTGAGGTGGTTAGCAAATGGACCAAGACATATAGTCCAGAGCTACAAGGGTTATATCATTAACGGACATCGGTTTCACACTGATGATGTAATCGGAAGACTCAAAACTCTGGAGTATCCCTCGAGTCTTTCACAATGTGCAGATCCAGCGCACGAGATACTAATCAGATGGCAGATATAGTTTCCTACTACGGTGTGATACAAGAGATCATTTTGCTAGATTATCATATGTTCCAAGTTCCGCTTTTCAAGTGTAAATGGGCTAACAAAGGGAATGGTGTGAAGGAAGAAGACGGCTTCACGCTTGTGAACCTACATGTAAACCAATCAGCATATCTTCAAGATCCATATATCCTGCCAGCTCAAGCTAGACAAGTGTTCTACTCCAGAGAAGAAGAATACTCACCTTGGTATGTAGTTATGAGAGCGCCACCAAGGGGATATCACGAGTTAGAGACAGAAGATAATTCTGGACAGCATGAACTCACCAAATGGAGTTGCTGGTTCATCGGTAAAATTTTGTTCCTTTGAACTTGTGCATATTAGAAGCTTATGATTAGATGGCCTATTAATATAATTATGGGTGATTGATTCTTTAGGCTGCAGATGCATTAGACGAAAGGATCCTAATTTTTCATTGGATATCTGAGGATGAACCAATCGCTGAGGGAAGTTTGTATTCAACAGACCCAAAGGAACTGGTCAACAATATTCCTTTGGGACCAAATGCTGCTATCGTAACGGTTAGTAAAGTGGTTAAAGATGGGGCTTTTCTATGGAGACCAAGTGCTGACATGAGTTTTATCGGTGATGCATTACATGAGAAAATCGCATGGCCTATACATAAGATACAGTTCATTCTACCACAATCACGCCAACAATCAGTTTCAAAAACGCATCACCTAAGGTAAAATACAAAACCTTTTGTCTTTCTAATGTGTTGTTGGATTGTAGCAGTCTCTTGATAATAAGTAGTACACATTGAATATGAGATGATTTGTTTTCACTATTGATTGTAGAGTGCTGGTGTAAGTCTAAGTAACAGCACTGACAACAGCAAAGGTGTAAATAAGAAATGCATCCTCTTAGATTGCTCAGAAACAGGAGTAAAAGTTGCAGAAGGCAGAGTTTCTTCTACATACCCAACACATGTGGTCCATTTCGCTCCATTTGGTCCTAATGCTACCTTGGTTTGGGTAGAAGTTCCAAAGGTAAGAGATGCACCTGTTTGGAGACCAAGTTCAGAAATTGAAATCATTGCTGATGCAGTAGGTATTAGAATTACTAGAATTGCTTGGCCGAATGACAAGCTTGTTTTTATCTAAACATTGTCTTACCAACTCTGAGTTGCATGTGTAGTTTAGTTGAGTATGAACTTGTTGTAAGATGTTATAACAATTGGTTTGAAGTTGTTGTAAGATGTGACTTTGTTGTAAGATGTTGTTGTGCCTAATGTTATAACTATGTTCTCTTTTCTATCATGATATTTTTGGAAAATTCAGTATTCAAAGCAGGTTCAACGATTTAGCAATTAGATCGAATAGAAAAATTCACAGAAATCACAGCAGTACAAAATAAAAATGCTATAATAAAAACTGCTATGTACAAAATAAATAATAACAGAAAATAAACGCTATTAAATACTGTATAATTGATGTGTAGAAACTATATAATAACAGAAAATAAACGCTATTAAAAACTTTATAATTGCACTAAATTAATCGCTATTGTAAATAACTCTATTATAGCATTACAAAAAACCGCTATGTAAAGTGTCTTATCTATTATAACGGGCGTAGATACTCAAATTTATATAAGTAAGTTTTCTAAACCGCTATGATATTAATATATAGCGTTTATCGGGTGCTATATATACTCAAATTTCTTGTAGTGCGTCTAGCCTAATATGATACTTGTCACCTTCTGATTTGTTGATCCCATGAGGAATTATTTCTCCAACAAATACTCATGCGTAACATTGATGCAAAACCTAGTATATATATATATATATATATATATATATATATATATATATTTCTTTGGTCCTTTCTAAAAGATGTTTAAGAAAGAAACAAATCATTTCATTTTATTTGATTTTTTTAATTTTTTTTAATTTTTCATTAAAAAAAATAAATTGATTTGATCTTTGTGACCATTTGTATTTTACAGTATTTTTATTATTAGCTAAAACTTTTTTTAGTAAGATATTAAATGGTTATTTTAATGTGAAAAATACAAAAAAAGTTTTGATAATTTGTATGTTTTTTTAAACTTCACGATTTTTAGTTATAAAAACTTATATAAAGGAATAGAGGGAATATCGTTGTACTATATATATACACTAAAATATTACACGGCTTTTGTAAAACAATCAAAATACATAATTATTATTATTTTTACAAGATTTTTTTTGTTATGGAATAAACATGAGATTTTGAGTCAAAACCCGTTATCCACCAGACTAGAGATAAAAATAGGTTTTAATTCCCACAAAAGAAATTGAACCGTGGTTTGTTCTACTACGAGAATCTTGAAGAAAACAAAACTCATTAGTGCCAGTAATATAAAAAGACATATATAATTCCTCTTTCTATGAAATTTTTATCATTATAATGTAACTAATAGAGTTATTTCATCGCAAATTAATTCATCGCCAGATTCTTTTCGTATATCATATATTTTCATGTATGCGAGGTGCCTGAGATTTTATCCCATGTTTTGTTTTTTTATGGTAACTCATCTCTATAATATAATTTAAAAATACATTTTTGAAAATAAATTTTGTTTTGTAAATTATTACATATTATGTCATTATAAATAAATAAAAATAATTGAAATAGAAAAAATATAATTATCTTTTAAGTTTATTGATGAGAATATATATGGAAAATATTTATTTATTATTAAAGTGGTTATTTACTAGTTAGACATAAGAAAATTGATTTTTTTAAGAGTTCGTGAACTAACCACAAAACTAGAGTCATTAAACGGTGCATATTAGAGTTATGTTTTCAAGATTATAGATTTTGCGAGTTAGTCCGAATAATATTTTAGTCCACTGCAAAATGGGTTAAATAAATAAATTATTCTGTTTGACAATTCTATCGATCGATAATCATGAGTTAGACATATTATAAAATTCAAATAAAACTATTTTTTCTTAAATTTCAAAATTATTTCTTTAAAATATTTATCATGTCTATAGACTATAATTAGTGCGGGTTAAGTCATAGTATAAATTATTTTTACTTTTTATTTTTTTTTGTTAAAGAGTATAAGTTATTTGATTGGTTTGACATGAAAAAAATCTCATGGATCTATTATTTCTTTTATACCAACTGGATTCTCAGTTCTCACACTAGCATATACTGTTGTATGATACAACTTGTATCATAAGACAAATTATTACCATTATGGTGTTCGTAAAAATCAGCAGACTATCAAAGTTATATAAAAGAGAAGAAGCATACGTTTCACATACACACACATATTTATATATATTTGGTTTTGTTGATCCCGGGGATCACTAATGATGTTTAAGAGGTTGATTAGGGAGAGGGAGGTGAGATTTCCGTTAATTAGAACGAGTTAACCACGATTTATGGCAGGTCGGGTGAATGATGAACAGGTCGTGGCCGTATTGCTTTTATTGATGATGGAAGGAAGTGAGCAATTTAGATTTACGAACTGGTTCCGGCGGAAATCCAGTTCGGCGTTCTAAATGTGCTGCTATGTTACAAATGAGAGAGAGAGGTCGGGTCTATTTGTGGTAGGTCAGATCCAAAAATCCGGAGATCCCCTCTAGTGAAAGAGTAATAAATGCGAGATCCTTCCGCAGTCGGGGGTCCCAGTCCAGATATCTCTAAGCGAGTGCGTGTGAGGGGGTATATATAGCAAGGACCGCGTAGGCGGTTCTCTGCGATTCGGGGATGACGTGATGTTGACGAGACGTGTCGTGAACAGTAACAGACAGGTTGTGAACAGTGCCGGTGAACAGTGCCCCCACCCCATTTGGGGGTGCTAAGCCCACCTCAAACAATAGCCCCCCCCAGTTCGGTGTCATGAGATGTAGCGAATGCATCGAAGTTGATCTTTGTTAGCTCGGCGCATCTCAGGTCGGTCTCCAAGGTCTTAGGATTGACTGCTGGGACTCGTTAGGCGGGAGCAATAGACGGATGTGTGTGAATTGCTAGACCGCGAAGTTAGCGAGCTGCGTGGTCGGTGAGCTGCGGGTTGTGCAGTTAGAGGGCTGTGATCGTGAGCTTGGCGAGTAGGAGGTCGGCGAGCTGTGGTCGTTAGTTAGGCGGAGCTGCGGGATCGGCGAGCTGTGACTACGCGATGAGTAAGCTGCGACCGAGCTGCCTAACTGTTAGACCGACGAGCTGCGACTCCGAACTGCCTCACTGTCAGATCGACGAGCTACGACCTGCAAAAAAAATGGCTAAAGATACGAGATTGCGCTTGAGGCTGAGCTCGGCGTTTGTTAGTTAGGCGCGAGGCCGGTGAGCTATGATTCCGAATCGTTTAATTTCTAAAATCGGTTAGTTATTTAGCGTACTACGAAGTCAGCGAGTCGCGCGGTCGGAGACATGTGATCATGAGCTTGACGAGTAGGGAGTCGGCGAGCTGTGGTCGCGAGTTAGGTGGAGCTGTTGAGGTCGGCGAATTGTGACTGCGCGATGAGCGAATTGCGACCGAGCTGTCTAACTGTTTGACCGACGAGCTGCGACTCCGAACTGTCTCACTGTCAGATCGACGAGCTACGACCGCAAACTGCTTTCCTCGGAGTTCGGCTTAGAGGGACGGACCTTGTGAATAAATCTGAATAGAAAATGAGTTCGAATATTAAAGTAAAATTTTTGATAAAAGGTACCTGAATTTTAGAGAGCTCTGTGGATGAGCTATGAATGGTAAGTGACGATATCGGTGAACGTTCATTTTTTTTTATCCCGAGCTTCGGTGGATGTATCATTGTTGCTTCGAAAAATCTGGTTTAGTTCGGTAACCGATCTGAAATCTTGAACTTGAACCGGTCTAGTTTTTTTATTATCGTAGATCCGCATCTGGTCGGATAAGGAGAAGAGATTTTGCTTCACATGCCTTCAGAGGGATAACGAGAAACCAGGGAGGTCGTCGTCGTCGGTGTCCGAGCTAAAGGTGGAGGCGACTCTGGTCGGGAGCGCGGCGGTTCACCGGATCTGATTTTGGAGTATGGAGATAACTTCCGAGAAGCAGAGATGGCGTCGAGCTCTCTTTTTTTTTTTTTTTTTTTAGGTTGGTGAGTCCCGGTCCAGATATCTCTAAGCGAGTGCGTGTGAGGGGGTATATATAGCAAGGACCGCGTAGGCGGTTCTCCGCGATTCGGGGATGACGTGATGTTGACGAGACGGGTCGTGAACAGTAACAGACAGGTTGTGAACAGTGCCGGTGAACAGTGCCCCCCCCCATTTGGGGGTGCTAAGCCCACCTCAAACAATAGGCCCCCCCCAGTTCGGTGTCATGAGATGTAGCGAATGCATCGAAGTTGATCTTTGTTAGCTCGGCGCATCTCAAGTCGGTCTCCAAGGTCTTAGGATTGACTGCTGGGACTCGTTAGGCGGGAGCAATAGACGGATGTGTGTGAATTGCTAGACCGCGAAGTTAGCGAGCTGCGTGGTCGGTGAGCTGCGGGTTGTGCAGTTAGAGGGCTGTGATCGTGAGCTTGGCGAGTAGGAGGTCGGCGAGCTGTGGTCGTTAGTTAGGCGGAGCTGCGGGATCGGCGAGCTGTGACTACGCGATGAGTATGCTGCGACCGAGCTGCCTAACTGTTAGACCGACGAGCTGCGACTCCGAACTGCCTTACTGTAAGATCGACGAGCTACGACCTGCAAAACAAATGGCTAAAGATACAAGATTGCGCTTGAGGCTGAGCTCGGCGTTTGTTAGTTAGGCGCGAGGCCGGTGAGCTATGATTCCGAGTCGTTTAATTTCTAAAATCGGTTAGTTATTTAGCGTACTACGAAGTCAGCGAGTCGTGCGGTCGGAGACCTGTGATCATGAGCTTGACGAGTAGGGAGTCGGCGAGCTGTGGTCGCGAGTTAGGTGGAGCTGTTGAGGTCGGCGAATTGTGACTGCGCGATGAGCGAATTGCGACCGAGCTGTCTAACTGTTAGACCGACGAGCTGCGACTCCGAACTGTCTCACTGTCAGATCGACGAGCTACGACCGCAAACTGCTTTCCTCGGAGTTCGGCTTAGAGGGACGGACATTGTGAATAAATCTGAATAGAAAATGAGTTCTAATATTAAAGTAAAATTTTTGATAAAAGGTACCTGAATTTTAGAGAGCTCTGTGGATGAGCTATGAATGGTAAGTGACGATATCGGTGAACGTTCATTTTTTTTTTATCCCGAGCTTCGGTGGATGTATCATTGTTGCTTCGAAACATCTGGTTTAGTTCGGTAACCGATCTGAAATCTTGAACTTGAACCGGTCTAGTTTTTTTATTAAACCAATTTGCTTAGACTATCTTTTTTTATTTTATTATCCCTCTCATCTGGGCTTGAGATGGACTTAGTATCATATCAGCAGATGGGCCAATATTTTTGTAAGCCCAAAAGAAAATCTGATTTTCTTCTCACGTTGGCTTGATTCGTTGCATGTGAGGCGGCGAGCAACAGCAATGATGGCGGAGCTCCGGGAAGCTCGAAGCAGTGGCGGATTGCTGATCGTGGTCGGTGAAGGAGGTCACAGACGGAGGTGGTGCTGCTCACGGCTTCTACCTTCACTCACGTTCGGCGTTCGCGGCGACGAAGATGAAGATCGGTGGTGTTGAATTCGGGCATGATCTGTCGCGGAGTATCGATCCTGGTTCCGGTGGAGCTAGAGTTTTTGGAGCTGAGGAGAATACAAAACAGATCATCGTAGATCCGCATCTGGTCGGATAAGGAGAAGAGATTTTGCTTCACATGCCTTCAGAGGGATAACGAGAAACCAGGGAGGTCGCCGTCGTCGGTGTCCGAGCTAAAGGTGGAGGCGACTCTGGTCGGGAGCGCGGTGGTTCACCGGATCTGATTTTGGAGTATGGAGATAACTTCCGAGAAGCAGAGATGGCGTCGAGCTCTCTTTTTTTTTTTTTTTTTTTTTTTTTTTTTAGGTTGGTGAGTCCCGGTCCAGATATCTCTAAGCGAGTGCGTGTGAGGAGGTATATATAGCAAGGACCGCGTAGGCGGTTCTCCGCGATTCGGGGATGACATGATGTTGACGAGACGGGTCGTGAACAGTAACGGGCATGTCGTGAACAGTACCGATGAACAGTGCAAGACATTCCGTGAACAGTGTCCGTGAACAGTGCAAAATATGTCGTGAACAGTGCGTCTTCGTGTGGCGTTAACGTTAGCTCGGGGTGCGAGCTCGGGATGGAAGCTCGGGGTGCGGGCTCGGGATGGAAGCTCGGGGTGCAGGCTCGGGATGAAAGCTCGGGGCGCAAGCTCAGTGCCGTCCTTGGTCAAACGCTGACTTTTGGCTGATTTTGACCAAGCGGGCCTTATTTGCTGAAATGAACCTAGCTAATTGGGGTGCTAAGCCCACCTCCAACAGGTTTTAATCATACACATATATCATATAAATGTATAATGTATATATATAATAGTATAGATATACTATTATTTTATTTATAACTGAATTATATGAAATGATACATGAGTGTGTCAGACACTCACAGCAGCCTTTATTAATATGTTGTCCCGCGTTATCTACGCGACCGATCTAGCCGAACTTTAATTCCGTCTGTCTTTTTCTCTTGCCATATTTCTAAATTGAAAATACATATACTAAAAATGAACTCTGTAACCTTTTTTTTTTTTTTAATAAATGAAATATGTAGTTACTATGTAAATGTTGTATCGCATCATTTACACGAGTTATATAGTTCTAAGGGGTTATATTGAGATACGTTCTAAGATAAAGTTATTGCTCCAAAACTGATAAAGTATATTATAAGCCAATATTATATCTGACTAAGTTTCATCATCTGGAATTGTTTTAACTAATGGGTGAACTAAGGTAAAGACTACACGTTTTGTTGGATCAGTTATGGCCACCAAATTAGTTTTATTTACAAATTTTTTGGAGATTGTAGAAAATAGAGATATAATAAAGGAAAAAGGGTAATAAGTACTAACATTTTGATGGGGAAAACGGCCGATTCCCACATGAAGTATTGGGCTGCTGATTATTCATATACGAAGTTTCAAGTCATGCCAAAACCTACACAAACTACCTTTTATTTTGAATTCCCTACATGAACTTTTGAAAATTGGTCAATTCCAACAAAACCGTAAACGGTGTTTGATTTCCGTTAACGGAATCTGACGTGGCTGACACGTGGCTTAATGGTTTGGTCTGGTTTGCGATTAAACCAATTTTTTTTTTAATTTCTGAGACCAAAACGACGTCGTTTTGGTCTCATTGTCGATAAATTAAAATATGCACCTGCCAAGATTCGAACTCGGGTCTGTAAATGAGACAGGGTAATACTCTACCACTAAACTAATGATATTTCGTTGTTCAAACACATAACTATATACATATATACAAAATCCAAAATTCCTCAAGTTAATTTCTTCTTCCTCGATTCAATTTCTTCTTCTTCTTCTTCTTCCTCAATTCAATTTCTTCTTCTTTTTCTTCCTCGATTCAATTTCTTCTTCCTCGATTCAAGTTTTTTTTTCAACTTGCCAACACATGATTTGTCATGGGTTTAATTCTTATTTTCTTCTTCTTCTTCCTCGATTCAAAATTGTTCGTGAAATTCAAAAAATTCAAAAAAAGTTTGATTTTCTTGGTTTAAATTTTGAAATTCAAAAAAAAAGTTTGTTCGTGAAATTCCTCAAATCAATTTCTCAAAATTTTGAATTTCAAAATTGTTCTTGAAATTCAAAAAAATTCTCATTTTCACGAATTTCAAAAATTAAACCCAGAAAATCAAACTTCGTATTGGGCTCCTCATTGTTCGTGAAATTCAAAAAATTATAAAAAGTTTGATTTTCTGGGTTTAATTTTTGAAATTCGTGAAAATGAGATTTTTTAAAAATTTCAAGAACAATTTTGAAATTCAAAATTTTGAGAAAATTAATTGAGGAATTTCACGAATAATTTTTTTTTTTGAATTTCAAAATTTAAACCCAGAAATCAAACTTTTTTTTGAATTTTTTGAATTTCATGAACAATTTTGAATCGAGGAAGAAGAATAAGAAAATCAGAATTAAACCCATGGCAAATCATGTGTTGACAAGTTGAAAAAAATGTAAACCCAGAAAAAAAAATTGAATCGAGGAAGAAGAAGAAGAAATTGAATTGAGGAAGAAGAAATTAATTTGAAGAAGAAGAAATTAATTTGAGGAATTTTGGATTTTGTATATATGTATATAGTTATGTGTTTGAACAACTAGATATCATTAGTCTAGTGGTAAAGTATTACCCTGCTTCATTACAAGCCCGAGTTCGAATCTTGGTAGTTGCATGTTTTAATTTATCGACAATGAGACCAAAACGACGTCGTTTTGGTCTCACCAATTAAAAAAAAAAAAATTTGGTTTAATCGCAAACCAGACCAAACCATTAAGCCACGTGTCAGCCACGTCAGATTCCGTTAACGGAAATCAAACACCGTTTACGGTTTTGTTGGAATTGACCAATTTTCAAAAGTTTATGTAGGGAATTCAAAATAAAAAATAGTTTGTGTAGGTTTTGACATGGCTTGAAACTTCGTATATAAATAATCAGCAGCCCAATATTTTATGGGGGAATCGGCGGTTTTCCCCATTTTGATGTGGGATTTTGAGAGTGTGAGAATATAATGGGAACAGTGACCTTAAGTTAAGTCATATCATCCATCCACTCTGATTGATAGAAAGAAAAAATCATCACAACTCTTTGTTTCCTAAATAAGTTGTTTTGATTTGACGAGTGCGGGAATAGAACAGTCGATGTTATTTTTTTCGTTTTCATGATGGGACACAGAGAAGCCATAACTTATTTATAGATGATTCAACACTATAAAGAATTTATCCAGGATCACAACCTTTAATGAAAATTGGTTGTAAAGTTACAAGTTGTTTGTGATATTTCACACTCATGATATTCAATATTTACATGCGTTGATTTTAATGGGCTTTCAAGTAGCTTATTCGATAAGATTCCTTCGATATTAAAACATATGCTCATAAAAAAAACCTAGTGGTCATTTCTTCGGTTACACTTTCCCTGTGGGATAAATTATGAAACTCCTAGCTTAAATATTTGCATATTGAAAATGTGTTATAATCGGTTTTATAAGCAATGATTAAAGGAATTTGATATTGGTTTTAATAAATATTGGTTCTAGCAGATTAGTAAATGACGGTTTTTGTAAACTCATCGATGGAATAGAGTATTAAACCGGGATTATGTGACCAAAAATTGGATTGAGATTCAAACCAAACGATACCATCGCTTCGATATCAGTTTGTTTTAAGTGAATTAGACACGTCAGCAGAATAGTACGAATGATGAATCGCCACAAGGACGTGTGAATGATTCACCAAGGACAACGAAGTATTTTCGCAGCCGAAACTCGCCGAGGAGTCGACGCATCAACAAATCACTATACAAATAATTATATGACTATGACTTAACCCGCGTTAATTATAGCGCGGAGTATTTTTTTAAAGAAATTGTTTTGAAATTTAAGAAAAATTATTTTTATTTGAATTTTATAATATGTCTAACTCATGATTATAGATAGAGTTGTCAAACAGAATAATTTTTCTATTTAATCCGTTTTGTAGTGGATTAAAATATTATTCGGTCTAACCAGCAAAACCTATAATCTTGAAAACATAACTCTAATATGCACCGTTTAATGAGTCTAGTTTTGTGGCTAGTTCATGAACTCTTAAAAAAAATCAATTTTCTTGTGTATAACTTTTTATAAAATTAGTAAAATATTTTTATAACTTTTATTTTGATATCTATTCAAACAAAATATAATAAATTATAGTGAAAATATAGCAAGATTTCGAATATTTTTTTTCTTTGAATATATATGGATTGATTATTATTTAAAATATATAATAGTAAAAATAATTAAGAAACTAAATAGTAAATAACTTCTTTATTGATAAATAAATACTTTCTATATTATCATCAATAATTTTAAAAGAAAATTATATCATTTCCTATTTCAATTATTTTTTCTTATTTGTAATGGCATAATATATAATAACTGACAAAACTAAGTTTATTTTTAAAAAATATCTTCTTAAATAATATTATAGAGATAGTCAAAATTTTCAAATATGATAAAAAATAATTCCATGAACACATATGTAGTTTTATAATATTTATTAGCGAAGCTGTATTACTATATAAAATAATCAAACAAAAATTTCCCGTTATGTTAACATTTACTTTATGAATTTATATACCTGTAAACCATTTTCTAAATTATAAACCAATTAGGGCTGATCTCAAACGTGCTATTGAACTCGATGGCTCGATCAATAAAGATAATATGATAAAATCGACGTAAGAACTAATATGATATTTAGTGGCAAGTCCCATCATTAAGCTTTTTAGAGAAGTTTCTTTGTTACCTCAAATCAATTAAAGAGAACATGTATCTATGAAAACGATGGTTTGCAAACAATTAAGACTATATTTCACACACAAAAGAGTTAAATCAAAGAAATATGACTAGTGATCATAGTTACGACTTACGACATGGAAATAAAGGATGGGATAAGCTTGACGTCTATCATATCATTGACTAAACTATTTGTGACTGAATAGTAACTACGTCAACACTATAATAGTTTAGTGGTTCGTTTTTTAATAAGTGATTTAAGGATTTAAGGGTGGATATTTTACTCTAAATATTCAATACGGTTTCGGGAAGCTAAACCAAAAACTTCATTCATTAAGGATTTAAGGGTGGATATTTTACTTTAAATATTCAGGTCGACCCGTTACTCATTTTGTTTTGTACAAAATTTTCGATACCTACAGAATCGTATATGGATATGAGTATTGGGAATTGGGTTTAATGACATTAATACTATATATAATTTTTTTTTCATTTACCAACAATTAATAATCTTGATAAAATTTAGTATCTTTAATACTTCAAATCTTTTTTTTACATTTCATATTTTGTATATAAATAAATAAAAAACATAAACTTTAGTAATTATTTTAATTAATTAATATTTTTTTTAAAACACAGGTATATACATATATATTCACGAATATATTCAATATGTTTTAATAGTTATTCAAATTTTGAATACCCAAAACTTTCGAATCAGATACGAATTTGAAACGAATTACCCATTTGGACAAGTATCACATAAGGGTAAAATAGTCAAATTGGATTGGAATATCGTTTTATTAAGCTTAATTCAGCGAAGTACAAAATAGATTAGGTCGTCGGAGGTCGACAGACTTAATCGAAAAGTAGAGAATTAGAAGACTAAAATTCGTTAAGTCGAAGCTTTCAATTTTCTTAGGTCTCGTGAGTCGATTTCATGATGGATCTTGAATGAAGAAAATCTCTTCTATTTATAAGGTTCATTTGTCGGTCATACTTCGATGATTTCCTTTTTTCTTCTCGGAATCAGATAATGGCAAATATTATTTTTTCTCGTCGAAGATTTCTTTTTCCCTTCGAGATTAGGAAATATTTCGTAAATCTCAGAGGTCAGTGCCAACTGTGATGAGTCGAGCTTAATGGGCCCTGAAGCCGGCGATCGTGATTGTGGGCTAAATCTCTTGAGTCTTAACCGTCACAAACCGGAATCAATTCGGCTGATCTCGGTTTAAACCGGATTAAGCTGGGGTGCGAAGCTCACCACCAACACTATAGTAGTAAATATATATATATAAAGTTAGCTTTGCTCTCTTCTCATGATGCCACCTCACCCACCACCTAAGCAACAAACATTAAAACAAAAAAAACACACACACATAAAACAAAAGATCCCAAAAAAAAAATCAAACATAGAACAAAAATTCAAAAATATACATAAATCGGTGCTGTCAATTTGAGTCATTATCCGCGGGTTCTACCCCGTTTAACCCCCGCCGGTCAGGTGCGGGTCGAGAATATTTACGGGTTACCCGCGGGTACCCGCGAATTCAAGCGGGGCGGGTGCGGGTCGAATGATATTCATGCATTTTACATGTTTTAGCTTGCATTTTAGTTAACACTTTTAGTCTCATGCATGTGTCTTCCATAGTTTTCATAGCATTTTGGTATAAATTAGAGTATTAGGTGTTTGCATTAGGTCCTAGTGAGTCTTGCATGCATTTGGAGTGTTTTTAGATGTTTTGGAGACAATTGATGATATTTGGAGTTATGGAGCATAAGAGAAGGAAAAGTATGTCCAGAGTGTCCAAAAGAACGGGTCAGAAGAAGGGTTTCAAGTCAGATTCAGCTTCAACTTCGGAGATGTTCATGAGAATTGTAGAGGAGTCAGTTATCTGTCTACTGGAGTTCGATTCAGGTCATTTGGACATGTGGTTCGAGAGATATGGACGATTTTCTAAAGAATCTTCGTCTGGCCGCGAACCCGTTGCACCATACCGGACCAATCTTGTCCGGCGTCACAGTCTGGTATGCAACCTTCACCCGACCAGGAAGGTTACCGGTCCACAACACCCCTCCATCCCTGGCCGGTACTTCTCCTTCAGTTTTCCAGGGGAAATACCGGCCTCATGTACCGGCCCAATCTCGCCCGGCGTAGAAGCTCTCGCCGAAGCCAGCCAAAGTGTATGAAAGACCATGCTTAACGACGGATCTACGCTAGGATTTAGCTCCTAAAGCCTTCATAGAAGTTGTATGTGATTGAGTTAGCTTTCCAACGAGAGTAGATTCATGTCATTCCAATAAGGGGTTCAGGAGATACGGGTGATTTACTGAAGATATATCACTGTCGGAAAATACAAAATCAGTCCGAAACAGCTGAAAGATCATGTCGGATGGAAGCCTTCCCATGCCCAGTTTAATCTGAGGTCTTGATGAAAGTCATATACAATCGAGCTAAATTTCGTTTAGTGGTGGTTTCATATCATTCAGATCAGCCGTTCAAGAGACATGGCAAATATAGAAAGGACACATCTGTCTGGCATCCAAACGAGTTCTGCTCCAAATACAACGTCTAAAAGATCAACCCAGATGTAGGGTTTCCACTCCGATTCAGCTTCTGTGTTCTTCATTGAAGTTGTAGCCCAGTGAGTTATCTATCCACATGAGGTAGTTTGAGACCATTCGGAAATGTATTCTAGGATATATCGCGATTTTACCAACCGGTACTCTTCTAACCTCGACCCACTTTCAACCGGGTCAATACCGGGTTTGTCCCGGGTTGACCCGGTCCGCCCAGCATCCTATGAATTGCAAAAAAGACCCAAATTTCATTCTAAATCGTTTTCCCTAATTTTCCTAAGGCAAAAACCTCTCTTTTATTTTTGTTCTTGGATTTTTGTAAGAGACCTTTTGATTTTAATGCAATCTTGAGTTTAATTCTTCTTAATCTATCAAATCTTTCTTTCATTTTAATCTTCCTAATCTCTAATCATAGATTCAATCATCTTCCTTATGGGATTTGAAGGTTTCACCATGATTAGTGAGTAGGTTCTTTTAGGGCTCATGGATGAGGTTGATTAGGGGTTTTCTTGTTTGATCTATGATGGCTAGTGATTAAATTACATGTTTCCTCTCTTATTTAGGGTTCATAATGCTAGATTAAGCTTGAGAAAGCTAATCTAGACCATAGGGCATTCATGCACACATGGTGTTCGATGAAATGCCCCAAGAACTAAATAAGAGATTTTACTTGCTTAACCTATGAGAGTAGTTGTTTAAGGAGTATTATGGCTATATGAACATGTAATTAATGCTTGGTAAACAACTTTTCACAAATGAGAGTTTGTTCTTGATTAGTTGATTAGCAAAGTGATTAATGTCATGAGAGTGGATTAGTCTTGTTTAGGTATTCTATGCTAAGGAAAACATGTTTGATTGTTTGTTTAGGCTTCATAGGTTAATCATAGAACTCCCCAAAGTCTATAACCTCATCCAAGAGCTTACCTTTATTAATTTGTTAATCTCAATTAAGCTATTTAGTCTTGTTTGCTTGTTTACTTGTTCAAATTGAATTAGGTTGCTAGAACTTAGATTAAAACCACTTGTTTGCTTAGCTTATATAGTTTCTTGGATTCCTATTGTGTTAGCCTCTCACCTCCTTGGTTCGATATCTTAAATACCACAATGACATGAGTGGGATTTGAGTAATTGATTAGTAAAAATCCTACTATCATCGAACAAAAAAATTAACCCGAGCGGGGCGGATCTACCGGGGCAAGTTTGACCCGCTTGACAGGCCTAATTAGAATCCAACATGAAACACGATTAAAAAGAGTGATGTTAAAAAAAAACACGATTAAAAATAATATAAAAATAGAAAATAAAATAAAATAAGGAACCACCCAATATTAAACTGTTAGAAACAGTTCCATTAACTCCAAAACCAAGAAAATAAAACACTATTACACAATCAAAACAAAAATGTGGACCACGCCCGCGCATAGTATCTATACATCCAACATATTTTAAAAAAAACAGAAAATTATCTTAAAACTAAAATTTTCAAAGTAGCCCAAATTCCTTCATTCCTTAATATTAAAGGGAAACGTATTCTACGAGGGCTCCAACAAATAGGGTTTAGAAGAAACAAAAGAAAAAACAAAAATTATGCAAAGAAAACTTTAAAATGTTAAGATCTTCCCTAAAAAAACAACTAATTGCATGAAATTGACTAACAAAGTAGAAAAATAAGTAAAAATGTGTACTATCCACTAAACAAATACATATAAAATCAAAAATTTAAGAAATTAAGAAAATAAACCAAAAAATAAAAAATACACATATTTTAATCTGATAGAGACAATTCAATTAATTACCAGATTCAAAAAATAAAATAATAGACAATAAAAACTGTTTAGAAAAATTGTTTACAACGTCTGCGCGTAGCGCGGATCACTCACTTCTCATCAAGACACATCATCATCCACATGTATGCCACATCATTTTGATATTTAATTTTCATAATTTAATTAGTTAAAATTTTGATATACATATTAATTATACATTTTATTAAATTATGCAAGAAATTTGAAAGGTCATGTTTATATTTATATCATAAAAACTTAAACAAATCAACAAAATTTATTCAAAGAATAATAGATTTAAAAATTTGAGTTTTACTAATATATTATACACTTTATTATAGTTACAAAGTTAAAATTTTATATCAAAAAAATGTTTGCTGAATGGATATTATTTGATCCAAACTAATAGTAGACAATATATACAATATTAATGTAACATATATCATCCACATGTATGCCACATCATTTTGATATTTAATTTTTATAATTTAATTAGTTAAAACTTTGATATACATATTAACAATACACTTTATTAAATTATGTAAGGAATTTGAAAGGTCATTTTCATATTCATATCATGAAAACTTAAAAAAATCAACAAAATTTATTGAAATATTAGTAGATTTAAAATTTTAGTTTTACTAATATATTACACACTTTATTATAGTTACAAAGTTAAAGTTTTATATCGAAAATATGTTTAGTGAATGGATATTATTTGATCCAAGCTAATAGTATACAATATATACAATATTAATTTAACATATCACAAATATATAAAGATTTTGTTTAAAAAAAATAGAATATCTAATAAATAAAAAGTAAATTCATTATCGTTTAATAATGCATATTATAGTAACTTTGTTAAATAAATTATATATAAAAAATCAATTTTTTAAACAAATAAGTACATAATTTAAAAAAATAAAAATAAAACGTTCAGTAATTTAGATATTTGGATAACAGGATTTATTAGGTCTTTAAATATAGATAACATATGAAAGTTCCAAACAAATATAATTATCTGTAAATAATATAGAAGTGATTGACTGTAGATATTGAAGTGATTGACTATTACTTACATTTTCATTTTAATGGAGGTGGAAATAAGAGAAACAGTTAGTTAAGTTTCAAATAAAATATTAGGCTTACAATCTACAAGCAATGGTTTGTTTTACTAAAAATGAATAAAAAGTTCTCATAAATAAATTAAACTATTATAAAACTTAAAAAATAAAAAACTCGCGGGTCACACACTTTTTTCTTATATAAATTTGAATCTCACCGAGCTTACCCCTTATCAATAGCCTTATTAGTTGGCTAAATTTCCATTATTACTGTAATTAAATTCATAATTAAATTTATTATTTTATCAAAATACATAATCTAACACATTGTCTTGAATATATAACTGTAAAGAAATATGGAAATTTAGGAAATTCTAAAACGGTTAAATCTGAATTTGTGTGACATGCAATCTATGAATAGATTTAAAATCAACAAAAGTTGATAAATTGTTAATTATATTATTGATGTAATGGGCTTACCCCTTATCAATAGCCTTATCTGTTGGCTAAATTTCCATATTTCTTTACAGTTATATATGGAAATCGTTTTCAAAAAAATAAAAGAAAAATAGACTTAGGAATCACAAACATATTGCACACATAAATAGGTTTTAAATCATACATGAAACACTCCAAAAATAATAAGTTCACATGAAACAAATATTAAAAAATATCATGCAACTTTAAAATGTAAATAACTTAGTTTTAAAAAACCCAACTAATTGCATAAAATTGATCACCAAATAAAAAAAGAGTTAAAAATGCGTACATCTAATAAATAAACACATAGATGATCATAAAAAAAAACACACACAGATCTTAAACTGATAGAGATAATTAAATTAAATACGAGATCAAATAAAATACCATTAGATTAAAAAATTGTTTACCACGTCCGCGCGGATCACAGCATTTGTGATTGAAATTAAAATTGAAATCTCACAGGCGATGAAGGAAGATATCGGAGAAGACGAGGATTTTAGAGGAGTGGGTAATGTTTTTAAAAAGGATAATCCTATTTATAAGAAGTCTCTCTCTCTCTCTCTCTCATGAAATGTTTAGATCGACGCTCGACCCAATATTTCTTATACTTTTCCAAATCGGCCCATATTATCTCAAATGTTCCCATTAACACATACATCTACGATGATTTTGATAGTAAATTAGTGATAGCAATTAAATAGTTTTTCAAATAAAATTAGATTCATTTTGTAGTCACCAACACTGGATCATCGAAAGATGAATAATAGTAAATTCTAAACATTTTATTAGTATTCAGTTTTAGGTAAAAATAGATAAAAATATAGGGACCTATTTCGAAGTGTTTTTTTATAAGTTCGGAGAATTCTAAATTCACAAAACTAACTTTCTTTTTTATTAGTATTCGAAGTAACTTTCGGAGTATACAAAACTAACCCAATTTCAAAGTATTTATTTTATTAGTATTCAGTTGGTTAAAAAATATACAATTCCCCAAACTATAAAATGACAAAAACTTAATTTTTAAAAACCAACTAACTAACCAGGACATGTAGCCTAGCGGTTTGTGCTTAGGCGGTCTCTGTGTTACCACCCGGGTTCGACTCCGGCGTGCTGCGTCTCTGGATGCTTATTAGTATGTTTGATGTCAAAAAAAAAACCCAACTAATTAAATAAATAGTCAACCAATGAAAAAAATCAAATTGTGGATCACCCACTAAACAAATACATAAATAAACATAAAATTAAGAAAGGAAAAAAAACTTCATAATAAAAAATCTACATTTCTTAAACTAATAGAGACAAGTTCATTAACAATCATACTAATAAAACTAAAATAATATGATACCAAATTTTTTATAAAAAAAAATTGTGTTCACGTCCGCGCGTAGCTCGGATCGCACACTAGTATATATATAAAGTTAGCTTTGCTCACTTTTTCTTACGCCACCTCAGTATCCACCTAAGGGATAACATATTAAAAAAATTGATAATTATCTTAAAATTTAATTATAATTTAATTTTTTTTAACGTAGTCATAATTCCTAAATTCGTTTATATCAAATAATTAGAAAAATATTATATGCATGCTTAAAAAAAACTAATTTGAACTATGACAAAAACTAAAAGTAACACATGTTCATATATCAATCGATAGAAAACACAAAACTAAACTTCAATATTAAACTATTCAACTATAACAAACATACAACGAAGATTCTTCATCTAATAGATTACACAAAATATAACCGATATAGAGCCAGAAAATAAACGAACATATTATAAGAAAATAACCAAACTTGTATTAGGAAAATAAAAATACACCATTTGTTATGTGCTTAAAAACACCAAACTAATTTGAACTATGGCAAAAACAGAAATTAACACATGTTTAGATATCAATCCATAGAAACACACAAAAACTAAACTTTAATATTAAACTATACCAAACACACAACGAAGATTCTTCATCTAATAGATTACACAAAATATAACCGATATAGAGGCAGAAATTAAACGAACATACTATATAAAAAAATCAACAAACATGTATTAAGAAAATAAAGTCAAAATATTGTTTTTCCCACCACTTTGACAATCACGTCACAACAATAGTGTCACTTAGGAGGAAAACAAAATACCAACCATGAGAATTAAGAATCATTGACTTCAACTTGGCATCTGACTTAGATGATGGATCCGACAATCAACAAATTCTGTCAATTGATATGTGATTAGTTTCACAATCTTTAACGATTTTTTTTAAAACTGCCTGCAAGATGATCCTCTGATGATAGCTGGAATAATCACCGACTTCTCAAGTACTTTTCTATTTGTGTTTTGGGACATCGCTGACTTCTCAGTTACTCCCGCCGAGATTTAGGGATAGATGATTCAATTTTGATCGATTGTTAAATCTATTATTGTTGTAATGCGCTTAGCCCTTAATAATAGATTTATGTGTTCACTAAATTTCTATTTTTCTCTAGAGTTAAATATTAAAATGAAAACAAAAAAACATGTGTTGAATAAAAACAAAAATCAACTTTGATCACAAATTAAGTTAGCCGAGGCCGAATGTGACACTAAGGCCTTGAATGGATAAACGGATGAAACACAAATATTAAGAAAAGCAGATGAACCTAAAAAAATTGCCATTCAACATTTATTTTGTTCTGTCAAAATTTCTGAGGAATAACCACACTTGTAAACAATTTTTTTGTCTTTTAGTAACAAAACATAGGCGAAACTTTGAGTGGATGAAACCCAACCAAAACCAAGGGTATGACACGCTTTTCTAGTGTTTCACACAAACCAAAATATAAGATAATATATATTATACTTTTGATGCCATTATAAAAATAAGTGATTCTAACTATTCTACACACACACAAAAAACACTTTCTCACTTCTTCGACAAGAAGAAAAAAAAAAGTTTTGCACTTCATTCTTCAGTTTCATCGAATCACTTTAGGTATGATGATATTACATTGTCTCACCTATATATTTTTTTAATAATAATTAAATTATAATACTACATACAAACTTAATAATAAGCATAATAGTTACACTTATAAATATAGTTAGAATTCAATAATATTTGTATAATATTTTTAAAAATATGTAAAAAACATAATATTCGTAATAAACTCTTAAATTTGTATAGTTATGTTTTGTTATATGGTAATTTAGTTAAATTAGTAAAATAATTTAATATAAACCATAAATTTTTATTTACATAACAATATACAAAGTACAAACTATATAGTAAGTTTTATAATTTTTTCTATCAACATAAATTAAAATATTAGATTTATTCTTATTAATAATAAAAAATGAACCAAAAATAAGGAAAATGGTAAATAAAATTTCTAAAACAATTTCATGTTTTTAATGCTACATACATATATTTCATTTGAAAAAAATAATATGAATATTGTAATTTTTATATATATATATAAATTTTTTTTGACGTCAATTGTAACTTTTATATTATAAACATGGAACTTAAATAATTCTACTTTTTCATATTATATTATTTAGCTATAATAATACTTGTTATTATTTATAGTTAATTGTACATTACGGTAACTATAAATGTAAGTATAAATAATTAAATTAGTCAATTGTAACATATCTATGATATAATCAAAATTTAATTAGAAATCAAATATCCTAATATTGACATAATATATGTTTGTTTGTTTTATAGATAAATATAATAGTTCATTGTCAAAATAAAAATGTATTAATTTTATTTTTAAAATTTGTAGATATGACGTCTAACCGCCGACAAAATGCAAATACTTTCTGTCCAAAGAGATACAAATGTACCCACATAAACATCAGCACGGGTAAAATAGTTAATATTTTTTTTGTCAACTAGTTAATATTTTATTTTTGTTATTTTTAATGTAGTTATAATTATGTGAAAAAATATTTGAGACTTTTTTTACAACTTATAGAGTGGAGATAATTTTAAATGGACTCCTATCCGAGAAAGAATATTTCTTGAGATTTATAATGACGCGATTGCGATGAATAACTACCGTTTAAAAGACCCCACAACTTTAGGTAAAGAGTTTTTGGTTAAAAAGTTCAATGAGGAGTTCGGTGTTAATATAACGTATAAGTTTTTCAAAGAAAAACTTGATCAATTGAAAAAGAAGTACAAGAAGTATCTCACTCTTATGGATTCTACCGGCATCACGGTTAATCCTATTACATTTGAGATGGATGCATCTGAATTATGGTGGAAAGATCGTTAAGTAAGTACTCATAATCTTTTTCATTTTCCAAATTGATTAGTCAAATTAAGTAAAAAATAATTATTAATAATTTTATTAACATGTATGTAAAATTGTAAAATCATTTAAACGAAAGCCGCCACAGCTGTGGGATGTGATCACTACAAGAAAACACAGTTTTTGCAACTACCAAAATAGTACCAAAATGGTCGCAAATAACTCATTTGCGACCATTTTGGGAGTAGTCACAAAACAGTCGCTCTTTTGCGACTAATATGTGACACCCATTATCAGTCCTGATTTAGAGACTGATTTGCGACTTCTTGTAAAAAACAAAAACAAAAAAAAAATTCAAAAAAATATATTTTTATTTATTTAATTAATTCAATACAAAAAATTTAAAAACAAAATTTAAAAAAAAAAGAAAACAGATCGGAGCCATGTCGGTTCTTCGCCGGTGGTCTCCTCCTCTTCTCCATCCTCTTCTTCATCATCTTCTCCATCCTCTTCTTCATCCCGGTGGATCTCCTCCTCTTCTCCATCCTCTCCTTCGCCTGCGGCTGGATCTGGAAAGAGGAGATGAAGCCGAGATGAAGCTTCTCTGAGATGAAGCTTCTCCGAAATGAAGCCGCCGCCTCCTCCTCCCTCTCCGAGATGAAGTCGTTGCCTCCTCCTCCTTCTTTGAGATGAAGCTTCTCTGAGATGAAGTTGCCGCCTCCTCATCCTCCTCCGAGATGAAGCTTCACGGCAACATATTCCGACGCCCTTGTCTCGGCGACAAATTCCGACAACTGCTGGATCTGGAAAAAAAAAGAGTTAGATCAACTCAAGAATTAAAAAGGAAGAGAATGAAGAAGAAGAAGAAGAAGAAGAAGAAGAAGAGAATCGTGGGAAGGAGAGAGAGAAAGAAAAGGAAGGAAAAAATAATAAATAAAACAGTTTAAAATCCTCTACCGTTGGATTAAACCAATCAATGGTAGAGAATCTCAATCCTCGTCTAAATGAATTAGCCAATGACAAGCTTTTATTATTTTGTCATTTAGTCGCAAATTAGTCACAAATTTTGGACTATTTTGTGACTACTATTAAAAAAAATCGATTGGGTTTGCTAAACGGTCGCAAATTTGGGACTATTTTGTGACAATCAAAAATCTTTACCCTAAACTTTAAGAACCTAGAAAGTTTGAATATGACTTTACAATGATTTTGTGTATATAGCAGTTCAAAAATATGTTAAAACGTAAAAATAAATAAATTTTGAGAGAATTTTTATCTTTCAAAATCATTCTTTATAAAACACATATAACACTTAGTAGATGTTATGATTAGATTGAAATTTTTGTAAATGTTATATTTTTTTGTTTATTATTTGATTTTTATGTGTAAGATATAGTTTACAATTTAAGATTTATAGTTTATGATTAAGGGTTAGAGATTTAGGGTTTTTAATTTATGATTTATAAAATGGATTATAAATGATCATATTTAAAAAATTGTAAGTTTTGAATAATTTATATATTATTTGATGTTTATGTGTAAGATTAAGTTTAAAATTTAAGATTTATATCAAGTTTATGATTAAAGGTTAGAAGTTTAGGGTTTAGGGTTAAGAGTTTGTGGTTTGAGTTTAGAATTTATTGATTTCTATAAAAAAATTCAAGTGGAGTTGCAAATTATTCCCAAATTTGGGACTATTTTGTGACTACTATTAAAAATTAGTCGCAAATTAGTCGCAAATTAGTCGCAAATTAGTCTCAAATTAGTCACAAAAACTGGGTTTGCAAATTAGTGTACATGTTACCTTAAACTCGAAACTTTAAGAACATATAAGGTTTGAATATCAATTTACAATGAATTTGGGTATATAGTTGTTCAAAAATATATTTTTACAATTTAAGATTTAGATTTTATGATTAAGGGTTAGAGGTTTAGGGTTTAGAATTTAAGATTTATAAAATAATAATATTTAAAAAATTGTTAGTGTTGAATTTTTTTTGTATATTATTTGATGTTGTTTACAATTTAAGATTTAAATCAAGTTTATGATTAAGTGTTAGATGTTTAGGGTTTAGGGTTAAGGGTTTGTGGTTTGAGTTTATAATTTATTGATTTCTAAAAAAAATCGAGTGTAGTTGCAAATTAGTCCCAAATTTGGGAGTATTTTGTGACTACTATTAAAAATTAGTCGCAATGTAATCCCAAATTGGTCACAAAAACTGGGTTTGCAAATTAGTGTACATGTTACCATAAACCCTAAATTTTAAGAACATATAAGGTTTGAATATCACTTTACAATGATTTTGGGTATATAGATGTTCAAAAATATATTATACAATTTAAGATTTAGAGTTTATGATTAAGGGTTATAGAGGTTTAGGGTTTATAATTTAGGATTTACAAAATGATTATATTTTAAAAATTGTAAGTGTTGAACTTTTTTGTATATTATTTGATGTTTATTTATTTGATGTTTTTGTATATTATTTGATGGTTTAGGGTTTAGAATTTTTTTGTATATTATATGATGTTTATTTAAAAAAATCGAGTGGAGTTGCTAAACCGAAGCAAATCAGTCACAAATATGGGATTACTTTTGCAAGTCCTTAAACAGTCGCAAATTTGAGACCCTTTTGTGACTCTTCTGTTTCGTCGTTAATTTGCGACTGTTTTGCCGCTGCATTGCGAGTAGTCGCAAAGTAGTCGTAAATTAGTCACACTTTCGTCCCACTTTTTTGTGACCAAAAAAAGAATCACAAAAACTGTGTTTTCTTGTAGTGGATGCAACGTTGTTTCACTTTATGCAATGTCCAATCCCAGAATCAATACTCTGTCAACCAGCGAAGAGAAGAAATGTTGAATGAAGGTGCAACTAATGTTGAACATGAGATTGACCAAGAAACATATGGTAATGAAATGCCATACAATCAAGTTCCAGAGACACAAGAAAACGAAGAGAAGGAGTTACAGAGGAAGCACCACTTCCTAGTTCGGGAAATGTTCAAAGACGTAGAGCAGAAGGATTATTTAACATTTTGGGAACACGGCGAAGACCAAATTTAAACGAAACTCATCAAAGCGACTCAGAAGATTAGATTAGTAGCGCATGTACTTTGTTTTTCGTGACTCTGTCTTGTTTGACTTAATTTTTTTTAATAAAGTTATTTAGTTATTATGTATTTTTCATTCATGTTATTTCAGATTTTATTTATCTAATTTTATTTTTATTTTCATGTTCTTAAATGTTAGGCTTTTCGTATATGACAGCTGCGATCACAAGGACTCCGCTTTCTAAGTTATGAGGAAAGAATTGAGTTATGGAATTTGGGAAACGAGCAATTTGAGGAGTTAATAATTCAACCAGCACTGAATTCACTACAAGAAAACACGTGATTTGCAATGGCAAAATCTGTTACAAATCCGTCGCAAATCAGGTTTTGTGATGGATTTGCGAGGACCATCAATCCGTCGCAAATCAAAACGTCTCGCAAATCCGTCGCAAATTTGCGAGGAAAATCATCCGTCGCAAATTTGTGATGGATATTTTGCGACGGAATCTTTGCCTCGCAAATTTGCGACGGATACTGTGCCTCGCAAATTTGCGAGGGATAGAATTAGTAGCACTTCCCTCGCAAATTACAAAAAAAAATATTCAAAATCAAATTATCTAATTATCGAAAAACAATTAACACAACCCAGATTCATAACACAAATAATCGATTATTTCTAAATCTAAATTCATAACACAAACAATCAACACAACTTATATGTTTTTTTTTGAAATGTTAAATTTATTTAACAACTAAAGAAAAAAAAATACATAATTTGGATTTGTTAATTTCTAACATTAAAATAAAATAAAATCAAACAAATCTAAAAAAAATGGGTTTTATTAGCTTGAAGCAAGCCGCCGGTGGAAAGAGGAGGAATTGTCACCGATGATAAGAGGAGGAGGAGCCGCCGGTCGTCGGAGGGAGATGAGGAAGCTTTCCGGTGGATAAATCGAAGGAGAGGGAAGAAGAGAAGAAGGTCGCCGTGGAAGAAGGAGGAGGAGAAGAAGGTGGTCGTGGAGAAGGAGGAGGAGGAGTCGCCGGAGTAGAACAAGAGAGTCGCCGGAGAGAAGAATCATGAGTGAAGGAATGAGTTTTTTAGGATCTGAGTGAGGGGAAGAAAGGAATTGATGGTATAAAAAAAAGAATAAGCAATGGATTTGCAAGAGAATTGCAAGGGATCCGTCGCAAATCCATTGCAGATTGAGAGGCCCACAAAAAAATTTGCGGTTTAATTTGGGCCAAAAATTCGCGAAAAGTTTCAATTTTCCGATCAAAAATTCAAAAAAATAATTTTGCGATGGATTTGTGAGGGAGCCGTCGCAAATCCCTCACAAAATTGCAAGGACTTTCCGGCGGCTCCCTCGCAAATCCATTGCAAATCGTGGATATATTGTTTTAAAAAATATTAAGGGTTTAGAGTTTAGGGTTTAAAAATATTAAATATCTAAAATTAAGTTATAAATTTAATCATAAAATTTAAAATTAAATTATAAATTATAATCATACTTAGGATTTTCGTTTAATTTTAAAATTAAATTATAATCATAATATTATATAATTTCAGATTTTCTTTCTATTTTATTATAATTAGGATATGTCGCAATTCCCTCGCAAATTTGCAATGGATTTGTGACAGAGCCGTCGCAAATCCATTGCAAATTTTGGATATATTGTTTAAAAAAATATTTAGGGTTTAGGGTTTAGGGTTACATATAACAAATTATATGTTTACAAATTATATGTTTTGAAATAATCCAATTCTGCTAATAAGACCGATTCATTTGAGAAGACTTATAATTCTCTATTAATTAGCATAAACAACATGAAAAGATATCTTACGTTCATTTTATAATGACAGAGACTTCTCCAAATCTTTGGTGGTATGTCGTCAAATCATCAAATAACATTAGAAATATGGTCTCTTGTATTCACTTTTATCCCCGAGAACCACGTTTCTGATCTCGAATATAAAGAATGATAATTTGCAATGGAATTGAGAGGGATCCGTCGCAAATCCCATGCACATTTGCAATGGATTTGTGAGGCAGCCATCGCAAATCCATTGCAATTCTAGATTTGCAAGGGATTTGCGACGGCTCCCTCGCAAATCCATTGCAAATCGTGGATATATTATTTAAATTATATTAAGGGGTTTAGGTTTTAAACAATATTAATGGTTTATGGTTAAAAAATATTCTCGGAATCAACCCTTATACGGAACGAGAATTGGAACAATTATGTATTTTAATTTCTTTTGGTTTATTTTAGAACAATTATGTATTTTTTTTTTAATATCTATTATTTAATTTAATCATAGAATTTAAAGTTCTATTTAAATTTAATATTTTCATTTTATTTTAAAATTAAATTACAAATTATAATCATCATATTATCAAATTTCAGATTTTATTTTATTTTTTTATAATTAGGATCCGTCGGAAATCCCTTGCAAATTTGCAATGGATTTGTGAGGTAGCCATCCCAAATCCTTTGCAATTCTAGATATGCAAGGGATTTGCGAAGGCTAACTCGCAAATCCATTGCAAATCGTGGATATATTGTTTAAAAAAATATTAATGATTTAGGGTTTAAGGTTTATGTTTTAAACAATATTAATGGTTTATGGTTTAAAAAATATTCTCGGAATCAATCCTTATATGGAACAAGAATTGAAACAATTATTTTAGAACAATTATGTATTTTAATTTCTTTTGGTTTATTTTAGAACAATTATGTATTTTATTTTTCTTTGAATATCTAATATTTAATTTAATCATAGAATTTAAATTTCTATTCAAATTTCATATTTTCATTTTATTTTAAAATTAAATTATAAATTATAATCATCATATTATCAAATTTCAGATTTTATTTTTATTTTATTATAATTAGGATTCGTCGTAAATCCATTGCAATTCTAGATTTGCAAGGGATTTGCGACGGCTCCCTCGCAAATCCATTATCGCAAATCCATTGCAAATCGTGGATATATTGTTTTAAAAAATATTAAGGATTTTGGGTTTAGGTTTTTAAAAATATTAAAGGTTTAGGGTTTAAAAAATATTCCCGGAATCAACCCTTTTACGGAACAAGAATTAGAACAATTATTTTATAAAAATTATGTATTTTAATTTCTTTTGGTTTATTTTAGAACAATTATGTATTTTAATTTTCTGTGAATATCTAATATTTAATTTAATCATAGAATTTAATGCAGGCCTCGCAAATCCCTTGCAAATTTTCTACGAATTTGCGAGGGCAAAAGTCGCAAAACAGTAGCAAAATCGTCGCAATTTGCGATGGTGGAATCCCTCGCAAAATTGCGAGGAATTTGCGACAAGCTTTCGATCTCTCGCAAATCTCTCGCAAGCTACTCGCAAATCTGTCGCAAACTTGCGAGGGAATTTTCCATCGCAAATTTCCATTGCAAATCACATGTTTTCTTGTAGTGATTATTACAATCTGTATTTTGGAAGAGGACCAGTACAAACAGATAATGGCTTGGGGTGGAGGAATATTTGGTGTCGCTTACAAGAAGATCATGCTGCTTGTCTTCAGCTACTAAAAATGTCACTTGGTTGTTTTAGAACATTATGTGATAACCTAGAAACAAATTATGGTTTACGGCCAACATTAAATGTAAGCATTAAAGAAAATGTGGCAATATTTCTACGAATATGTGGACACAATGAAGTTCAAAGAGATGTTGGATTACGATTCAGAAGAACTCAAGAAACAGTGAAAATAAAATTCTTTGAAGTGCTTACAGCGACTGAGTTACTTGCTTGTGATTTTATCATAACTCCAAGAAGACAAGAACTACTCAGAATTCCTGACCGAATTATAATGGATTCAAAATATAGACCATTTTTTAGTGGATTTGTTGGAGCAATAGATGGAGCTCATGTATGCGTAAAGGTGAAGCTTGCATTACAAGGAATGTATTGGAGTCGGCACAGTAGAACATCGTTTAACATCATGAAAATTTGTGATTTCAATATGGTTTCACATATGTTTGGAATGGAGCACCATGATCTTGTCATGATACAACAGTTCTCACGATGGCGCAAGATAATGACGCTAAATTTTCTTTACCTCCGGCTGATAACTATTATGTAGTTAACTCTGAATATCCAAATAAACAGGGTTTTCTTGCTCCCTATAGATCTTCACGTGACATGGTTGTTCGGTACCATATGTCGCAGTTCAACAATGGTACTCCTCCTCGAAATAAGCAAGAATTGTTTAATCGATGGCATGCATCATTACGTTCTGTTATTGAGAGAACATTTGGAGTTTGGAAAAAAAAATGGAGGATTCTTTCTGAGTTTCCTAGATATAATACTGAAGTACAGAAAAGAGTGGTGATGGCTACAATAGGACTTCATAATTTTATCATAATTTCAAATTTTTCAGATGAAGATTTTGCAGAAATTATGGAACAAATTGAGTTTGACAACACAGAATCTGAAACTGATTTAGGCGACATTGAAGCAGCAGAGATCGTCAAGGGAAATCATATGATGTATATCAGAGAACAGATTGCAGATATGTCATGGAAAAATTGAAATAATGAAACATTAGTTTTTTTTTCACTCAATGTATTGTCTTTCAATTTATTTATGTATAATATACATATTTATAATCATAATTACATTTCTTATATTTATATTAATTTAAATATATGTTATGAACCGCCTTTCCCATTCAACAATATATTTTAGATCGCTTGATCCGCACTTGATCCGCCAGATCTGTACTTGATCTGCCTGATTCGCTTGATCCGCACCGACTGATCCGCTTTCTCCATTCGGAGCCTAAATATACTTCTACGAATCAAAATCTAGTTTAGTTGTATCAACGGCTATAGATAAAATTTCAAAATCAAAATCATATATAATATTATTTTTAATTACCCAACACTTCGACAATACAAAGGGAATGCATGGTTGGTGGTACAACAAGGCACATAAGCATTGTATATGATATCTATTTTAAATTATGTATTACATTCTATGGTTTTACTTGGTAATTTTTTTTTTACTTATGTTTTGCTTATATATTACTTATATATATTTTGTTTTAAAATTTAGAATAACTCTAACGTATCGATAGAGTTGTATTATTTTAAAACTTATTGTAAAACTTAATTTTAAGTTTGAAAAGTATTTAATATAATTGGACTGATAATATCATTATAATTTTGAGTTAAGAAATTTCGATATTGCTTTAGAGTTTTGGATAGACCCTCACAAAAAAATTATAAAATTCCAATTTATAACGGAAGTTCTCAAGACGTTGGATATACAAACTGTGATTTTAACATTTAAGAAAAGGTTTTAAAATAGATTCACCTTGGTAAACTTCAGCCAGGTTGATAGACGAAAGGATCGAGATGAACCTTGGCCGTGAGTTATTTCCCTCATTTCCGCTTTTCTTACCCCTATTATCGACTGATCTAAATCCTTTTTGTTTTTGTTCGGCTACAGGGAGTTTGTGAGCAGTGTGTGGTGCATCAAGATATTGTCACTACAAGAAGTGCAACAAATGGGTAAAAGAGGCCTTAAGCTTCTCAATTCCACCCCATCCTCCAACAACGTCGATAAGCTCGGTTTTAAGAACCAACAATCCTTTGTGAAGATAAAGTAAAGTTTTTTTTCTTTTTCTTTTTTTTTGCACATATAGTGATGATCTAATGGAAATGTTTTTGCAGGTGTACAAGTCAGGGTCTTTTGGACGATCTTTAGATATATCGAAATTTAGCAGCTACCACGAGCTGCAAAGCGAGCTTGCTCGCATCTTTGGACTCAAGGGCCAATTAGAAGACCATGGGAGATCAGGCTGGCAGCTTGTATTTGTTAACCGAGAGAACGATGTTCTCAAGGCACATAAAAAAGATAAATAGTATATATATATATATATAAAGTTAGTTTTTCTCTCTTCTCATGAAAACACATTATCTTCCACATCATTGGCACATCATATTTTTTATTTAATCTTTTTAATTTCAAATTTAATACACAATTTTTTTGATAAAAATTTAATACACATACTAATTATAAATTTGGTTTTAATATTATGAAAATAATTTAAAAAGTCATTCATATTCTAAATTAAACCAGAAAATTCTAAACTTATATATATATATATAGTTAGCATTTCTCTCTTCTCATGAATACACATCATCTTCCACATCATTGCTACATCATACATATATTTTTTAATTTTAAATTTAATACACATACTAATTATAAATTTGGTTTTAACATTATGAAAATAATTTAAAAGGCATTATTCATATTCTAAATTAAACCAGAAAATTTTAAACTTGTATGAATATAGTTCATTGAAATAATAACAGGTTTAATAAACTTGGTTATACTAATATATTTCAACTTTTATAAATATTTAATTAGATTAAATTGTATCGCAAATATTATAAAAAACTAAAATATCAAACAAGTCCTAACAATTAAACAAATAAGTTAATCTGTAAGTAAATTCATAAAGCAAAATATAAGTTAGCAAGTTTTACATCTAATAAAGATACAAATAAATAAAATTAAGGTATACTTAAAACAATAATTTCAATTATACATAACTATGAAAAAGAGAATAAGAGCAAAAAAATTTAAGAAACAAATTAAAAGTATTTACACGAAAATATAAATTAAGTTTGAAAAATTAAGATCGTTGTGTTTTGTGATATTATTTTTAACAAATTTTTTTTTTCAAAATGTAACTACAAGAGAAGAAGAAAATAAAATCTTTGTAAATGCAAAATATATATCAAGTGATGTAAATATACTTCATTTCTCATAATAATTATCATCCATTCTATGAAAAACAATAATTTCAATTATACATAACTATGAAAAAGAGAATAAGAGCAAAAAAATTTAAGAAACATATTAAAAGTATTTACCCGAAAATATAAATTAAGTTTGAAAATTTAAGATCGTTGTGTTTTGTGATATTATTTTTAACAAAAAAAATTTTCAAAATGTAACTACAAGAGAAGAAGAAAATAAAATCTTTGTAAATGCAAAATATATATCATGTGATGTAAATATACTTCATTTCTCATAATAATTACTATCCATTCTGATGTATTAAACTACATGTGATGTAAATATACTTCAATTTAAATAAAAGCAAAATATATATCATGTGATGTATAAACACTAAATTCTATAGCTTTAATCTAAATATACTTCAATTCTCATAATAGTGTTTATAAATTATGGATTATATTTTTTTAAATAAAATCAAACAAATGTTGTGACTTCAAACAATCAATAAGGATTAATTCCAAATGAAACGTATAAGAGTTTTAAATCAATTTTTAAAGCATTTATAATTTGAATAAAATAAAATTACTAATTAATCATTTTTAATATAAACTTTTGGGATATGTTAGTTGATTTTAAGGGAGTTATAGGAGAAAAATAAAACAAATCATTTTTATGGTTAGTAATTAGTGTTCGAGAATGAAAACAAAGATTTATTCAATAAAAGAATACTCGCATGAGTTTACAGAAACTCAAAAGACAACTCAGAGTCTTTGATGGGTATGCAATAATGCATGTCATGATAGTCGAATTGTGGTATCCCAAAATGATAATAATTCAAGCCAACCATTGAGAGGATGAATGGTTGAGGTCCTTACGAAAATTCTCTAATGTTCAAGTCAGAAAAGAGATATCAAAATTCAAAAAAGGTAAAACGAGAGAAAGATAGTGAATATTATATTTAAATCAGATCAAAATGTGGTATATGGTTCAATTTGCAGTGTTAGTGAGAGAGAGAGAGATAGATCGAGAGAGAGAAAGAGATAGAGAGAGAGAGAAAGAGATTATGAGTGCAACGCAGAAACACGTAAGATGTTTCCGGAATGAGATTAATGTCAAATGAATAGACATTTGATCCATATTTGAGAATAGTGAAGTATATGTATCAATTATTCTCTAACGTGGATTTTGAACCCTTACAACTTCATTCTGATTTTCCATTGTGTGAAATATATGAATTTTCAAAGAATATGACTGATATAGGTATGTGACCGAATTTGGTGATTGGTTTTTGTTGTACTTAGTTATAACTTATGAGCATTAGATGTCAAAGTGTAGGATGTTACGCCGATAACTCCAACAAGATTGAATATTTTTTATGCACGTCTCATCTATTTTATAACTACATAAAAAAGAATGATATAAAATGCTGGGCGAAACGCGGCTAACCCACTAGTTGTCCTATAGAAAACTAGAAAACGAGATAATTACCAAAACATAAAATAGTGATAGTTGGAAAAACATTAAACCGTGATATCATGTAGAAATCGTCATATAGCTTCATAAAATCAAATACTTGAGCCCAAGTTTATTTCCTTTAAGGCCCAATACATAAGTATTTTTGTTTTTGTCGTCCATTGGATTAAAGCCCAAAGGGCATATTATCGGTATAAACATAAGCCCAACAAGACCCATTATAGCAAAAGATTAGAAACGTAACACGTGTTGCAATATACATAAGTATAAATGATCAGAATAAAGCATAACTGATTATGAAAAATTTCCTAGAATATAAAAAATAAGTTTGAGTTCTAAATAGTAAATATTATACCAATATTTTAGAAAACTTTAAAAAATACCATAAAATAAATTTAGAGTTAAAATAGTTCATTTATGACCTCTTCGGTTCTTCCTATACTTTTAAAAACATTTCTTAAAATTTAAATCTTAATCTTGTGGTGCTTTTTGGAAATTTCGGAAAAAGTTACACCTTACATTTTTGTGCTAATAACTGACACAATTAATTAATTATTTTTACATATCATTGTTACTAAAAAAAAGTTGTTCTGGTTGGAGTTTCCTTGCAAGGTTTTTAAATATTCATTCAATGAGGCACATTTGGTGTTGTTTGAATGTTTTCTTCTCCACATCTTATTGGATTGTGTTATGTTTTAATTAAGAATTAATATGTGTTTTTGTTTTTCTTTGACAATCATTTGGTTGTTAACCATAGCGCCCATTGATGTGCGTGGAACTGATTCGCTTCTCATATTTTCTTCTCCAAATATGGATTGAATATTTGGAATAAAGTATTTTTCAGTTTTAAAAACAAAAAATTTACTTGCGGAACTAGCTCGTGATTATATAAGCATAAGCAGCAAAATTATGCACTATCGTTAACTTGTAACCTAAAGTAAGATTAACCAAAACCAATTTATTAATTAAACTTTATAGAGATAAAACAGAGTATCTAGCTTTTTTTGGATAAAAACAAACTGATTTACATTAGTTAAGAAGAAAATTAACTAATGGTTACATTCTAGCTAACATAGAAACTAGTACAAGGAAAAATTAGAAACAGACACAAAAACACAGACAAATTTAAGGATTTGGACATTCGAGCTACTGGATAAATTCAAGACTAATTCATCAGATTTGTGGACAGCAACTTATTAATGTCTCGAGAAATCTTATGGTTTCTCAATATGCATTCTTCGGCTTTTAGGACTTGAACCATTTCCCTTGGAACAACACAAACTTCTTCTGTCGATAGCTTCTCCTGGATATCTTGAGATGCAAGCATAAAATGCATTTCTCTTTCCACCTTTGGACTCTCCTGCGTCTACAAATTAAAGTTAAAACAATTCTTACATAAATATAGACTAGTCGAAATAAATTTCTGCATTGGATTAAAGGTTTATCTTATACCTGCATTTTGGTCTGCCTCAGTTGAAGAATCTCAATCTGAGCCTGCAAGAACTTGACATATTTAGCTGCGGCCTGGAACATTTCGGCAGTGTTATGTTTCTGGTTTCCAGGGATTAGTTTTCCGAGCTCTTGAGTCTTCACTGTGATCCTTCTTCTCCTCTTTCGTGCTGCGATGCTCTGAGCAGAAAGCTCCGGCTTCTTGGTGTCGTTTTGATCACCCCACCCAACGCTGAACGCCGGAATGAAATTAGGAACTTGAAAATCGGAAAAGTTAGAAGCTTCGGTGACGTATGAATCAAAGAGATTAGGGTTAGGGCTTGGGAACAGAGGGTCGTGAGTATTGTTGAAATGGAAGCTGGAGTTAATGAGCTTTTGGTGTTTCGGCGTGGGGAAGAAGTAATCTAAGTCTTGTGACTCATTGAAGACTTCGGTTTTAGGGTTAGAGATAAAGATTTCTTGAGGAGGAAGAAACGGCTCAAAGAAAGAATCCAAGTGATCGAATTCGAAGAGAGACGGTGAAAGAGCTTCTTCGTAATGCGATGGCTGATGCAGTTGATGTGGCGGTTGTGCTTGGAAGAAAAACGTGTTGTCGGTTTCTGGGATAATCATATCCACATCAGGGATAAAGCAATCCTGGAGCTGGATAAACTCTGAGTTGGAGAAGCAGCTTAAGCAGTCCATTACGAATCAGTGTTTTAGGGTATGAAGAATGCGAAGCAATCAGGAGGAGTTACAGAAGGAGAGGTTTGAAGAAATGATTAATAAGACTTAATTAGCTTTAATTGTTGCTATTTAAGCTTTAGAGAGTAAACGCAGAAAACAAAAGAAAGGACAGGAGAGGATATATGAAAGGTTCTGTTCTGTCTTTTTTTACTGAGGTAAGACTTGAGGTTGTAAGTTGGTGATTCCTCAAGTTAACTGTCACGAAATAAATATGAAAAAGAGAGAGAAGTTAGGGTTTTGGCGAGGATTAAGGAGGGGTTAGAGCATCCTCAACGCGGTTTCTTAACACAGGTTCTTAAGGTTTTTTAGCCTAAAATTAAATCAAAAATAAAACAATAATCAAGAGCCGGTTCTTAACTAAGACCCATAAGAAACGGTTCTTACGGGGCACGTGTCATTGCGTGATCGAACAAAAAAATTCTCCTTCTCCGACTCTCCTCGCTCTCTCCGTCGAGAAATCCTTCTCCGATCAAATCCTTCTCTTCACCGCCGCCTATCTTCTTCTCTGATCAAATCCTTCTCTTCACCGCCGCCGAGAAAAGTTAGCTAGGGTTGTACCTCTTCTTTTTTTCCCCGACGAATTTGTAAAAGCAGAATCTGACCAAGATGGCACTCCTGTTCTTTGCCTCAATCGCTCGTTCTCTCCTAACAAGAGGTCTGCTCTTCATGTTCAAGTCATCATTTGCTAATTTCTTCACTCGATTTCTTTTTGACAAGTGGGGAATTCGATTTTGAAGCTTTATTCTAATTGGGAATGATGGTGATTATTGAGGTTTCTTCTGATCGTATCCTATTTTGATAATTGTTATGGAATAAGCAAATTGCTAGTCCTCTTGTTGTTATCTGAAACTCGCAGCGGAAATGAAACTGAGGATTCGGAAACTTGCTTTTTTTCTTCAGAATGTTGGAGGAAAGGATTCGACTTTGGATGTTACAAGAAAGGGTGATTCAATCGGGTTCACATTAGAGGCAAATGAAGAAGAAATCGATTGGATGAATCTAGAATCTGATATTCGTCTCTGGACTAGGGCATTACGTCCTGTTCAGGTAATCAATTTAACGGATTATAGTGTGGAATGTGTTCTGGTGTTGCTGGATTGTTTGTTTATTGCGTGGCTCTTGATTTTACAGTGGTATCCAGGACACATAATGAAAACTGAAAAGGAACTTAGAGAACAGCTTAAGCTCATGGATGTTGTGATTGAAGTCCGAGATGCTAGGATTCCTTTATCGACGACTCATCCAAAGGTTAGTGGTTTGCTTCCTCTTTAATGTCTTATATATTTGAATCTGTTTCATGTACTCTGAATCTTATATATCAATCACTCGCAAGTTATGTATTTGTATGTTTCTTATTGAGATTAATAAGTGAAAGAACTTAAGCCTATAGTATTACAGGTTCTGCATCTATTGTGAAGATTGAATCATTGCTATGCATATAACTCTTTAGTCTCGGTTATGGAGTAAATGATTTGGTTGTATCATATACATTATATTGTAAGTATATCTAGACAATGCATTGTGTGCTAGTTAGGTTTAAGTCTGATGAAATTCATTGGTATTGGTGATGTTTTGGCTAAGATGTTGCTAAAATTGTGGTGGCAATTTGATTAGATTTCATGGATCTGTTTCTACGTTGTGTAGGATTAACTAGATTTATTCGATTTCTGTGTTTGGTCTAATAGCTTGAGCTTGCTGGGATCTTAGTAATGGCAAGGATTTGCTTCTTTGTTAATCTGATAACTAATTTGTTGTTCATCCTTTTTGATTTCCATGGGGCTTGCCTACTCATTGGTTATGCATATTTATGCATACTTCTTGAAAGAAGAAGAGACTGAAGCATGGGTTCTACAATTTGCACTGCCGGAGATGATTCTCAGGCTTTGATTTGGGATATCTCTTCCATGGGACAGCAAGTTGAAGGTGGTCTTGATCCGATTCTAGCTTACACAGCCGGCGCTGAGATTGAGCAGCTTCAATGGCCGTCTTCTCAGCCTGATTGGGTTGCCATTGCCTGCTCCAACAAGCTGCAGATTCTCAGGGTCTGATTTTGTGGGTATCCATCTCCGGCCAAGATAGATGACCGTAGCTTATTTATGTTGCTAGAATTCTGTTGGTCATTGTCTTGAATGTGAGCCTTTGCACTGACTCTTAGCTGTTGTTGATTATTGAGTGTGTTAACAAGTTTGATTGACTTTAGACTCATTGATCTTCCTCTTATAGTTTGATTGACTTTAGACAAAAAAAAATTTTTTTTAAGAACCCCTATAGAATTCTACCATTGGACATAAAAAAAATGAGAGTCTCTTACCTAAGTTTCTTGCCCAACTTTAATATTAAACAAATGGTTAAGAACCCCATGAGGGGTTCTTGCAATAATGATGCTCTTATATGGTGGGTTTTAGATTTACCGTAACTACCTCCTAAGTATTAGGCCTTGTTTTTTTTTCTTTTTCTTTTTTAAAAACTACATTTCGAGAAATAATTTACTTCGTAGAGCTCTAAATGGTAGATTTAAGAATTAATTTAGAGTGTAACCGTTGTAATTACTTTGGCGGCTGTTGTCATTAAATTATCTGGACGTTTTTGTTTAATAAATGTAAATTTTTTTTATTAAATTCTTCGAAGATCAAACATACAAAACTAATGCTAAAAAAATTCCGCAAGTTTTTTATATATTAAAACTGATTAATTTTCATTTTTAATGACACTTCAAAAATTACTTTTGATCATTTCAGTTCGTTCTTATTTCTTAATCGTGGAATTTCAAGAAAATATAAAACTTGACAGTTTGCTTACATAAAACTAATTAGAAAGCATACACCACACTTAAATCTAAGAGGGAAATGAAACTCTGATTCCTAATGAATAAGTTATTCACAAACCGTATTTAATTTTACCACAAAAAAATCTGCACATATTCGTCGAGAATTTTTATGATCAGTAGTGTGAATTCGCAAAAAAACATATCTAACATTTTATGTTCATTTTTATATTAGTTTTAGGGAATTTAGATTTTAAAAATAAGTTGATAAATATGTTAATTTCAACTAGTTGATATTAGTAAGTAATAAAACAAATAAATGTATAAACAAAGAGTTGAATCACTAGGTCGATGTCTCAACCAGATTAAAAAGCTTATGACATATAAAAATTACATGTCTTATTTATCTAAAGCAATTAAAAAAAAAAATTAATACAAAAAATTAAAATATGGATAAAAACGAATTTCTGCGATTGAATCGGTAAAAGACTTGGGCTTTAGCGGCTAAAGTGGATTTGGTGGTTACACGTGCTCTCTCTCTTTGACTTTACCGCCAAGTTTTCTAACCCACTAAGCAATACCTTTAATTACAGATGGGCCAGGTCCAAAATTAAAGACGCGCGTCCTCCTCTTTCGGCTTTGTCTCCAAGTTTTTTTACTTAACAAAATTGATAGCTTAAACATGGCCCATCTGTAATTAATGGGCCTTTTTGCTTGGAAGCCCATTTGTCGTATAGAGAGTGAAGTCAAAATCTCTTTCTACTTTCTTCTCCTGAAAGTATGGACATTTGGATTAGTTACTTGTGGTGAAGGATTCTGCTTGTGTTCCTATTGCTCCCCTTTTGCAGTTTCAAATGTTTTCAGGATTATTCTTTCTTGAGCTCTCTTGTTTCCATGTTTATGCAAACAAGTTAATTGCTGCTATATAGTGGAGCTATCTGATGGATTCTCAACATTTTCTGATTTGTAGTTGATCCTGAAGAAGAAGCAGACAAGAGGGCTGTTCAAACTAGATTAACGAACCTGAGGCGTAAATTGGCGGAAAAGGGAATTGATGCTCAAAACTGCCCAGCGGGACAACATAGTGGCTTGATATGTCCGGAGGTACCACATTTCTCTTTCTGCTACCTTATTCACATGCCTCATGATATGCCAAGACTCGAGTACTATGTGAATGTTGCCTTTATAGATGTTTACTCTAAAATTTCTTCTTTTCTTTTGGCTTCATGTTGAGTAACTGGAAGAGGCTAAGTTTACATTTTCCACTGTTCTTATGTGTACATCAGTGTGAAGGCGGTGACTCTGGTGAAAAAAGCTTGTCTCTTTTAATTGCCCCTGATGGGTATGCTATCTTAATATCTCATTAATTTAGTTTTGGTTTTGGAATTTGTTGTTTATGAGACTGTAGTCAATCATGTCTTCTTTTTTTTCTTCCTAATTTCATAGTTCGTCAGCTACATGGAATTGCTTTCGGGGGAAATGTGGGTTAAATGGTGGAGTACGGGTGAGTTGCGATATGAGCATGACCAACGTTTCATAAAATACAAATTGATTATATTTTCAAATTTATACTCATACTCATATTCCTCTTTGCAGGTGGATGGTAGGTTTACATCTGCACATCCAATAGAGAAGGTTGAAAGAAAAGTTACGGTGGAGAGTTTGGGGCTAGAACCTCTCTGCGATGAGGTTGTTGTCTTCTTTTATGTGTTTCTTTTGACATACTTATTATTCTTTCTTCTTTTATAAAATGACTGAACCATGTGAATTTGATACTTCCTTTCTTTGTAGGTATATGAGTTTGATAAATCTTATTGTGTTCTTGGTTATGCTTCAGATTCAGGATTATTTTGCTGCAAGAATGATTTCAGCAAAAACACTTGAGAGGAATCGAGTTATGCAGAAAAGAATAGGTGATGAGGTACCCTACGAGTATTCTTCTGAATTGGTTATTTTCAAGCTTTTTTTTTCTGTTGTCAAATTCTTAAGTGGAGATGTTACTTGGCACTCGTTGTTCCATCTTGATTGCAATTTAGATATCCTGGTTTATCTAGTTACATTGGACACGCTTGGTTCTGGTCCTGTTGGTCTGACTCTGTTGTTGTTTACTTTTCTTACCTCTGATTTGTTGCTTCATTGTATGCGGCAGATTGTAATTGCTTTTACGTATTGGCAAAGAGGGGAGCTTGTGAGTTGCAAGTACCGATTTTTAACTAAGAAGTTCTTTCAGGTCCATGTCTTACAAATACCCTTTTCTAATATCAGACGTGAACAACTCTCTCTCGCTTTCTGTTATGACCGTTTCTTACATCCTTTTTTCTTTGTGTTTCCTTCAGGAAAAGGATACACGGAGGATCTTTTATGGGCTTGATGACATTGAAAAAGCATCTGAAATCATTATAGTATGTCTGCATTTACCTCTTATTAAATGATCACATGGTCGACGGCTAATCTGTGAAGAACTGTATTTTAATTCATTGGGGAAAATTAACTTTAGGTTGAAGGCGAAATAGACAAACTTGCGATGGAAGAGGCTGGTTTTCGAAACTGCCTGTCCGTTCCTGATGGAGCTCCAGCATCAGTTTCTTCAAAGGAAACCCCATCTGAAGCCAAGGTTTGCCTTGTCTTCTAGGTTTAAATTTTTTTTTTTATCCATTCTCTTATTTGATTCCTTAACCACTTTACTGTTCTGTAAAAGCTAGGACACGAAGTATAAGTTTCTATGGAATTGCAATGACTATCTAAAGAAGGTGTGTTATAATTTATTATTTGGTTTGATATGTAATTGTCTAAATGTCAAGATTCCAACAATCTGGGTATAAAAGGGTTTATATCCATAGGCATCTCGGATTATTATTGCTACTGATGGAGATGGACCTGGTCAAGCTCTGGCCGAAGAAGTTGCACGGCGTCTGGGAAAAGAAAGATGTTGGCGCGTCAAATGGCCGAAGAAAAGTAACGATGAGCATTGCAAAGATGCAAATGAGGTCCGATCAGGTTATATGTTAATTTTATGCAATTGCTTTCTTGGTTACATTGGTTTAAATGACCACAATTCCTTACTTGGATGATTTTGTTAGGTGCTTATGTCTATGGGACCTCATTCACTTAGTGAAGCTATTCAACTTGCTGAACCATATCCTATACAAGGATTGTTCGCCTTTAAAGATTTCTTTGATGAAATTGATGCCTACTATCATCGGACCCATGGACACGAGTATGGTGTTTCAACCGGGTGGAATACTTTGGACAATTTCTATAGTGTAAGCATTGAAGTCATGTTTTCTTATAAAAAAAAACAATACTGTTGTAGGCTCATAATCTGATGTGATATAATCAGGTTGTGCCAGGGGAGTTGACGGTTGTGACAGGGGTTCCTAATTCCGGAAAGAGTGAATGGATTGATGCTCTGTTATGTAATCTCAACCATAATGTTGGTTGGAAATTTGCCCTCTGCTCAATGGAGAATAAGGTGTGATTCTGAATTAGTCCTTCGAGGGAAAAACTGCTTTAGACTAGTTTTAACTGATTGTTTCTTGTTCTTGCTGCTTGTAGGTACGAGATCATGGCAGGAAACTTTTGGAAAAACATGTAAAGAAACCCTTCTTTGACGCAGAGTAAGTCTCTTTACTTTGAAAAAATCCACATACATTTGACTGAAGCACAAGAACTGGTGCTCTTGTAATCTCTGACCCTGTATTCAGCTTTTCTCTCTCTTGAAAGTGGTGTGTGATGATGTATCATCTTAAGCTTATATTTCTCCTTTTTTCTCAACAGTTATGGGAGAACTGTCCCACGGATGAGCGTTGAGGAGTTGGATGAAGGGAAACAGTGGTTGAATGACACCTTCTCTCTCATAAGGTAAAATTCTTCAGCCTTTATAGAACTTGAATCTCCGCTGATATTGTATGCTACTTGGACATGTAATGGTAAAATTTTGGTGTTTTGGGTTCTCATGACTAATCAGATGTGAGATGGATTCACTTCCAAATATTGGATGGGTTCTGGATCGTGCGAAAGCTGCGGTTCTTCGGTATGGGATTCGAGGACTTGTAATAGATCCTTACAATGAGCTTGATCATCAACGTATTCCACGACAGTAAGTGACAGAAATGTTTTCACTTTTCACTTCAATCAGTTTTACTTTTACCCTCTTTCCATTCTGAAACATGAAAAATTTTTATTCGTTTTTTGGATAGGACGGAGACAGAATATGTTAGTCAGATGCTTACGAAGATAAAACGCTTTGCCCAACATCACTCTTGTCATGTCTGGTTTGTTGCACATCCAAAACAGTTGCAACAATGGGACGGAGGTGCACCAAACCTTTATGATATTAGCGGGAGTGCACATTTCATTAACAAATGTGACAATGGGATTATTATTCACAGAAACCGCGATGAAAATGCTGGACCACTTGATCTAGTGCAAGTGAGTACCAGTCTGTTCTTCTTAATCTGTAACTTATTTCTAAAAGGTGCCTACTTGTCACAAAGTTCCCAACTTTTGTATGTTTAAGATTTGTGTCAGGAAAGTACGAAAAAAGGTTGCAGGACAAAATTGGTGATGCGTACTTGTGTTACGACAGGTACATTGACTCTTCAACCTCTCTCTTTTGCTAATAATCTAAGTTAATGGACTGAACAAGATTCACAAGAACTTAAGACGGTATTTTTTATGGCATTGAAAGCTAGCTGAAGTTGTTCTGAAGTACTCGTAGTTTAGATTAAAGAGCAGTCCGTTGAATTCATTACCTGGAATAACACCAAACCTTTTTCAAACTCTGTTAAAAAATCCAGTCGTAGATTGATAATTCAGAGGATCTTGGTTCAGTAATGAAATCATTTTTTGCTACAGGGCAACTGGTTTGTACTCAGATTCTCCTATAACGCCTGAGAGGAGATCAAACAAACGGTCATGATCGGTATGGTGAGTTTTAAAGACCGTCAAACACGTTGGACATAGATCCCTTTTGAGGTGGCATTGGTGAGGAAAAAGATCTTCTTGTGAGATTCTTACCTTTGTAAGAATTAACAGACCGTCTCTGTGTAATGTGGATGGTTTTCGTGTTCTCTTATAAATCTGGTTGTCTGACTGAAAACGTGACTCTAGATTGATTTTTGTACAGCTCGATCTGGTGATGTTTTGTGCTCTGTCGCTTTCTGTAGTTTGTTCTGTTTCTCTCTGTCTCTGTCTCTGTCTCCTCCTTTTGTTGCGGCTGATTTGGCGGGTGAGTTAGCTGTAACAGTTGACTTCAACAACCTCTATGCAACACTTTGCCAATCGCTTCAATCATTTCTACTTTTTAGGCCTACTTCTTTGTGTTTTGTTTCGTTTCGTTTGTATTATTCAGTGTATAATTTATTGTCACGCAAATATAGTTATACATATATATATAGTTGCGGCAGTGCACTATAAATGTCATCATATAATCATTGCGAGGTCATTAATATAGGGATATAGATGAGATGTGGAAATATTTTATTCGCGTCAAGGATATGACTACGACCAAAATTATTGATATCTAATTTGAATGCCTTAAATTAAATGTTTTCAAAACCGGACCGGCGACCAAACCGGGAAAGCTTTTGGGTCATGGATTAATATGGTCCAACTGAGTTCGTTCGGGTTTGATGATATTTTTAAAATAATAGTGTCTTATACTTTTCTATGACTATGATATCTAAATAGTATAGTTTATATTACTCATGCTTTAAATGTTCATGCCGATTCTCTTTCAAAAAGGTTCGTACACAAAATCTTTTATTTATCCATAAAAATCAGATAAAATCCGTTATTTTACGGAACCACTATTTTATCGGTTAAAATTTGATTTAGTCATATGCATAGACGACAAAAAAAAAACCCAAAATAGTATCATAATCTGTCAATATAGTATCATCCAAATCTTTTTCACCTTGAAAAAACATAATTTTTTAATATATATATATATTAATTAAATGTTTTATAATTTAAAAACAAAATTTAAAATTATACTATGAATTATGAATTCTTCATCATCTTAAAAATATTCATACAAAAGATCATTTTTTTACTTTAAAAAATCAAGTTTTTTTTGTTAAAAAAAAAAGAAAAAATTATGCTTTAACAAACAAAACCGGTTTGATACGATTCGTTGTATCACCAGTTTTCGGTTTTTTACCGGTCGGATCCAGTTTTTTAACCGAGCACTCTCTTTGGTTTTAGTGTTAACCCAACCCAGATATGCTTCCGGTTCACGGTTGAATCCGGTCCGACCGCCGGTCCGGTCTGGTTTTAAAAACAGAATGCCTTGTAATGTAAATGATTCTATTAGTAAGTATAATTTTAATTTTCTTCTGTTGTTAAATGTCGATTAGCCTTTATCACACATTTCTTTTTATTAAATGTCGTAAACACCATCTAGAAAATTGTATATTTGAAAACTTATAGTATTAAAAGTTACTGATCAATTTAATCCAGTCACCTAGTAATTCGAAAAACAATCTGATTTACATGCACACTTTTGATGATATATAAAGTCCATTCATATGAAAATGCAACTCATAATAAGTATAAAATATATAAATAGAGTCTTTAATTTGCTTTGTTGGCATATTGGGTGTCAACAGCTAAAAGAGAATATTTACTTACCAATATAGGAGACGTATTTCCAACTTCCAAGTCTGATTAGCTTATACTTTTAATGACGAATCATTATTATCATAACGTTTGAGGTGGAAAATAACGAAGAGATTCTTGGATACCATATATAATACATGGTTACTTTCTAAATATGTATATTCAAATAAACTTTAATAATTAAAGAATCAAACAAAACATATTATTACTATTGAATTTTTCATTTCACACTTTTTTTTTAGTCAGAAAGCAAAACACACAAGAAAAAGAAGAAAAGGTGACTTTGGATGAATAACCCGTCCGTTGCGCCGAACATACTCTGTCGAATAGTACACGTGTCGTTCATTCGTTGGAAGACCAGATCAGCAAAGACGACCGTTGGAACATGCGAAGCGAAATATGGGACCCAACCAGATATCTTTGTAACTTTTGTTTCTTATTATTGAGAAGCTGAGGCTGGCAAATTTTGGGAAGGGTGGATCATTGGATGGAGGAGAGAGATTGAAGAACCAATCCAACGGCTACGGTTCTTCTGTTCTTTTTTTTAAACACCAATCATGTGACCGTTGCTAAGAGTGGGTGGGGTCCAGCCCTAAGCTAGGGCTTCTTCTCTGCATAAAGCTCCTCTCTTTTATAATTCACAACTCATTTTGAAAACCCTTTAAAACAAGAGGAAGAAGACGGAGAGAGATTCTAAAGAACTAGATAAAGTAAGAACCACTTCACTTCGAATCCTTTCAATTCTCTTTGCCTCTCTTATATTCTCAATTCGATATATCAAACAGAGAACGCTGCGTGTTTTAGTCTTTGTTTGAGTCCGTTAATCGTAAAGGTTTAGCAAGAATCACGTTTTTATTTGAGATCTCAACGAATCAAGCATAAGAAATAGATAGTTCTCTTTTAGAATCAAGAAGGTGAATCAGTTTGTGGGGATTTTCTATTTAAGTACAGGCCTTAGTTCATTCAAAATTTAGTAACTACTACTCTGGTTTTTGTAAGTGGGTTGTGTTATGTGTGTAATATAGACTAACAAATGTTGTTTCAATCTGATTACAGGCCAAAGACAAATATGACTGCTGAAGTTAAGGTTGAGGAGAAACAGGTGGAGTCAGAGGTTGTTATTGCTGCTGCAGTTGCTCCAGTGGAAGAAGAAGTGAAAGCTGTTGTCGAAGATGAGAGCAAGCCTAAGGGTGTGGAGAAGAGCTCTTCTTTCAAAGAAGAGAGCGATTTCTTCTCTGATTTGAAAGAATCCGAGAAAAAGGCTCTGAGCGATCTGAAAACGAAGCTTGAGGAAGCCATTGTTGAAAACACTCTCTTCAAGAAGAAGAAAGAGATCCATGTGAAGGTGGAGAAGAAGAAGGAAGCAGAGGAAAAGGCTGAAGATGAGAATAACACTGTGGCCGTTGTTACCGAAGAAGCAAAAACTGAGACTATTGTTGCTGAGGAAAGCCCCAAAGAAGAAGCCAAGACTGAGGCTGTTGAAACTGAAGTAGCTAAAGCTGAGAGTGTCGAGGAGGAGGAAGAAGATGAGACGGTGGATAAGGATATCGAGCTATGGGGAGTGCCATTGCTTCCAAGCAAAGGAGCTGAAGGCACAGATGTAATACTCTTGAAGTTCTTGAGAGCAAGAGACTTCAAAGTCAATGAAGCCTTTGAGATGCTGAAGAAAACCCTTAAATGGAGAAAAGACAACAACATTGATTCGATTCTTGGAGAAGATTTCGGGGAGGATCTTGCATCTGCAGCTTACATGAACGGTGTGGACCGCGAATCCCGCCCGGTTTGCTACAATGTCCACAGCGTCTTCGGTAACGAGGAGATTTACCAGAGGACATTTGGGTCAGAGAAAAGCAGAGATAATTTATTGAGATGGAGGTTTCAGCTGATGGAGAAGGGAATCCAAAAGCTTGATCTGAAACCAGGAGGTGTGACTTCTCTTCTCCAGATCCATGAACTCAAGAACTCCCCTGGACTGACAAGAAAGGATCTCTGGGTCGCAATCAAGGATGCAATCGGAAATTTGCAGGATAACTACCCAGAATTCGTATCCAAAAACGTGAGTTCATCAACATACCAAATCTTGAAATTCATTGATTCAGTCTTTTGACTATTATAATTGTTGCAGATATTCATAAATGCTCCGTTCTGGTTCTACGCCGGCTACGCTCTCCTGTCTCCATTCTTAACACAACGAACCAAGAGCAAGTTTGTTGTGGCTCGTCCGGCTAAGGTCACAGAGACTCTTCTCAAGTAAGCACACATACAAAAAAACTCTTATAGCCCCTTTGAAAATGTCATCATTAATTAGTCTTTATCATAACATTTTTGTATTGTGACTCCAAGGTACATTCCAGCAGAAGAGATCCCGGTTCAGTACGGTGGATTCAAAAGAGATGATGATACTGAATTCTCAAACGAAGCTGTTGTTGAAGTCGTCGTTAAACCAGGATCAATTGAAACCATCGAAATCCCAGCTCATGAGGTAATAATTTAAAAACTAAACCCTTTCTTTTTCCCATGAGATCAATCTAATAATGGTTTTTTCATAGATTGAAGGTACATTGGTTTGGGACATTGCTGTTTTGGGATGGGAAGTGAATTACAAGGAAGAGTTTGTGCCAACAGATGAAGGAGCTTACACCATAATTGTTCAAAAGGGGAAGAAAATCGGATCAAATGAAGGACCGATGAGGAACAGTTTCAAGAACAGTGAGTCTGGTAAGATTGTTCTTACTGTTGACAATGTCTCCAGCAAGAAGAAAAAGAGAGTTCTGTACAGGTACAAGACCAAGACGGAATCCTCTTCTTGAAGTAGAGGCTTTTCAGCAATCAGTCTCTGGATATAATATTCTTTTTCTACAATTAAAGTTTGCTGTTATTATTATTTCCGAGTGATACGTTACGTGAGAGAGTGAGTGAGAGAGTGAGAGTGAGAGAGAGACTGCCATTGTTTCATTGAAATTCAATCTTTTGCTTCTTGTTATGAGATTTTTTTCGCTTCCTGTTTCTATTTGATTTATTTATTTTTGGATTAAAATTGTATGAATAAATAAAATATGTTTAAAACCCTCAAAGTTGAACTCACTAACACTTTAAACCCTGACAGTTTACCACTCTCACTTTGAACCATGAAAGTAACAAAGCTGACACTCTCAAACTAGTTTCCGACTTTGCGCCGCCAAAAAAATTAACAGAACCGTTATCTTTGTTAACGGAACAGTGATTTGAGTTTTTTTAAAAAAAATTATGTAAGAAAATAAATTTAATTAATTAATTTATTATAATAATAATTTCCAAAAAATAAAAAATAGGTTAAAAAAAACAAAAACTATTTTTTTCTTCTCCATCCTCGTTTCCTTTCCTCCGTCTGCTACCTCCTTCCTCCACCTTCCATCAATCATCCTCCAACCTCGTTCAATGAAGGTATTCACAAATTCACTAAATTTGAAATGCTATCAGAGCGTTTCGTTGATCTTCCATAAACGATGATGGAGGGGAGTTGGTTGTCTCCGGTGGCGGCGAACCAGAGTCTACCAGTGGAGGATCAGCTGGAGGTGGAGCATCCGGGGGAGGTAGAGGCAAGGAATCCGGCAGATTGGTTGATTCCAGGGGAAGAGTCGCCGGCGGCGGAGTTGAATCAGCCGGCGGGCTAGGAGGCGGCGCATAATCCAACGGCGGAGCAGATCCACCGATCGGGTTATCGGGCGGCGGAACGGAATCAGCGGACGGTGCTGGTGGGGAAGAAGTCGGTGAGTCAGACATTTTCTTCTTCTTGTGATTCTTCCTCAGAAAAACAACACTCAAATCCCTCTGGTTTAGCAACTAATTTATTTCTGAAATCAAAACCACTCCATTGATATCGTCTCTCCAAAACCCCAAATGAAACTATAAATTTGATAACCCAGAAACAACTGAATAGAAGAAGAGAAACAAAAAACAAATTATATCCCGCTCTGCTGCAACTGGAAATAACTAATTAAAATCAGAAATAGATCCCAATAAACAAAGATTTTTTCTAATTACGAAAATTAGGGTTTATAAAGCGAAGACCTGGAAATAAGCTGGAGAGAGAGAAGAGGAGGAATGCGTGCCATTACAGAATATATAATTTGACGATGTCAAAGGTAACAAATTATCGATCGATTTAAAGGAATTAGAACCAGAAAGAGGAAATGAAATGCTAACAAAATCCTCGAAAAAAATAGAAAAGAAATGTTCAGTTTTTACAATCGAAATTTGGATTGTTTCCATCAAAGTATGGAAAGAGGTAAGAGCGGCTCAGGAATCAATTCAAACAAAAAAAAAAGCCACTGAGGAAACGAGGAAGGAGAAGAAGATTTTTTGTTTGTTTTTTCTTTTCCTATTTTTTTTATAAAAATTATTATTATAAGTAATTAATTAATTAAATCCACGTCATTATTTTATAAAAAATCCACGTCATTATTTTATAACAAAATATCACTGTTCCGTTAACAAAAATAACGGTTCTGTTAATTTTTTTGGCGGCGCAAAGTCAGAAGCTAGTTTGAGAGTTTTAAGTGTCAGCTTTGTTATTTTTATGGTTCAAAGTGAGAGTGATAAACTGTCAAGGTTTAAAGTGTTAGTGAGTTCAACTTTGAAAGTTTTAAATGCAATTTTCCCTTTTTTTTATATGGGCTGATGGTTAAGTAATTTACGAATGGTTCAATGGGCTGAACCACGTTAAAAGGGAATACCCCTGAACACCGTTTAGCCGGTGATGGCAGAGGACTTACGAGTGTATTGACCAGTGAGTAGTGTCTTATGTGTATATCTAAGGGACAACCACATTATTGAATCAAATACGAGGAAAATTACAAGAGCTATCGGAGAAAGGATAGGATACCTTCTGTTGATCCCGGGGATCACTAATTATGTTTAAGAGATTGATTAAGGAGAGAGAGGTGAGATTTTCGTTAATTAGAGCGAGTTAACCACGGTTTAAGATAGGTCGGGTATATCGGTGAACAGGTCGTGGACCGTATTCTTTTATATATGATCGAAGGACGTGAGCAATTTAGAGTTGCGAACTGGTTCCGACGGGAGTCCAGTTCGGGGATCTAAATTGCTGCTTTGTTACAAACGAGAGAGAGAGAGAGAGGTCGGGTCTATTTGTGGTAGGTGACGTGCCCCAAATTCCAGAAGTCCCCTTCATTAATGACGCGAGCTCCCTCGGGCTCGTTACCGGGCTGCTCAGGCCGGATATCGTCCCGACCTGAAGCCGAGGACCCTCCCACTGCGGTCCTCTTCTTCTTCTTGCCAGCCCTCCCGCCGGCCGTTATGGCCGCCCTCTTCTTCGAAGGCGCAGCTTCGGACCCCTCACCTCCAGCTCTCGCCGGACCGGCACCTCAACAATCCGCGGAGGCGGCGCCACAAACGAATCCGCATAAAGCGGACTGGCGAACCTTGATCTACCTGCAATAACACCTGCCGTCAGGTCAGTAAAAAAAAAAAAAAAAAACTGACCTCCGGCCATAGCAGCTGCAACTCTCCCCGAGGTGAAGGACTTCCACTCTCTTTCGCCCACCGTCCTGAACACAGCAAGGATACCCGCGTAGTCCGGCAGCTTGAATCTGGAAGAATGAGGACCTGAAAGCAAAACAGACAGTGTTAGTCAGACCAAAACTGAAGAAAAGAAGCGCAGCTCGGTCTACAAACCCCTACCCGGGGAAAAATTCCAGTCCCGGGTGTATCTCACTGACGGGTCGAGTCCAACCACTTCGGTAGCCCGGACGTAGAAGTAGCTGCGAGACCAGTCCTCGACCTTGGACAGTTTGCTAGCCTTGGACCCCGAGCTGCTGGCCTCAAGGATGTTTGCCGCGGGCTTGAAAGCAGCGTAGTAAGTCCCCGGGATCCCGGGATTCGCCTTCTGCTGGGTGAGGGCCTCGAACATGGGCACCGTCACCTCCACGTCACACTCCTGCCCCAGGGTCAGCAGCACGATCATCCCTTGGATCGTGGACGGGCAGACCTGCGAGAGGGCCAAACCCCGCGCCCGGCAGTACTGGATGAGCAGCTCGGGGAGAGGAAGACGCAATCCGCACTTCAAGAAGAAGCCCTCGTACAGGCAGACGAAGCCTGCCGGAGGGTTCCACTGACGCTCGTCCGGTCTGGGCAGGCGGAGCTCGGCGGCAGCAGGGAAGTCGCACAGCTCCCTCAGCAGGGCAAGTGACCCCGGCGTGCTCGAGGTCGACGACCCGCCTTGCTCATAAGGAACCAGGGGAGACCTCCTCGCCTTGGCCACTCGTACTCCTCTACCGCGACCAACCAGGCGTCCGCCACGGTTGCCCGCACGCCCGGTTCCTCCTCCATCCCGGCCAGCACCATGACCCCCAGAGGAAGACCTTATCACCGCCTTCTTCCTGTGACGGGTCCCCGGGAGCGGTGGAGCAGCCCCCAAAGTCAAAGGAACAGGCCGCTCCCCACTGTCTGCGCCTCGACACGGAGAGGAGGCGTGCCCGGAACCGCCAGAAGAAGAACTCGGAGAATCACTGCAATTATCACGGGACGCCGACTCGTATATAAGAAATGCAAACCCCTAAACGAATCTTTCAAACCATATTCTTCAGAAGAGGGTGATTATCACAAGAAACAGAAAGAATGAAATCTCCAACAATCCAAACCCTAATCATCACAATTTTTCTCTTTTTAATCCCTACATCATTCGCATCACCACCAACACTCGAAGACGTTTTCACACAATGCATCACCGATTTCAAACCTTCAAATCCAAAATCTCCAATCCAAAACTCCACATACACTCAACAAAACCCTAACTTCCTCACAATCCTCAACAACTATGTCCGTAACCTCCGCTACTTCAACAACACGACACGTAAACCCGTAGCCATCGTAGCCGCCGCGGACGTCACTCACATCCAGGATACGATCACCTGCACTAAAAAAACTCAGCCTCCAGCTCCGGATCCGCATCGGAGGCCACGACTACGATGGAATGTCGTATCTATCGACAATCGATTTCGTCGTCCTAGACATGTTCAATCTCCGGTCTATCGTGATCGATCCTAAGCTCGACACCGCCTGGATCCAATCCGGTGCTACGCTTGGAGAGATCTACTATGGAGTTGCCAACAAAAGCAACGATCTCCGTGGATTTCCAGCCGGCATTTTAGCGGCGGCGGTTACGGAAACATGATGAGGAAATACGGTTTATCGATCGATAACATCATAGACGCTAAGATCATTGAGGCTAAAGGAAGAGTCTTGGACCGGAGCTCAATGGGAGAAGATCTTTTTTGGGCCTTACGTGGTGGAGGAGCGGCTAGTTTCTGTGTTGTCTTATCCTGGAAGATCAAGCTTGTTCCGGTGTGTTGGAGGTGGGCCTAGCACCCCCATTTAGTTAGGCCCATCTTAACAAAAGCCCATCCCGATTCGGTCAACATAGAATCGACCTTTGACCAGAGGTCGCCGACCTGGAGTCCCGCGCTCAGCCTCATCTGAAAATCCCGAGCTCCCGAGAGGAGCACCCCGGGTCCGCACTGACTCTTCGCCAAGATTGGGATGTCGAAAGAGAAGAAGGCACGTGGAGGTTGGTCGAACAATGTACTATCTGAATGGGGGTATGGTCTGACCTCGACGTCCCACCAACCCTGCAGAGTAAACGAAGGAGGAAAGGACACGTGGAAGGGAGTTGGCCGAACAGTGTGCTATCCTGCAGAAGCATGGCGCCGAGCTCATCATTGCCTCTCGCCTTGAGAACCGAGACACGCCTCCTAGAGTCCCTTACCCGAGAAGCAGGCTGAGGGTGACACGTGGCCCCGGAATCCGCGGGAACAGGGAGCTGCCCTCGCTATATATACCCTTCGGTGTGCATGAAGGAAGGGACTTTTCGAAAAGAACCTGATTACTCTCTACAAAAATAGGCCCGACCTCTCTCTCTTTTTCTCTCCCCCTTGTAACAAGACACCGCAGTTTAGAACACCGAACTGGATTCCCGTCGGAAGCAGTTCGTAACTCTAAATCGTCCGTCTCTTTTCGTAATCAATACAAAGAATACGGTCCCCGACCTGTTCATCATCGTCCCGACCTGACATAAATCGTGGTTGACTCGCTCTAATTAACGAAAATCTCACCTCTCACTCCGTAATCAACCCCTAAACAACATTAGTGATCCTCGGGATCAACACGGTGCCGGAGAAAGTCACAGTTTTTAACGTCGAAACGGTTGGAAACAGAGGAGTCGTGAATACCACGGAACTAGTAGTCAAATGGCAAGAGATCGCAGACAAGATCGACAACGATTTGTTCATAAGATTAACATTAAGCACAAGCAACAAAACCGTGAAGGCTTCTTTCATGGGAATGTTCCTCGGAAACTCATCGAAGCTTCTAGAAATCACGAACGCGAAATTCCCTGAGCTTGGTCTGAACAAAACAGAATGTATAGAAATGAAATGGATCGAGTCGGTTCTGTTCTGGCTCAGTATCCCACCCGGTACAGCACCAACAACGGTTATGCTAAACCGGATCCCACAAAAGCAAATCTACCTCAAGAGAAAATCCGATTACGTCCAGAGACCGATTTCAAAGACCGGTTTAGATGCGGTATTCAAGGTTCTGTTAGAGAACGAGAACGTGACAATGGCTTGGAACCCGTACGGAGGGAGGATGAGCGAGAATCCGTCGACAGATACCGCGTTTCCGCACCGAGCGGGAAACATGTTCAAGATTCAGTACGCAGCGAACTGGTTCGTGCCAGGGGAAGCAGTGGCTAACGAATGCTTGAGCCAGACGGAAAGAGTGTTCGAGGCAATGAGCCCTTACGTGTCAAAGAATCCAAGAGAGGCGTTTTTGAACTATAGAGACGTTGACATCGGCAAGAGCTTGAACTCGACGTACGAGGAAGGTAAAGTGTACGGAGTGAAGTATTTTAAGAATAACTTCGAGAGATTGGTTAAGGTGAAGAGCAGAGTTGATCCAGACAACTTTTTCCGGTACGAGCAGAGCATTCCAGTGCTCTCCAGCCACTAGAGAGACTAGAGAGTAGATCTTGCTTCTATATTGAGAAGAACTAGCATAATATTATAATAGTAAAATAAAATAAATAATCTAATCGTTTGACGTAAAAGGCGAAGAGTTTGAGCTCTCCGCTTATATCGACGTGAGACTTAAAAACTTTTGTCTTGTATTAGAAGATCAGATAGTCAATTGTTTTTGATCATTTGTATTCTATAGATTGTCTTTTTATTGGTTGAATTATGTTTAAATAGATAATAAATGATGTTCTTAGTATAAAAAAAAAATTAAATGAATCATTAATCTGTGTGCAAAAATCTTAAACATCACTTATATTATAATAGAGGAAGTATCAACTAAAATTATATATCACTTGGTAGGATCATGTGCTCTGTTTTAAGAGCGAGACTCGCTGTTTTCCCTTTTCTTAATAATCGAACTACTCAGTGTTGTATAAAAAAATTTGACTATCAATTATTCCACTATTTGCTTACATGTCAATCAAATTTTAGATTAAAAAAAAATATTCACATGTCAAGATTCCTTTACATGTCATTTATTCGGACCACTATTCAGATACTCAAATCACATGTATGCAAGATGTATACAATTTATTCAAAGCTTCTCTCTATATTAACGGATAACGCGGGATATGACAAACAAGACTTGCACGATCAGAATTCAGATCAAATACATTTTCTTTGATGGATCTTAATTTTTTTGAAAAATACACGCATCACCCAAAATCTTTCATATGAAAATTTAAAAATCAGATACTATTTAGATAGTGACACATTATCGGCTGATAAATACAATAACAATATGTAAAGTCAAAGTCAAATATAATTAGTTTAGTATGAATGTATGTGTGTATATTTTATAGAACCAAAATAATTATGATCCGTTAACTCGTGAGAAATTAAAAATGAGGAACAGTAAATAGAAAAACGATTAAAACTCAAAAAAAAAAAATTACTTGAGCAAATACGAATTTTGGATCTCCTCTATATATAACACGAGCTTCCAAAAATATAATCGAAACTCCCAAAAGTAAACAGCAAAAAGTATGGAAAAATTACTCGTAAGTTCTCTGCTACTGATAGCAATCTCAGTTGCAACTTCACAATCAGTGACCGATCCGGTTGCTTTCCTCCGATGTCTGGAACGACAGCCGACGGACCCGGCGAGTCCAAACTCCGCCGTCGCCTACATCCAAACAAACTCTTCCTTCGCCGCTGTCCTCCACCGCCGCATACCCAACCTCCGTTAAAACCGCTAGCCATCGTCGCTGCCGCCACGTGGACACACATTCAGGCCGCGCTAGGACTCTCTCTTCAGGTCAGGATTCGAAGCGGTGGCCACGACTTCGAAGGACTCTCTTACACCTCCACCGTTCCGTTCTTCGTCCTCGACATGTTCAGTTTCAAAAACGTTGTCGTGAATCTCACCGAGGGAAACCAAGTTGTTGGTGGTCGGGTGGTTCCCTTCCTGCGGTGAGTGTCGGCCCTGTTGGTCTAGGCCAGGGATCGATTCCGCGCGGGAGCGGAATTACCAGGACAAGCACTTGGCCAAGTGGGACATTATAAGTGGGCTGTCCCATCCGGTAGTCTGGGTCTTTAGGCTTGGGATTACTCCCGGAGCCGAAAGGCATAAAAAAAAAAAAATCTCACCGAGGGAACGGTAATTGTTTTTAAATTACCGTGATCTTGACAGAGGGTCAAGTGTTGATTCCACGTACGAGGAAGCTAAAATCTATGGGGCTAAATATTTCAAAGACAATTTCGAGAGGTTAGTGGATATTAAATCTTCGATCGATGCGGAAAACTTTTGGAAGAACGAACAAGGTATCCCGGTTCGAAGATCATAATTGAGGACGACACGAGTGTTGTGTGTTGGAGGTGGGGCTAGCACCCCCAATTAGTTAGGCCCATCTTAGGAAAGGCCGACCTTAATGTCACCGGACTTAATGTCACCGGACTTAATGTCACCGACCTGCAAGAACGTCCTCAGCAGCTCGGTAGCCGACCTGAAAGCAACGTACCCCGGGCCCGCGCTGATTCCCCGCCAGAGCAGGGAGTGTCAGAAGAATAGGCGAGTGGGAGTTGGTAAGGCAGTACCCTACCCACGTAGGGATGTGCCTTCGACCCGACGTCCCACCAACCCTACAGAGCTGACAAGGGCAGGAAGGAGCAGGTGGAGCAGAGTTGGTAAAACAGTGCACTGCTCTGCAACACGCCACGCCGAGCTCATCATGACCTCTCTCCTCGAAAGCCGGGACACGCCTCCTAGGCCACCTTACCCGCGAAAGAGGCCGCCGACGACACGTGGCCCGAGATCTCAGGGGAGCAGGAAGCCGACCCCGACTATATATACCCCTCATATGTCATTAATGAGGGGGACTGGGGATTTTTACTCTCTCACCTACCACAAGTTACCCGACCTCTCTCTCTTTGTAACAAGACAACACTTTAGAACGCCGAACTGGACGTCCTTCGGAACCAGTTCGTAATTCTAAAGCGTTTACTTCTCTCTCATCAATAAAACGAAACACGGCCCCCGGCCTACTCATATTTCTCCCGACCTGTCTTAAATGTGGTTGAATTGCTCTATTAACGAAAATCTCACCTCCCATCTCCTAATCATTCTTTAAACACACTTAGTGATCCACGGGATCAACAATTGGCGCTAGAAGGAGGGCGGGTTTAGAGATTCTTCTATACGCAAGGAGCAGTTCAACCACCGCCGCAACCGCAGCAACGATGGCTATTCCGCCCCCAAGAGTATTATCAGGCCTAGAGACCCCGGCCCAAGCAACGGCCCAGGCCCAGACAACGGCCCCGCCACCAACTCAAGCAGCGACGACGACAGCCCGGCCATCAGCCCAGGCAGCCACCGACCGGATGACTCCCCAGGAGTCCTTCAGGGCTCCGCCACCGGCCCCAGCGCCCACTCCTTCCGGCGGCCCCGCCGCGCACAACGCGCCTCACCCCCCGGAGGACCAGCCCACGCTGTCCGCCGTAATGCAGGCCCTACTCACCAGAATAGACGAGCTGACGCGTGCGACCGACCAACGGTTCGCCACGCTAGCAGCCTCCCGGGACCGGTCGGACAACACCGGATCCCCCGACGTCCATTTCAGAGAGCCGGCCTCTCGGGAAGAAACCCCTCGTATCCGAAGGGGCCAGCCCGGCGACTCGCCGTCAGGCTCCGAAGGCCCGGGCGGACGTTTCGCCCCAGCCGTAGGGAGCTCCCCGGGCGACGAAGCCCATCATCTCCGATCCAGCTCCGAACGCGCCAGGGACGCCGAGTTCGAAGCTATGAAGGAGACACTCCGCGTGATGTCCTCTAAGATCCATCAGGCCACCAGTGCGGCCCCGGAAATAGATCGCGTCCTCCGAGAGACGCAAAACACGCCGTTCACCCGCCGGATCTCCTCCGTCCCGCTCCAGCACCTCGGGAAGCTCAAACTCCAGCCCTACGCGGGAACCACCGACCCGGCCCAGTATCTCACGGCGTTCACCATCGCCATGGGCCGCGCCCACTTCTCACCAGATGAGCGGGAAGCCGCCCACTGCCAACTCTTCGTAGAGAACCTCACCGGCCCGGCTCTCACGTGGTTCTCTCGGCTGAAGACGCACTCCATAGACAGCTTCAGAGACCTGTCAACCACCTTTCTCGAGCACTACTCCATCTATATCCGGCAGTCCGCATCCAGCGCGGACCTCTGGGCGATGAGCCAGGGAGCAAAGGAGTCGCTCAGGTCCTTCATAGAACGCTTCAAGGCCACGGCCTCCCAAAGCAATGTGACGGATGAGTCCGCGCTGCCTGCTCTAAGAAAGGGGCTACGGGCCGATTCGGCCTTCAAGGACGACATGAAGCTCAACAGGCCGCGCTCGCTGGAGGACGCCTTGCCCCGCGCTGGACTCTTCGTCGAGCTCGAGGAGGAGAAGGCGGCTGAATCGAGAAACAGCGCCTCTCACAAGGCCCCGGCCGCGAAGGAGCGGCCCCAGGAGAGATACCAGGAGCCTCGTCAACACTATGATGACGAGTACCAGCGCAGCAAGGGAAAGCAGGCCGCCGCGTTACTTGTTAACGGGCCGACCTCAGGACCCCGTATGCGCGACCCCGTACCTCCTCCCGGCCCCGCGCCGGGGTTGCCTTGGAACAAGTACGTACGGGACCCCCACCAGCAGGACCGGCGTCCCGACGACCCGAGCGATAGGGAGTCCCGACCAGACGAGCCGTACGACAGGTCGGCCTATTGCGACTTCCACCGGCGAAGGGGGCACCCGACCTCTTACTGCCGCGCCCTCCAAGAGGTCCTGCTGAACCAGTTTCAACGGGGCGAAATCGACGTACCGGAGCGGCTGCGCCCACATCCCCGGGATGGCGATCGAGTGCAACCCCGTGACAACCGAGGTCGCGAGGATAACCGGGCTAGGCCCTATCACCACGCCCAAAACGACGACCGGCGGCGACGATCTCCCTCGCGAGACCGGGAAACGGGCAGATCGCCTCCCCCGGCCCGGACTCTGATAGGGATGATCATGGGAGGCCTCCTCTCGTGCAACGACTCAGTGCGGTCCATCAAGCGCCATGAGAGGAAGACCGACGTCTCCCTGAAGTGGCACTCCGGGCCGGAGATCGACGCTCAGGACACAAGCAAAAGGGGGATATGTTTCACCGAGGCCGATGCGGCCGGGGTCCACCAGCCCCACAACGATCCCCTCGTCGTGCAAGTCCGCGTAGCCGACTGCGACGTTAACCGAGTCCTCGTCGATACGGGCAGCTCGGTCGACCTCATCTTCAAGGACACCCTTGCCAGGATGAATCTAAACGGGGTCGAAATCAAGCCGCACTCCATCCCGCTAACCGGCTTCGCCGGGGATACCGTCAACGGAATCGGCACCATCGAATTGCCGGTCTACGTAGGTCGGGTGACGAAAATCGTCAAGTTCGTGGTCTTCGATACCACCCCGATCTACAATATCATCCTTGGAACTCCTTGGCTGCACTCGATGAAGGCAGTCACGTCGACGTACCACCAGTGCCTCAAGTTCCCCAACCAGGCCGGGACGTACACTCTCAGAAGCAACCAGAGGGTTTCTCGCGCCTGCTTCGCCATTGAGCACAAGCTGCGCCGCGCCGCGCCGGCCTGCCTAGCCGTCAGCACGTATCAGCCCGGCGAGACAGTCGCTCGGGACATCCCGGGGGAAGACCTCGTCACCCAGGTCAACATCGATCCGGGCAACCCCGCCCGTTGCGTCGGCATCGGAACCGACCTCGACGAGACCATCAAGAAGGAGCTGGTCAATTTTCTGGGAGAGAACGTCTCCACCTTCGCCTGGTCAACCGCCGACATGCCCGGCATAGACCCCGCGACGTGTAGCCACGAGCTCAACGTGGATCTGACCTGCCGACCAGTCAAGCAAAAGCGCCGAAAATTGGGCCCGGAGCGCGCCCAGGCAGTCAACGACGAGGTCGAAAGGCTCACCGCGGCCGGCTCGATCACCGAGGTCAGATACCCGGACTGGTTGGCCAACCCGGTGGTGGTCAAGAAGAAGAGCGGGAAATGGAGGGTCTGTGTGGATTTTACCGACCTCAATAAGGCGTGCCCAAAGGACAGCTTTCCCCTCCCTCGGATCGACCAAGTCGTCGAAGCCACCGCGGGGAATGAGCTGCTCTCCTTCATGGACGCCTTCTCGGGGTATAACCAAATCCCCATGCACCCCGACGACCGGGAGAAGACCGCGTTCATCACAGACCGAGGCATCTACTGCTACAAGGTAATGCCTTTCGGACTCAAGAACGCCGGGGCCACCTACCAGCGGCTCGTCAACCGGATGTTCGCCGACCAAATAGGCCGCACTATGGAGGTGTACATAGACGACATGCTGGTGAAATCTCTAGTCGCCGCCGACCACGTCGCCCATCTCCGCTCTTGCTTCCGGACGCTGAACGAATACAACATGAAGCTGAACCCGGCCAAGTGTTCTTTCGGCGTCACCTCGGGCGAATTCCTCGGCTATATCATCACCCAGCGCGGGATCGAAGCCAACCCAAAGCAGATCCGGGCGATCACCGAGCTCAAATCCCCTGAGAGCACGCGCCAAGTACAGCGGCTTACCGGGAGAATCGCCGCACTGAACCGCTTCATCTCCCGCTCTACCGACAAGTGCCTCCCGTTCTACCAGCTGCTCCGGGCTAACAAACGGTTCGAGTGGGACGAGAAGTGCGAGGAAGCCCTCCAGCAGCTGAAGGAATACATATCTACTCCTCCCGTCCTGTCCAAACCAGAGGAAGGGGAAACCCTCTGCCTCTACATCGCCATCTCTACGTCGGCAGTCAGCGGGGTACTAGTGCGGGAAGACCGCGGCGACCAGAGACCTATCTCCTACATCAGCAAGTCCTTAGACGACGCGGAGAGCAGGTACCCGACTCTGGAGAAACTCGCCTTGGCAGTGGTCGTCGCAGCTAGGAAGCTCCGGCCTTACTTCCAATCCCATACGATAGCCGTCCTAAGTACGTACCCCCTCAGGACCATCCTCCACAGCCCGAGCCGGTCCGGCCGGATAATGAAGTGGGCTGTCGAGCTGAGCGAATACGACATCGAGTACCGGGGTCGGACCGCGATCAAATCTCAAGCGCTGGCCGACTTCCTAGTTGAGTTGGCACCCGAGCTGGCAGTCAGCGAGGTGTCCGAAGTGTGGACTCTGCACGTCGACGGATCGGCCTCCAAGCACGGGTCCGGCGTCGGCATACGCCTCGAATCCCCGACCAAGGAGATCCTCGAGCAGTCCTTCCGCCTAGCCTTCCCGGCATCGAACAACGAGGCCGAGTACGAAGCTTTGATTGCCGGCCTGCGCCTGGCCAAAGAGGTCGGCGCAAAGAAAATTCGAGCTTACTGCGACTCCCAGCTCGTTGCCAATCAATTCAGCGGGGAGTACGAGGCCAAGAATGATCGCATGGACGCCTACCTCAAGGTGACTCAAGGCATGGCCGCAGACTTCTCCGAGTTCACCCTGACAAAGATCCCCCGAGGCGATAACACTTCCGCAGACGCCCTCGCAGCACTAGCCTCCACCTCGGCTCCAGAGCAACGACGGGTAATCCCGGTGGAAAGTATCGACCTCCCCAGCATCGAGCTGCCAAAGGGAGCCTATCTGATCGGTCCCCAGGTCGCGGACCCTGACGAAGACGCCCAACCTCCCGAGAACCTACCACCGCCCCCGGCCGAGCCCGAACTGCCGGACTGGCGAATCGACCTGCTGCTATATATCGCAGACGGCGTCCTTCCCGCAGATCGGTGGACCGCCCGACGGCTAAGAAAGAAGTGTGCCCGATACACGATGCTGGACGGCAATCTGTTCCGGTGGAGCGCCTCGGGAATCTTGCTCGGGTGCCTCCACGGGCAGGAAACCTTCGACGTAATGAAAGAAATGCACGAAGGTGCCGACGGAAACCACTCCAGCGGCCGGGCTCTCGCCCTGCGAATCCGGAACCAAGGGCATTACTGGCCAACAATGCTGCAGGATTGTGAAAAATTCGCAGCCCGGTGCGAGAAGTGCCAGCGTCACGGCACACTCATTCACCGCCCTACCGAGCTCCTCACCACTGCGGTAGCACCCTACCCCTTCATGCGATGGGCCATGGACATAGTCGGACCACTACCCCGATCTCGGCAAAAGCGCTTCATTCTGGTCATGACCGACTACTTCACCAAGTGGGTCGAAGCCGAAGCTTACGCCAAAATCACGGCAGAAGACGTCCGGAAATTCGTCTGGAAGTTCGTCATCTGCCGGCACGGACTGCCCTACGAGATCGTGACCGACAACGGTGCCCAGTTCACGTCGGCCCTCTTCGAAGGCTTCTGCGCGAAGTGGAAAATCAGGCTGAGCAAGTCCACCCCGAGATATCCACAGGGGAATGGACAAGCCGAAGCCACCAATAAGACCATCCTCGACGGCCTCAAAAAGCGGCTAGACGACAAGAAGGGGTCCTGGGCCGATGAGCTCGACGGAGTCCTCTGGTCCCATCGCACAACGCCGAAGACGTCGACAGGACGCACACCGTTCAGCCTCTCGCACGGAATGGAGGCAATGGCCCCCTCTGAGGTCGGGCTCCCCACTCCCCGCCGTGCTATGCTCACCCAGCAGCCCGCCCTGAACGACACCGTCCTCCTCAGCGAGCTGGACTTCCTTGAGGAACAACGGGACCATTCCCTCCTCCGAATCCAAAACTACCAGCAGCTCGCCTCCAAGTACTACAACAAGAGGGTTCGAGGCAGGTTCTTTGCCGAAGGAGACCTGGTCCTCCGCAAAGTCTTCGAAAACACCGCCGAGTTGAACGCGGGCAAGCTCGGTGTACATTGGGAGGGCCCTTACCTTATCTCCAAGGTCGTCAAGCCCGGCGTATACGAGCTAGTCACGATGGCCGGCGACGCAGTCCCGCGCTCATGGAATTCGATCAACCTCAAACGGTTCTACTATTAAGCCCCCGGGCTCCAATCCGCTCTCCGCCTTTGTAAACAAACGAACTACGATTGGCTTGATCCCTTCTACTAAAGGGTACGTAGGCAACCCCTAACCAGGGCTCAGCTATTAATCTAATAAAACCTTTTAAACAAAGGAAAACGTTCCCCGACCTGCGCACAAAAGCCGAGCTCCAAACGCCCCCGAGCTCCAAACGCTCCCGAGCTCCAAACGCTCCCGAGCTCCAAACGCTCTCGAGCTCCAAACGCTCGCACTACAAAAAAAAAAAAAAAAAAAAAAAAAAAAGCCGAGCTCCAAACGATCGCACTACAAAAAAAAAAAAAAAAAAAATAAATAAAAAAAAAAAAATAAAAAAAAATAAAAAAAAAAAAAAAAAAAAAAAAAAAGCCGAGCTCCAAACGCTCGCACTACAAAAAAAAAAAAAAAAAAAAAACCGAGCCCCAAACCCCCCCACAAAAAAAAAAAAAAAAAAGCCGAGCTCCAAACGCTCGCACTACAAAAAAAAAAAGGGGACCGAGCTCCGGTGCTCGCTCTCCCCGGCACACAAGTTATAAGTGCCAAAGCCGGGCCCCAGGGCTCGCACCTCTACTAGACACACAAGCATTAAGTGTCTCTAAGCCGGGCTCGCTACCCGCACCAAAAAAACAAGGTACACAAGCAATAAGTGCCTTAAGCCGAGATTACCTCGCACCCAATACAAGAGCACGGTCCACGACCTGCTTACTTGACAGAGTACGGTTTACGACCTACTCTACCGATTAAAAAAGCCTCGAAATGGCATTTACACAAAAAAAGGGGGCCAACGGCCTCTTTCATTATACAAAAGGGCCAACGGCCTCGTTTATTACAAAAAGGGCCCACGGCCTAATGATTACAACAGCCTCGAAACGGCACTTACAAAAAAAAAAAAAAGAGAGGGGAGAAAAAAGGGCCAACGGCCTCGTCTGTTATAAAAATGGCCCACGGCCTAATCGTTACAAAAGCCTCGAAACGGCACTTACAAAAAAGAGAGAGGGGCCAACGGCCCGCTCTTCGCATAAACGGCCTACGGCCCAGTCCTTACAAAAAGAAACGGCCTACGGCCCAGTCTACAAAAAGAAGAAAACAAAAAGGAAAAAAGTTTTTACAAGGCCGCATCGGCCGGTCGGTCTTCCCTCCCGTCAGCACGGGTGCCATCTAAATCAGCCGGGGCCACCATCCTCGCGTTGGTCCCGTACTCACCAAGGAAGGGCTGCCCAGACCCCTCTTCCCCGACCACGACTCCACCGGGTGGCACGTCGGTTCCGGTCTCACCGGACGGCGCGTCCGTATCGGCCTCAGCGGCAGACAGGACCGAGGGATCTGCTTGCACAATCCCAGCAGCTTCGGGGACTCCCTCGTCAGCAGACGGGATCGAGGGATCTGCTTGGACGGTCTCAGCGACCGCAAGAACGTCCTCAGCAGCCAGCGGAGCCTCCAAGGTCAGATCCACCACGGGGGTGCTAGAGGGAGCGACAGGTATAATGTGCTCAAGCAGAACGCTGTGAGCACGGTCCAGAGGGATTTCCAGATCCTCCGGGGTCAAATCCGGAAAGTCCATCCCGTCCAGTACGGCACCGAATGCCGCCTCGTCCTCGTCCAGCTTCTGATACTGGTAGAACGGTACCGATACCCCGTCCTCTGCTTCCATCCTCTTGAGGCAGGCCTTTACGCCGGTCACCTGGCTGTACAGAAGGTGAGGCTCTAAGGCCCGGCGGCGCCCGTCCAGGTGGGCGCGGATCTTCTCCATCTTCGCGGACCACTTCCGGTTCCGCGCTTCCCACCGGGCTGACACCCGATCGCTCTCCGCAGCCACGGCCACCTTGGCCCGGCCTATGGCGGATTCCAGCCCCTTCACCCTGGAGCGGAGTGTCTCCCGCTCCCCCTTCAGGAGCCCGTTCTCCTCTTCGAGCCCCGACGCCCGATCCCACCCAGCCGCAGCACGGTCCCTCTCGGCCTCTAGTGCAGACTGCAGACTGGCCACCTCGACCGCCCGGGCTCTTAACCGCACCGCCTCCTCTTCCAGCGCCGCAGATCGGGCCTTCTCATCTCTCAGCTCCTTCTCGAGCCCTTGGAGACGGGTAGACTGGATCTGCGAGCTGGACTCCCGGCACTCCCGGAGGAAGTTAATCGAGGCGGCCTGCTCGGCGAGCCTCTTCTCGTAGGCCTCCGCCAGAAAGGCACTAAGGGCCATCGTCTGCATTAAACAAATTGTTAATAAAGACGCGCAACAAGTCTAGCTAAAAGCAGTTAGACCAGAGCAGAAGCTTACCCGAGCTGCGGATCGCGCCACCTGACGGAAGGTGTCGGACTCCGCCATCTCCAGCGGGACGAAGTGCGGGTACCTCCGCCCGAACATCATGGCTTGCGCCAGCTCGGCGCACTCGTCCGGATCGACGATTACCTGGTTGCTTCCATCCTCGTGGGTAAAGGAGAAGCTGTAGTCCCGAGGCCCATCGTCGGAACCTCCCGAGGCGCCGCCCACTTCGGCGCTGCGACCCTCGGCCTCCTGCACAGCAGCAGGATCCTCCGCGACGACGGTCGTCTCGCCGACCCCATCGCCCCCTTGAGCCCGGGTCTCATCGACCCCCCCTGCCGGCACGAAGGCCAAGGGCACCTCGGGCTCCGGCCCGGGCAGTGAAGGCCGGATGACCTCCCGACCCCCGGAGGAGGACTCTCCCGTCCTCCTCTTCTTTCTGCCGGCCTCCCCACCGGCAGCCCGGTCTTCCCTCCTCTTCGAGGGAGTCGCCGCGGAGGAATCCCCCGCAACCCGTGGTGCCGGATCTCGCCTGACCGGCACCTCGGGTATCGGCGGCGGCGGTGCAACAAACGAGTCCGCGTACTGCGGATTGGCAAACCTCGCTCTACCTGCGAAGGAAGAACCGTTAATTCGGCAAAAAAAAAAAAAATAAAAAAAAAATAAAAAAAAACCACCTCCGGTCATTGCAGCTTCGATTCTCGCAGCGGTGAAGGACTTCCACTCTCTCTGACGCACTGTCCTGAGCACGGCAAGTAGACCTGCGTAGTCCGGTAGCTTGAATCTGGAGGAGTGAGGACCTGAAGAGCAAGACAAAAAAAAAAATCATCAGTCAGACAACCAAAGAGGAGAAGTCAGCTCGACCTGCAAATCCCTACCCGGGGAAAAATTCCAATCCCGGGTGTATCTCGCCAACGGATCGAGCCCAGCCACGGCGGTAGCCCGGACGTAGAAGTAGCTGCGAGACCAGTCCTCGACCTTCGACAGCTTGCTCGCCCTAGACCCCGAGCTGGGTGCCTCCAGAACGTTCGCCGCGGGCTTGAAAGCGGCATAGAAGGTCCCAGGAATCCCGGGGTTTGCCTTCTGCTGGGTGAACGCCTCGAACATAGGCAACGTCACCTCCACGTCGCATTCGTGCCCTAGGGTCAGCAGCACGATCATCCCCTGGACCGTGGACGGGCAGACCTGCGAGAAGGCCAAGCCCCGCGCCCGGCAATACTGGACGAACAGCTCGGGGAGAGGAAGGCGCAAGCCGCACTTCTGGAAGAACGACTCGTACAAGCAGACGAAGCCCGGCCGAGGAGTCCACGGGCGCTCCTCCGCCCTGGGTACCCTGAGCTCAACGTCGGCGGAAAAACCACACAGATTCCCCAGGAGGGTCACCGACTCCGCTGTGCTCCAGGTCGGTGACCCTCCCTGCTCGTAGAGGACCAGGGGGGACCTCACCCTGGCCACTCGAGCTCCGCCTCCACGGCCGCCCTGACGGCCACCACGGTCGCCCAGACGCCCGGTTCCACCCTCAGCTTGGCCAACACCGCGACCGCCAGAGGATCTAACCACCGTCTTCGGCCGGAGATGGGTCCCCGGGAGCAACGGGGCGGCCCCCGAAGTCGAAGGGGCCAACTGTTCCCCATTGTCTGCCCCTCGTCGCGGAGAAGAGGCATGTTCGGAATCACCGGAGGAGGAACTCGGAGAATCGTTACCGCCACCACGGGACGCCGACTCTTCGCTCGACTCAACTCTGATACCGTCTAACGTCGGAGCCATTGCACGGAGAGGAGGAAATCGAAAAGACAGGAAGAAAGTAGGAAGAGAAGGAGGAAATCGGAGAAAGGAGGTTACCTTAAGAGTATGCGCAGAAGGTTTTAGCAGTAGGAGGAAGAAGGTTTAAATAGAGGAAGGGGGACAGTGAAGCGACGCCTGGACACGTGTCAAAAGAAGCACGGCTGCCCAAAAAACCTAATGATGACGTCTCTTCGTTTCCCCACGCCAAAAAGCAAAGGACGCCTCGATAAACGCAAAGCGTCTTTTACACGCCGCGCGTGGGCAGTCCACGCGAAAAACGAAGCGTCCTTTGTCGTCCCACGTGGCGAGCACGCGCCAACCTCCTACGGGTTTTTCGGAAAAGGCAAACACAGTTGAGCCCGGAAAGACCGTCCTAAGATGCGCCGAACTAACAATAGATCAACTTCGGCACGCTCACTTCGCCCCGCGATACCGAACTGGGGGAGGGCCTATTGTTGGAGGTGGGGCTAGCACCCCCAATTAGTTAGGCCCATCTTAGGAAAGGCCGACCTTAATGTCACCGGACTTAATGTCACCGGACTTAATGTCACCGACCTGCAAGAACGTCCTCAGCAGCTCGGTAGCCGACCTGAAAGCAACGTACCCCGGGCCCGCGCTGATGCCCCGCCAGAGCAGGGAGTGTCAGAAGAATAGGCGAGTGGGAGTTGGTAAGGCAGTACCCTACCCACGTAGGGATGTGCCTTCGACCCGACGTCCCACCAACCCTACAGAGCTGACAAGGGCAGGAAGGAGCAGGTGGAGCAGAGTTGGTAAAACAGTGCACTGCTCTGCAACACGCCACGCCGAGCTCATCATGACCTCTCTCCTCGAAAGCCGGGACACGCCTCCTAGGCCACCTTACCCGCGAAAGAGGCCGCCGACGACACGTGGCCCGAGATCTCAGGGGAGCAGGAAGCCGACCCCGACTATATATACCCCTCATATGTCATTAATGAGGGGGACTGGGGATTTTTACTCTCTCACCTACCACAAGTTACCCGACCTCTCTCTCTTTGTAACAAGACAACACTTTAGAACGCCGAACTGGACGTCCTTCGGAACCAGTTCGTAATTCTAAAGCGTTTACTTCTCTCTCATCAATAAAACGAAACACGGCCCCCGGCCTACTCATATTTCTCCCGACCTGTCTTAAATGTGGTTGAATTGCTCTATTAACGAAAATCTCACCTCCCATCTCCTAATCATTCTTTAAACACACTTAGTGATCCACGGGATCAACATTGTGATTTGTAACATGTATTGAGTAAGATTCATGTATTAAGATCTCTAGTTCGATATATTGTTACGAAATGTATTAAGATCTCTGGTTCAAATATAAAGTTACTAAACAAAATCGACGTACATTACTAATTGTGCTGCTGTACTTTTTTAAAATGTTACAAATAAACATAATTATATTTTTTAAGTTTACAAACAAACAAAAAATCAATATCACGACAGTAGTGGTGGTGATAGGCTGATAGCTGCGATAGTGGAAATGTTTTCAAGAACTAAAAAAAAGAAGAAGCATCGGTTATGTAATATCTTCCTTGATACAGACGTGCAACTATTTGGATTATTAAAAATTATCCATGTTTGCTTCATTCAACACCCAATTAAGTTATAGAGATCTCTGAATCCGATACCCATTTCGTTGTCTGAATTGTTTGGTAACTTGAAATATTTGCCCACACCACCAGATCTATTGATTCCTAAGATCTTCCTTGTAAGCATTGGCCTTTTGATTCATGTATTTTTGACCTATATAAAAAATATAATGGAAGATTTATGATAGCTAATCACCTGTTCTGAGCAGCATTGAACAAATGAATTGATCGATAAACACGCATTAGCAATTATGCTCCATTCAATGCCTTTTGTTTCTTTAAGTACTTAAGTTAGTAATTAGTTCAACACTTCAGCACATCTAAATGGTTTATGCGATAAATGGATTAAACAATTTGTAATTAGTATATTTTATTTAAACTGTTTCTAGTTTCTACCATCAGTCAAGCGCTGAATATAAGAAACTAATATGTCAAATTGTCAACTTATGAATCTTTTATATGTAATTCAAGGAGAATATTCGATTATTTAATTTATTTTAAACTAGTTGGTGACTGCTATTCGCGCATAATTTTGTATAATTAATTACTAATGTGGTTATAAAAAAATTTGACATTGACAAAACTATTACTGTTAAGTTACATTCACATAAAGCCCGATAGAGCTAATCATCTAATGTTCCTTAGCTAAATATGACCTGATTCAATCGTCCAACAATCCGATTTACGAACATGGATCAACTAACTCTTATAAAATGTATTACACTAATTAGAAAACAACTCATACTTGTATGGGTTAGATGTCCATTCATTTGACATTATATGCTTTTTGAAGCGTTCAACCTTTTTTTACATGTCTCCATTTCTATATCTCCTTTTAATTTCACCAACACGACATATTAAAATATAAACCACTTTTTACCTTGGTTTAAACCTAACATCCATTTTTTCTCTCGCTTCTCGACTATCCGACTAGTTATGTGGTCTTGTATCTGATTTAAGCGTTATATAATATTTTAGAAGATTTCCCCCTTTTGTTGTGTTTAAGATTATACTGAACATGTTATCTTTCAAGGATAGCGCAATCTATATCTCGTAACAATCATTTTCACATACCCATAAACAGTTCATGGTCATTATCTTAGCTTTAAAAAGCTCATGTAAGCATTCCTTAATCATTATGTTGGCATACATGAATGCTTATTTTTTATTATTGATATTTGTAATTTTGTTTGACTCTTCAAATTTGAATCACCCATCTATGAATTTGTCGAAATCCTAAAAATTTAAAATTTTCAAAAGAGCATATCCCATTGAGAATTAATCGTATGATAGATCATGAAATTTTGTTCTAAACAATAATTAGTTAGTAATTTTATTTTATTTTTATTTGATTAATATTCAGTTTTATTATTTTTAGTAAATATTTTCTTTTTCAAATATGTAGTTATGAAATAAATGGATCTAAATGTATTTTGATATATCACACCACTATTTTTTGAAATAAATATTTTGATAGTTTTATTTTATTGGTATTTTTTAAAAAAAAATAGTGAATGCTAAAGTGAACACTATTAACGGACATAGTCACATTCATGAACGATGAATACATTTCTATTGACCAAGACATTCAACGCTTCTCTCTATATTAACGGGCAACGCGGATTTGATAAGCAAGACTTGCACGATACACAGATATGATCGAATACATTTTCTTTGACGGATCTTAATTTATTAAGAAAAAGTACTACTGCATCACACGCATAGGTTACAAATATATCTATTAACCGCCAAAATCTTTCATATGAACACTGCAAGCGACAAACTGTAAAAGTCAAGTATTTTAGATTATGACACGTTATTGGCTATCGCACTCATAAATACAATACCAAATATGTATAAGTTGAAGTCAAATATATTTAGTCCACTATAACATTAAATCCGGACAAAAACACTTCGCTGTAAAAGAACGTGAAAAAAAAATCGTACATTCTTTTTATATAACTTAGAATCTCATACCGAAACCACCTATACTAATCGTTGGAAAAAGAAAACCTATACTAATCTCTATAATTTGTTATGCCTTTTAAATTCTTTTTATATTGGTAAATAAACATATTATATGATATGTAATGGGATCATTCAATTATTGATTTTTTAAAAAAAATTCACAAAATTCCAAATATTCGAATGTATAACTAATAAGAATTCTGCGATAACCATAAATTAACCACGTGTTCAAAATCTGAATTTCGTAATTTTTATGTGGCCATTCGTGAGTAAATAGTCACATATTAACAAGGGAACCACGTAACCACGATTGTGTTATAGACTGGTTCGTGGCTATATGGAAATATCTGTTGTAGCCATGGATTAGATACGGATATACAATTGAATTCAATGGACTGTTAGCCGAGATACGATACCACATGCTCACCCGGTCTTGGATAAACGCTAGAGAAGCATGGATGTGGTGTTTGAGAAATGTATCAATTTTTAGTGGTCAATTTTTAAGAGAAAACGCTTACTAGTTTTGTTGATAACAATCGTAAGCTTGTCAGAATCGTAAGCTTGCAAGAACCGGCTCTGACAACATGGTATCACAATCAAAATCTATTAGCTTATCTATAATTTTCCATATAATTAGTTTTGTATATAAGGGAATTAATGTATGAACAAAGTTAGATTGATTAATGAGAATTACATTTTTCACTTTCTCTATCATCAAGTTAATATGGTATCAGAGCAAAGTGAGTCTCTCTCTTCTGCTTAACAAATTTTTTTTCCTTTGATTCATCTTCTATGGCGAATCCATTGTGAGCTTCGATCCAGCTTATCTTGAGCTTCGATTGGATCAAATGAGTGCTTCGAGGAGCGATATCTCCATTCTATTTCTCGTTCATCTCTTCCACATTATCATCACGATTCTTCAAACGGCGATTTCATTGATCGTCGTCTCCATTCTTTCTTCTTTCATTTGACCTTGTTCATCGTTGAATCTTTCATTATCAGCGTCGACATTTTCTTTAAATCGTTCGATTCACATCGATTCGTTCGATTCACATCTTTTCTTGCTTCTTAAATTCATTCTTCGTAATGGCTCCTGAATCGGGGTATTCGACGAACCAATTGGATCAGTATGAGAATCCATACTTTCTACATAGCTCCGACCATGCGGGACTCGTTCTTGTTTCAGATCGTCTTTCTACCGGTGCAGATTTTCATTCCTGGCGTCGATCGGTGCGGATGGCGCTTAATGTCCGTAACAAACTTGGATTTATCGACGGATCGATTATCAAACCTGCTGATGGTCATCAAGATTCTGGATCTTGGTCGCGTTGTAACGACATGGTTGCTACTTGGCTCATGAATTCCGTTTCCAAAAAGATTGGACAAAGCCTATTGTTCATTTCTACTGCTAAAGGTATCTGGAATAATCTTCTTTCTCGTTTCAAACAGAACGATGCACCTAGGGTTTATGAAATAAAACAACGTCTTGGTTCTATTCAACAAGGATCGATGGATGTTAGCTCATATTATACTGAATTAGTAACTCTGTGGGAGGAGTATAGGAACTATGTTGAGTTGCCAGTGTGTACTTGTGGCAAGTGTGAGTGTAATGCAGCTACACTATGGGAGAAATTGCAGCACCGTAGCAGAGTTACCAAGTTTCTGATGGGATTGAATGAGTGTTATGAGGCCACTCGTCGTCATATTCTTATGCTAAAACCCATTCCATCTATCGAAGATACATTAAATATGGTTGCACAAGATGAAAGACAGAAGAATCTGAAACCATCAAATAGACATGAGAATGTTGTTTTCCAGAACTCTGGTCCTGTTCAGTATAATCAAGAAACTTCTTACTTGACTCCAATGGACAATGCTGCTTGTGCTATTCAGAATACCTATAGACCTAAATCTCGTTCTGTTTGTACTCAATGTGGACAGAGTAGACATGTTGTACAGAAGTGTTTCAAGCTACATGGATATCCTCCGGGGTGTATTCCAAGTTACAAGAGTAATCAAGCTGGTTATAATCAAAACCAGAGACCTTCTGCTTCAAACAGCTTTCAACAAAGGGGTCAATTTCAGAATAACTTTCAACCTCGAGGACAGTTTGTGAACACATCAAGACCACATGCTGTAGCTAATGTGATGTCTGGTTCTTATCCATATGTCCCACCTCCGGCTACTCCTGCTATGAATTTGGATCTCAGCTACATGCATACGGATCAAGTTCAGACTCTCATACAACAATTGACTGCTCATGTCAATGTCTCAGAACCTGCAACATCGTCCATGTCTGATGCACCAGTTGCTAATATCACAGAACATGGTGCAATGGCTACTCAATCTTCATCCGGTATTGTATCCTTTCCATCTACATCTTTGAGATTTGAGAATGATAGACTGACATTTCAACATCAATGCTTATCCACTCTATACAATAATCTTCCTCTTAGTTCTTGGATTATTGATAGTGGTGCCACTTGTCATGTGTGTTTTGATTTAGCAATGTTTAGTGAAACTGTTGAAGTCTCTGGAATAACAGTATCTTTACCAAATGGAACTCGAGTTGAGATCACACACACATGCACTATACATTTATCATCATCCTTAGTTTTGCATGATGTATTACATGTCCCATCTTTCAAATTCAACTTGATTTCGGTGAGCAGTTTGTTAAAAACTGGTTCTTGCTTAGCTCATTTCTATATTGATTCTTATTTTATTCAGGAATCTACTCAGGCATTGATGATTGGAAGAGGGCTACTCATTCACAATCTCTACATTTTGCAGCTTGACAAACCTTATTCATCATCTTTTTTCTCTGGATCCTTGATGGTTGATGGACATCTCTGGCATAAACGCCTAGGACACCCATCTTCTGGCAAGTTACAACAACTCTATAGTAGTCTACATATGTCTAAGTCTAGTTTGTCTTCTGAGTCTCATTGTCCTATATGTCCTCTTGCTAAACAAAAACGTCTCCCCTTTGAGTCACATAATAATCTGTCTCCTTCACCATTTGATTTACTTCACTTGGATGTTTGGGGTCCATTCTCTACAGAGTCTATTGAAGGTTATAAGTATTTTTTAACAATTGTAGATGATTGCACACGTGTAACATGGGTTTATCTGATGAAATACAAAAGTGAAGTTTCCAAACTTTTTCATCTTTTATTAAACATGTTCATACACAATATAATGCGGTTATTAAAGCCATACGAACTGATAATGCACCTGAATTGTCATTCACTGATATTATTCATCAACAGGGTATGGTTCATCAATTTTCATGTGCATATACATCACAACAGAACTCTGTTGTTGAAAGAAAACATCAACACTTACTAAATGTTGCAAGATCTTTAATGTTTCAATCTAATGTCCCATTGATTTATTGGAGTGATTGCATATTGACTGCTGTCTTTCTCATCAATAGACTTCCATCTGATATTCTTCATAGAGTTTCCCCTTATGAACTATTGTCTAAGAAGAAGCCTGATTACTCTTTCCTACGATCATTTGGTTGTTTATGTTATGTTTCCACACTTCACAAGGATAGGCATAAATTTAGTCCTAGAGCTGATCAATGTGTTTTCTTAGGGTATGCTACTGTATACAAAGGATACAAAGTTCTGCATCTTGACAATAATATCATATCTGTGTCCAGAAATGTCATTTTCCATGAAACAGTTTTTCCATTTTCTACTGCATCACATCATACTTCATCATCTGATGTTTTCCATGAAGCTATTCTACCTCTACTTGTCCCTATTGCATTAGATGAAACAGTCTCTGTTCCCCCTGTTACATATAATTCTCCACATATTGCATCTGATTCTCCACATGTTCCGGTTCCATCTCATGCATCATCTGCATCACGATCTCACTCTGTTGTTCCAGGAAATACATCTAACCATGTTGTCACAGAGAGTTCTGCAGTTTCACCTCCTATTGCTAGACCAAAACGCTCGACAAAAGTACCAGGTTACTTATCCAATTACCATTGTTCTCTTACTCAAATTTCTACTCCTTCCCATTCTACAAAGGTTTATACAACTCCATATCCTCTTTCTTCTGTTCTCTCTTACTCAAATATTAATCAACCATATCAGTCTATTATTCTCTCATTCTCTATGGAAACAGAACCAAAATCTTTTAAGCAGGCCATTGCATCAAAAGAATGGACTGATGCCTGTAATCTGGAGTTGGCTGCGATGGAAACCAATAAAACATGGAGTGTTGAGTCATTACCACCAGGAAAGAATGTTGTTGGTTGTAAATGGGTCTTCACCATTAAGTACAACGCTGATGGAAGTATTGAGCGTTACAAAGCTCGATTAGTAGCTAAGGGCTTCACACAACAAGATGGTGTTGACTACTTTGACAATTTTTCCCCGGTGGCAAAGCTTGCAAGTGTGAAATTAATTCTTGGATTAGCTGCAAGGATGGGATGGAGCTTAACACAAATGGATATTACTAATGCCTTCTTGCATAGTGATTTAGATGAAAAAATTTTCTTGAGTTTACCTCAGGGATACACCTCACCATCGGGTTCACTTCCTCCTAATCCTGTATGCAGACTACACAAATCCATTTATGGCTTGAAGCAGGCCTCACGACAATGGTACAAATGTCTATCCAAGGCTCTACTTGAGGCTGGTTTTTTTCAATCTCAGGCAGACAATACACTTTTTGTCAGACTTCAAGGTACATCATTCATAGCTCTTTTGATCTATGTTGATGATATCCTTATCGTAAGCAATGATGATGATGCCGTTAAATCTGTTAAAACCACTCTCTCCACGCATTTCAAAACCAAAGATCTTGGACCAGCCAGATTTTTTCTGGGTCTAGAGATAGCAAGGAATGCAATTGGAATATCAGTATCTCAGAGAAAATACTGCTTGGATCTGATTGCTGATTCAGGACTCTTAGGTTGCAAACCAAAGTCAGTCCCGATGGATCCAAAAATTCCCCTCAGCTGTGATACAGGAACTCCTCTTTCTGACGCAACTCCTTATCAAGAAGTTATAGGCCAGCTGCTATATCTCTGCATCACAAGGCCTGACATTACTTTTGCAGTTCATAGACTAAGTCAATTCCTCTCGTGTCCTACTGATATTCATTTTCAGGCTGCACAACATGTCCTAAAGTATCTTAAAATCAATCCAGGCCAGGGTCTGTTTTACTCATCATCTACTGAGTTGTGCTTAAATGGATTTGCTGATGCTGATTGGGCTACTTGCCCTGATACAAGACGATCTGTTACTGGTTCATGTGTGTTTCTTGGTACCTCTCTTATCAGTTGGAAGTCCAAGAAACAAGACACAGTTAGTAGAAGCAGCACGGAGGCCGAATATCGGAGCATGGCTGTTGCTACTGGTGAGCTACTTTGGATAAACCAGTTACTGTCTGACCTACATGTGCAAGTTAATTCTCGAGCCAAGCTGTTTTGTGATAACAAATCAGCTATGCACATTGCTAATAACCCTGTTTTCCACGAAAGAACTAAGCATGTTGAAGTTGATTGCCACATAACTCGTGATCAAGTGAAGAATAGTTTCTTAACGGTTCTTCATGTATATACTTCCAACCAACTGGCTGACATAATGACAAAGCCTCTGCATCCGGGTCCATTTCATTCTTTGCTTAGTCGAATGTCAATCTCAAAGCTCTTTCTTCCTAAAGTTAATTCGGTTTGAGGGGAGGTGTATTAGCTTATCTATAATTTCCCATATAGTTAATTTTGTATATAAGGGAATTAATGTATGAACAAAATTAGATTGATTAATGAGAATTATATTTTTCACTTTCTCTATCATCAAGTTAATAAAATCATATGTATATCAGTTTGACACTTTTTTTTGATCTTTCACAATTTCTCTGCAACCTATAACTTTTTTTTTAATTTTTAAACGGAGAAGATTATCTTTTCACGTAGGATTGGATAAGATAGTCGGACTAAGGCCTTGAATGTTTGGTGCGTTTCTTCTAAACACCGTGTGTTTTACAAAATATGTCACCATTCACCGTTCAAACGCAAGTGCGGTTAGGTGTGGTTGCTGTTCTGAAAAACAGTTGGGTGCGTTTCAGAAACAGAAAGAAAACATGAAACGCACGTGCTGTTGCAAAAGAATCAAAATAGGTGCGGTTAGGTGCGGTTAGGTGTGGTTTTTTTTTCTTTTTCTGTCAACGGTTAGGTGTGGTTTACAGTTGATTTATATATATATATATATATGTATCATATAATATTTCATTTTATATAGTTATTTTAATTAAAAAAAAATTAAAAATATTTGGATTATACCTTTGAGAATTATTATTGTCTTTGTCTAACTGATGTTATTAGCTTTAAGACACACGCTAATAGTTTTTTAGTTTTATAATTTTACATATATATATATATATATGTGTTTTAAAACTCATAAAATTTTGAAATAAATCATATATGTTAACTTTATCAAATAACAAAATTCTATTTGAAAAAAATAAAAAATGTCATTACCAACGTGAGGTTGGACTAGTGTTTGAACCCATATAAGTAAAAAATATAGACACCTAAAAGAACATGGGAAAATCAACGTACTCGATAATATTATATGATTTTACTTGATTTTTGTGGATGTATTTTTTTTAGCAATAAATATATTATTGTAAAATGTCAAACAAATTTATTAAATTTTAATAATTATTTAGTTATGGTTCGTAATTAATTTATGAAAAAAACTTGATCATTAACAAATTTATAATTATATTAATATCATTAATCTATTTTATTTATAAATTATTTTTAAAAAATATATATCTCGCACCGTTTTTTACATTTTCACCATTCACATATTTGAACCGCACCGCATATTGTTTTTTTCACCATTCATATATTGTCCCGCACCGCTTGTTCCGCAATAACTGCACTTGTTCCGCATGATACGTTTCTTCCAACCGCACCGCATTAAAACCGTACCGCACCTCCTAAACCGCTTGTTCCGCACCGCTCAAACCGCTGTCACGATTCGAAACCTAAGAGGTACTAGTTCTTCTTTGGAAGCTTTGACATTGAATTATTGTTCTTTTGTCGACAGATAGACATTCAATAACTCAACTTTTCAATTAAAGAAAAAAAAACATTAAACTACAAAAGAATAATTTGTTTTATACTGATGTATTATTGAACCAATAAGAAGCTTGGATTACTAAACTCTCATCTATATAAATATAGACACAAACAAGCTAACAGATATATATATTTATCCAAACTCCTAAAACAAAACAGCAAAAAATGGAAAAAATACTTTTAATTTCTCTGCTACTGATCTCAGTTTCAGTTGCAACTTCACAATCCGTGACCGATTCAGTGACTTTTCTCCGGTGTATCGTACGACTAGGATTGAACCCGCCGAGTTTCACATCCGCCGTCACCTACATCCCAACAAACTCCTCTTTCACTGCTATCCTCCGCCGCCGCACACCCAACCTCCGTTTCGACAAACCCACCACCCCTAAACCTCTCGCCATCGTCACCGCCGCCACGTGGGGACACATTGGGACGGCGCTAGAATGCGCCGGAGAGCTCAATATTCAGGTCAAGATCCGAAGCGGAGGTCACGATTTCGAAGGACTCTCTTACACCTCCACTGCCCCGTTCTTCGTCCTCGACATGTTCAATTTCAGAACCGTCGATGTCAATCTCACCGAGGGAACGGCTTGGGTCGATTCTGGCGCGACGACGGGGGAGCTTTATTACCGAATCGCCGAGAAGAGTAATGTCCTCGGATTTCCGGCGGGTTTGTGTACGACATTGGGCGTCGGTGGACATTTTAGCGGCGGAGGGTACGGAACGATGATGAGAAAGTACGGATTGTCCGTGGACAACGTTGTCGGATCCGGAATCGTTGATTCGAACAGGAATACCTACACCGATCGGGTTTCGATGGGCGAAGACCGTTTCTGGGCGATTCGAGGAGGTGGGGCGGCGAGTTTCGGCCTCGTGCTGGGATACAAAATCCGACTGGTTCCGGTGCCGGAGAAAGTTACGATCTTCAGTGTCGGAAAAACCGTCGGGGAAGGAGCCGTCGATCTTCTAATGAAGTGGCAGAGTTTCGCTCACAGTACAGATCGGAATTTGTTCGTGAGGGTGACGTTGACTTTGGTCAACGGTACAAAGCCTGGTGAAAAGATGGTTTTAGCCTCCTTTATTGGGATGTATTTAGGCCGGTCGGATAAGACTTTGAACGTGATGAACCGGGATTTCCCGGAGCTAAAGCTGAAGAAAACCGATTGTACCGAGATGAGATGGATCGATTCGGTCCTGTTCTGGGCCGGTTATCCGATCGGCACACCGACTTCTGTACTTCTAAACTCAACGGTCGAGAACAAGATGTTCATGAAACGGAAATCGGACTACGTGAAGCGTCCGATTTCGAGAACCGGTCTCGGGTTAATACTTAAGAAGTTGGTGGAGGTTGAGAAAGTTGAAATGAATTGGATTCCGTACGGAGGAAGAATGGGTGAGATCCCGAGTTCGAGGACACCGTTCCCACACAGAGCAGGCAATTTGTTCCACATTGAGTATCTTGTAGACTGGTCCGAAGCTGGAGATGACGTGGAGAAGGATCATTTGGCTCGTGCGAGAGAGATGTACGGGTTCATGAGCCCGTACGTGTCTAGTAATCCGAGGGAGGCGTTATTAAATTACCGTGATCTTGACATAGGGTCAAGTGTTAATTCCACGTACGATGAAGGTAAAATCTATGGGGCTAAATATTTCAAAGACAATTTCGAGAGGTTAGTGGATATTAAATCCCGGTTCGATGAGATAAATTTTTGGAGGAACGAACAAAGTATTCCGGTTCGAAGAGGATAAAAGACATCACTGACATGTATTAAGTTTTTCAGCAAATAATATGTATTAAGATTTGGTTCTATAAATCGTTGTGAAATGTATTAAAATCTTTGGTAATAAGATTATTTCTATCACATAATATAATAATTATGGATTGTTTCATTTAGTATCAACTGAACTGATTTTGAATGGAAAATTCATAATTCATATTAAGTAACACACACATATCTAGTTTTTATCATCTATGTTTGAATGGAAAATCTATGTTTTATTAAGTCTTTTGTGTATTTCATGCACACATTTAGTTTTTGTTTACATATTTAGATATTATCATCATTTCAAGATTTGGACAATCTATTCTTGATTGATTTTATTATATTCTTCTTGATATCCTACCATTTTTTCTCTTCAAAATATCTCTCTATTCAAAATTCTTATGTGTTTATTTTGCGAAAAAAATTGCTATTTTTCAGGATTTGGACAACTTATATTGATTATAATTAATTGATACTAATTTCCCTACATTTTAATTGGCCGGATTGATGTCTAGTTTCCACTCACCATAATGAAATTTGGCATTATTTTATCAGCATCAAGTCTTCGACTGTGACAAAGTCACAAGGAAAAAACGATGTTCGAGAAAAGGATCAGAAGGCAAAGATATGTTGGGCCACATCAACAACAAAGAGATGGGCCACGACAACAACAAAGAAAAGCCCACTTGGGTCCAAAAGCAAAACATGTCTTCATCAACAGCTTCATATCTATCTGACAAAAGCAGAGAAAAGCAGAATAAGAATCGTACAATCAGAGGAGCGTTTGAAAAGTTTAATGTCAAGCTGACAAACAAATTTGAACCCTTGGATTCAGTCATTGATATGTGATGATGCCACTTGTCCCATCCAATTAGGGTTTTAGAGTTCTCTCACAAGTTGTATAAGTAGAGCTCTTATGCTATTGTAAAACTCTAAGAGGCAATGAAGCAGTAAAGCATTCAGTCATCTTCTCCATTACACCAAAGTTTCATTTTTGCTTTCATGGTATCAGAGCTATGGAGCTCTACTCACCTCCTTCTATAAATATTAGCAACTGTGTAACGGTTACTCTGACTGAGAGAACCTATCTCCTTTGGAAACCTCAGTTTGAGTCTTTTCTGTCTTGTCAAGGTCTCTTAGGCTTCGTTGATGGCTCTATTACAGCTCCTTCCACCACCATTAACGTCCCTGCAATCAACGGCATCATCAACATTGCACCAAATCCTGACTATGCAAGCTGGACCAGAACAGATCAGGTGGTAAAATCATGGTTATTGGGGTCCTTTGCTGAAGATATTCTCAGTCGGTTATTCACTGTAACACATCTCAGGAGGTATGGCTTTTCTGGGAAAACATTTCAGTCGTGTTTCATCTTCCCGCTTGTTTGAACTACAAAGGCGTTTGCAAACAGTCAGTAAGAAAGATAAGTCTATGGAAGAGTACCTGAAAGAGCTCAAAACCATCTGTGCTCAGTTGGCTGCTGTTGGGAGTCCAGTTCCTGAACAGATGAAAATCTTTGCTGCGTTAAATGGGCTTGGACGAGAGTATTAGCCAATAAAAACAACAGTTGAAAGCTCTATGGATTCTGAACCAAGTCCAAGTCTTGAAGATGTTATTCCCAAGATCACTGGTGATGATGATCGTATACAGGCTTACCTTGCTGATACCTCAGTCTCACCTCATCTAGTCTTCTCTGTGAGTCACAATAACCAATCTTCAGGGTACTACAACAACACCTCTGACCGATGCAGAGGAAACAACAATAACCGTGGCTATAGTAGAGGAAGAGGTTCCTTCTCCACAAGAGGTCGCAGATTTCCTTAACAAATATCCTCCTCCTATGGTTTCTCCAGCTCATACAACAGCAGTACAAGAACTCCGTGTCAGATCTGTGGCAGAATGGGTCATCAAGCTTTGAAATGTTGGCATTGTTTCAACAACACTTACCAATCAGAAGATACTAATGATGTTCCCTCTGCTCTTGATGCCCTGAAAATCACAGAAGTAACCGAGCATAATGGTCAAGAGTGGTTCCCAGACACGGGTGCTTCAGCACACATCACAAACAGTCCAAGGACTTTACATCAGTCATAAACATACCATGGAAATGACTCTGTGATGGTAGCAGATGGCAACTTTCTGCCCATCACTCACACAGGCTCCACCAGTTTGGCTTCCCCCTCAGGTAACTTACCACTAAAAGATGTATTGGTTTTTCCTAATATTACTAAATCTCTTCTATCTGTTTCAAAGCTCACTAAGAACTATCCTTGCTCATTTGAATTTGACTGTGATGGTGTACGTATCAATGATAAGGAAACAAAGAAGCTACTGGTCATGGGAAGCACCAATAATGGTATTTACAGCTTGGAGAATCCGAGAGTGCAGGTCCTATATTCCACACGACAAATCTCAGCCAGTGATGAAGTTTGGCATCGACGTCTTGGCCACCCTCATCATCAAATTCTCCAACTGCTTGCAAAGAACCAATCTATCTCCATTAATAAGACTACTAAGTCAGTGTGTGAAGCTTGTCAGCTAGGGAAAAGCTCAAGACTTCCATTTTCTGCTTCAACTTTTTCTGCAACTAGAATATTAGAAAGGATTCATTGTGATTTGTGGGGTCCTTCTCCAACAATTTCTGTACAAGGGTTCAGATACTATGCGGTGTTTATTGATAATTATTCTCGCCTCAGCTGGTTTTATCCCTTACGAATGAAATCAGATTTCTTTTCAATATTCATCATGTTTCAAAAGTTGGTTGAAAATCAGTTTGGTTGCAAAATTGGTACATTCCAATGTGATGGGGGTGGAGAATTCATTAGCAAAAGGTTCTTACAACATCTTCAGGATAATGGCATCCAACAGTTCATCTCGTGTCCTTATACACCGCAACAGAACGGTTTGGCTGAGAGAAAACACCGCCATCTTACAGAGTTGGGACTCTCCATGCTCTTCCAAAGCAATCTTCCTCTTAAGTTTTGGGTTGAATCATTCTTCACCGCCAATTTCTTAACCAATCTACTCCCTACATCGTCGTTAGAAGGCTCCATCTCGCCATATGAAAAAGCTCACGGGAAGCCACCAGACTACTCTGCCTTAAGATCCTTTGGCTGCTCCTGTTTTCCCACTCTCAGAGACTATGCTGTCACAAAGTTTGATCCAAGATCCTTACCTTGTGTTTTCCTTGGCTATAATGTGAAATACAAAGGTTATAGGTGTCTCTACCCACCAACTGGTCGTGTCTACATCAGTAGACATGTAATATTTGATGAGACAAAGTTCCCTTACCTTCATGAATACATGAGTCTTCTTCCCTCAGATGTAACACCTCTCCTAGCAGCCTGGCAACAATGTTCTGTTCCACCTGTACGAGCTGTTGTGGCTTCAACTTTGAATCCCTCTCTTTCTCACAACGAGAACATTGCAGAAGCAAACAGAGATACACCTATGTCACCTCCAATCTCCCCAATGAATATACACAACATCACACCTCTAATCTTTGAATCTGATTCTCCACCTCTACAAAACAACTCTGCACAAAGTCAAGAAATCACTCAAGATGTCTCTATAGGTCTGACTGAGGAGTTTTCTGAGCGTACGTCAGGCTTTGATCCTGTTACTATAGGCGATAGCTCTCCTCTACCTCAATCCTGTCCTGAGACATCGGTTCTTTCATCACCTGCAATAGCACATTCGACGGCTTCTTCACCTACAACTACAATATCAACAGCTACAAATATTCATTCTATGGTCACAAGAGCAAAAGGTGGGATCTCTAAACCAAACAAAAGATATGCCCTTCTTTCCCACAGAGTCTCTATCCCAGAACCTAAAATAGTAACATCTGCTTTGAAACATCAAGGATGGAATGATGTGATGAATGAGGAATATGGAAACTGTCAAGAAACCAACACTTGGACATTAGTTCCTTATACCTCTAATATGCATGTATTGGGCAGTAAGTGGGTCTTTCGAACCAAATTAAATGCAGACGGTTCACTAGAAAAACTCAAGGCTCGTTTAGTGGCAAAAGGGTTTCATCAAGAGGAAGGCATATACTATCTCGAAACTTATAGTCCAGTAGTTCGCACTGCCACCGTTAGAGATGTCTTACATTTAGCAACCATCATGAATTGGGAACTGAAGCAAATGGACGTTAAAAACGTATTTCTTCATGGAGATCTCACTGAAACAGTCTACATGACTCAGCCTGCAGGTTTTGTAGACAAAGAAAAGCCCAATCATGTGTGCCATCTACATAAATCCCTATATGGGCTCAAACAATCCTCGAGAGCATGGTTTGACAAGTTTAGCTCTTTTCTCTTGGAATTTGGTTTCACTTGCAGTCACCCGGACCCCTCGTTGTTCATATATGCTCGAGACAGAGATATCATTATCCTTCTCCTCTATGTAGATGACATGGTCATCACATGAAACAGCTCACAGACGTTGACTCATCTTCTTGCTGAGCTAAATAAGCATTTTCGCATGAAAGATATGGGCCTTCTTCACTATTTTCTAGGAATACAAGTTATCTCTCACTCTGATGGCCTCTTTCTCTCTCAGCAAAAATATGCTGAGGATCTCCTGGTAGTTGCAGCAATGGAAGACTGCTCTCCTATGCCTACTCCTCTTCCCCTGCAGCTTGACAGAGTTCCAAATCAACAAGAACTCTTTCCGGATCCCACATATTTCAGAAGTATTGCAGGTAAATTACAATATCTTAACTTAACAAGACATGATATCCAATTTGCTGTGAATTTCGTTTGCCAGAATATGCACCAGCCCACAGTGTCAGATTTTACCCTACTGAAACGCATTCTGAGATACGTTAAAGGCACCGTTTCAATGGGGATGTGCTTCACTAAACACTGCGATTCTGTTTTGAGAGCATATAGTGATAGCGACTGGGCAAACTGCAAAGAGACCAGGCGATCAGTCGGAGGTTTCTGCACTTACTTGGGTCAAAATCTTATCTCGTGGTCCTCCAAGAAACAGCCAACAATGTCAAAGAGCTCCACCGAGGCAGAGTATCGCTCACTGTCCGACACTGCCTCTGAGATAAAATGGCTATGTTATGTTCTTCGTGAGCTCAGTGTACCACTTCTCCAAACACCTGAGCTCTACTGAGACAATTTATCAGCTGTCCAACTGACCGCTAACCCTGTCTTCCATGCTCGGACAAAACACTTTGATATTGATCATCACTATGTTCGGGAAAGAGTTGGCCTTGGCTCTCTCGTTGTCAAAAATGTCCTGGTTTTCAGCAAATAACAGACATTTTCACTAAATCTCTCCCCTTTGCAGCTTTCACGAGGCTTAGATTCAAACTTGGTGTGGACTTCCCCCCTACACCAAGTTTGAGGGGGTGTATCAGCACCAAGTCTTCGACTGTGACAAAGTCACAAGGAGAAAACGATGTCGGGTCGAGAAAAGGATCAGAAGGCAAAGATATGTTGGGCCACATCAACAACAAAGAGATGGGCCACGACAACAACAAAGAAAAGCCCAATTGGGTCCAAAAGCAAAACCTGTCTTCATCAACAGCTTCACCTCTATCTGACAAAAGAAGAGAAAAGCAGAATAAGAATCGTACAATCAGAGGAGCGTTTGAAGAGTTTAATGTCAAGCTGACAAACAAATTTGAACCCTTGGATTCAGTCATTGATATGTGATGATGCCACTTGTCCCATCCAATTAGAGTTTTAGAGTTCTCTCACAAATTGTATAAGTAGAACTCTTATGCTATTGTAAAACTCTAAGAGACAATGAAGCAGTAAAACATTCAGTCATTTTCTCCATTACACCAAAGTTTCGTTTTTGCTTTCATATTTGACCGAAAATTCAAAGTAACCGCACTTTCGCACCGATTTTTTTTTTTGACGTCAAAAAATTTCTTCTATTTATGCAACAAATCTGAAATCTCTATCGAAAATCTCAAAAGTGAAAAATAAAATAAAAAATGGATAAAATGTATTTAATTCTTCTTCTCTTCTTCTTTGCTGCATCTTACTCATCATTGGGTTATGCAGATTCCGTGAGTGTCTACGAAGATTTTGTCCGATGTTTCACAAACGAGACGAGTATCTCCGATAAGGAGCTAACCGGCGTCGTTTTTTCCCCTACTACCGTTTCCTTCACCCCTGTCCTACGCGCATACATCAGAAACGCGCGTTTCAACACCTCCAACGCCGAAACTCGTGGAAGCTTCGGCGTCGTTTTGGGTTTCAAAGTGAAACTCGTGGAGGTTCCAAAAAGCGTAACCGTCTTCAGGATAGATAAATCGGTGGACGCACTCGACATGGTCCACAAATGGCAATTCGTGGCTCCAAGAACCGACCCGGGTCTGTTCATGAGAGTGCTGTTATCCTCTGCGACGCGGAACAAGACGCAGACGGTGAACGCTAAACTAAGAGCTTTGTATTTGGGAGATGCAAACTAGGTCGTTTCGAGGCTGGCGAAGGAATTTCCGGAATTGGGTTTGAAGAAAGAGGACTGTAAAGAGATGAACCACGTAGACGTGAGGGAGAAATCTACGGGAGGAAGTATTTTGGCGAGAATTTCAATCGGTTGGTTCGGGTGAAAACCGCTGTCGATCCGGATAATTTCTTTAGGAATGAGCAGAGTATACCAACCTCACTGTTGGAGGTGGGCTTAGCACCCCCATTTAGTTAGGCCCATCTTAACAAGGGCCCTCCTCGATCCGTTCAGCTCGGCGTCAACCTCTGACCAGGGGTCACCGACCTGGAGTCCCGCGCCGAGCTCCGTCTAAAAGTCCCGAGCTCCTAAGAGGCGCACCCCGGGTCCGAGCTGACGCTTCGCTGAAGATAAGCTGTCGAAAGGAAAGAGGACACGTAGGAGTTGGCCGAACAGTGTACTGTCAGAGCAGGGGTATGGTCTGACCTCGACGTCTCACCAACCCAGCAGAGTAAGCGAGGAAGAGAAAGACACGTGGAGGAGAGTTGGTTAAACAGTGCGCTACTCTGCAGAGGTATGGCGCCGAGCTCATCATGACCTCTCTCACCAACCTTGCAGACTTGACGAAGGAGAGAAAGCCACGTGGAGGAGAGTTGGTTAAACAGTGCACTGCTCTGCAGAGGTATGGCGCCGAGCTCATCATGACCTCTCTCCCCGAAGGCCGGAACACGCCTCCTAGGCCTCTTTACCCGCGAAACAGGCTGAAAACGCCACATGGCCCCGGAATCTCGGGGAGCAGGAAGTCGACTCCCAGTATATATATCCCATAGCATTCATTAAGAAAGGAAACTTTAGCGGGATTTTGGATCTCACCTACCACAAATAGACCCGACCTCTCTCTCTCGTTTGTAACAAAGCAGCACGTTTAGAACGCCGAACTGGACGTCCGTCGGAACCAGTTCGTAAATCTAAATTGCTCGCTTCCTTCTTTCATCAATAAAAACAATACGGCCCACGGCCTGTTCATCATTCATCCGACCTGCTCTAAACTGTGGTTGACCCGCTCTAATTAACGAAAATCTCATCTCTCTCTCCGTAATTAACTCTTAAACATCATTAGTGATCATCGGGATCAACACTCACCTCCTAAGAGAAGTTAGACCATTGTAACTTCTCTCTAGTGTTTCTTCATGGAACTTGGAATAATTTTTAATAGATTTAGCTGCACCGATGTTTATGTCATATTACACGTTTTTGCCGAACGTTAATTATGTATCGACCCGGATACTCAACAATTTAGCTAACTGAATAAATGGTCCAAAAGAGAGAAAAAAAAAAAAACATTAATCAACAATAACAAAATGTGTCACTCTTTGAGTCAGCAAAGCAAACACTTTCTCCTTCAACATTAATCAGATAATCAACTCGAAGATTAAGGTTTCTGTGTTTAAAGAGGTTGACCACTTATCCACCTCTTGAACATGATTGAGCTCTCCTCTGGTTTATACTCTAACGTGTGCCCGCCTCCCTAAATAAACCAAACATTACCAATTAAGAAACCTGATTTGCATTTTTGGCAATAAAAATGTGGGATCAAAGATTTACTTTCACAGTGGCAAATGTCATCTTATTAGCATAAGTCTTGGTGTATCTACCCCCAAAAAAAAAAGAAGTGTTGATCAGCTTAGACAAATGAATTAAAAGAAGGGAAACCAACAAAAAGAAAATGGTGTATACCCTGCGACTTGATCGAGTATCATCCATGGCCTCCATTTCTCAGTCATTGAATAGTTGAGAGACCTTATCCAGTCTTGAGTTGAAACGAAAGGGATTGTCATATCGTGATCACCACTGTTCACCAAAAACACCATGTTGGGATATCAATCCAAATCCCACATCGGAAGTTTAGACAAATATTGTCTAGTATATAAGTAATGTCCAACTCCAATTAGTATGAGGCCTTTTGGGAAGGAGCCCAAAAACAAATTCATGCGGGCTTTGCCATTTGGGCCCAAAACGAATAATATCATACTAATGGTGAAGTTGGACATGGTCTTGAAAAGACCACCATGTCTAGTAAATTTGTGTGTACCTTGTAGGACCAAAATTTACACTACAGACATGAAAGATTTAATCACAGTAATATGTAAATAAACAGTTTAAGGAACAGACGATTTATAAGCGATAAAGCAATACAAGATCTGAGGAGGCGAGATAAATCTCTTTCCTTAACTCTAAGAATCTCCCGTAGTGTGACGGAGTTTTATAGATCCATGAGTCCCAGGATACAACCAAAGTTTAACTGAATCATCAACACCATGATTCATGTCTATCGACCATTATTCTACGATACTCTCGAAATTAAAACTTACTCTAAGCAGTAGGGAATTGAAGAAACGATTGCTAGAACTTTTAGTAAGTGTTTATTGTGTATCAGAGGATGATTTTTTAGGTGAAAATCGTGTTGTATATATAGGAGAGAGGCTAGGGTTTTTCCATGACAGAAAAGGAATATTTCTAGAATAACCTAGGCGGCTGCGATTTTTTAAGTCGGCCCGCTGGGTATCGATCGATACCAAGGGGTATCGATCGATACCTCAAAAAGTCCACGGGCCCAATCAAGGCCCAAGATGCGAACGTCGCACGTATGGCTTTTCTTCTCTCATGTTGTTCATTTAAGACACAACCATTCCAATATATACACGAGAAAACATTTCTCGGTTAATGAAAACATTTCATTAGAAAGAGCTTAACTCATTTCTTTTCACACTAACATAATTTTATCAAACCCTCAGGCTTTGACAAAAAATTAGTTCCAACAATCCCCCACATGAATAGAAATGACTCTAGAACATATGAAAATTGTACAGACTAGACTTTACTAGACATACTTGACTAGACTCATCTAGACGTAGACAGACTTTCGAGAGTATACGAAAATGTAACTGTCACTGAATGGTAGCGTTTTTCAGCTTTGAACCAAACAATTTTAATATCTGTTGCGTTTACTCGGCCAGGAGGTGAACATGATGTCTTGAACCACCCGGATTTTGATGTAAACTGATACAACAGATATCGCACAGCGACATTTTCTCGTAGAACTTTGTTCTCTATTGGGTTCATTTTGGCCTTGAACATTCCTGGTATTCGTGAGTGAATTTGGAGAATATAGCCTTATCTTTCATTCTCCTAGAAACGGCCCCATTTCACACTTCACTAGGTGATCTTTTATTAGCTTGTTTTTCAGAAGTGTCCTGTCACACTCCACTATCTACATAGCTATGCAATCATTAAAAGCCAACGCTTATCCTTACTATCCACAGGTAGCACTGTTATATCATCCTAGGAACTGGGCAGAGACATAGTCTCACAGTGCTCAACTCGAATCAGTTTAATTTTGTTTCCCTTTGAACCTAGATCTTGGGATCTCCAGTCACATAGGTTGGGTATCTGTCAAACGTCATCTTTTTCTATAGGCTTTAAACCCATTCCTTTTGATGATTTTACAATTTGATCTCGCGGCAAACCTTTGGTAAACGGATCCGCTAGGTTATCAGCCTACTTGATGTAATCTATCGTTATTACACCAGTTGAGATCAATTGTCTAATGGTCTTATGTCGTCTTCTTATATGACGAGACTTGCCATTATATAGATTACTCAGTGCCTGAGAGATAGCTCACTAACTCTCATAGTGTACACATAATGCTGGCACTGGTTTTCCCACATCGGGATATCTTCCACAAAGTTTCGAAGCCATTCTGCTTCCTTTGCAGCTTTATCTAAAGCTATAAACTTTGACTCCTTGGTTAATTAGGCCAAGAGTGCTTGTTTGGAAGATTTCCAGGATACTGCTGCACCACCAAGAAAAACTATTATCCACTTATAATATCTGTCAGGTTTACTAGGCCAAGAGGTGAACATAATGTCTTGAACCCCCAGACTTTGATGTAAAACGAGACGACATATAACGATGGATAATTCAACATTCTAGTTATGGTTTTCCACAGAGTATGACCTGGATTACTCATGTAGCGACTTGAATACGCTAGATCGGATATAGTACGATTCATTAAGTACGTTAGACTTCCGATAATTCTTGCATACATCACTTGTGATACAACTTTATCACAATTGGATTTATTGCAATCTTGTTTGAGTAGTTCTCAAAACATTCTAGGATCTTGAGACAAGATTATCCACTAATCTTATGTCTATCAAACTTCCCACTAAACACTTTCTTAGTGTGTTGGATTATGTCCTTCTTGCTTCCATGATGAACGTGTCATCTTATAAACATAACAAAACGCATCCATGTGGAGTACTTTTGATGTATATCACCTTAAGTGATTTTGAAGCTATTTGACATCACTTTGTTGTCAAACTTTCCAAGCTATTGCTTAGGAGCTAACTTAAGCTCGTATAAGGACTTTGCAAGTCTACTTATTTTTCTTTCCTTGTTCAGGAGTGACATAATCCTCGGGTTGTTTCATGTAAATCTCCTCTTCTAAATGGTCGTTTAGAAAGGCAGATTTTACATCCATTTGATGGATTACAAGATCTCATATTGCTGTAATTCCAATCAGCATACGACTAATTTCAACTTTAGCCTCTTCTGCTTCTTTACAGAAGTACCAGAATTGCTCGATCTAGGTCCAATGCCCGTCAAGCATCGATCGATACTCATGGGTATCGATCGATACCTCTAACAGCGTAAGAGCCCAAGAGATCAATTGCTCGCTTAGAGCTTATCCTTTACTTGGATGTCTGGTATATCTCATTTATACACCATAAAGCAATCAGCACTACATTGTGTGCATATTCAATGAAGATACAATCCACCGTTTTTGGTCCGATTGTCAGCTTCTTAGGTGGTTGCTAGGCACCCCCACACTTTCATGTATTTGTATAAAAACACATTACTTTTCCAAAGTTTGCATGAAACATTTCCAGTGACTTTGTGTAGTATTTAGTTCAGGATATAACTTGTGGTAAGCAATGCTTCCCCCCACATTTCTGGACTAACCCAGATTTTTGTAGGAATAATGAGTTCATCAAATAATTCGGTAATTTGTTATGAGACTCCATTAGATTCCAGTGAATATGGATCAATCGTTTGATGGATAATACCATGCTCATGTCCTTTATCACTTCAAACTATGTTGATAGTTCTTTCGAGTTGGTTTTCAACCTCAAGTTTAAACTCCTTGAGTTTTCCAAGGTCTCGTATTTGCTTCTTAGCAAATAGACATAACAATATTTCGTACAATCCTCAACGAAAGTCACAAAATATTTTTTCACCACCTTTTGTATAAGTCAAACCAAGAGGTTCGCTCGATTGTGGTGTTTTAGTGAGTTTGGTTAGAACGCAAACCTCACACTCATCTTTGCTTATTTTGTATTTCAGGATCTCATTCAATCTACGCATAGATTCGAATATAATGTGACTGAAACATTCAGATCAAATACTAAGAGATTCTGTACCATAAGCAAATGATTCTTTCTCATTTAATGTCAACACCATTGGTTACATTGATTTTAAGTCCGACTGTCTCAACGTTAATTTGGACCAGTCTGTCCTTAATATAGACAACATTATTTGTCAATACATGCTTAATTAGCATTGTGCCCTAAATAAGATTTTTATGCATCTTTAGCACATGCTTTACATCAGTGAGAGTGAGCTTCTTTGAAAAGTCAACTTCAGCACGATGAATAAATTCTTGTCATTATTTATGGTAGGAGGGAAACATTCCCATATCAACGCATATATGAGCTATTACATTGGTATAATACCACCACTCATTTGGGTTATGCTTAACCATATTGACTCCGAGGATGACATTACACATGTCTATCTCGACTAAATTGGCTTCAGCCATTCCATTATTTTTTACACCACCAGATCTAACAATGATCACATCGGTGTTGTTAGTCATATTGAAATTTGATTTTGTTCAAGAGAATCAAACCAAATTAATATACTAACCAATACCCAACTCTCAAGTTAAATGGTAAGATTAAATTCAATTTCTAGAATTTAATAAACTTAATACAATATCGAATTGTATTAGTATTCTTGAACTCATATCAAGAATCGCAAGAGGCCTGTTGAGTATCGATCGATACCGATGAGTATCGATCGATACCTCAAAAATTCAAAGATTTAATTATTCAAATTAAATCAGCCTCCAAAATTTAATTGAACTTCAATTAATTATTCCAAAATTCGCAAATTTTTGGACACATAATATTGAGCTACACGTCTTTAAATTTTGTCCAAGGCTTTATCTTTACTCCGCAGTAGAAAGATGTATCAATATCTCGTGCAATCGTCTATGAATGCCATGAAATATTTATTGCCTCCTCTGGTTTGAATATATTTCAAATCACATAACTCTGTGTGAATTAAACCTAGAGGTTCTGTTGTTCTTTGAACGCTGGGTGATGGCGTTTTTAGTGAGTTTGGCTTGGACACAAACCTCACATTTGTCTTTGCTTAATTTGCATTGAGGAATCATGTTCATGTTCATTAATCTACTCATAGATTTAACATGTCCTAATCGTTCATGCCAAATATTAAAAGACTTAGCGAGATAAGCAAATGGTTTCTTATCATTAATCTTAGGGTTCTACGAGGTGGATGCCTCGGTTACATTATCCTTTAGGATTACTTTCTCAACAGATATCTTACACAGATTATCACATATAGAACCCTTACCCAAATACATCCCATTTTTCGTTAGGATTAGCTTATCGCCTTCCAGCTTCACAGAGAATCCATGCTTACTTATAAGCGATCCAGAGATCAGATTCTTGCGCATATCTGGTACATGGACGACGTTCGTGAGAACTAGTTCCTGTCCAGAGGTGAGCTTCAGAACAACCTTCCCGTGACCATCAACTGTCGACGAGGCGGAATTTCCCATCAAGAGTTTATCACCACTCTTGTTCTTTGTGTATGTCGAGAACATCTCGCGATCCATACAGATGTGTCTGGTTGCACCACTGTCGAACCACCAAGTCTTTGGATGGCTCTCTGCAACATTGGCCTCAGTGACCACAGCACACATGTCAGCTTCTGTCAAGTTCGCTTGAGCATTCACTGTTTTGATCAGACTCGTAGTCGTTTGATCCTCTTTGTCACTGGTTTTCTCCATAGTTCCAGAGTTGTTGTCAACGTTGTTTGTCATTTTAAGCTAATGAGAACACAACTTTCAGTTAGTACCGATATATAAACTCAAGAATCGCAATTCTAAGGCTGATATCGAACTGAATCGCATTGGTGTCGATCGATACTCCTTAGTATCGATCGATACACACACAATGTCTATCGATACACCCATATGGTGTCGATCGATGCCCTCAGTGTCGATCGATACACCCTTGGCGATGATCGATGCACGTGAGTTTTGCATAAGATCTATCGATACACCTCGGTGTCGATCGATGATCAGCTTGTATCGATTGATACACCTCGGTGTCGATCGATGCTCAGCTTGTGTCGATCGATACACATATAGTGTCGATCGATGCACCCTGTGTGTCGATCGATGCAAGTGAATTTTTACACAGGATCGATCGATAAACCACAGTGTCGATCGATGCTCGATGCACATACTGTGTTAATCGAAGCATCTTGGTGTCGATCGATACACATTGAGTGTCGATCGATACACCCTGGGTTCCTATTGATGCTCGATGCACATACTGTGTCATTCGAAGCAACCTGGTATCGATCGATACACGCTCAGTGTCGATCGATATACCCTGGGTGTCGATCGATACAAGTGAATTTCACAGGATCGATCATAGCACCAGTGTCGATCGATACCTGTGTCTTATACACAGTATCGATCGACATAGACCAACTTGGTCGATGCAAAGTATCGATCGATACACTGAGGTGCCGACCGATACACTGTTTGCATGGTATCGATCGATACACTTAAGTGTCGACCGATACAATTTAGTCCAATATCGACCGATACCATAGGGTGTCGATCGATACTCACAAGGCCTCGATCTGAATCGAACCTATCAAGAACAGATGTGTGTTCGTTGATTATACCATTTTTAATCGCAATTAAAGACGGTTTTTTAGAAGATGTTTAAGCAGATCTGCTTTTACTACACGTTTCAAGTTGCTAAACAGCTGTTTGATTTACGTTTGAGTATCACTAGCAGAAGAACATCTTCTTAAAAAATAGAGAGAGATGAAGATTGCCTCTACTACTCGTTTCAATTTGCTAAAAGCTTTTTGACAACGTTTGAGTATCATCAGCAGTAGAAGAATCGTTTAAAAAACCGTTTGAAAACGTTTATTTACTCGTGATTAAAGATCCAATTGAAGTATTAAAACAGAAATTGGATCTTCTTAGAGTTAAGATTGTAGGACCAAAATTTACACTACAGACAGGAAAGATTTAATCACAGTAATATGTAAATAAACAGTTTAAGGAACAGACGATTTATAAGCGATAAAGCAATACAAGATCTGAGGAGGCGAGATAAATCTCTTTCCTTAACTCTAAGAATCTCCCGTAGTGTGACGGAGTTTTATAGATCCATGAGTCCCAGGATACAACCAAAGTTTAACTGAATCATCAACACCATGATTCATGTCTATCGACCATTATTCTACGATACTCTCGAAATTAAAACTTACTCTAAGCAGTAGGGAATTGAAGAAACGATTGCTAGAACTTTTAGTAAGTGTTTATTGTGTATCAGAGGATGATTTTTTAGGTGAAAATCGTGTTGTATATATAGGAGAGAGGCTAGGGTTTTTCCATGACAGAAAAGGAATATTTCTAGAATAACCTAGGCGGCTGCGATTTTTTAAGTCGGCCCGCTGGGTATCGATCGATACCAAGGGGTATCGATCGATACCTCAAAAAGTCCACGGGCCCAATCAAGGCCCAAGATGCGAACGTCGCACGTATGGCTTTTCTTCTCTCATGTTGTTCATTTAAGACACAACCATTCCAATATATACACGAGAAAACATTTCTCGGTTAATGAAAACATTTCATTAGAAAGAGCTTAACTCATTTCTTTTCACACTAACATAATTTTATCAAACCCTCAGGCTTTGACAAAAAATTAGTTCCAACATACCTAAAGATGAGAGATCGATAGCCTTTGATGCTGTTATTCATATGGTATGGTATGCTGCTTTTAATGTCTTGAGTGCATTGCACATTCCAATTACATCGTTCCCATTTCCCTGTAGTCCCCTTGCAATAAAAAAACATACTCATATATAGAGTTTGATCATCAGATTTTTTAATTAATGATTAATAAACTCGTCGTGTCAAATACCTTCACGACTCTAAGTGCTCTGCGTACGCTCTCGTTATTAGCCCAATATTCAGATAGCAAATACCGATACGTCTGCGAGAAAAAAGCAACCTTGTCAATATTTTTCTATAGTGGTTTGTTAAGTGGCTAGCCATTTGATCCAAAGATACCAAGAAGCTTACATAGCAATCAGGAGATGTAGTGTCACAGTTTGATGCTAGAATAAGTTCTTCATATATTCTTGAAACACACTGTAAATAAACAACAAAATTCTAAGTTAGTGATTTACCATTGAATCGCCAATTCGTGCAACTAAGTTCCAGAAATGTGTGTACCTTCTTGAAGTCTTCAACGAGTCTCAAGCATTCTGTGTTAAGAGGATCCACATTAAAATAATTTCCTCCACAGTTTCTCTTCATTGACTACAAAGTAAGAGTTTTAAAATTGTCGTTAATTAACAACTTCATTGTGGTGAGAAGAGACAAAGTATTCCTAGATATTGTAATTGGTACCTCATAGAGTTCATCAGAGATTAGTGCCATTCCATGAGCAAATGGGATGCGAGTGTTTTTATCAAGATCATAGTGTGTTACCGGGTTTCCGAGCACATAGCCCTGTTTTTGGAAAGCGTAGAGAGTGGAAAAACAAAAATCTTCAATTCTCCATAAACGATAAGGTTTATGGAGATAATGTAAAAAGCAAGAAAATACTGATGAAACCTGGAGATTTATTTGAGGTTTGCAGCATATATAATTTCCTGTGATAGATTGGTCAAATAAGTAATCAAGAAACAATAGTCAAAGAAAAAGGCTTGAATAGGAATTGAAGTGATAAAAGAAACCTTGCCATTTGAGATTTCTTGAACGATGGCCGGAATCACCTTACCGGAATAAGAGTTTCCGGTGACATAGAAAGGATTGGAGAAATACTCAGGATGCTTGGCCAACCACTGGACAACAATCACCAACAACAACAACAAAATGTCAAAATCTATCATAAGAAAAGAAAGAAAGAAAAACAACAACAAAATCTCCAAAAGTCTATGCATAAAGACAGAAGATGCTTTAACGGACGATTTGGTTTTGCCCTTTACCTTACGAAGAAAATCGTCGGCTCGCTTAGCTGATCCTGTGTCACTTGGTATATCAGCAAGTGGATTTCTTGAGTAGGAGAAGCCAGTCCCAACAGGCTGGTCCAAATAGATTATATTCGCCACCTGAAAAAGAAGCAATGATCCTAAAACTTGAAGATGAAGAAAAATTTCATTCTTGATAAAACAGAGTTTTTACATCATATGTATAAACTGGTAACAAATTAATAAACTAACAAAACCGGATATGTACATCCCAAAAGTTACTTTACCTTAGTCCATGAATATGTAGTAGTGACCAAAGAGGGGATACTTCCATTGTAGGCCTCAACCTTGAAAGCAAGAGGCCCTGATTTTTATTCAATTCAAACAAGCCATTGAGAAATCTGCAGACACAAATAAGACTGAGTTAAAGAAGATTTACTTATACCATTCTCATAAACAAGGCCAGAGAAAGAAGAGCAGCCAGGTCCTCCAGTTAACCAAACAAGAAGAGGGTCTTCTTCTGGGTTCCTCTCAGATTTGATGAAGTAGTAGAACATTTGATCTTCCTCAGCTTCACCAACACCAATGTACCTGAAATGGTTTAACTCCAAATCTCAGAACACATATTCATTTATATGTTGAAAATAAGATGAATGAAGCGGAGCAGAACCCGGTTTCAAGCTCAAAAGGAAGAGGACCTTCAAAACCAGGGAGATGTCTGATGATGGAGCTTGAATCAGCATGCTGAATCAACGCAAGCAGAAGTTGCGGAAGCAGCAACTTGAGTATCCAAGAAGCCATTTTGTTTTGAGTGTTATGACAAAACCATCTCCTTACTCAAAAACAGAGGCGTTGACCCCAAAAAAAAAAAACAAATTGATGGAAGCTTCTCGGTTGAGTATCGGTTTAACCATATAAACCGGCCGATTGCCATATCTAAACACGATAAATTCGGGTTAGTATCTAACCGAGTAGGTAGGCCTGGGCATAATAACCGAACCGAATGAAACCGAACCGAACCGAACCAAAATTAATGGTTTGGTTAGGTTATGGTTACTTCATAATAACCGAATGGTTTTTATTTTTGATATCCATTGGTTATGATAACCGAATGGTTATTAACCGATAACCAATGGGTATCCATGGATATCAAAAAAAAAAAAAAAAAAATTATGTTTATTTCCCCTAATTAACCAAAATAACCGAAATATAACCGAAATAACCAAACCGAAATAACCGAAACTAACCGAAATAACCGAAACTAACCGAAATAACTGAAACTAACCGAAATATTTCCGGAATTTAACCGAAATAACCAAAATATTTTGAAATTTAACCAAAAATAATCGAAAATATTTGAAATTTAACCGAAAATAACCGAAACCATTCGGTTAACCGAAAATAACCGAAATATTTTGGTTACCAAACGGTTATTAATTTTGATAACCATACCGAACCGAACCGAATGGTAACCGAACCGAAACCGAACCAAAAACTGTTACTAACCGAATGGATAAAGACATAACCGAATGTAACCAAAAACCGAAATAACCAAACCGAACCGAACCGAATAACCATTTGCCCATCCCTAGGTTTTAGGGTTTTTTCTCCTTCAGTGAAAACTTGGGCACGTGTGAATGCACGTGGAAGGGACATAGTCGCGTGTAATGTGCGTTTGCAGCCGGTCCAAGAAAAATTATTTTTTCTTACTATTTAGCATTGACTTAAAAACCGGACCGACCCACCTTTCGAACCGGTTCAGTATGCTGAATCAACAAAAGTGGAAAAAAGCAGCAGCAACTTGAGCAACATTGTGTGTTCTTTGAGTTGATGCTACATTTAGCACGAAAACATCATTATGCTAAACAATAGAAACGTTGACCGGTTAGTCTCTAAACCGATTATGTCTCGGGTTTAATCTTCTCTGTCCGTCTCTAGATTAAATAATTATTTTTTTTAACATTCAACAAAGTATGAGAACTAGTACTGTAGTACAAAGACAATTATATAACGAATAAAACTACCCGCTCCACAATAATCCGTAATCAAGATGAACGGTTTTACTTGCAACACACTGAAGATTTCCTTATAAGATTACATCCATTAATCTATAGAAATTGTGTTCTCTGATAATCGAAACCCGGACCTCCTGGTATAAAAACATTAATGAACTTTTGATCAACCACTAGACTAAGAGAGCTTCCACATATTAAATAATATTTTGTTTTGTTTTTTTGAGAACCGGTTTACGATAGAGATAATATTTTGTTGGAAAGGTTAACATCTGTGTATGAGTTTTAAATGAGCATATCACTTTTTTTTTCATCTCAATCTTTTCTATTATACAAAACAAAAGAGGAATACACATAATACAAAGTGAAATAAGGTTTTGATACATCAAGCCGGCGGAAAACGAAAATTCTCAGAAACTAAACCCGATACACGAAAAACTAAACTCGAAAAACGAAAAACATAAAAAAGACTAATAACAACAATATAAACCAGAAACACGTTAAGCCCAATACACAGGAAACACATGATGGAATAGTAAAGTTGAAAGTAAAACTCTCGAAATCACTGAAAAAGTCGGAAAAGCACGGTAGACGCGGAACTACAAATTTCAAATGTCGATGCGGAGAGGACCTACAACCACAAACGGAGGAGAACCAAAGATAGAAGAAACCGCGAAGACTTAGACCAATTAAAATGATTAACCCGAACATAAGAAGTAAATGACGAGAATCTAATTCCTACACATATAATCTTCTTTCGAAAGAGTCTAAATCTAGAATTTTACCAGGTAGAAAATAAAAGGGTGCATTTTTTTTGATACAACACTGGAGAAAACCCAATTGTCTTATATTAAAGATTAAAATTTACGTTGTGATCAAACTTCTGAGTTGAAAGTTAAAACTGTGTCATATGTTCGTTTCAATTTGCATCATATCCATAATTCCATATACCGGAAAACCGAAAACCAAATTAAACTGAACCACACCTGGACATAACACTGATCAAATTACAAAAAGAAAAAGAAAATCATTTCGGTAATTAATTATACACATCACACACTCTTAAACTAGAATCCAAGACAGAAAAAAAGACAAGTTATAAAACAAATATAATGAAAAGTTGAAAACCAAATTATACAAAAGCGCCATATGATGTATAAGTTTCGGTTCGGTTCCTGTCTGTACCGTGCAATGCTAGGAGAAGAGCAATCCAGATAAAGACAATCTTTGTAATGGAGACCTCTAGCTTCGAATTTCCATTAAGAAATGGAACACCCGAGAGACTGTTCTGGTTGAGACGATTCGCAAATGGCTGATTGAGAGCAGAGTTAGACGAAGATGCAGAAGAAATTGGTTGGTTGAATCCAGTTGATGATGGTTGATTAAACCCGGTTAATGGTTGATTTAAACCGGTTAAAGGTTGGTTTACAGAAGAAGAAGAAGAAGATGGTTGACCAAGAATCGGTTGGTTGAGTCCAGTGGATGATGGCTGATTAAATCCGGTTAATGGTTGATTTAGTCCGGTTAAAGGCTGGTTTACAGAAGAAGAAAATGGTTGACCAGGAATTGGTTGGTTCTGGTTCTCAATCGGAAAACCTTGTGGCTTTGTTGGTGAATTGATGACTTCTCCTGTTGGTTCTAATGGTGTGGCCGATTGGGTTTGCGGAGCAGCCTCTGAAGATGATGAAACCAGAAGGCATAGAAGAATGATTGTGAGCATCCTCTTTTGGATTTTGGCTAATTTCATGTCCATTATTTTTTAGATTTTCCAGTGCATTTTCCGATTTACAAAACACTAGATCTTATAGATAGACAAATCTGGAGTAGTTAGCTTGATTAAGGTTGTCTGAGGAGTTGATGGAGAGAAAAAAGAAAGCAGTTGACCAGAAACACAAAATCAAACAAAACCAACCAATAATAGTGTCTTTGTTTTGTTTCAACTATTACATTACTGTGTGTTATATACAAAAATGATAGAATCTATATAAATACAGAAGATATCGGACCAAAAACCGGTTCTCAAACCGGCGCGAATTAAGCCCGTCGGAAAGCGAAATCCAAACCATCAAGGACATCCAAATCACTAGACGAGTTCTCACCTGAAAGATTGACTTTTGGAGAGTTCCCTGTACTTCTGCTCAATGCCCAGATCTTGATTCCTTTCTTGTTCTTCTTCAAGCCGACGAACTCTTGACTCTTGCTTAGATTAGGACCAATTCTTATGCTTTGGACACTGTCCAACAACAACCTGTCTTCTAGAGAGAGTTTGTTTTTATAGGTGAAGTCAGGGGAGAGAGCTAGTTGCGTCTTGGAGATGGTTATGTTGTTGGGTTGAGAGCCATGGTTGGTTTCTGGAAACATAACGCCGTGGACTCGTTTCTTTGATGACTTCATTAGTCGATGAAGCCATACAACGAGCTCAAGTACATATGAATCAACTTTTGGTTTATCCGCATGATGAAGTGTTTGAAGTCGTGTTGGATTCCCGTTGTTCTCGCTTTTTCCCTTCCCAAACTCTATCCTGCTTTCCACAATTCCAATTCGGAGTTTTAGATCAGATTCAAGATTCAAACTCCAGTTGTTAGAGAGAGAGAGAGAGAGACTTACCTTGAATTTGCCCACTCGCCCACCCATCCGAAGCCTTGATGTGCCCTGCGGAAATCGATAAAAGATATGACAAAAACGCACAAGGAGGAACATGTTGAACCAAGAATGGTGGTGAAGGAAAGCCTACTTGGTGGTGTTTGTGGCGAATGGGACAAGCCATTGAAGCGACTTCTCCATTTCAGCTTTGATCTCAGATATTGAAAGCTGCAGAAACACACAAGTTAGCCAACAAAAAAAAAAAAAAAAAGAAAGAAACAGAACCGAACAATGCGTAATACAGAAACAGAGATCTTTTTGGACAAACCTCTTCCTCAGGATCAAGAGTTTGTAGCCGAGGACGAAGAGATGCCTTGACGGTATCAGGTAATGCATTGTACAGCGTGTCCCTTACATTAGGAGGAAGTGATGAAGGTCGAGACGCCTAGAAATTTCAAGGATCAGTTTCAACCAGAGAATATATATCAGAATAAGACTGGTGAGAATCTGGAAGCTTACAATACTATCGATTTGTTGGATTAGATTAGCATAATGTAAAGAAAGACCAGCTTCACCTAATCGTTCTCTTCCCTGCTTCCCTCCACTGTCTTTTAGACCTATCGTTGATTAAGACCATGATAGTTGAGATTTGGTTTTCCAAAAGTAGGGTCATTATCAGAGGACCAGAAGTAAAAAGAATCATTACCGTTGTTGCCAAAAACTTCCACAATCGTTTGACGTACATAGCAAACCACATCTACAAGCTTCTCAATTATCTGCAACAGAAGAAAATATTATAACAACTGGCATATATATACCACACACTAAGACACAATCAATTCAATAATCACTTGCCTCTCCCAGATTACGGGACCAGAGCGACTTCTTCTGTAAGCTACTCACGAGTTTCCTCTGTTGTTTTAGTTCATTTTGTAAGATGATGATACTCTCTCCTACATGTAGTAAAAGAAAATGAAATCGGGAGTCCTAAAAAGAGCCAGGGCTGATCAAATAAATAGCGAGACCAACCTCTACGAGAGAGGTTTAAAGACTCTACTTCTGCGAGCTTTCTCCTGTAATCTTGTTCAAACCTATCCAAAGCTTGCAACTCGTGATATAATTCCTGATAAAGCCAATGCAAGTTAGTTTCAAATCCCCAGAAAAAAATGACAGCTCATTGCAACTTCAGCATGGTAATAGATCATGCAAGAGTTTTGAAGTGAAGAAAAACAAAACATACAGAAGTGAATCGGGCAAGAGTGACGAGCTCTTGCATCCTTGCCTCTGCCTCATCTTTGAGCAGATTATCCTGTGAGTTCTCTGTGTCAAGCCTGAAACGTTATAGACCCGTGTACAATGAAAACCGACTGGCATGCGAGTGACTAAAAACACATTGCATAAGGACTCGCTCGACACAGATCTAAACTTACTTTTCAAAATATCGATCAATATTGTGCCACTGTAAATCTTTGCACCTATTGCCAAATCTGATCACCTCTCCAGAGAAAAGATCAAGTTCCTCCCTACAAAAAAGAATATGAATTAAGAACCAAAAAAATGAATCAAAGACAAAAACAATTGAGGATACATTAAAAAAAAAGCAAACCTTTTGTCAGAAGCAGCAAGAATTTGCAACTCTGTGGTGTCCGTAGAAACCAACTTCTGAACTCCCTTGGAACGCAGCATATCCTTCTTCATGAGCTTGAGATTCTCTTCAGACAGAGATTGCAGCAAAGCAGCACCTTTGGCTATCGTGTTGGCCACTTCGAAGGCCAATATATTGACTTTGCCACCACGGGACGATGTAACACCTGAGTGAAAGCCATTGCCCGGGTTCATACCAGACATGCTGCTGCCCAGCGTGTCGATAACTTCAACCGCCTTCTCTAGCCCCATAACCCCAGCCCGTCCTAGAAACGAGTTCCTCTGCATAATCTGTCGAAAACAAAATCAGAAACAAAAAATTTCCATCAATACAAGATGAAGATCTTTCTCATTAGAACAGTATTCAGACATGATTCATGTGTCCTTGCACGTTAGAAACAGCACTAAAAAGCCTTTGAAACAAAACAAAAAAAAACCTTGGTAGATTCTGTCCTTAACGGAGGCACCGGCCCGAGTTCACCGGAAAAGTTGAAGAAATTCGCATTAGGCTCAGAGCTTTTCCGCCTTGAGCTTCCGTAATTGTCTGAATAATACGAATCAGAGGTTTTTCTTCTTCTCATGGACTTGAGTTTACCAGACAACCTTCTTGACTTATCATCATCGGTGGATCTCAACTTCTTATCATCATCTTTGAAACCACAAGAACAAACACCTCCCATTTAATATTCTGCGACAAGTGATCAAAATCTCTCAACTCTTGAGGAGGACACAAGACAACTGTATTGAAATCGAAATCGAAATCAAGAATTGCGACTATGGTGGGGACAAAAAGGAGGACTTGGTAAAATAGAATTAGAAAAAGTCAGAACTAAGAAAGAGTTTTATTACATGACATTCACAAGCTAAAGAGGAAGCACCGTGGAATCAATGGCTCCTTTTGTTTTGTTGACTTATCATGATTTTCTAGACAAGTCAGAGGCACGACTATTCTGACTTTCTTTTGGCATTTTTTTTATTTGTTGTTTATCGAAAGAGAAGACCAGAGTTGAAGAAACCTCGCCGGCCTTGTTCCTACATCAACAATGACGTGCTTTGATTTGAATTTTTTTTTTTTTGAATTTGCGGAAGAATAATCCAATCCCATTGATTTCAACGCCCGTGAAAGTATATTGAAGAAGAAGAAGAGAAGACATGCTTACTTGCTCAGACGTGGCGGTCGAAAACAGTAGGCGGATTCCGGCGCCGGAAACGTAAGCACCGCGGTTGCTGAAACTGGGCGTACCGGAGATATCTCGGAGAATTCACGGTTTGTTGGAAGTTCCGGCATCGATAGATAGTTCTCTTTCGCTTTTACTCGATTGAAATGTTTGATCTTTTACTTGTTTTGTTTATTGAGGTTTGCTTGAAGGAGATGAGCTCAAGCTCGGACCGTCGCAGAGGTGTGTGTAATGTGGAAGATCGTGTTTGAGAGGTGAAATGTCGTGGCCCAAATTCATGAATATGGGCCATTTTAGGCCCATCAATTTAGATCTATTTGTAAGGATTCGAATTTAAAATCGTCATTTTCTTAAATAAAATTTGGGATGAAAATCTGTGTATTTTTTAAAATCTATTTATTTGGTATTTTTGTAAATGGATTATACCAATAACCAACATGCTAAATAAAAATATATAATTCAAAAATAATGGATCATACATTTGCAAAAAAAAAAACTTATATTTACCTTCTTCCTTTTTTTGGTCGAAAAACTTATATTTATCTAGAAAGAACAAAGTCACACTAAAAAAACTTATACTAAAATAATATAGAAGTTGATTTGACAAAGTTAGATTTCTACATAGAAAGTAACATATATTACACAACTTGTTGTTAAATGACATGAGTCAAATCGTCCAAAACTTTCACTTGATAAATTGGAACTCTACATAGAAAAAATAATATGCTAAGGAGAAAAATTACTCCCACAATGACATGGGTAACTATCCAAAAGGTGGTTTAATCCATTTTACTATGAACAAAAAAAAAACCATTTCCAGTATTATTTTCTTAATTATCAATTTTTTTTTATATTGGCATGTAATACATATACATATATACTCATACTCATACTCTTAGATCTATTGTTAAAATTATTTACTAAAAGTTAAAATTTATACATTGTACAAAAAAGTCCACCCACGATATATGTAAATTTGAAGTTTTATGTCAGGGAAGGTCAACGAAAAATTGAAGTTGTTGGGAAGACGGTGGTTTACATAAATGGTAACTAAGTTATGCCTTTAAAGCTCATGTCTCTAGTTGGTCAACATTTCAATTTAAAGCTTTACTGTATAACGCAACACACCATGTAATATTGATATTTACATTAAGTATTAACTGAAGTAATTGGTTAAAATAATAACACAAAACTCCAATTTCAATTTAAAGCTTTACCGTGCTATCTTGTAGTTTTGCTGCTCCATGTTGTCAAATAAATCGCCACTCCATAAATGTTTATGTAGAAATCGTTATTTATATATGCGGCAATCAAAACAAAAGTAAATTGTGTACTCGATAGTGTTAATTACAATTAACCATAGTCTTGGTAAACGTTTGACTTCTTAGTCCATAAAAAAAAATATCTATTGACTTAGTGGTTTTACAAATTTCAAGGTAATGAGAAGTATTAGAGAAAATTGGTTTCAAGTTCTTCAGATTAAGCAGGTTTCCTTAATCGAGATTCAAAATATATGTGTTATCATTTCTTTATTAGGATAAAATCACAAAAAGGGCTGCAAATGTTTGCTCTACCAACTTTTAGGTTTCATGGATGTAACTCTTGTTTTTCGCTTAGTTTCTTCAGGTTGTTAATTTTTTTGGGTCTCTGAAGCTTTATGTTTTCTGTAAAAGCAATTTAATCAAACTCTTGTTCCTTTTTTGATAATAGATTCAAATTTTATCCCAAAAAAAAAAGAATCACAAAAATAATTTTGTTTAATGATTTTGCTATGTCTTTTTTTTACTAGTGTAAAACTAGATAGACTCTGGTAAAGGATATTAAGGATATAAAGCAACCTAAAAAGGGATTGAAAGTACATTTATTGCTTTTTCAGATCATCATGATTAGAAGATATTTTTTTTTTGTCGTCGATTATAAGACATTTTTATAGATCACATAAGAAATCATCAATAAATTTTGATATTATATAGTATATATTTCTCGTGATATTAGTTAAATACTTAAAATGTTGTTATCCAGAAGAGATATTTTTAGCATAATGTAATAAATTATAGATATATGCGACTACTTGTGTGGGTGCTTGCCGCTTGGGCGTGCGAGTGTTAAGTCTAGTATTTTGCAGCTTTATGGCTAAACTAACATGCCAACTTGGTTAGTTAAATAGTTAATGTATTATTATTTTTTCAATTAAAACATTGGAGAAGTTTAATGTCACAGAAGAAAAACAAATAACAATATATATGACTAGCATCCAAAATTCAGAATGATCGATGTGAAAATCCCAACCAAATGTTTATAGTTCATGTTTGTTCTATTGGTCGACATCGAATGTTGATTTTTTAATTTATTGAATATAATTCGGCTCTGCAATATTCACTTGGCACTTAAATCGACAGATTAAATTGGAATTGACCCGATCCAACCACCACATCAAATAAAAATTAGTGCTAACATCTATTTACTTCTGGTATCTTGTGGCAAGCATTATCTACGAGAACGTGACTAATAGTGGATCATGACATGTTTAGTAATTAGTATGTTTCGACTCTTGTAAACCCATACGGAAAATTTTATACGAATTTAAGATTTTCCTTTTTTATTTACGTCCTTATATATGTATTCTTTAATTGTTACATTAATCAAAATTATAGATTTGCATGCGGATCATGTGCCGGTTGGTGAAACTAGAAAGTTATATAAAATTAAAGAACGCCTCTACAGACCCGTACATATTCAGGAAGTATTGGTTCGTTGAAATTAATTTTAAATTTGAATTTAAACTATGTTTAAAAAATCATATGTTCTTTGCCATGATGATTTCACTTCGTCGTGATCATACTATATGAAATCGTGATCATATTTATATTTTATTTTACTAAAAATTATATTTCGTTGGTTATTTACGATAATTTATCGGAATTGAAAAAAGAAAGCAATTGAGGTTTTGGAATGTGTTTTCCCATTCAGGTGCATGTAGTTTGCATCTACCCATGCATATCATTTTTTATATATATATTATATCGGTTGATCCGGTCAGTCTTGGTAGGAATGCACCGAACTGCTATAAAGTGGACTACACTGCACCAAAGTACAACTGACCCAGATTTAACGGTTCAACGGACACTATGAGCCCCGAGCTAAGCTCGGGTCGAACGGATCATGAGATCCATGAAATCCATGAGTTCCTTAATGGACTACCACACTATATGTCTCGAGTTTGGAATGTTTTTTGATTAATGCCAAGGGATAGCCAGATCGCCTGATACTGGACTACCTTGTTAACTGTCTGAGATTTTTTTGTCCTAAATCTATACATCCTAAAAATTATTGTGATTTTTGTTTTTAGGATGAGTCGAACTGACAGAGTCGTTCTCCAAAAATGCATACCTATTTCACGGAGTCGTTCTCCAAAATAATGTCTAGATCGTTAAGTTTTTTGAGAGGACTATAGATTTTATTTTCTCAAATAGCCAATGGACTAGCCGGATTTTAAAAATAAGTTTATTGATAAAGATATATACTTTTTCAGAAAGAAAAAAAAAAGTATACGCAAACGCATAAGACCATGAAATGTGTGTGTCTCTCGCTCTGAATATATTTATAAGTATTAAATAAACCGACGCAGAAGACCACCCACCAAAAAGTTGGACGTGCATCAATTGGAAGATATTGAAGTTGTAAAAAACTGACGTTGTTGGTTTGTTTTTGAGCTTTCGAGTGCTTTCTCTATTTGCGCATTAACCGGCGCAATTTCTCAATGTACACTTCCCATTGAACAAAAACATACAATCCATTCAAAATTCTATAATATTACATTAATTTTGTATTAATACACACTCAAATTCCACAAAGTAACATCTATTTACGCGGGTCGATCCTGTAAGCAGTTAGATTGTACGTTCTTGGCACCATATAAACCTTAAACAGTTTAACCATTAAATCCAAATCTTCGCCGTCTTAAGCCTCGTTGAAAGCTCATAAATTATAACCATTATAAACCCTCAAACCTAAAACTAAACCACATAATCCAACCCCCTATATCACAAATCTAAACCTTAATCCAAACATTCTAAACCCTAGCACCCATCTTAAACCTCATCGATGTTCATCAATCTTAAATTTGTTTTTAAAATCTTTTGAAACTTTCTCAAACTTTTGAAAAAAAAATTTATGTTTTTATAAACTTTGATGTATTACCTGTAAAAATAGTGTTCATCTTCGTCATTTGAATTGTCATTTTTTTTCTTTCACATTTAACCCTCAAATAGAGAAATCTAAACCCTAATCGCAACATTCCAAAATCCAAACCTTCGTATTAAACCTTGTTGAAACTTTTTTTTTTGTGCAACTCTTTCTTTTCATTAATTACTTAATCAACCATAAAACAACAAGAGGGAATGATCCATCCTCTTTGAATACTCAAATACAAATTAAAGACGATAAAGCTTAGCATAGATAGAACTTGATAATATGACAGCGAATTCAAAACTAAATTTGAATGCGTCAAAATCATCTTCACGGCCGAACCGGAATGTTTGAAATTAGTCACTTTGGCAAGTGACGTTGAGGCTGAAGCCTTACCTCCAGAGTTAGCTGAAGCGATCCGGTTTGCCTCTTCTGGTCATGTACAGACCGCTACGCAAGAAGACAATTCGGTAAGAACCTTCATAAGATTTCCCAGCATAGAGCTCGGGATAAGTACACCTCTCAAAGAGAGGGAAGATGTTAAAACCGCCATCCCCAACTCTAAAGAATTTTTGACTATCCCGATCGAAAGACCAAAGAAGCCAGCAACCGATTTGAACCTGGGGGATGAGCCAAATATGGAGAAGGACCATGGGCTAAAAAGCCTCAGTAACGGATTGGACTCAGTCATTCGATTCTCTTGGAAGATTGAGCAGCGAGCAGACTGGGAGGGTGGCGGAGACAGCTGATACCGGTGGCTGAACCGAAGGGGAAGAGGGGCGGCAGTGCAAATTTGATTAGGTTTGGAGATTATCTCCACGATGAATACCTTGGCTCAGACGAGAAAACCTAAAGTTTCTTTGACCGGAGAAACGCCGGAGGGAAACGTCCTTATAACTGCATCACGATGACAGAAGTGTGGAGAAGTGCATCCCAAATTAGCCCCGAGAAGCTTACTCTCGTTGTCGGAGATGACAAGAGTGTACGAATGTAAGTGAGGGATGGTCAGAGATTTGAATAAACCACTGTCAGAGCAGCTCCCTTCAACTCCGAGCTTATATACACACAACCTTAGTGGGCCTTTAAAATCAATACCCAAGTAAAAACCAGTATGGGCCAGACCCAAAACCTCAAAAGGAGGGACGATTCTCTCGTCGGAGAAAACAAGAGACGAGCTGGGGCATTGAGTCCCCGTAAAATTGAGGGCGAGACAAGCGGCGGCTGATATATTCTTCTCATCCAGAATAGCACTAGAAAAAGCATTAGAAAGTGAGATTTGCGAGCCTGTACGGTTGTCTAAGATTTGCAGCAAATATGAACCAGGCAGAAGTAGGAATCCCATGAAATATGGGTAGGTTGCAAAGGTTTGCTCCGACTGCCGTATTACAAGAAGATCCGGCGACTCCAGCATAAGAGCAGAGTTCAGCAGCGCCGGAGAAGATCTTTTCAGGAGGAGCGAGCGGCTGAAAAGCTGAGTCGTGGCTCAAAAGATGAAGCACCTACTACGCTTCGACAGAATGGAGGGTGACAACGCAACAGCGGTCATCGGAGCATCCTCAAATCAGAGAAAACAAGTCTTCGGATGAGGCTTGGTCGGACCCAAGAGAGAGGAAGCAGTTTCGCCAGGCGGAGGACTTGTCGGAGGAGGCAAACGTCGTTGAGAGGAGCGTTGTGCGGCTACCTCAGGATTTGTGCTTGGGAGAACTAGGACGGACTTTGCAATTTACAGTTAACCTCGTTGAAACTTATAAGACAAAAATTACAATAGATTCATTTATCATTCGATTTTTTTTTGGAATAAAGAGTCCGAGTTATATAGTCAATAATCTTGTTTTTGATCGATTGTTTAGCGATAAATGAGTAACCAAAATTAAACTAGAAGCAGAAAATTGAACAATTAAACAAGTTATTAGATAAATTTGATCAGGCTAGTAAAAAAAAATAAAGACGCGTAAGATTCAATGTCAGAAGGAAAATATCATGCAAATGCCATTAAAAAAAAAGGGGGTGTTAAAAAGTAAAAAACAAAAACAAAAAACAAATATTTCCACTTGGTGTTTTACTAGAACATTGGGTGTTATAAGTACAGTGCTAGATGATGGAATTCACAAATATGGTTAATCCACTTTCATGACATTTATTCATTTATTAATTATTTGATTAATCAATTTCTCAATAGTAATCAAATGACTAATAAATATTAAAAATCAATTCTAATTATTTCACTAAAATTTATTGATCAACTCTCTCAATGTAAAATTCATAAAAGGTTGGTTCAAACATTTTAAAAATTCCTAGAAAAAAAAATCATTAAGGTTGGTTTAAAAGTCATACTATGACCCCAAAAAAAAATCAAAAGGATTAGTTTCCCAAACATATAGTTAATATATCATTTTTTTTCCAATTCTCCCTAAAATAAAACACCTACTTACAATTTATTAAAATATAACATATATAGCTTAAATATATATACGATCTATATTTGTATTAAAAATTGAAGGTATTCAAATTTAATTAATTTCCGCAATTTTTTTTCAACAATTTATTTCCGCATATTGTATATCTAAAGTTTATTTACCACGTAGAGCTACTGATTATTTCCCTTAATAAAGAGCACAATAATAAAATGGTGGATGCCCGTAAGGCTACTTGGTCGATGCCCATAATTATTCCCCTTAATTATGTCATATCGGCTATCTTAAAAGCTGATAGGACATAATTAACAAAGAATTACTTATGAGTTATGATTGCATTTGCACTCTCTCTCTCTCTCGTCTATGAAATGTTCTAATTAAAATCCTCATTAAATTCATAGCAAAAAAATCCTCATTAAATGTCAATTAGCAGCTAATTCTTACATCAAATTCGAAGTCAATCTAATGTTTCTTCAACTTCTTCTAACCATTGGTTATGCTTTCCACTTAGACGCATTCTTACCAAAAGCAAAATTCCATTCAGTCTTAAGTTGGTTTTTTTAGATCAAATGGATTCACTATTTGGGTAAGAACACCACTTGGACACATGTTTGTTTTTCTATGCATAAGTGTGATTATGTCAAAAAAATTACAAAACTGGCATTTGGAAGTAACTATGCGCCACTTATGCCATTGCATAGCTAATCACTTAATCTTTAATTAGACAATGTCTTCAATGCCAATTTGTTGCTTTTCAGCCAAATTGGCCACAAGTACTATAAATGACTATCTTACTACTCATTCGGTTCCCTTATATATAAGATGTTTTAAAAAAATTCATTGTTTCATTTTATTTGATTTTTATAAGTTTATATGCAAAATTTATACTTATTTAATACGGAGTATGTTATAACAAATTGTATTTTGTAGTCATTTTTATTGGTTGGATTGGTTTTAATTAAATATTAAATAAGACTTTTAAGTAAAAAAATAAAACATTTATAGCTTCTTAATTTCTTTATTTTTAGCCAAAAAATCTTATAAAAATAAATAAAGGGAGTCGTGCAATTGACTCTTACACAAAAAGCAATGCAATTCCCACATTAGAAGCCAATAAATATAATAACCGATCCCTACTTCTTCTTTTTTTGTGTCTGTAAAATTTTATTCATTGTTAGCCAAACCTGATTAAAATACATAAACCGGAAAAATAAAACTCAAAAGAGAGAAACGAAATCCAAAAAAATGATACAAACATGGATATAAACTCTATAAAGATGGTGTAGGAAGGTTAAAAACTTTGCTCGTAGATTCAATCAGCAATATGGATTTGATTATGCAATAAACTTTGAATCCAGTCGTGAAATCGGTCATTATATGGACAATGCTGCAGTTGGCTGTGACAAAATCGTGGGCCATAAAGCAACTCGACGTTAATAATGTATTCCTGCAAGGGACTCTGATGGATGAAATATACGTTTCACAGCCACTGGGGTTTATCGATAAGGATAGACCTCATCACGTTTGTCACCTCAACAAGGCACTCTATGAACTTAAACAAACTCCGCGTGCATGATACCAAGAGTTAAAAACTACCTTGTTGCTATTGGTTTTCAGAATTCCTTGGCTGATACATCGGTATTCATTTATGTTTGTGGTGATGATGTGCTTTATACTCTGATTTATGTGGATGATATCGTTGTGACATGCACCAATGAATCTATGATTTTTGGGTTTATTCACGCTATTTCCAATCGTTTCTCATTGAAAGATCTGACAAATTTGACATATTTTCTTGGAATATAGGCAACACGCACAACAAAGGGACTTCACTTGATGCAGCGTAAATATCGAGATCTCTTGACCAAGACTAATATGCTGGATGCCAAACCGGTCTCAACACCGATGGCTCCAAAACCGCGGCTGTCCTTACACATGGGCTCTAAATTAGATGATCCACGAGAATATCGTACGGTGATTGGTAGCCTGCAATATTTGGCTCTTACGCGACTTGACATTGCGTTTGCAGTAAACCGCTTATCGCAATTCATGCACAAGTCCACTGATCTCCATTGGCAGACTGCGAAGAGAAATCTACGATATCTTTCGGGAACAGCTTCTCATGGGATTTTTCTGCGTGCTGACTCGCCGTTGAATCTTCATACTTTCTCGGATGCTGATTGGGCACGAGATACATATGATTTTGTCTCCACGAATGCTTACAGTCTTTATCTCGGATCGACACCTATAGCGTGGTCCTCGAAGAAACAGAAAGGTGTCGCAAGATCGTCTACGGAAGTAGAATACAAAGTCGTAGCTAACACTGCATCGGAGATACGCTAGGTATGTTCTCTACTTACCGAACTCGGAGTGACGCTGCCTACGAAACCGATAATTTATTGCGATAATATTGGTGCTACTTACTTATGTGCGAACCTAGTTTTCCACTCTCGGATGAAGCATTTAGCACTCGATTATCATTTTGTTCGGTATAACATCCAGTCAGGTGTACTACGCGTAACTCACGTTTCAACAAAAGATTAACTCGTGGATGCACTCACCAAAGCACTGTCTCGGCAACAGTTTATTGAACTCTATAACAAGATTGGAATGACTCAACTCCCTCCATCTTGAGGGGGCGTGTAGAACGTATATATATATGCAAAAGATATAATAAACATTAGTTAATCCTTAATCCATAAATACCATATATGTAATCTCTATATATACAGTGTAATCACCTCATCTAATAAATCATTCAGTATACAATTCTATAAAAACTATAAACTCTTAAACACTAAAACTGAACATTAAACAAAAATAATTCCACTGTAGTCCTCCCAAATAACCGATCCTTACTTATAGAAACTGTAAGTGTATGTGAGACAAGAATAAAATGCAGAAAATAAGAACACATAGTTTGTTAACGAGGTTCGTTTCCTACATCCCCGGGACCACGTCCATAATGAATACACTATAATCATAATGCAAATCCACTTTGCCTATGGTTTTTAGCACACACTCGTGCCTACCACTCTATTCTATATGAACTCTCTATGAAAACAACATCAAGCACACATGTTTAACTACCACCCGGACGCACCGGTACAACAACGTCCTCTCTGACGTCTGCAGAATTCATAGATCAATACACAATCACACAACAAAAACCCTTTTTCTTTTTCTTTCTTTTCTTCATCTTTTGTGCTTTTAAGCTCTCTCTCTTGTATCTCCCATAAAGGTCACACTCCTCTATATATATTAGACTAAACTTGCACTTCAAGTTTTTCAAATATCCATATAGCATATTTCCTTTCTTTTAAGATATCTACAAATCTTTTTGGAAATATTCTCTTTTCCTATATATCTTCTTCTAAGAACATGGAAACACTCCAAAGCTTCAATATCTTCATCCAGCTTACCAACCAACTCTTGGTTCGAATCTTATCACCCATATTCAATAAATTACTCCCAGCAATCACACATATTCACGTCCAGTATCACTTCCCGTACTATTTCGTGACTGGTACAACAACACTTCAAACACACACACATCTTCATTCTCCCCTTTTTGACTATGTATGTGAATTCAAGCAACCCTAGCTTCAAAGGCTTCGTCACCAGAAACACCCATTCTCCTCCTGTTTGAGTCACATCATGGTCAAAAACTAATGCAAGGACTGACTCTCTCCAAATTGAAGATAAACTCCCTTAATGAAAGCTTGCATATGAACCTTCCAACAATGTTCATCAAGACCACTAATGAAAGCTTTCATACGAACCTTCAAACATCAACAATCTTCTTGATAGGACTCCATCAAACCCGATTTTGAACTCTGTCCTACTTCCTGAACTACTTCTGATCCTCACCTTTCATCTACCCGAAACAAGACTAAATCTCTATCGAGAACCCGCTCTGATACCAATTGTAAGTGTATGTGAGACAATAATAAATTGCAGAAAATAAGAACACACAAAGTTTGTTAACGAGGTTTGTTTCCTACATCCCCGGGACCACGTCCAGAATGAATCCACTAGAATCAGAATGCAAATACACTTTTTCTATGGTTTCTAGCACACACCCGTGCCTACCACTCTATTCTAGATAGTTGTTATTCATATAACTTTTCCCAAGCTATATTGAATATGAAATTCGTTTCATTTCGTTGATCATTGGATTGTTTAATATATATATATATTCTTTTTTTGTTTGTTCACATATACACTTTATATTCTATCAGTAAAAGTGTAAAACTATTCTAGTCAGTAGTCCCTTTCGAAATTACAAAAGTAAAACCGAGATCTACAGGATGTAAACATAAGGGATTTTGGGGAGTCTCTTTAAAGTGAAAGGGAGTTGAAAAAATTGAGGCTTACTACTTAAAAACAGATGCTTATTTACAGAATGAATTTGTTGACTTCTAAAGTGGCTAGCATTCACAAGCATAGTCAAGCTTAGGGTTTGGTGGTTTCAGTAATGGATTATATCATTAGTATTACTACACATCTTCTATCAAGTAATAGAAAATATTACATAAAAAATCATCAACCATTTGTCTATTTCTAGAAATACACAATTTTTGTGTATTTCTAGAAAAATACAAGGAAAATATCTAACTTAGACTGTGAAGATGATAAATTGATGTTGGAGTTTACAAGTCAAACAAAGGTCAAACAAGAACAAACTATAGTTACCATAAGTTACTATGGTTGTGTTATATTTTTTGGGACCACAAAGCAAGAGATAAGGTTCTTTGTCTTCTTGTGAATTAAAAGGCACTAAAGGCACTAAAGGCACTAGGGTTTTGGAGTTGTCTCCTCATATATAAATTAGAGGTAGACATGAGAGAGAGCTAAGATAGTTACAACACAATGTAGACATAGGTAAAGAGTGAGAACCAAGAAAGGCTCTTGTAACAGGGTTTTGGGATGGTTTGTGGATCTCTTTTGTAACCTATGTGCTCTAGTGGATTCCGAGGTGAGTCTCGGCGAGATGTAGCGACCCTGTTATGGGCGTGAACTCGTTAAGTCTTGTGTGTGCTCCCTTCTCCCTTCTCTTTCTCTCTATACTATGTTTTGTACTACTTTCTGTTACAGTCTCTGTAGTATGTCAGCAACTGCTTCAGGTCTTGGTTTGTTGGGGTCTAAGCTCTGTAAAGGTGACGCCTTTGAGCCTCTGGATTCTCAACAGAGTGGTATCAGAGCCAAGGTTATGTGTTTCGTGGTTCTCTCAAGTCAAGAATCATGCTTTGACAAGAAGTGATGCGGAAGAGTGTGTTTGTCATAGAGGTTGTGTTTTGTGGAAGCAGAAACTCGTGGCTTAGGTGGAGATTCTAGGCATGAGTGAAACTTTGAGGATGACTGAGATTTCAGTAAGGAAAGTCTCAGATCTAGAAGAAGCAAAACCAGAAAGAGAGAAAGAATATCCAGATCTGTAGAGAAAAGGATCTAGAGAAAGAAGGAAAGTGAAGAAAAGGAGGAAAGGTTGGATCTTTGGAAGGCTGGGGCAGTAAGGCTCATTTGCCTTAAGCATCCACGTTCTTTTCTTTGGTAGAGCTTGGTTGTGGGAGACAAGACATGTCTCAGGTGAAGCAACAAAATCAGGAGCTCTTGGTAGATGGTGCAGAAGAGAGGAAGATGTTGTAAGGCTCTTTCTTGGTAGCATCATTGTGCTTTCTCAGGTTTTGAGGAAGGTTGTGGAGGCATGAGTGTCTCTGGTCAGATTCAAGACCAAGCTGTGTCTCTTGGTAAATAGCACGAATCTGAGGGGAAGGAGTTGTAAGACTCATTCTGGTGAAGCAAGAAACATCTCATTCGAAGCATGTCATGCATCAAGAAGGTTTGAGCAGTTGCAGGTTTTCTGTTGAAACTGCAGGGTTTCTGATGCAGTTGCTGGTGCAGTCTTCTGATGCAGTTGCAGAGTTACAGTTACAGCTACAGGGTTTCGGGTTTGATTGCAGGGTCTTCTGGTTCAGTTGCTGGGTTTTCTGGTGCAGCTACATGTGTTCTGGTTCAGCTACAGGTTTTCTGTCATAGTTGCAGGGTTACTGTTGTAGCTACAGGGTCATCTGATGCAGTTGCAGGTTTACTGGTTCAGCTACAGGTTTTATGTTCCAGTTACAGAGTTAGTAACAAGGAGCAACAGAAGAAGCAAAGGAGAAGCTTTGGTTATGGTGTGTAACTGAGTGTGGAATTGAGATGTGATATTGCGGGTACTATAAGGAGAGATTCAGAACAGAAGTTTGAATCGGATGAGGTGATTTCAAGGTTATAAAATCAGGTTGCCTCTAAGCTCTTCAAGGTACAAGTTATGCAACACAGTGAGAAGAATTTCAGATTACTCACAAGTTTAAGTGTTGCAAGCACAAGGGAAATTCAGAGATATAAGCAGGTTGCATATGATCGAAGATGGATGCTCTTGATCATTGCTGAAGAAGCCGGTTAAAGGTTGGTGTAAGCTGAATGTCTTTTACAAGAATCAGCTAGAATTTGATTGTGTAACACATGAGTTCAAGTTGTGTGACTCAAAGTGTGTACATCAGAATCGAAACATCAACTTCAAGACTCAAGTTTGGGACTAATTAAATCTGATTCCGCTGCGATCAAAAGGTATCTTGTGATGCTCTGTATTGAAGTTTTCAGGTTGCTTTAGTTCTGCATATTATTGGCATTAAAAGCTTGTTGCAACACAAAAGGTTTTGTACTGGTTTTGCTATGGATTGGTCAAGATTCAGTGATGTGTATCATGCTGTTTTTTTGGGGGGTTAATTCAGTGCGGCAAAGACAGGTTCAGGCTGTGAGATTGTGTTCAAGCTCTGGTGTCTATGGCTGTTTTGAGTATCAGTAAGGGTATTCTGGATTCAGTCTAAAGGGTGTTGCAGGATGGTTATGAAGCAATTGAAGTGTTCTGTTTTGGTTAAAGACAGAAACGGTTCTGAAGACTTCAGTGGCTTTTGGTTGAGTTTTGAAAGGGTTTTCTGCTGCAGGTTCTGTCTCAGGTTTTGTCTCAGTGGGTAGCTATCTGTTCAGTGAATATGAGAGTCTACGGTTGGTGGATTTTTTCAGAGAACGTGAAGCTACAAGGTTGTTGTTTCAGAGGGAATGCAGTGAGGTTGTATGACTTTAGTGTAGTCTGAAATGTTCTGTGGAAACAGAAGGAGTAACACTCAGCTAGTGTGAGTTTGAGTGTTGGCCGAAAGGTGTATGAGCTGTTGTTTCAGGAGTGTATGCTCTTGACATGGAGTCAGTAGCACAGATTCATGTTTGTGCAGATTTGTGTTGTGTCTAACACATGGAAAGTCTGTTGGAGTGAATCTGAGAGAACAAGGTGTTCCTGTCTCAGGTGGAGCAATGTTTCACAGGAAATTCTCAAATAATATTTTTGCATTTGGTTCAGTTCTTCAAGCATTAAAGAAGAATCTGATGGTCTTAAAGCCTAAGAAATTGGAGACGTCATGTGTCATGAGGAGTGTCTCTCAATGTTTGTAGTGCAACATGATATACTACAATCGAGTATCAAAAGTCTTCATAGCTAAGGGAGTTAGGCGGCGTGTTCTGTTTATTTCAGCGGTACAAGATCAGTATGTGTTGTGTTTTGGCTGCAAGAGAATGCTAAGTTATGGTTTGTGGTTTCTGTGATGGAAGCGTGGTTTGATGGTGTATCGGCATAAGTTGTTGCATTGTTATATCATGGTGAATGCTCTAAGTAAAGGAGAGACAGTGTTGCTGAAGCTCAGTAAGGTTCTTTGGTGGGTCTTTGGGTACAAGAATCAGTTTGGAGTGGCTGCAAAAAGAAAGAGGTTGTGTCATAAGTTCTGACACACATTCTGAAGCAAGATGCCATGGTAATTAATCTGATACATCATAACGTGTGAGTGGATCAAAGAGACAGTGAAGAGTGTTTTGAATCGGATTGGTGAAGATGAGCTTTCAAAGACAGAGTAACATCCAAATGGTTATGGTTCCTGGTGGAGCAATTTAATTTTTGGAGGTTGTTTCGGGTGTCTAGCTGAAACTGATCTGAGTATGGTTAGCTCAAAGCAGGAGAGTTAACAGGATGCACAATTCATTGTTTAACATGATTCATGGAAGTTCAGTGTGCAAAGAAGACAAGGAAGCCAAGAACGGGTTATTATCAACGGGTATTCAGTTGAAGCAGGATGTAATCTGATGGTAAAAGGCAGTTTACAGGTTTGGTTTTGAAGCTGATTGTTGGTAAGGAGTATCAGAAATGAACTGCAGGTTTCATAACAAAGTTGCAGGTTTCTGGATTGAAGGAGTTGCAGGTTTCTGGAATAATTTCAGAGAAGGCACTTGTGGGTTTGAGATGAAGACATTAAAGTGGTTCAGTGGGTTCTCTAAAGGAGAAACAGAAAGAGACAAGTGCAGGTGATGCAGGTTTTGTCTCAAGGCTGTTGATTTCATGAATGTGAAGGTGCTGTGTATCTAGCTTGATATACAACTCATCTCAAAGCTGGTGTTAGCAACGAAAAGGAGTCCTAGAGAGGATGCAAGTGCAGAGAAGCAAGCTGCATTTGGAAGACAACAACTAAGGAGTTTCTAGTTGTTTGTCGCACCATGAGGAGTTTATGTAAGTATCTTCTCAGGGACAGGTGCTTGCATGTCATTCAGTGAAGTTTCTTCAAGTATCTGGCGATGATAAGGATGAAGAAGGCTTTGGTTTAAGTCTGGAAACTAAATGAAGCAAGGTTCAAGTCGTCTAGTGGAGTCTGCATGTGTAGCAGGCTGCTGGTACAGCAGGAAGTGCATCAGGTATTCTAGAATTGATGTGTAAAGGCTGTACAGGATTGTCTCAGGTATAGCACAAGGCTTTGTTGCTATGAGACATGTTTAAGGGTAATCTCAGGTTATGCAGTGGTTCTTAAGAAGCTGCAGAGATTGTCTACAAGGATGAATCAAAAGGGTTTCAGGTTTTGAAACAAAGGTGGTTCAGTTTTCTGCATTTGATTCAAGTGAATTCAAAGGGTTTTGGTCTCAATGCGCATGAGGAAATCCTAGAAGCTAGGAGGGGAATCAAGGTTCTGCAGATGGATAATTGTTTGTTCAGTCACTGCAACAGGTCTATGGTTTTGGACAGAAGCTGTAGAGGATACTGTGTGATTGGAGGAGTCACAAGTGGTGAAGCTTGTGGTGGTTTATGTTGTGTTAACAGGTTGGAAGTGTTTCTGAACTTGTTAATGGAGTTTGCTGAGCGGTTGCATCTGGTATTCAAGTGTTGAATGCATCAGGAAGTGTCACAGAAGAGTTGAGCTAAATACAAGATTGTATTGAAGCTGGTTTTCACAACTCTAAGTGAGCTAAAGATGTGCTGATGGCTCAGGTTCAGCATTGTGAGTAGTCACAGCTGAAGTGCATTGAACGGGATGTTAAATGCAACAAGGATCAAGCTGGTTTATGGTGTTTAAACGGCTAAGGATCAAGGCTGAGTAAGCATACTCAGGAACCGTGACTGGAATCCTAGAAACTAGAAGAAGGATCTCTCTCTCCGATGGAAGTGCAAGTTGTTTGGCTTGATCATCATGTTCTCAGGTGGAGATTTGTGAAGATGATAACTTGATGTTGGAGTTTACAAGTAAAACAAATGTCAAACAAGAACAAACTATAGTTAGCATAAGTTACTATGGTTGGGTTATGTTTTTTGGGACCACAAAGCAAGAGATAAGGTTCTTTGTCTTCTTGTGAATTAAAAGGCACTAGGGTTTTGGAGTTGTCTCCTCATATATAAATTAGAGGTAGACATGAGAGAGAGCTAAGATAGTTACAACACAATGTAGACATAGGTAAAGAGTGAGAACCAAGAGAGGCTCTTGTAAGAGGGTTTTGGGATGGTTTGTGGATCTCTTTTGTAACCTATGTGCTCTAGTGGATTCCGAGGTGAGTCTCGCCGAGATGTAGCGACCCTGTTATGGGCGTGAACTCGTTAAGTCTTGTGTGTGCTCCCTTCTCCCTTCTCTTTTTCTCTATACTCTGTTTTGTACTACTTTCTGTTACAATCTCTGTAGTATGTCAGCAACTGTTTCAAGTCTTGGTTTGTTGGAGTCTAAGCTCTGTAAAGGTGACGCCTTTGAGCCTCTGGATTCTCAACATAGACTAATATTCATATTCATTCTATATTTTACATCTTAAAATTTAACAGACGTTACAGAATTATAAACGTTGTTAACCCTGAAAACCAAAACCTAAACTACCTTGTATTTAAATGTTTATTGTAAGGGGTAGAAATAAACGTTCAAATGCAACGTCGACTATAATTATTTTGTTGTTAATTAGAATTCACAACATTTCTAGTTCTCTAACGTCCGCTAAGCCAATAATGTAAAATACAAGCTCATCAGTAAATTTGATTATTAAACTAAGTTAATTGTTCTTGCACCCAAAAAAAAAAAAAACAAAGTTAATTGTTTTTAGTGTATTTTTCTAGAATCCAAAAAGATTATGTATATTTATGAAAATAGCTAAATATTAGTTGACGGTTTTTTATGAGAATTTTCCTAAATAATTTTTACTATACATTCCCAACATCAAGGGTTAACTCTGGTAACTTCTTCGATATCCACCCTAGACTTTTCGCCTCTTTTTTTATATATCTCAAACAAATTTATTATTTACTAAATATCATGAACTTTGCATTCTCTTATAATTACAACATACCAACTAGAAATTGTGATTTAGTTTAATAAATCAGTAATTACGTTTTTAAAAACCATGATTAAGATAATACGACCTGTTCAACCACTAACCCGGCTCCCTAACCCAGCTTAATGAGAGAGAGAAGACCTTACCAGATAGAAAAGCTATGGAAGAAGCGAATATGAGACACAGTGAGAGGAATCGCGATGATATTGAGAGAAAGAGAGAAACTAGTCTTTAGATTTTGTCCCCAAATCGATTTGTTTATTTCATTAAGTCGGGCTAGGGAGTTGGGTTAGGGGTTAAACGGATCTGATTATCTTAATTGTGGTTTTTTAAAACGTGATTACCAATTTATTAAATTCAATAATAATTTCTAGTCGATATGTTGTAATTATAAGAGAATGCAAAATTAGTGATGTTTAGTAAATAATAAATTTATTTGGGATGTATAGATAAAAAACAAAAAAATTATGATGTATATCGAAGAATCTATATACTACATGTAGTGTACCATAGTTAACCCCCAACATCAATCGGGCTAATAGCTAGTTACTTATTATAGAAGTTGATGCTTAATCATATGTTTAGATGTTGACAAAAAAGATTTATTAATTTAAGTTTTTATTTACGATCAAATTTAATATTACATGTACATATCTCATGTCATTGTTTAAAACCATTTTTATGTGACAACGATTATTATGCACCATCTAGTTCTAAGGATTTTTAGAGCTTAATACTTGCTACAAATTTCTATTTTGAGAAACCAAGAGATAATGGTCCAATAACAAATTTTGAGTGCTAAAGATTTTTCGATGGATTAGGTAATTGAGTAGTCCGTCCATTTACAGATCTTCTACTGTTTACTCTATTTGGCCACTCTAAAAGTATTAGATGACACAAAAATATGATTTTCTTACAGATTATAGATATTAATTTGAATTTTATCTTGAGACTTGTCGGCTGTAAAAGTAAAATTCTACTTTTAAAAATTTCGTGTATTTTAAATTAAATCTGACCAAAAAAATTATTTAGTTGACAAAATAATTCAAAATAACCCATATATTAAAATAACCCATATATTAACAACAATAATCATATATGTACGGTATATCTTTGATTGAAAATCTCGTATAAGAAAAAGAAAGATGTTAAACTTGCTCAATGTACGTAATATATCACCAAAGAGTGCACGGTTCACATGATATTAGATTATGGAACTTAATACAGCTCTCTAAGATGTATGAATCAAATCTATAAAGTAAATATCTAATTTGAGGGTCAAAATGAGAGATACGATATATTACTACTATATATATTATTTTGATTCGAGAATAAATTGGAGAAAATGGATTTAGCTTTTGAGCCACAATTACTGGAGATGGTGGTGTCAGTATCTTTGAAATTATGAAGAAATCTGTCCCTACAAAGTTAATACCCACAAATTATGACCTACTTTCAAACACCATTTCTCTCTCCATAAACTTGGGGGTCACAATCAATTAGCAATAAAACACAAACTATACATACATCAACAAATTTCATTTGATTTTCTTTTTGTCGTCATGGAAACGAAAATTTTAGAAAGAAGTTTTTCCTGCTTATATCAATACTGAATGTTTCAGATTCGGTTAGCAACCTACTCTTATGGTTGGGCTAAGAAATAGTGAAGAAATACCAATAATTTGAATATAAAAACTAGTTATGATTTTTCTGTAGGAAGTGTTAGATTTGATCCATTGAAGAAATATAAAATTTTACGTATTCTAATACACATTCATAATTACACAGATATTTAATTTAATAACTAGATAGGCATTCTGTAAAATAGAAATGAAATCATTGTTATTTCTTATATTTTTCTAATTTTATTAGATGCACAAAAATGATCACGGTGGAAATAACGAATTCTAAAATCAGCATAAACGTACGATCTGACTAAAAAAAAAACATGATGGAAATGTAATAAAAGGATAAACTCCAATTCTAAAAAGGCTATAAATTAAACAATAAAATAGTAGCCCTAATGATTCCGAGATTGTAAAGATTATTAACTCTATACACTAAACAAGAGTCAAAAGAGCATGACGTACTTATTACATCAACTTTACGTATAAAACCTGTCCCTCTCCCTATATAAAACCCCAACACATGTATATGAAACTCATCAAGCAAACTTAAAAAACCTCATAAGCAAAAAAAGAATAACAACAAAAATGGCGTTTGCGATGATAATAAACGCAAACGCGTTTCTCGCAACGCTACTAATACTATTACTATCTCTTTCTTCCATTCCATTTTCTTCTTCCACAATCCAACAAGACTTCGTCATGTGTCTTGTCAACAACTCCGACGCTTCGTTTCCGATGGACTCGTCGTTCTTCACTCACGACCTAAACGCCTCTTCCTTTAAACTGGCGTTAGAGACGTCTGCTCAGAATCTCCGTTACTTGATGCCGTCGAACCCGAAGCCGGAGTTCATTTTCGAGCCGCTTTACGAGACGCACGTTCAAGCCGCCGTTGTTTGCGCCAAGAAGCTGCGGCTTCACTTGCGGTTAAGAAGCGGCGGTCATGACTACGAAGGTCTCTCTTACGTCTCCGAGATGGAAACGGCGTTTGTGATCGTCGATTTGTCTAAGCTTAGACACATCAACGTTGATTTGGAAAGTAACAGCGCGTGGATTCACGCGGGTGCTTCTATTGGAGAGGTTTATTACAGGTAAATATTTTTTTACCCTAAGAATCATATGTTATAATCTTTTTTTTTTAAATCTATTTCGTCTTCTTAAAGATTAATTTATACGCAGAAGCATATAAAGTTTGATTTCGGGGACACCTGATTTATTCTATAAAGTATCAGTTTTTTTAATACTAAAGGTATGGGAAAAAACCTCTGATACTCGTGATTTTTTTTGGTTTTTATAAAGTCCACAGTAAAAGTTAAAAAGAAAGGTTTTTAAACTCGTGATTTTCTTGGTATACGATGCCACACAGAACCAAGAAGCAGACCACAGATGATGCGGTTAATCAAACATAAGTTGCGGTTAACCCTTTGAAAATATTCCGGTTTTAGTTAAACCGACTGGTTTATTCCGTTTTGGTTCTTAATATCGGATATCTTAATAACAATATGTGGTCTTTGGGTTTTGGATTACAGAGAAGGAGAAAGTTTAGTACTATAACTGGTTTTATAACTGAACTTTAAAACCTAACTGTTAGTGGTGAGTTTAACAATTTCCAGTTTAATCTGGTTTGAATTGATATTGGTGTAATTTATCTTGATTTACGACGGTTCGAATTCGGAAAAAGAAAGTCTATGGTTGCGGTTGCCGGCCTCCGAATCCGTTTAAAGCCCAACTCATCATGATGAAACCGACTTCCGAAATTTGCATAATATTTTCTAATCTCGGAGGGATTTCGGGAATTTTTCCTTTTCCTGATGAAACGTTCGTACTGTTTTTAGATCGTGAAATATTCGAGATTGCTTCGAACCAATTTATTATTAAAAAAAAAAACGAATATGGTTGAGCTGTGGTTATGACCCGGTTATTAATCGGTTTATTTTTCACGGTTTGAAGGATCCAAGAGAAAAGCAAGATCCATGGTTTTCCGGCGGGTTTATGCACAAGCCTAGGCATCGGCGGCCACATAATCGGCGGAGCCTACGGTTCGATGATGCGGAAGTTCGGGCTCGGAGCCGATAACGTCCTCGACGCCAGAATCGTTGACGCTGACGGCAAGATCCTGAATCGCGCGGCGATGGGAGAAGACGTTTTCTGGGCGATTCGCGGCGGTGGCGGAGGAAGCTTCGGCGTTATTCTCGCCTGGAAAATAAAGCTCGTTCCTGTTCCGGAGATCGTTACGGTGTTCACTGTCACGAGGACGTTGGAGCAAGACGGGACAAAGGTTTTGCACAAGTGGCAACAAGTCGCTGACAAGCTCGACGAAGATCTCTTTATCCGCGTGATTATTCAGCCGGCGAGCAAAACCCCAAAGAGTAAAGACAGAACTATCTCCACTTCGTACCAAGGCCAATTTCTCGGCGACGCGAATCGGTTGTTACAGGTAATGAGGTCAAATATCGTATAAAATTAATTACAGGTGTATATTGTAATTTACGAAAGTATGGTTATAACAAATTAAGGAAGGAAGTTCTGATTATGACAATTTCAACCTTGGTTTTTTTTTTTTTTTTTTTTTTTTTTGACAGGTGATGCAGAGGAGTTTCCCACAGCTTGGACTAACGAAGAAAGATTGTTTAGAGACAAGCTGGATCAAATCGGTAATGTACATTGCTGGTTTTCCAAGCATCGCGCCATCGGAAGCTCTACTCGACGGGAAATCGTTGTTCAAGAATTACTTCAAAGCCAAGTCAGACTATGTGGAAGAGCCAATTCCAATAGAAGGATTAGAAGGTCTATGGGAAAAGCTTATAGAAGAGGATTCACCATTGACTATATGGAATCCTTATGGTGGAATGATGGCGAGGATCCCTGAGACAGAGACTCCTTTCCCACACAGGAGTGGGACATTGTTCAAGATCCAATGGCTGACTTTGTGGCAAGACGGGAAAGCGAGCGAGGCGAAGCATATGGAGTGGATGAGGGAAATGTATAGTTACATGGAGCAGTATGTATCGAAAAGCCCGAGATCCGCGTATGTGAACTATAGAGATCTTGATTTGGGGACGAATGGTAAAGGGAGTGATGCAAGAGAATGGGGGAATAAGTACTTCAAGGGAAATTTTGAGAGGTTGGTGAAGATTAAAGCTAAGTTTGATCCTGAGAATTTCTTCAGGCATGAACAAAGTATTCCTACAGAACTTGAGTGAAATTCTGAGTTAAACAATAATAAGAGTGTGTGGGATTTTTCTTAGGAAAGACTTTTGTTACTTGTCTTTTTGTTTTTAAAGCATGATCAATATACACTTGTAATTCAAAATCGTTATCCAATCTAATACCGTATGAGTTCTTCATCTTGCTTGGTAAACAGAGGTAGTGGTAAATTCGGTTACGCCTAACCAAACAGAACACTCCTTAAAAAATTGATTAGAGCATACAAAATCGTGTTCAAAACAAATTGTTAGGATATTTTCCCTAATTATCTAAAGCATATATTGTATATTTCCTTTTTTCTTATCTACTAGGAGTAATCCCTTGTATTATAACTATTCATATGAATATAGAAGACAATCTGTTACTGTTAGGATAATGGTTCCATATATGAAGAGACAATTTGTTTAGTTTTCCTTGGATAAATGATAAATCATAAAAACGGAACTTTTTGTCTTGTTGAACCTACGTATATATCATCAACACACCGACTTAATCGAAGAGACAATCTGTTTTCTATTTTGCATAGGTTTGATCAGATCCGTCTTAATAATATTGACGACCTTAGGCAAAATATGAAATATGAACCTTTTATTTATATCATAAAAATATAACAAAATTTTAAACATTAATGATTATGCGCGGATCGTATTCCTATATATTTTTAGTATCATTATTCATTCGTGCAAGTTTTGAGCATGACGTTTTGGACATATTTTTATTTCAAGATCAATTTTAAGCATGTGATTTACATTTCTACATTTTATTACCCAAGATAGAAACTCCAAAGCTCTCATAATTATTAAGACGAGAAAATGAGAATGTGCAGCAAGAAAATACTGCAAATACAAGCTGACTTTCTTCCCCAAGATCACTTTTAGTTAAAGCTTCACTTCGATCTCAGTCCCGTCTTCTCCGACCACGTTTTTGATGGGATCCCGAGTTTGGTTTTTAGGTTTGAAATCGGATCAGGGTCAGGTACGACATTAGAAGAAACAGCAGCGAGGCATACCGGAGGTTTCACGCTCCAGGATGATATAGTCGCCGGGATAGTGAGATGATCCATTTAGATTTGTCCCACATCGATAATCTAGCATGCTATCTCTGCACTATATAAAACAACACACTTCAGTAATCTAGCAATAGGGTTTGATGTTGGCTATTGAGGCCATGCTGACTTTGGAGGTGAGGAAAAGCTTAACCAATTTGGCTATTGTAAAGATTATTAACACTATACACTAAACAAGAGTCAAAAGAATTAGCATTATGAATCGATTATTAACTTATCCAATTTTTTATGTTTTCCTTTTTATATATATTTTTTGTTAAGTAATTTTACCACTGATGATTATGGATCGATTATTAATCTTTCCAAATTTTTATGTTTTTTTTATTAATTGGTTATTAATCAATTTTAATTTTTCCATTATAATTTTTTTATTTTTCCTCTTTTTATTAACTTTAGCTTTTATGATCAATTTACATTTTTTCTTTTTCTTTTTTTGTTTAGTAATTTTACCTTTTAAGATTATGAATCAATTATAAATTTAGTAATTTTTTAGGAATTGTTTTAACACATATTAGAATCTGATCAATTGACTTGCCACGTGTCGCGATCATGCGAGTTAACAACTTTAAAACATTCTTTTTTTTTAACTTTAGTTTTTACGATATTTGTTGGTTTAATTTTACTTTGTTTACTTTCTTTTTTAGGATGTCAATCTATTGTTGAATTGCTTTATTATATACATTAATTTGTTTGTTTCATTGTTTTAAAAAAATTATAGATAAATTTTCTTAATCTAAAAGTAATTTTTATTTTTTCTTTTTTTTGTTGCTAACTTTACTTTTAGGATTAGTACCCGCATATATGCATATTATTTTCTAGCTAAGATAAATTATCTTAATCTATATTTTCTAGCTAGGATTAGTAATTTATCTTAATCTAAAATGAAAAATTATTCGTTTCTAGATAAGTACCCGCATATATGCGGGTTTGTAAATTAATATTGTATAACCCGTTTAAAAAACATTAAAGACGAAAAAATGGAAATAAAAATTAGATCACCCGTGAAAATATATATTACATAAATTTAGAAACAAAGTTTACGATGAAATAAATATATACCTTGAAATAAAAATTTGGTGAAGAGATGCAATAAATATCTTTGGATACGATTATTGGAATTTTAATTTTTAGGTGTGTAATTGACACACTACCAAATTGTGGTTTATATAGATGTGAGAAATTATAATTATTTTACTTTTATGATTAATTTTCTTAATCTAAATGGAAAAACTAAGAAATGTTTTTTTATTATTAATTTTGTCTTTTAGGATAATTTTAATTTTTAAATTTTGAATTTTCTTTTTTTTAGTAACTTTATATTTTAAGATTAAATTTTCAACTTTGAATTTTCAGAATTTTAAAGTTTTTTTTATTAATCAATTTTTTTTAACTTTGATTTTTAGTTATCAAGCGATTAATACATACTAATCTATTTGATTTCTAACGAAACATAATTTCCTAACATAACGAATCATAATTTTCACTAATATAATTTCGATAACGTACATCACAATTTAGATTTTATTTTAGATAGCGTACATTATAATTTTGGGTGTAGATAACGAAGATATCTGAAGTGTGTATATATAACGAAGATATTTCATAACATATATCATAATTTTGACTACACAGAAAATTACCTCGGGTGTAGCTTATGTGTAGCGGGTGTATATAACAAAGTTTTTTTTGTTGTAAAATTGAGAAACTATCAAATTGGTTATACAGAGGTGATGAATTAGAATTCCTTTTCCTTATACGATTGTATTTTTTTTTAATTTTTTTAATCAAAATAGAAAATTTTGTATATCCGTTTTTAAAACTTTAGCTTTTATCTTTTTTTTTTCACTTTAACTTTTAAGATATTTGTTGGTTTAATTTTTCTTTGTTTACTTTCTTTTTTAGGATGTCAATCTATTGTTTAATTGCTTTATTATAAACATGAATTTTGTTTTTCATTTAAAAAAAAACTTTAGATAAATTTCTTTAATCTAAAAGCAACTTTTATTTAATTTTTTTTTTGCTAACTTTACTTTTAGGATTAAGTTTAGATTATATTTTTTTCTTTATTGTTAAATTTTCTAAAAAAAACTTAAGATAAATTTCCTTAATCTAAAAGCAACTTTTATTTTCCATTTTTTTATGCTAACTTTACTTTTAGGATTAAGTCTATATTATATTTTTTTTCCTTTATTGTTAATATTATGTGTCAAAATCTAATTGATCATTTTTTACACGTGTCAAAATCTAATGGATTAGTTCGACACGTGTCGTGATCTTACGAGTTACTAACTTTGAATCATTCTCCTTTATATATATAGATAGATAGTAGATAAGTACCCGTATATATGCGGGTTTGTAATTTAATATTTTATAAGTTTGTAATTTAATATTTTATAACCCGTTAAAAAAAATTAAAGACGAAAAATTGAAATCAAAATTAGATCACCGGAGAAAATATATAATACATAAATTTAGAAACAAAGTTTACGATGAAATAAATATATAACTTGAAAGAAAAATTTGGTGAATAGATGCAGTAAATAGTTTTGGATACGATTATTGGACTTTTAATTTTTTGGTGTGTAATTGACACACTACCAAATTGTGGTGTAAATAGGGGTGAGAAATTATAATTCTTTTTCCTTTTATGATTAATTTTTATAATCTAAATGGAAGAACTAAGGAATGTTTTTTATTTTTATATTAATTTAGCCTTTTAGGATAAATTTAATTTTTAACTTTTTAACTTTATGTTTTAGTAACTTTATATTTTAAGATTAAATTTTCAACTTTGACTTTTCAGAATCTTTAAGTTTTTTTATTAATCGATTTTAATTTTCTTAACGTTAATTTTTAGTTATCAAGCGATTAATACGCACTAATCTATTTGATTTCATTAGTCTTGCATATGTACATAACGAATCATACTTTCCTAACATAACAAAGCATAATTTCCTCTAACATAATTTCAATAAAGTAAAACATAATTTTGCTTTTATTTTAGATAACGTACATCATAATTTTAGGTGTAGATAATGAAGATATGTGAAGCAGTGTATATAACAAAAATATTTTATAACATACATCATAATTTCGATTACACAGAAGATTACCTCGGATGTAGTTTATGTGTAGCGGTGTATATAACGAAGTTTTTTTGTTGTAAAATTGAGAAACTATCAAATTGGTTATATAGAGGGGATGAATTAGAATTCTTTTTCTTTATAGGATTGTATTCATTTTTTTAATTTTCTTAATCAAAATAGAAAATTTTGTATCTTCTTTTTAAAAACTTTAACTTTTATCCTTTTTTGTAACTTTAACTTTTAGAATATTTGTTGGTTTAGTTTTTATTTATTTACTTTCCTTTTTAGGATGTCAATCTATTGTTTAATTGCTTTATTCAAACATGAATTTTTTTTTCATTTTTTTAAAAAACTCTAAGATATATTTCCTTAATTTAAAAGCAACTTTTATTTTTCTTTTTTTTGCTAACTTTACTTTTATGATTAAGTCTATATTATATTTTTTTCTTTTATTGTTAAATAAAAAAAAATTAAGATAAATTTCCTTAATTCAAAAAGCAACTTTTATTTATTTATTGTGTGCTAACTTTACTTTTAAGATTAAGTTTAGAATATATTTTTTCTTTATTGTTAAATATTATGTGTCAAAATCTAATTGGTAATTTTTTTACACAGTCAAAATCTAATGGATTAACTCGACACGTGTCGCGATCTTGCGAGTTACTAACTTTGAATCATTCTCATTTATATATAAAATAATAATTATATATATATATACTAGATAAGTACCAACATATATGCGGGTTTGTAATTTAATATTTTATAACCCGTTTAAAAAAAATTAAAGACGAAAAAATGGAAATTACCTCGGTTGTAACTTATGTGTAGCGGGTGTATATAACGAAGTTATTTTGTTGTAAAATTGAGAAACTATCAAATTGGTTATATATAGATGATGAATTAGAATTCTTTTTCCTTATACGATTGTTTTTCTTTTTTTAATTTCTTTAATCAAAATAGAAAAATTTGTATCTCCGTTTTTAAAACTTTAGCTTTTACCATTTTTTTTAACTTTAACTTTTAGGATATTTGTTGGTTTTATTTTTCTTTGTTTACTTTCCTTTTTAGGATGTCAATCTATTGTTTAATTGCTTTATTATAAACATGACTTTTTTTTATTTTAAAAAAAACTTTTAGATAAATTTCTTTAATCTAAAAGTAACTTTTTTTTTTGCTAACTTTAATTTTAGGATTAAGTCTAGATTAGATATTTTTTTCTTTATTGTTAAATTTAAAAAAAAAACTTATGATAAATTTCTTTAATGTAAAAACAACTTTTATTTTCCTTTTAGGATTAAGTCTATATTATATCTTTTTTTATTGTTAATATTATGTGTCAAAATCTAATTGGTAATTTTTTTACACGTGTCAAAATCTAATGGATTAGCTCGATACGTGTCATGATTTTGCGACTTACTAACTTTGAATCATTCTCTTTTATATAGATAGATAGATATAGATATATATATAGATATAGATATAGATATAGATATAGATATAGACATAGATATAGATATAGATATAGATATAGATAGATCAAAGACTTGCCATAAAAACAAAAAATAGATCATGACATTTTTAATAAAATTTTAAAACATAAAAAAAAAAAACAAATTTGGGCGTGGACCTAGGCCGTCGCCCCTCTCGCCTGTAAGAGCCGGGACTGGGTTTGATATTAATTTTATATATAAATAGTTAACACCGTAGACTAAACCACATATACATAGAAACCCTATACGTTGAAGTTTATACTCAACTTCTTGTCCAGTACCATGAAAAGCGAGGAGCAAGAACATAACAGTGACGATTCCAAAGACGATCCAATTAGTCTCAAATATCCGATCCCCTTTGATCTAACGGTGGATATTCTCACTAGATTGCCCGTAAAATCTCTTTTGAAGTTCCAATATGTTTCGAAGACATGGTGTTCAATCATCCGAAGCAAAGATTTCATCAATTCATCGGTCTCTATGCGCACAACGCCGCCATCATCACGGCTTCTAATCTCTTTCAAAAACGGTCAATTAACCAGTAAGAATGCTGAAAAGCGTTTGTTCTTCTTTACCTCTTCACAAGAGGAAGATGAATCTTCTTCTTTGGTAGCAAATTTGGACATGACAATAGCTTCCATGGACGCTTATTTCTACACACGGTGTGCTTCCGTCAATGGTTTTATTTGCCTTTCGCATAACGGTCGGTTCATGATATGTAACCCTAGCACGAGACAAGTTATAACCTTGCCCGAAATAGCGGGTAATGATTTGAAACCCGCTTTTAAATACTTGGGGTACGATCCGGTTAATGATCAATATAAAGCAATGTGTAAGATTGTTTCAAATTCTGAGGAAGATCAAGAGCACGTAGTTTTAACACTTGGAGGTGATGACAAGAAACCTTCATGGAGACATATTGAAGGCACTACCGAGAACTATTGCCCGTTAACAAAGGGAATATGCATCAATGGGTTTGTGTATTATGGCGCTTTGACTTCAACACAATATAAGAATAGATTGATTGTGTGTTTTGATGTTAGATCAGAGAGACTAAGTTTTATCAACCTACCTACACCGAACAACGTACATTGGGACTCTACTTCAGCTTTGATAAACCACAAAGGAAGGATAGCTAATATTAATATTGTCAGCTCGCGTGACGATATATACTATAGCTTTGATTTATGGGTATTACAAGATGCCAAGGAACATCGTTGGTCGATGAGAAGCTTTTCGTTTCGGAAATTTTGGTGGGATTCTTTAGGAGAAGTTCCAATGTCTTTTCAAGGCACCAACAAGATGGGCGAAATTATTATCGCCCCAAAGTTTTTGCCACGTAGCCTTCGACCTTTCTACATTCTCTACTACAATGTAGAAAGCCATATTTTTAAAGAGGTTAAAGTTGAAGGAGTTGCAGATGATGAAGATTTTAGGCGTTGTTATGGAATTGGGAACAATGGTAATTGCCACTTATACATCTCACCGGAACGTGGCGAAAATTTTACGTTTTTATAATGTGCTTTTTTTTTTGTTTCCCCCCATTCAAGGGTCGATCTTAATTTGTATAATTAAGCTTTGATTTTTTTATTTCTTTCTCAATAAATTTTGATTTTTATATCTCATGTAGTATATATGAGTTATGCACAATCAAACGCAGAACCCACGTGCCGTTTCACTCATCAAAGCCAGTTAGGCAGAGAACACGTGACCTAGTCGAATTAATATACTTGCGATAATTATAGTCAAATATTTTCCAATTATAAAACTTGTAACCTGGTTAATCCTTGACTTTCTTGAATCATACATATGTTTACAATTTATTAATTGATGAAAAAACTTCGAAATTCAATCGTTATTTTTTATTTTTATGAGAACTGAGGTTTAGGAAGGAGTGTCAATATCATGTTTTAATAGAAACCCTTGAGGGTTACTTGGGGCAGAAGGCATTTAACCATCGGACTCGTCAAACCTCGGACCAAAGGCTTTCGAAGGAGCATCCTGATCTATGAATCGGGGTTAGAAGGTGATGCAGCGCATCTTCGTATCTCAACAATCAGATTTATATAATTCTTGGTTTTCAGTTATTAAGCTTTATCTAGTTGCTGTTTGGATTTATCATTAGTTAGATTTATCCTTATCTTAAGGCCTAACGGTAACCATTAAACGTTACAAACAATCAAACGTTACAAACAATCTATAACTAAAGCTATATATGAGGAGGATAGGAAAGGCTTGAGCCCAAATCTGTACACATATTGTTATACGTTCTACGTTTAAGAAAATAATGTGAAAATTTAGAATCTTAGATTTGTGAATACCTTCTCTCTAGACTATAGATGTAGAGATAGGTTTTAGTTTTTTTTATTTATTGATATTTTCTCATAAGGAATTTGAGACTGTTCTTTTAAGAAAAAAAACTATATATTTCTTCTTAAACATTACATACATCACTTGTAGTAAGATTACATGATGATGTAACTGATAAAAAAATATTATATACATCAAAATCATAATAAATTAAGGAAATACGAATGATAAAGTGGCAAAGTGTGGGATACTCACCTAAATAAAAGAACAAATATAGCCATAATTCGAAAAAAAGAATCAAAGAATAATGAAAGGAAATACGTCTCCATGGGGAAGATCATGAATCTTCTTCTCTATCTCTGGTAGCAAATTTGGACATGACAATGGCTTCCATGAACGCTTATTACTACACACGGTGTGCTTCTCTCAATGGCTTTATCGCCCTTTCACATAAAGGTCGGTTCATGATATGTAACCCTAGCCCGAGACAAGTCATAACCCTACCCGAAATCAAGGGTACTAATTGGAAGTCTACTCATAAATATTTAGGGTACGATCCGGTTGATGATCCGTACAAGGCATTGTGGTTTTCCAAGTTTAAAGAAGATCATGAGCACATGGTTTTAACAATTTGGTGGTAATAAAAAATCTTCGTGGAGACACATTGAAGGTACTAGCTCAAATTATTACCCTTTAACGAAGGGAATATGCATCAATGGATTTGTGTATTATGGCGCTTTCACTCAAACACTATATATGAATAGTACTGTGATAGTGTGTTTTGATGTTAGATCAGAGAGGCTAAGTTTTATCAAACCACCTTCGAGTCTTAACATAGATTGGATAGATACCTCAAATTTGTTAAACTACAAAGGAAAGTTAGCTATCCATATAGAATTGGTCAGAGAAGTAATGAATTTGATTTATGGATATTAGAAGATGTCAAGGAACATCAATGGTCCAAGAATTCATGTTGGTTTCCGAGATCTTTGTGTGGTTGTTTAGGAGAAATTTATTTTCCAGGCATCAACAAGACCGGCAAAATTATTATTACCCCAAAGTTTTTGCTCGTGACCTTGGACCTTTTTACATTCTCTATTACAATGTAGAAAGCAATCAAATTAGAAAGGTTCATGCTTCAAGGAGTTGCAGATTATGAACATTTAAGGCGTCGTTATGGAATTGGTAACAATGGTGATTGCCATGTCTATATCTCACCGGATTCTGGTGCAAATTTTACCCTTTTATAATCTTAGTATAAGAGCTTGATGAGTAACTGTAGTTTTCTTTTTATGTGCTTTTTCTTTCTCGATAGATGTTGATTTTTACTTTCAAGGGTTTTGAGTTACAATGAAAAGCAGAACCTAGGTGTCGTTTCACTCATGAAAGCCAGTTTAGCCAGAGAACACTCGACCTAGTCTAACCAATCACGTGTCAACCCAAACTTCCAGCTCAAAAGGAAGATCTCTCTCTATCGGTTTGGTACTTTATTATCTGATATTGTACGAGCCAACGATTGGAATTAATAAACTTACTATAGAGTCAAATATTTTCCCAACTAGAGAGAATTTGTAACTTGGTTTTATTATTTGCTTGAATCATACATAAGTTTTCTAAATTATTAATTGATACAAAAACTTTGAAATTCAAATGTTAACCCTCAAGTTCAATTTTTGAGAACTGAGCTGGTTTCAATGAGTGTCATGTGTTTATGGAAACCCTGGAGGGTTACTTGGGGTAGAAGGCAGCCAATTATCAGACTCGTCGAACCCCGGACCAAAGGGTTCGGAAGGAGGTGCTTGATCTATGAACGGAAAGGGGGGGAAATCGGGGAAAGAAGGCCAAACCGGAACCGGAACTCTTGGCTGATCAAGATCGTGAAATATCGGAGGCGGCGGGAGGAGAGGCAAATCAGGCGGAGGCGGCGGTGCTGCTTCTTGGAAAGACGGAAAGTGAGGGAATCCGAGGTCGTGGACCGGTGAACTACGACCGGAAGATGGATAATCATCAGCGCCAATCTGAGCTACTTTAGCCGTGGTACTCACTAGTCGTGATGAAAATGTTTCTTCGGAGTTGAGGAGTATGAAAAAAGTTAACACGGCGACGTATCTAAGCACAAGTGAAACTGAACCCATTTGTGCATCAGTGTGGATTAAGATGATGGATGTCTAGTCCTTTATTTTTGTAATTATAGGGTTGATGAAGATTCAAATTTATAGGTTTAAGATAATTTGTTGAGGATTGGTAAAAATCTTTGTTTTTATTTTGCATTGTGTTCCTACTTTCCACCAAAGCATATGTTAGTATTCAAAGTCAAACATCATGTCAACGAGGAGTGTTTTGACCAAGATCGCTAATCGTATCCCACCCTATTAGGTCAACGGCAAGGAACAAGAACCTTTTCGCACACACTGTATAATTTTATTTTTAGATAACCAAAACCATGTTGGATCAATTTTTTAATAAAGCCAATGGACTTATTAAATTCAATGAATATGAATGAAAAATGTACTTAAGCTTATTTGTTTAATGGTTAAAGAGTAAAGTGTTTTATTCCACATCGAAAACTTTGGGGAATTAGACATTTTTTCTCTGGCTATATATTCATGCATTTAGTCTTATTCATAAGACACACCAAAAACACATTTTCACAAGCTTTTCTAAAAGCAAATAAAGAAGAAAGTTTCCAGCAATCTTTCGTTTCTTTTCAAGTAAGTGTCTCGAAAGTATATCGTAGTATTTAGTTCGATAGATCCATTATCGAGTGTTCGCGATAACGGACTCAATGGTTATATTCTGGGACTCATGAATCAAATATAATACCGTCGCACTACGGGAGATTCTTTGAGTTAAGGAAAGAGAGTTCTCTCGCCTCCATTGTTTCGTTTAATTTCGTCGTTTTTATATCGTTTTTAAACTCATCTTTCCTTAACGTTTATTTATATATTCGTGATTAAACCGCTATCTTGTTATTGTGCGAATTTTTGGTCCTACAATCCTAACTCAAAGAAATCCATTTTCTGTTTTATAAACATCAAACGGATTTTAATCACGAGTAAATAAACGTTTTAAAACGATTTTTTAAAACGATTCTTCTACTGCTTATGATACTCAAACTTTATCAAACGCTAATCTAGCGACTCTCAAACGTGTAGTAGAATCAATTTTTTATTTAACTATTTTATAAAAAGACGTTCTACCGCTTGTGACACTCAAACGTTATCAAACGCTAATCTAGCGACTCTTAAACGTGTAGTGGAAGCGGTTTTACTTAAAACGTCTTTAGGTCATTGGGTTTGCGAACGCTGTAAGACGCTTCGACAATCACCAATTATTTAATGTTTGCGAACGCTTAAACTAGCAAATCGTGTTCTCTGAAACGATTATCAAACGCGTTTCTTAAAACGGTCTGACGAACACTCTGCGGAGGTTCGAATCAGGACGCTCTGAGGAGGTTCGAATCAGAACGCTCTGAGGAAATTCGATACAGAACGCGCTTTTAGCGGTTCTAATTAGTTCGATAGCGGTTTCTAAATTGCGATTTAATTCCGTATCGAAACTCTTGTGATTCAATTATTTTTCTAATTAAATTGTTATTGATTAGAGGTTGTGTTTGTTTTGTCTTCGCGGAATGACAAGCAATACCGAGAACATCACCAAAGATGTGCAAAGGCTTGATTTTAAGTCGCCTGATAGATCGGTTGTACGATGTTTACAGTACGGACAACACTTCAAAGGAACTTTGGGTTGCCTTAGAGAAGAAGTATAAGTCTAAAGACGCAAGCTGTAAGAAATTCGCAATTGCGAAATTTCTAGACTTTGAAATGGTGGATTCAAAATCCATAATGGAACAAGTGGAAGCCCTGCAATTGCTAACGCATGAGATAGCTGATGAAGCCATGTTTATCAGTGATAGTTTCACAGTGAACTGTTTTATTGAGAAGCTTTCTCCAAGTTGGGTGGACTTAAAAAAACTATCTCAAGCACAAGCAGAATGCAATTTCCCTTGAAGAATTGATAGTCAGGTTGCGGATCGAGTCTCGAAACCGCAAGGCAGATGGTTTTCAGTGTGAGTACACTGCTAATGTTGTTGTTCACAAGGACAAGGGGAGAAGGAAAAATTCCCTGAAAGCCTCTATTAGCTTTATGAAGCGAAATGGTGCAATGAAGTTCTATGGAAAGTGTCACATGCATGACAAGGTTAGTCATAAAGGTAGCGCAAGTTGTAGTAAAATTAATTGACAAGCGCAAAGACAAAGGGAAGGCTGTGGCAAACCTGACTTAAGATGACATGTGCGCTATGGCCACATAGGTCAACACGGTTGAGGACAACCCGAAAGATTGGTGGTACGACACATGTGTCACCACTCACATATGCATTGATAGAGGCATGTTTAGCACTTATCAAAAATGCAAGAGTGAAAAGCGGCTGTTAATGGGTAACACCAGCTCGTCCAAGATTGAAGGTTGTGGCCAAGTGAAGCTAAAGATTGACCACGCTAAGACATTGGGATATCCCAGACCAATCTGACTAAAATTGACATATGTAGTGTAGTTTCTAAATTCAATATGGTTGGGAATAACCAAATTAAATGGTGGTATTACGTTGTTACCACAATGATATCTATTGTGATAGATGTGTGTACTTGCTAAGCAAGAATATGATTTAGAAAAGTTCAAATCATACAAGATATAGAATTTTAAAACCAACTTGAGAAAACTATGTAAATAGTTATACGTGATAAAGGTGGCGAGTTTGATGAGAATAAAATGCGTTCTTTAGAGAACATGGCATTATTCGTCGAAAAACTGCTCTTTATTCACTTGAATCTAATGGAGTTGTGGAACAAAAATTATGAACTCTTAGTGAGATGATGAATGCAAAGATGCATGATTCTTAGTTTTCTCAAGAAATGTGGGGGGGGGAAGCGTTGCTTACCACATAAAGTTATTGGCAATACACCATATGAACTTTGGAAATGCATTGTACCTTCGTACAAATACCTGAAAGTGTGAGGGGGGGGGGTGCCTGGAAAAAGTCGCAGTGCCACCTCCTAAAAAGGTCACAATTGGACCTAAAACGGTGGATTGTATTTTCATCGGATATGCACACAATAGTAGTGCTTATCGGTTTCTGGTTCATAAATCAGATATACCAGATATCCATGTTAATATAACCATGGAATCAAGGAATGCTTCTTTCTTTGAGCACGTGTTTCCGTGTAAAGATAAAAATCTGAAACAAACTTGTGAAGAAAGAGATGCAATTACCTCTGTAAATGAGACGAGCACTTCTGGCACATTTTTAGATGATGCAGAAGAGGTTGAAGATGAACCTAGACGTAGCAAAAGATCTCGTAAGGAAAAATCGTATGGTGAAGATTTCTTAATGGTCTTTCTTTTAGAGAACGAACCGAGAAATTTCACTGAAGCCATGTCTACACGAGACGCTCCTTTTTGGAAGGAAGCCGTTAATAGTGAGATCGAATCCATTATGCAAAACAATACATATGAGATAACCGACCTACCACAAGGGTTCAAAGCCCTAGGGTGTAAATGGATTTTCAAAACAAAGTTGAAAACCGATGGCTCAATCGATAAGTACAAGGCTAGGCTTGTGGTGCAAGAATTCCGACAAAAAGAAGGCATGGATTTCTTTGACACCTATTCTCCGGTAATGAGAATAACTTCAATTCGAATGCTGATCGGAATTACAACATTAAGAGACCTAGAAATCCATGAAATGGATGTGAAAACTGCCTTTCTAAATGGTGATTTAGAAGAGGAGATTTATATGAAACAACTCGAAGGGTTTGTTATCCCAGGACAACAACACAAAGTCTGTCGACTTATGAAGTCATTGTATGGACCTTATGAAGTCATTGTATGGACCTAAACAAGCTCCAAAACAATGACATGAAAAATTTGACAACATAATGATGTCAAATGGTTTCAGCATTAATGAATGTGATAAGTGCATATACATCAAAAGTACTCCGCACGGATACGTTTTGTTATGTTTGTACGTTGATGACATGCTCATTATTGGTACCAATAAAAACATGATCAGTCAAATTAAGAACATGCTAAGTAGCAAGTTTGATATGAAAGGCATGAGATTAACGGATGTCATTCTAGGGATTAAGATCACTAGAACTTCTGAATGAATAATCTTGTCTCAAGCTTATTATGCTGAAAAGATACTTGATATATTCAAAATCTACTCAAGTGGGATTGCAAAAACTCCCGTAGACCCTAGTCTTCACCTAACGAAAAATTTGGGAGAAGAAGTGTTACAAGTGGAGTATGCACGTGTAATTGGAAGTCTGATGTATTTAACGAATTGTACTATACCCAATTTAGCGCACACAGTTAATGTATTGAGTCGCTACACTAGTAATCCATGACATAAACACTGGAAAGCCATAACAAGAGTATTGGACTATGTACGTCATACTAAAAATTATGGGCTGCACTAGGTAAAGAACCATCAGTTTTGAAAGGATACAGTGATGCCAACTGGATTTCCGACTCCAAAAACTCAAAATCCATGAGTGGATATGTCTTTACGCTTGGTGGTGCAGCAGTGTCTTGGAAATCTTCCAAACAAACTCTGTTCGCCAGATCGACCATGGAATCTGAGCTCTTAGCTTTAGATAATGCTGCAGAGGTTGCAGAATGGCTTCAGAACTTTCTGGAAGATATCCCGATGTGGAAAAAATCAGTGCCAGCTTTGCGTGTACACTATGCTAGCCAGTCGGCTATCTCTCGGGCACTGAGTAACCTATATAATGGTAAATCTCGTCATATAAGAAGATCATATAAGACCATTAAACAATTGATCTCAACTGGTGTACTTACGATAGATTACATCCAGTCGGCTAATAACTTAGCGAATCCGTTCATCAAAAGTTTGCCGCGAGATCAAATTTTGAAATCATCAAAAGGAATGGGTTTAAAGCCTATAGACAAAGATGACGTTTGACGGACACCCCACCTATGTGACCGGAGAACCCAAGATCTATGTTCAAAGGGAAAACGAAGTTGAGCTGATTCAAAATTGAGCACTGTGAGACTATGTCTCTCCCAGTTCCTAAGATGATAAAACAGTGCTACATGTGAATATTGAGGATAAGCGTTGACTTTTAATGATTCCAGAGATTTGCATTAGTGGAGTATGACAGAATACTTCTTAAAGAAAGCTGATGGCAGATCACCTAGTGAGTGTGAAATGAGGGCCGTTTCTAGGAGAATGAAAGAGAGGCTATATTCTCCAAGTTCACTCACGAAAAACCAGGAATGTTCAAGGCCAAAATGAACACAATAGATAACTAAGTTCTACAAGAAATGAAGCTGGGTTATAGTTGTTGTCTCGGTTTACATCAAAATCCGAGTGGTTCAAGACATCATGTTCACCTCCTGGCTAAGTAAACCCGACAATTATTAACAATGAGTGGTTCAAAGCTGAAAAATGCTACCTTCTCAGATACAGTGAATTTTCGTTTATACTTTCGAAATGTCCGTCTGTCTAGTCAGTCTAGTGAGTCTAGTAAGTCTAGTCAGTAGAGTCTTCGTACGTTTAGAATCATTTCTATTTATGTGGGGGATTGTTGGATCAATTTTTTAATAAAGCCAATGGGCTTATTAAATTGAATGAATGTGAATGAGAAATTTGCCTAAGCTTATTTGCTTAATGGTTAAAGAGTAAAGTGTTTTATCCCACATCAAAAATTTTGGGGAATTAGACCTCTTTTCTCTGGCTATATATTCATGCCTTTAGTCTCATTCATAAGACACACAAAAAACACACTTTCACAAGCTTTTCTAAAAGCAAAGAAAGAAGAAAGGTTCCAGCAATCTCTCGCTTCTTTTCAAGTAAGTGTCTCGAGAGTATATCGTAGTATTTAGTTCGATTGATCCGTTATCGAGTGTTCGCGATAACGGATTCAATGGTTGTATCCTAAGACTCATAAATCGAATATAATACCGTCGTACTACGGGAGATTCTTTGAGTTAAGGAAAAAGAGTTCTCTCACCTTCATTGTTTCGTTTAATTTTGTCGTTTTTATATCGTTTTTAAACTTATATTTCTTTAACGTTTATTTATATATTCGTGATTAAATCACTATTCTGTTATTGTGCGAATTTTTGGTCTTACAAACCAAACCAACAGAACAAAACAAAAACGATTAGAACTTTAATTTCTTGAAATTTGTAAATAAAATATAAACTTTGCTTAAGAACCAAAAGTCCGATCGAAACCAAAACCACAACCGTGTCAAATAATGTTTGGTTCATCACAAACAATTCCAAAAAAAAACTTTTAAAAAAGCTGTAACTGAACATATCTGTTTCTACTTAATCTTTAACTATAGTTGATCTGATTCAACTCTTTGGTTTCAAACGCTATTTTGTCTGATTTAATTTGAGAAATTCTTTCAAATGATCCATTCAAACTGTGAAAATTTTATGTACCTCTTTAGCAAAAAAAAAAAGATGGAATTTTATGTACTGAAAACAATTTTTATCACTTTTTTTGTTGTCAACAACATTTTGTCTGATATATTAAAATCCAACGGTGTGAAAGAAATATAAAATTGTTATTTGTATATTGTAATTGTAAAACAACATACCTGACGAGAAATGTAAAAAAATATTATATATTCATATGAATTTATAAGCAAAACCATTGATTATTAATCAAATTCAAACCGGTGACTTGCAATGTCACCTAGTATAAATTTCACTGCCCCGAGTATATGGATCAACCTTTTGTTTGGGTTTGCAAGTTTCTGGAAATTTACGATTACAACCACTAACCAGGTATGTGATCACCAAGGTCTATTCCTGGATACCCAACATCGTTCCCCTCCACATCTATGTTGCTCATAAACATATATGCTATGAATATTGTCATGATCATAAACAATTTTGCTATTTTCAAAATATTCATGACTTTTTCTTTGTTTTTTTTTACTTTTGGAAAAACTCTGTATTTTTTTATTTGATAGACATCACATCATCAACGTTCAATTGGCGTTTCCATTTATATTAATGTTTATAGTAAATATTAAGAATATTATATTAAGTTGTGTAATATGTATGGTTTCACTTAGGTTCCGAATGGAGAAAGCAGATTAGGCGTTGCGGATCAAGCGGTTCAAGCAGATCAGGTGGATCAAGTGCAGATCAGGCGGAACAAGTGCGGATCAAGTGGACCGAACGTTCTATAATATATGTTGAATGGTAAAAAATATAAACAAACGGTACAAAATAAATTTTAAATAGTAGAAAATACTAAAAACAATTCAAAAAAAAAATTAAATAAAATATTTTACAAAACATATACAAATTGTTAAAAAATTTATGGAGTTTAAAATTGCTATATTATTTTTATTTTTTTATAATATGTATTTTTGTAATTTAATGTTAAACAATGTTCTATCGTGTCGGTTCTAATATTTTATTTTTACATTGAACTATTTTAAGTAACGATAAATTAAAAACATGTATTATTATGCCTATATTGATTTGATATTGTTATACATAATTTATTAGATATGTTCGTAAAATATCAAATATTGTTGGATACGGAGCTAATACCCCGAACTAGAGTATCAAAAGTTACAATCAAAGAACATTTTTAAAAATGGGTTGGGTAATACCAATAAGAAATGGTAATAAATTGACAACATTAACAAAAAATAATTGTTTTTTGAGTACATTTTAAATTTTATCTCTAAAATAAGAAGCTACTGATCATAGCGTATAATTGAACCACCTAATATGAGGAGAGTTTGATCCGCACTGCATCATTTGTTAAATGAATGACAAAAAAAAAATTATTCTATGTTTTTTTCAAATGCGTTACTTTGACAGTTTGACCGTACTTTTAAAAAATAACAACAAAACTTGTGAATGGAAGTGAAAGATGGTTCCTCCATCTCATAGTATGAACCGCTTAATTTCCGTAGTTCCATTCATAGCCTTAATGTGTCCTATCTCTTTTGTTGCATTTGTGTCACAATATTATTGGTGGGTCCATTAAAAATTTAAAAACAATTACGTCGAAAATAGGGAGATTTAATAAAGCAACATAGAAAATCTTAGAAATAGCCAAATAAATATCTTTAAAAAAAAATTGAATAACTGTTTTTCTAAAAATACCTTTGGTCACATTATTTGTTTACTTTCTTTGCAGCCTAAATGTTTGGGATAATGATTAAAGTTTCAAATAATTAAAAAAAACCACCTGGATGTATGTTGGAGGTGGGCCTAGCACCCTCAATTAGTTGGGCCCATCTTAGGAAAGGCCCCTCTTCAGCTCGGTCGCCGGCCTGAAAGCGCCGACCTGCAAGGCCCCTCTTTAGCTCGGCCGCCGGCCTGAAGGCGACGCCGACCTGAAAGGCCCCCGTCAGCTCGGTCCCCGGCCTGACACTTCACCAAGGCAGGGATGTCAGAAGAGCAGAAGGCAAGTAGGAGTTGGTCAAACAGTGTGTTGTCTGAGCAGGCGTATGGGCTGACCTCGACGTCTCACCAACCCAGCAGACTTGACAAAGGAGAAGAAGACACGTGGAGGAGTTGGTCAAACAGTACACTGCTCTGCAACACGCCACGCCGAGCTCATCATGACCTCCATCCTCGAAAGCCGGAACACGCCTCCTAGGCCACCTTACCCGCGAAAGAGGCCGAAGGCGCCACGTGGCCCCGAGATCCCGGGGAGCAGGAAGCCAACCTCGACTATATATACCCCTCAATGTCATTAATGGAGAGGACTTTTTGATTGGGGCTGTTTTCGACCTATAACTAGCTACCCGACCTCTCTCTTTCTCTCTTTGTAACAAGACAACATTTTAGAACGCCGAACTGGACGTCCTACGGAACCAGTTCGTAATTCTAAAGTGTTCATTTCTCTCACCATCAATAAAAAGAAACACGGCCCCCGGCCTACTCATCTCTCTCTGCGACCTGCTTTAATAGTGGTTAAATTGCTCTAATTAACGAAAATCTCACCTCTCATCTCCTAATCACTCTTTAAACATACTTAGTGATCCCCGGGATCAACAATTGGCGCTAGAAGGAGGGGCAGAGATTCTTCTATACGCAAGGAGCAGTTCAACCACCACCGCAACCGAAGCAACGATGGCAATTCCGCCCCCAAGAGAGTTGTTAGACCAGGAAACCCCAGCCCGAACAACGGCCCAGGCCCCGACAACGGCCCCGCAAACGACTCAAACGACGGCGACCATCCCGTCGTCAGCCCAAGCAGTTGCCAACCAGACGACTCCTCGAGAGCAGTTCTTCAGGGCCCCGCCCCCGGCTTCGGCACCCGCTCATTCCGACGGCTCCGCCGCCCACAACGCGTCCCGAGCGCCGGAAGATCAGCCCACGCTGTCCGCCGTGATGCAGACCCTGCTCGCCAGGATAGACGAGCTGACGCGAGCCACCGACCAACGGTTCGCCACGCTAGGGGCCTCCCGTGACCGGTCGGACAATACCGGGTCCCCCGATGTCCATCTCAGAGAGCCGGCCTCTCGGGAAGAAACCCCCCGCATCCGGACAAGCCGACCTGGCGACTCACCGTCAGGATCCGAAGGGCCGGGCGGACGTTTCGCCCCGGCCGTAGGAAGCCACCCGGGCGACGAAGCCCACCACCTCCGATCCAGCGCGGAGCGCTCAAGGGACGCCGAGTTCGAGGCCATGAAGGAGACTATCCGCGCGATGTCCTCCAAAATCCATCAGGCCACCAGCGCGGCCCCGGAAATCGATCGCGTCCTCAGAGAGACGCAAAACACGCCGTTCACCCACCGGATCGCCTCCGTCCCGCTCCAGCACCTCGGGAAGCTCAAGCTCCAGCCCTACGCGGGCACCACCGACCCGGCCCAGTATCTTACGGCGTTCACCATCGCCATGGGCCGCGCCCACTTCTCACCAGATGAGCGCGAAGCCGCCCACTGCCAGCTGAGTCGAGAAACAGGGCCTCTCACAAGGCCCCGGTCCCGAAGGAGCGGCCCCAGGAAAGGTATCAGGAGCCTCGTCAACACTACGATGACGAGTACCAGCGCGGCAAGGGAAAACAGGCCGCTGCATTCCTTGTCAACGGACCGCCCTCCGGCCTCCGTCTGCACAATCCCGTACTTCCCCCCAGCCCCGCGCCAGGGTTGCCTTGGAACAAGTACGTACGGGATCCCCACCAGCAGGATCGGCATCCCGACGAGCCGAGCGACAGGGAGTCCCGACCAGACGAGCCGTACGACAGGTCGGCCTTCTGCGACTTCCACCGGCGAAAGGGGCACCCGACCTCTCACTGCCGCGCCCTCCAAGAGGTCCTGTTGAACCAATTCCAACGGGGAGAAATCAGCGTCCCAGAGCGGCTGCGTCCGCATGCCCGGGACGGCGACCGAGCACAACCCCGCGACAACCGAGGTCGCGAGGATAACCGGGCTAGGCCTTACAACCGCACCCAAAACGACGACCGGCGGCGACGATCTCCTTCGCGAGACCGGGAAACGGGCAGATCGCCTCCCCCGGCCCGGACTCTGATAGTGATGATCATGGGAGGCCTCCTCTCGTGTAACGACTCAGTGCGGTCGATCAAGCGTCATGAGAGGAAGACCGACGCCTCTCTAAAGTGGCACTCCGGACCGGAGATCGACGCTCAGGACACGGGCAAGAGGGGGATATGTTTCACCGAGGCCGACGCGGCCGGGGTCCACCAGCCCCACAACGACCCCCTCGTCGTACAAGTCCGCGTGGCCGATTGCGACGTTAACCGAGTCCTCGTCGACACGGGCAGCTCGGTCGACCTCATCTTCAAGGATACCCTGGCCAGGATGAATCTAAACGGGGTCGAAATCAAGCCGCACTCCATCCCGCTAACCGGCTTCGCCGGGGACACCGTCAACGGAATCGGCACCATCGAATTGCCGGTCTACGTAGGTCGGGTGACGAAAATCGTCAAGTTCGTGGTCTTCGATACCACCCCGATCTACAATATCATCCTTGGAACCCCTTGGCTGCACTCGATGAAGGCAGTCACGTCAACGTACCACCAGTGCCTCAAGTTCCCCAACCAGGCAGGTACGTATACTCTTAGGAGTAACCAGAGGGTCTCCCGCGCCTGCTTCGCCATCGAGCATAAGCTGCGCCGCGCCGCGCCGGCCTGTTTGGCCATCAATGCGCTTCAGCCCGGAGAGCCCGACGCCCAGGACCTCCCGGGCCGGGACCTTGTCGCCCAGGTCAACATCGATCCGCGCGACCCCGCCCGCTGCGTCGGCATCGGTACCGATCTCGACGAGGGCATCAAGCGAGAGCTGGTTGAGTTCCTAGGGCAGAACGTCTCCACCTTCGCCTGGTCAACCGCCGACATGCCCGACATTGACCCAAGCACGTGCAGCCACGAGCTCAACGTGGATCCGACCTGCAGACCGGTCAAGCAAAAGCGGCGAAAGCTGGGACCGGAGCGCGCCCAGGCAGTCAATGACGAGGTCGGAAGGCTCACCGCGGCCGGTTCGATAACCGAGGTCAAATACCCGGACTGGTTGGCCAACCCGGTGGTGGTCAAGAAGAAGAGCGGGAAATGGAGGGTCTGCGTGGATTTCACCGACCTCAATAAGGCGTGCCCAAAGGACAGCTTTCCCCTCCCTCGAATCGATCAAGTCGTCGAAGCCACCGCGGGGAACGGGCTACTCTCCTTCATGGATGCCTTCTCGGGGTATAACCAGATCCCAATGCACCCCGATGATCAGGAGAAAACCGCGTTCATCACGGACCGAGGCATTTACTGCTACAAGGTAATGCCCTTCGGACTCAAGAACGCCGGGGCCACCTACCAACGGCTCGTCAACCGGATGTTCGCCGACCAAATAGGCCGCCCTATGGAAGTATACATAGATGACATGCTGGTGAAGTCTCTGGTGGCGGCCGACCACGTCACTCATCTCCGGTCCTGCTTCCGGACGTTGAACGAATATAACATGAAGCTGAACCCAGCCAAGTGTTCTTTCGGCGTCACGTCGGGAGAGTTCCTCGGATACATCATCACACAGCGCGGGATCGAGGCCGACCCCAAGCAGATCCGAGCCATCATCGAGCTCAAATCCCCGGAGAGCACGCGTCAAGTACAACGACTCACCGGGTGAATCGCCGCGCTGAACCGATTCATCTCCCGCTCTACCGACAAGTGCCTCCCGTTCTACCAGCTGCTCCTGGCTAACAAGCGGTTCGAATGGGACGACAAATGCGAGGATGCCCTCCGAAAGCTGAAGGAGTACATATCCACTCCTCCCGTCCTGTCCAAGCCAGAGGAAGGCGAAATCCTCTACCTCTATATCGCCATCTCCGCGTCAGCGGTCAGCGGAGTGCTGGTACGGGAAGACCGGGGCGACCAAAGACCCATATCCTACATCAGCAAATCCCTTGACGACGCGGAGAGCAGGTACCCGACTCTGGAGAAGCTCGCCCTGGCGGTGGTCGTCACAGCTAGAAAGCTCCGGCCTTACTTTCAATCCCATGCGATTGCCGTCCTGAGCACCTACCCCCTCAGAACCATCCTCCACAGCCCGAGCCGATCGGGCCGGATAATGAAATGGGCTGTTGAGCTGAGCGAGTACGAGATCGAGTACCGAGGACGGACCGCGATCAAATCTCAGGCACTGGCTGACTTCCTAGTTGAGTTGGCGCCCGAGCTGATAGTCAGCGAGGTCCCCGAAGTATGGAGCCTGCATGTCGACGGATCGGCCTCCAACCATGGGTCCGGCGTCGGCATACGCCTCGAGTCCCCGACCAAGGAGATCCTCGAACAGTCTTTCCGTCTGGCCTTCCCAGCGTCAAACAACGAGGCAGAATACGAAGCTCTGATTGCCGGCCTGCGCCTAGCAAAGGAGGTCGGCGCGAGGAAAATCCGAGCTTACTGCGACTCCCAGCTCGTCGCCAACCAATTCAGCGGAGAGTACGAGGCCAAGAACGATCGCATGGACGCTTACCTCAAGGTGACCCAAGGCTTGGCCGCAGACTTTTCCGAGTTCATCCTGACGAAGATTCCCCGAGGCGATAACACTTCCGCAGACGACCTCGCCGCACTAGCCTCCACCTCGGCCCCAACCCAACGACGAGTGATCCCGGTCGAGAGCATCGACCTCCCTAGCATCGAGCTGCCAAAAGGGGTCTACTTGATCAACCCCCAGGCCGCGGACCACGACGAAGAAGCACCACCTCCCGAAGATCTACCGCCACCCCCGGCCGAGCCCGAACTGCCGGACTGGCGAGTCGACCTACTGCTGTACATCGCAGACGGCATTCATCCCCCAGACCGGTGGGCCGCCTGACGGTTATGAAAGAAGTATGCCCGATACACGATGCTGGACGGCAATCTATTCCGGTGGAGCGCCTCGGGAACCCTGCTCGGCTGCCTCCACGGGCAGGAAACCATTGACGTGATGAAGGAAATGCATGAGGGCGCTGGCGGAAACCACTCCAGCGGCCGGGCTCTCGCCCTGAGAATACGGAACCAAGGACACTACTGGCCAATGATGCTGCAGGACTGCGAAAGATTCGCAGCCCGGTGCGAGAAGTGCCAGCGTCACGGCCCGCTCATTCATTGTCCTACCGAGCTCCTCGCCACTGCGGTCGCGCCCTACCCCTTCATGCGATGGGCCATGGACATAGTCGGGCCCCTTCCCCGATCTCGTCAAAAGCGCTTCCTCTTGGTCATGACCGACTACTTCACCAAGTGGGTCGAAGCCGAAGCTTACGCCGAGATCAGGGCAGAGGACGTCCGAAAATTCGTCTGGAAGTTCATCGTCTGCCGGCACGGGCTGCCCTACGAGATCGTAACCGACAACGGTGCCCAGTTCACGTCGGCCCTCTTCGAAGACTTCTGCGCGAAGTGGAAAATCAGGCTGAGTAAGTCCACCCCGAGATATCCACAAGGAAATGGGCAGGCCGAAGCCACCAACAAAACCATCCTCGACGGCCTCAAAAAACGACTAGACGACAAGAAGGGGTCCTGGGCCGACGAGCTCGATGGAGTCCTCTGGTCCCACCGCACAACGCCGAAGACGTCGACAGGACGCACACCGTTCAGCCTCTCTCACGGAATGGAAGTAATGGCCCCCTCCGAGGTCGGGCTCCCCACTCCTCGCCGCGCTATGCTCACCCAGCAGCCCGCCTTGAACGACACCGTCCTACTCAGCGAGCTGGATTTCCTCGAGGAACAACGGGACCATTCCCTCCTCCGAATCCAAAACTACCAGCAGCTCGCCTCCAAGTACTACAACAAGAGGGTTCGAGGCAGGTTCTTTGCCGAAGGCGACCTGGTCCTCCGCAAAGTCTTCGAAAACACCGCCGAGCTAAACGCAGGCAAGCTCGGTGCACATTGGGAGGGCCCTTACCTTATCTCCAAGGTCGTGAAGCCCGGCGTCTACGAGCTAGTCACGATGATCGGCGACGCAATCCCGCGCTCATGGAATTCGATCAACCTCAAACGCTTCTACTACTAAGCCCCCGGGCTCCATTCCACTCTCCGCCTTTGTAAACAAACGAACTACGATCGGCTTGATCCCTTCTACTAAAGGGTACGTAGGCAACCCCTAACCAGGGCTCAGCTATTAATCTAATAAAACCTTTTTGACAAAGGAATAAGTTCCCCGACCTGTGCACAAAAGCCGAGCTCAAACGCTCGCACTGCAAAAAAAAAAAAAAAAAAAAAAAAAAAAAAACCGGGCTCCAAACGCTCGCACTACAAAAAAAAAAAAAGAGAAAGCCGAGCTCCAAACGCTCGCACTACAAAAAAAAGGAGAGAAAGCCGAGCTCCAAACGCTCGCACTACAAAAAAAAAAAAAGGCCGAGCTCCAAACGCTCGCACTACCCAAAAAAAAAAGGGGACCGAGCTCCGGTGCTCGCTCTCCCCGGCACACAAGTTATAAGTGCCAAAGCCGAGTTCCAATGCTCGCACTCCCATAGTACACAAGCAATAAGTACTAAAGCCGGGCCCCAGGGCTCGCACCTCTACTTGACACACAAGCATTAAGTGTCTCTAAGCCGGGCTCGCTACCCGCACCAAAAAAACAAGGTACACAAGCAATAAGTACCTTAAGCCGAGATCACCTCGCACCCACTAAAAATATTAAAGATACACAAGCAATAAGTATCTCAAGCCGAGTCATACCTCGCACCCAATACAAGAGCACGGTCCACGACCTGCATACATGACAGGGTACGGTCTACGACCTACTCTACCGATCAAAAAAGCCTCGAAACGGCACTTACAAAAAAAAAATAAAGGAAAAGGGCCAACGGCCTCGATTATCACAAAAGGGCCAACGGCCTCGTTATTATACAAAAGGGCCCACGGCCTAGTCATTACAAAAGCCTCGAAACGGCACTTACAAAAAAAAAAAGGGGCCAACGGCCTCGATTATCACAGGGGCCCACGGCCTAGTCATTACAAAAGCCTCGAAACGGCACTTACAAAACAACAAAGGAGAGAAAAGGGCCAACGGCCTGTTTGTCATAAAAAGAGCGGCCAACGGCCTGGTCCTTACATAAACGGCCTACGGCCCGATCTTTACAAAGAGAGAAGAAAACAAAAAAAAATAAAAAACTACTACAAAGAGAAGTTTTTACAAGGCCGCATCGGCCGGTCGGTCTTCGCCCCCGTCAGCACGGGTACCATCTAAATCACCCGGGTCCACCATCCTCGCATTGGTGCCATACTCACCAAGGAAGGGCTGCTCAGACCCCTCTTCCCCAACCACGGCCTCACCGGATGGCGCTTCAGTACCGGCCTCACCGGCTGGCGCCTCGGTACCGGCCTCACCAGATGGCGCTTCGGTCCCGGCCTCACCGGATGGCGCGTCGGCGCCGGCCTCATCAGCAAACGGGGCCGAGGGATCTGCTTGGACGGTCTCAGCAGCTGCTTGAGCAACCTCCGCAGCCGAGGAGGGAGCGTCCGCAGACAGGTCCACGAAGGGCGCCTCCGAAAGAGCAACGGGCATGAGCCGCTCGAGCTGGACGCCGTGCGCACGATCGAGAGGGATGTCCAGATCCTCCGGGGTCAAGTCCGGAAAATCCATCCCATCCAGCACGGCACCGAATGCCTCCTCATCCTCGTCCAGCTTCTGGTACCGGTACCACGGCACCACCAGACTGTCCTCGGCCTCCATCCTCCTGAGGCATGCCTTCACGCCGATCACCTGATTGTACATAAGGTGAGGCTCTAAGGCCCTCTGGCGCCCATCCAGGTGGGCGCGGATTTTCTCCATCTTTGCGGACCACTTCCGGTTCCGCGTCTCCCACCGGGCCGTTACCCGCTCGCTCTCCGCGGCCACGGCCACCTTCGCCCGGCCTATAGCGGACTCCAGCCCCTTGACCTTGGAGCGGAGCGTCTCCCTCTCCCCCTTCAGGAGCCCGACCTCCTCGGGAAGATCAACACGTACGAGCACGGACTCCCCGTCCTAAGATGTGCCGAACTAACTTCAGATCAACTTCGGCATGCTCGCTTCGCCTCGCGATACCGAACTGGGGGAGGGCCTATTGTTGGAGGTGGGCCTAGCACCCCCAATTAGTTGGGCCCATCTTAGGAAAGGCCCCTCTTCAGCTCGGTCGCCGGCCTGAAAGCGCCGACCTGCAAGGCCCCTCTTTAGCTCGGCCGCCGGCCTGAAGGCGACGCCGACCTGAAAGGCCCCCGTCAGCTCGGTCCCCGGCCTGACACTTCACCAAGGCAGGGATGTCAGAAGAGCAGAAGGCAAGTAGGAGTTGGTCAAACAGTGTGTTGTCTGAGCAGGCGTATGGGCTGACCTCGACGTCTCACCAACCCTGCAGACTTGACAAAGGAGAAGAAGACACGTGGAGGAGTTGGTCAAACAGTACGCTGCTCTGCAACACGCCACGCCGAGCTCATCATGACCTCCATCCTCGAAAGCCGGAACACGCCTCCTAGGCCACCTTACCCGCGAAAGAGGCCGAAGGCGCCACGTGGCTCCGAGATCCCGGGGAGCAGGAAGCCAACCTCGACTATATATACCCCTCAATGTCATTAATGGAGAGGACTTTTTGATTGGGGCTGTTTTCGACCTATAACTAGCTACCCGACCTCTCTCTTTCTCTCTTTGTAACAAGACAACATTTTAGAACGCCGAACTGGACGTCCTTCGGAACCAGTTCGTAATTCTAAAGTGTTCATTTCTCTCACCATCAATAAAAAGAAACACGGCCCCCGACCTACTCATCTCTCTCTGCGACTTGCTTTAATAGTGGTTAAATTGCTCTAATTAACGAAAATCTCACCTCTCATCTCCTAATCACTCTTTAAACATACTTAGTGATCCCCGGGATCAACAATGTATATAGAATCAAATCTCTGATTTCGTGCCTTCTAATTACAAAAACAAGTAGATGAATCTAGGGCAACAGTCAGGAAACGCAAGGAGATAGATCAGATCCTTATATTCCTCTTGATCTACGTACTGCTGGAGATTCTCACCAGATTGCCGGCGAAGTCTCTTTTCAAGTTCAAATGCGTTTCCAAGATTTGGTTTTCCATTATCTGGAGCCAAGGTTTCATCGATTCCTTCGTCTCCCTCTCCTCGACACGACCGAGGTTTATCGTCGCTTTCACCAACGGTATGCCCTCCAAGCCTGAGGAGAGACGCTTGTTCTACTTCTCGTCTTCACAGGAGGGACATGAATCTTCTTCCTCTGTCGTAAACAATCTCGTCCTGAGTATACCTTACCTCAGTGTTTGTAATGACTCTCGGCCACGTTGTGCTTCCGTCCATGGCTTTATCGGTTGTTTATATACGGATGGGTTATTGGTCTGTAACCCGCACACGAGACAAGTCATTTTCTTACCCATCTTACCCTCACGCCCCGCTCAAGACAGGATACGATCCTGTCTCTGATCAGTTCAAAGCTTTGTCCCTCATTTCTTCTCGCATACCTAATCATGATGTTGTAGAGCACCTGGTGCTAACTCTAAAAGGTGATAAAACAAAATATTCATGGAGGCAGATCCAAGGTAACAACAACATCCCGCCTTATTACCCTGTAACTGAGAAAATATGCATCAACGGGATCGTGTATTATGGTGCTTGGACCCCTAAACCGGGGATGAATCCAGTGATTGTTTGTTTTGATGTTAGATCTGAGAAGCTAACTTTTGTCAAAGCACCTACTATGGATGTCGTGATCTGGGGGAATGAATCGATTTTGATGGAATACAAAGGGAAGCTAGCTTCCATTGTAAGATACCCTCTTGATCGTTTCCATAGTTTTGATTTGTGGGTTCTAGAGGATGTCGAGAAACATGAATGGTCAAAGCAGACATGCGTGTTTCCCCTCTCTGTGTGGGATTCCGTGGGGGGATTTAAAATGTCTTTTCCAGGCGCCAACAAGGCTGGTGAGATCATTTTAGCCCCGAGATTCTTGTCACGCGAACTTCAACCCTTCTACATTTTCTACTACCATGTAGGAACAAACAACCTCAGAAGAGTCAGGCTCCAAGGAATTGCAGATGATGAAGAGTTTAGGCGCTGTTATGGATTTGGACACCGAAACTTTATTGATGTCTACATTTCACCCGAACATGTTGAAAATATAAGGTTTTTGTAATGTTTTTTATTCAAGGATATATGATAAGATTCTTGTGATGTTTTTTTCCTTTTAAGGATTTGATCCTGTTATAAGATTTAAAATTTTAAACTTGTCCATGTGTAGTCTCCATAAAGATACAGGGCCTGATTGGTAACAGTTGTAGCTTTCGGTTTTATGTTGTGGTTTTTTGGCTGTAGGTTTTTTAGCTGTAGGATTTTGGCTGTGGCTTTTTAAAAAATGAAAGAGAGGAAATATGAGCTGTGGAAGAGAGAAAATATGAGCTGTGGAAATATAACTCTCTACAGCCAAAAAAGAATACAAAGGGTTGGAGGGCAAATATTAGATGTAGAAATAAATATGGTTGAGATGGAAATGAGATGGGAAACAAAAATTAGCTTAACTCTCATTCCCATCTCATTTCCAATCTCTTAACTCTCTGTTACTATCTCTGACTCAATGAATGAGACGTACAGTATTCAATGAGACTATGGTTTGGCTCAAGACTCAAGAGCTTCAATTGCATGTGGTGAAGATAAGTTGTGTGCAGAGTAACGATCATTAATTGGGTTTGAAGAAGTAAATTGGATCATAGTTTACCCGAAACAAAAGAATGTGAACATTTTGAAGCCGGATAAAAGGATGAATCTTTAGTGTAGGTGTGGTGATGAGCACACTCCCCTTTTTCTTTTTCTTTTTACTGTTCACGACATGCTCGGCACTGTTCACGACGTGATGGGTACTGTTCACGACGTGCAGGGTACTGTTCACGACCTTCCCGGCACTGTTCACGACATGCCGGGTACTGTTCACGAACCATCACGTCGTCCCCAAAAACCGGAGAGCTGTCTGCTCAACTCCCACTATAAATACCCCCTTTGGTATTCATTATCGACACACACAAAAAAAACTCTCATTTTCTCTCTCTAAATAACTTTCCCTCTCTAAAAGGAGCTCTCTCCAAGCTCTCCCCAGCTCTCCCAGCTCTCTGCAGCTCTCCCAGCTCTCCCAGCTCGGCGGCTCTCCCATCTCGGCAGCTCTCCCAGCTCGGCAGCTCTCCCAGCTCGGCAGCTCTCCCAGCTCTCTGCAGCTCTCCCAGCTCTCCCAGCTCGGCAGCTCTCCCAGCTCGGCAGCTCTCCCAGCTAGGCAGTTCTCCCAGCTCTCCGCAGCTCTCCCAGCTCTCCCAGCTCTCCCAGCTTTCCCAGCTCTCCCAGCTCTCCGCTCCCTGCAGCTCTCCGCAGCTCTCCCAGCTCTCGGTGCAGCTCTCCGCAGCTCTCCGCTCTCCAGTTCTCTCCTACCCGCCTCAGCAACGAACTACGAATGGCTTGATCCCCAATCAGGAGTACGTAGGCAGCCCTCCGGGCACAGCTATAAATCACCTCTTCCTCCTCATTTGCCGACCGGAACGCAACCGGCTCTACCTTAACAGAAAATCCCCGAACCTCCCCGATACAAATTGATTTGTGTGAGACGTGCTCAAACCCGTTCCAACATTTAGTTCTTAGCTTTTAACTCTCAACACCTTTTCTCAGCATCGTTGTCCCGAGACATGTAAGAAGCTACCTCAACATGGAGATGCACAGATGCAAAATGTTTTTAAAAAAACATGGAGATGCACCCACAGTAACATGAACTTCAGTAGTCGGGCTTTTGATCAAGATTCAACTTCAGGAATAGAAACATAGAAAATGAGTTCTGATTGCTCATTTATTGTCGGATCAAGCAGCTTGTAGAGCTTGACACAACTCCTAAATCCTTTAAATATGTATCACGATGAGGTGTTCAATCCGGATATGAATTCGGTTTCGGTTCACTAGAAATAAATGCCATACTAAATCTATATCTATTTTGGTTTTATTCGGTTTAGATACTCTTGGTTCTCGGATTTACTCCACGAACGAAGTTTTAAGTTTTAATAACTTCTTCCAAATTTAAAATCTCTGAAGGGTATCACTAACATACCTAAATGCTATTATGATTCACATACCTTGTGTATTAAATTTATAGTTTTTAAAAATTTCGTCAATTTTTAGGTCTCTCTTAACATATCAGTTAGCAAGCTAATTCACACAACTCAATGAGAATCTAATAGCACGGTGATTCTATTAAAAATTCCACCAAAAAAAAAGATGTAAAAGCTCAAGAAAAGGAAAGAAAAGTCGTAAATCCGTTATCGAACCAAACGACTCGGAAAAAACTCGGTTTTTGAAGGAAGCTTTAAATTTTAATTCTTAAAAACTCATGGTTTCTCCGGTTATCTTTTAACCAAACCGATATACGAGTCATTAAAAGATAACCGGAGAAACCAGGAGTTTTTAAGATTCCAAGATTCTCATCTCTCTCTATCTGTTACAACTACGCCGCCAATTTTATTCTCCGATAAGCCATCTCTTTCTCCTCCTCCTTATCACCACCGTCGTCTCTTACGTCGCAACACGCAGATAGAATCATTTTTGTGACTGAGAGGCCGATTTCATCTCCGCCGTCGACAACCAATTCGGAAATCCTCTCTCCGCCACCATTATCAGCCTTCTTCCTGTCGTCTCTACGTCGCTTACCACATCGTCCCTCAACGTCTTTCATTCACTGATCTTGTTGGAGGTGGGCCTAGCACCCCCAATTAGTTAGGCCCATCTTAGGAAAGACCCCTCTTCAGCTCGGTCGCCGGCCTGAAAGCACCGACCCGCAAGGCCCCTCTTCAGCTCGGTCGCCGGCCTGAAAGGGCCGACCCGCAAGTCCCCTCTTCAGCTCGGTCGCCGGCCTGAAAGCGACGCACCTCGGGCCCGGTCTGACACTTCAAGGCAGGAATGTCAGAAGAGCAGAAGGCAAGTGGGAGTTGGTCGAGCAGTGTATTGTCTGAGCAGGAGTATGGGCTGACCTCGACATCTCACCAACCCTGCAGACTTGACAAAGGAGAAGAAGACACGTGGAGAAGTTGGTCAAACAGTGCGCTGCTCTGCAACACGCCACGCCGAGCTCATCATGACCCCCATCCTCGAAAGCCGGAACACGCCTCCTAGGCCACCTTACCCGTGAAAGAGGCCGAAGGCGCCACGTGGCCCCGAGATCCCGGGGAGCAGGAAGCCAACCTCGGCTATATATACCCCTCAATGTCATTAATGAAGGGGACTTGGGATTTCGGACATTTTTGGACCTACGAAGTTACCCGATCTCTCTCTCTCTCTTTGTAACAAAGCAACGATTTAGAACGCCGAACTGGATGTCCTTCGGAACCAGTTCGTAATTCTAAATTGTTCATTTCTCCCACTATCAATAAAAAGGAACACGGCCCCCGGCCTACTCATCTTTCTCCCGGCCTGCCTTAATAGTGGTTAAACTGCTCCAATTAAGGAAAATCTCACCTCTCATCTCCTAATCACCCTGTAAACATACTTAGTGATCCCCGGGATCAACAATTGGCGCTAGAAGGAGGGGCTAAGAGATTCTTCTATACGCAATGAGCAATTCAACCACCACCGCAACCAAAGCAACGATGGCAATTCCGCCCCCAAGAGTGTTATCAGACCAGGACACCCCGGCCCGAACAACGGCCCAGGCCCCGACAACGGCCCCGCCAACGACTCAAACGACGGCGACCATCCCATTGTCAGCCCAAGCAGCTGCCAACCAGACGACTCCTCGAGAGCAGTTCTTCAGGGCCCCGCCCCCGGCTTCGGCACCTGCTCATCCCGACGGCTCCGCCGCCCACAGCGCCCCCCGCGTATCGGAAGATCAGCCCACGCTGTCCGCCGTGATGCAGACCCTGCTCGCCCGAATAGACGAGCTGACGCGAGCCACTGACCAACGGTTCGCCACGCTAGGGACCTCCCGTGACCGGTCGGACAACACCGGGTCCCCCGACGTCCATCTCAGGGAGCCGGCCTCTCGGGAAGAAACCCCCCGTATCCGGATAAGCCGACCTGGCGACTCACCGTCAGGGTCAGAAGGACCGGGCGGACGTTTCGCCCCGGCCGTAGGCAGCCACCCAGGCGACGAAGCCCACCATCTCCGATCCAGCGCGGAGCGTTCCAGGGACGCCGAATTCGAGGCCATGAAGGAGACAATCCGCGCGATGTCCTCCAAAATCCATCAGGCCACCAGCGCGGCCCCAGAAATCGATCGCGTCCTCAAAGAGACGCAAAACACGCCGTTCACCCCCCGGATCGCCTCCGTCCCGCTCCAGCACCTCGGAAAGCTCAAGCTCCAGCCCTACGCGGGCACCACCGACCCGGCCCAGTATCTTACGGCGTTCACCATCGCCATGGGCCGCGCCCACTTCTCACCGGATGAGCGCGAAGCCGCCCACTGCCAGCTCTTCGTAGAGAACCTCACCGGCCCGGCTCTCACGTGGTTCTCTCGGCTGAAGACGCACTCCATAGACAGCTTCAGAGACCTATCGACCACCTTCCTCGAGCACTACTCCATCTACATCCGGCAGTCCGCATCCAGCGCGGACCTCTGGGCGGTGAACCAAGGAGCAAAGGAGTCGATCAGGTCCTTCATAGAGCGCTTCAAGGCCACGGCCTCCCAAAGCAACGTGACCGACGAGTCAGCGCTCCCCGCTCTAAGAAAGGGACTGCGGGCCGATTCGGCCTTCAAGGACGATATGAAGATCAACAGGCCGCGCTCGCTGGAAGACGCCTTGCACCGCGCTGGACTCTTCGTCGAGCTCGAGGAGGAGAAGGCGGCTGAGTCGAGAAACAGCGCCTCTCACAAGGCCCCGGCCCCGAAGGAGCGGCCCCAGGAAAGGTATCAGGAGCCTCGTCAACACTACGATGACGAGTACCAGCGCGGCAAGGGAAAGCAGGCCGCTGCATTCCTTGTCAACGGACCGCCCTCCGGCCTCCGTCTGCACAATCCCGTACTTCCCCCCAGCCCCGCGCCAGGGTTGCCTTGGAACAAGTACGTACGGGATCCCCACCAGTAGGATCGGCATCCCGACGAGCCGAGCGACAGGGAGTCCCGACCAGACGAGCCGTACGACAGGTCGGCCTTCTGCGATTTCCACCGGCGAAAGGGGCACCCGACCTCTCACTGCCGCGCCCTCCAAGAGGTCCTGCTGAACCAATTCCAACGGGGAGAAATCAGCGTCCCAGAATGGCTGCGTCCGCATGCCCGGGACGGCGACCGAGCGCAACCCCGCGACAACCGAGGTCGCGAGGATAACCGGGATAGGCCTTACAACCGCGCCCAAAACGACGACCGGCGGCGACGATCTCCTTCGCGAGACCGGGAAACGGGCAGATCACCTCCCCCGGCCCGGACTCTGATAGGGATGATCATGGGAGGCCTCCTCTCGTGTAACGACTCAGTGCGGTCGATCAAGCGTCATGAGAGGAAGACCGACGCCTCTCGAAAGTGGCACTCCGGACCGGAGATCGACGCTCAGGACACGGGCAAGAGGGGGATATGTTTCACCGAGGCCAACGCGGCCGGGGTCCACCTGCCCCACAACGACCCCCTCGTCGTACAAGTCCGCGTAGCCGACTGCGACGTTAACCGAGTCCTCGTCGACACGGGCAGCTCGGTCGACCTCATCTTCAAGGATACTCTGGCCAGGATGAATCTAAACGGGGTCGAAATCAAGCCGCACTCCATCCCGCTAACCGGCTTCGCCGCGGACACCGTCAACGGAATCGGCACCATCGAATTGCCGGTCTACGTAGGTCGGGTGACGAAAGTCGTCAAGTTCGTGGTCTTCGATACCACCCCGATCTACAATATCATCCTTGGAACCCCTTGGCTGCACTCGATGAAGGCAGTCACGTCAACGTACCACCAGTTCCTCAAGTTCCCCAACCAGGCCGGTACGTATACTCTTAGGAGTAACCAGAGGGTCTGTCGCGCCTGCTTCGCCATCGAGCATAAGCTGCGCCGCGCCGCGCCGGCCTGCTTGGCCATCAACACGCTTCAGCCCGGCGAGCCCGACGCCCAGGAGCTCCCGGGGCGGGACCTTGTCGCCCAGGTCAACATCGATCCGCGCGACCCGCCCGCTGCGTTGGCGTCGGCACCGATCTCGACGAGGGCATCAAGCGAGAGCTGGTTGAGTTCCTAGGGCAGAACGTCTCCACCTTCGCCTGGTCAACCGGCGACATGCCCGGCATTGACCCGACCACGTGCAGCCACGAGCTCAACGTGGATCCGACCTGCAGACCGGTCAAGCAAAAACGGCGAAAGCTGGGTCCAGAGCGCGCCCAGGCAGTCAACGACGAGGTCGAAAGGCTCACCGCGGCCGGTTCGATCACCGAGGTCAAATACCCGGACTGGTTAGCCAACCCGGTGGTGGTCAAGAAGAAGAGCGGGAAATGGAGGGTCTGCGTGGATTTCACCGACCTCAATAAGGCGTGCCCAAAGGACAGCTTTCCCCTCCCTCGAATCGACCAAGTCGTCGAAGCCACTGCGGGGAACGAGCTACTCTCCTTCATGGATGCCTTCTCGGGGTATAACCAGATCCCCATGCACCCCGATGATCAGGAGAAAACCGCGTTCATCACGGACTGAGGCATTTACTGCTATAAGGTAATGCCATTCGGACTCAAGAACGCCGGGGCCACCTACCAGCGCTTCGTCAACCGGATGTTCGCCGACCAAATAAGCCGCACCATGGAGGTATACATAGATGACATGTTGGTGAAGTCTTTAGTGGCGGCCGACCACGTCACTCATCTCCGGTCCTGCTTCCGGACGTTGAACGAATACAACATGAAGCTGAACCCGGCCAAGTGTTCCTTCGGCGTCACGTCGGGCGAATTCCTCGGGTACATCATCACCCAGCGCGGGATCGAGGCCGACCCCAAGCAGATCCGGGCCGTCATCGAGCTCAAATCCCCGGAGAGCACGCGTCAAGTACAACGACTCACCGGGAGAATCGCCGCGCTAAACTGATTCATCTCCCGCTCTACCGACAAGTGCCTCCCGTTCTACCAGCTGCTCCGAGCCAACAAGCGGTTCGAATGGGACGACAAATGCGAAGACGCTCTCCGACAGCTGAAGGAGTACATATCCACTCCTCCCGTCCTGTCCAAGCCAGAAGAAGGCGAAATCCTCTACCTCTACGTCGCCATCTCCGCGTCCGCGGTCAGCGGAGTGCTGGTACGGGAAGACCGGGGTGACCAAAAACCCATCTCCTACATCAGCAAATCCCTCGACGACGCGGAGAGCAGGTACCCGACCCTGGAGAAGCTCGCCTTGGCGGTGGTCGTCGCAGCTAGAAAGCTCCGGCCTTACTTTCAATCCCATGTGATTGCCGTCCTAAGCACCTACCCCCTCAGAACCATCCTCCACAGCCCGAGCCGATCAGGCCGGATAATGAAATGGGCTGTTGAGCTGAGCGAGTACGAGATCGAGTACCGAGGACGGACCGCGATCAAATCTCAGGCCCTGGCTGATTTCCTAGTTGAGTTGGCGCCCGAGATGGTAGTCAGCGAGGTCCCCGAAGTATGGAGCCTGCATGTCGACGGATCGGCCTCCAAGCACGGGTCCGGCGTCGGCATACGCCTCGAGTCCCCGACCAAGGAGATCCTCGAGCAGTCTTTCCGTCTGGCCTTCCCGGCGTCAAATAACGAGGCGGAATACGAAGCTCTGATTGCCGGCCTGCGTCTGGCAAGGGAGGTCGGCGCGAAGAAAATCCGAGCTTACTGCGACTCCCAGCTCGTCGCCAATCAATTCAGCGGGGAGTACGAGGCCAAGAATGATCGCATGGACGCCTACCTAAAGGTAACCCAAGGCTTGGCCGCAGAATTCTCCGAATTCACCCTGACGAAGATCCCCCGAGGCGATAACACTTCCGCAGATGCCCTCGCCGCGCTGGCCTCCACCTCGGCCCCAGCCCAACGACGGGTGATCCCGGTCGAGAGCATCGACTTCCCTAGCATCGAGCTGCCAAAAGGGGCCTACTTGATCAACCCCCAGGCCGCGGACCGTGACGAAGACGCGCCACCTCCCGAAGTTCTACCGCCACCCCCGGCCGAGCCCGAACTGCCGGACTGGCGAGTCGACCTACTGCTGTACATCGCAGACGGCATTCATCCCCCAGACCGGTGGGCCGCCCGGCGGTTAAGAAAGAAGTGTGCCCGGTACACGATGCTGGACGGCAATTTATTCCGGTGGAGCGCCTCGGGAACCCTGCTCGGCTGCCTCCACGGGCAGGAAACCATTGACATGATGAAGGAAATGCATGAGGGCGCTGGCGGAAATCACTCCAGCGGACGGGCTCTCGCCCTGAGAATACGGAACCAAGGACACTACTGGCCAACGATGCTGCAAGACTGTGAAAGATTCGCAGCCCGGTGCGAGAAGTGCCAGCGTCACGGCCCGCTCATTCACTGTCCTACCGAGCTCCTCGCCACTGCGGTCGCGCCCTACCCCTTCATGCGATGGGCCATGGACATAGTCGGGCCCCTTCCCCGATCTCGTCAAAAGCGCTTCCTCTTGGTCATGACCGACTACTTCACCAAGTGGGTCGAAGCCGAAGCTTACGCCAAGATCAGGGCAGAGGACGTCCGAAAATTCGTCTGGAAGTTCATCGTCTGCCGGCACGGGCTGCCCTACGAGATCGTAACCGACAACGGTGCCCAGTTCACGTCGGCCCTCTTCGAAGACTTCTGCGCGAAGTGGAAAATCAGGCTGAGTAAGTCCACCCCGAGATATCCACAAGGAAATGGGCAGGCCGAGGCCACCAACAAAACCATCCTCGACGGCCTCAAAAAACAACTAGACGACAAGAAGGGGTCCTGGGCCGACGAGCTCGATGGAGTCCTCTGGTCCCACCGCACAACGCCGAAGACGTCGACAGGACGCACACCGTTCAGCCTCTCTCACGGAGTGGAAGCAATGGCCCCCTCCGAGGTCGGGCTCCCCACTCCTCGCCGCGCTATGCTCACCCAGCAGCAAGCCTTGAACGACACCGTCCTACTCAGCGAGCTGGATTTTCTCGAGGAACAACGGGACCATTCCCTCCTCCGAATCCAAAACTACCAGCAGCTCGCCTCTAAGTACTACAACAAGAGGGTCCGAGGTAGGTTCTTTGCCGAAGGCGACCTGGTCCTCCGCAAAGTCTTCGAAAACACCGCCGAGCTAAACGCAGGCAAGCTCGGTGCACATTGGGAGGGCCCTTACCTTATCTCCAAGGTCGTGAAGCCCGGCGTCTACGAGCTAGTCACGATGACCGGCGACGCAATCCCGCGCTCATGGAATTCGATCAACCTCAAACGCTTCTACTACTAAGCCCCGGGCTCCATTCCACTCTCCGCCTTTGTAAACAAACGAACTACGATTGGCTTGATCTCTTCTACTAAAGGGTACGTAGGCAACCCCTAACCAGGGCTCAGCTATTAATCTAATAAAACATTTTTGACAAAGGAATAAGTTCCCCGACCTGTGCACAAAAGCCGAGCTCCAACGTTCGCACTAAAAAAAAAAAAAAAAAAAAAAAAAAAAAAAAAAACCGAACTCCAAACGCTCGCACTACAAAAAAAAAAAAAAAGAACCGAGCTCCAAACACTCGCACTACAAAAAAAAAAAAGCCGAGCTCCAAACGCTCGCACTACAAAAAAAAGGGGGCCGAGCTCCAGACGCTCGCACTACAAAAAAAATAAAAAAGCCGAGCTCCAAACGCTCGCACTACAAAAAAAAAAAAAAAGCCGAGCTCCAAACGCTCGCACTACAAAAAAAAAGGGACCGAGCTCCGGTGCTAGCTCTCCCCGGCACACAAGTTATAAGTGCCAAAGCCGAGTTCCAATGCTCGCACTCCCATAGTACACAATCAATAAGTACTAAAGCCGGGCCCCAGGGCTTGCACCTCTACTAGACACACAAGCATTAAGTGTCTCTAAGCCGGGCTCGCTACCCGCACCAAAAAAACAAGGTACACAAGCAATAAGTACCTTAAGCCGAGATCACCTCGCACCCACTAAAAATATTAAAGATACACAAGCAATAAGTATCTCAAGCCGAGTCGTACCTCGCACCCAATACAAGAGCACGGTCCACGACCTGCATACATGACAGGGTACGGTCTACGACCTACTCTACCGATCAAAAAGCTTCGAAACGGCACTTTACAAAAAAAAAGGGGCCAACGGCCTCGATTATCACAAAAAAGCCAACGGCCTCGTTATTATACAAAAAAGGGCCCACGGCCTAGTCATTACAAAAGCCTCGAAACGGCAAGGGCCAACGGCCTCGATTATCACAAAAGGGCCCACGGCCTAGTCATTACAAAGGCCTCGAAACGGCACTTACAAAAAAAAAGAGAAGAGAAAAGGGGCCAACGGCCTTGTTATCATAAATAGAGGGGCCAACGGCCTGGTCCTTACATAAACGGCCTACGGCCCGGTCTTTACAAAGAGAGAAGAAAACAAAAAGGAAAAAACTACAAAAGTTTTTACAAGGCCGCATCGGCCGGTTGGTCTTCGCCCCCGTCAGCACGGGTACCATTTAAATCACCCGGGCCCACCATCCTCGCATTGGTGCCGTACTCACCAAGGAAGGGCTGCTCAGCTCCCTCTTCCCCAACCACGGCCTCCCCGGATGGCGCTTCAGTACCGGCCTCCCCGGCTGGCGCCTCGGTACAGGCCTCACCGGCTGGCGCCTCGGTACCGGCCTCGCCGGCTGGCGCCTCGGTACCGGCCTCGCCAGTTGGCGCTTCGGTTCCGGTCTCACCGGATGGCGCGTCGGTCCCGGCCTCATCAGCAAACGGGACCAGGGGATCTGCTTGGATGGTCTCAGCAGCCGAGGGAGCGTCCTCAGTCAGATCCACATAGGGCGCCTCCGAAGAAGCGACGGGCATGAGCCGCTCGAGCTGGACGCCATGAGCGCGATCGAGAGGGATGTCCAGAACTTCCGGGGTCAAGTCCGGAAAATCCATCCCATCCAGCACGGCACCGAATGCCTCCTCGTCCTCGTCCAGCTTCTGGTACCGGTACCACGGCACCACCAGACTGTCCTCGGCCTCCATCCTCCTGAGGCATGCCTTCACGCCAATCACCTGATTGTACATAAGGTGAGGCTCTAAGGCCCTCTGGCGCCCATCGAGGTGAGCGCGGATTTTCTCCATCTTGGCGGACCACTTCCGGTTCCGCGTCTCCCACCGGGCCGTTACCCGCTCGCCCTCCGCAGCCACGGCCACCTTCGCCCGGCCTATAGCGGACTCCAGCCCCTTAACCCTGGAGCGGAGCGTCTCCCTCTCCCCCTTCAGGAGCCCGACCTCCTCCTCCAGAGCAGCCGGCCGGGCCCGCTCAGCGGCAGACCGGGCCCTCTCAGCCTCCAGCTCGGCCTGAAGCCTGCCCACCTCGTCAGCCCGGGCCCGCGCCCGCGCCTCCTCCTCCTCCAGCCCCTTGACCTTGGAGCGGAGCGTCTCCCTATCCCCCTTCAGGAGCGCGACCTCCTCCTCCAGAGCAGCCGACCGGGCCCGCTCAGCGGCAGACCGGGACCTCTCAGCCTCCACCTCGGCCTGAAGCCTGCCCACCTCTCCAGCCCGGGCCCGCGCCCGCGCCGCCTCCTCCTCCAGCCCCGCTGCCCGAGCCCTCTCATTCTTCAGCTCCTTCTCGAGCCCGCGGAGGAGAAGGGACTGGCCCTGCGAACTGGCTTCCCGGCTCGCCTGCAAAAAGCCAAGCGACGCGTCCTTCTCGGCGAGTCGCTTCTCATAGGCCTCCGCCAGAAAGGCACTAAGGGCCATCGTCTGCATCGAAACAGTTGTTAGCAAAGACGCACGACAAATCCAGCTAAAAACAGTGAGATCGGAACAAAAACTTACCCGCGCTGCGGATCGCGCCACCTGGCGAAAGGTATCGCCCTCCGCCATCTCCAGCGGGACGAAGTGCGGGTGCTTATGCCCGAACATCATGGCCTGCGCCAGCTCGGCGCACTCGTCCTGGTCCACGATGATCTGGGAATTGCCATCTTCGTGGCAGAAATAGAAGCTGTAGTCCCGAGGCCCGTCCTCGGAACCCTCCGAAGCCCCACCACTCCGGTCACCGGCGGCCTCCCGCCCTTCTTCCACAACGACGGCTGCATCGCCGCCCTCCGTCGCCCGACCAGCGACATCTTCAGCCGCAAGGGTCCGGGCCCCTTCGACCTCCCCCGCAGGCACCTCGGCCGCAGGTGCCTCGGCCTCCCCGACAAGAGCGCCTCGGGAGCCCTCGGGCTCGCAACCAGCCTCTTCAGGCCGGCCAGACTCCCGACCTGAAGTCGAAGACCCCTCCTGCGTTCCTGTGGCATCTCTATCAGCCCCAACTTTGGTCCTCTTCTTCTTCCTGCCAGCCCTAGCACTGGCAGCGTCGGCCCCCCCTCTTCTTCGAGAGAGCCGCCTCGGAGGCCTCCCCCCCAGTCCGCGGCACCGGGTCTCGCCGGACCGGCACCTCAAGTATCGGCGGCGGCGGCGCCACAAAGGAGTCCGCGTACAGCGGATTGGCAAACCGTGCTCGACCTACATTGGTGGCAACCATCAGCTCGGCAAAAAAAAAAAAAAAAAAAAAAAAAAAAGGAACCGACCTCCGGCCATCGCAGCTTCAATTCTCCCCGAGGTGAATGACTTCCACTCTCTGTCGTGCACCGACCTAAGCACAGCAACGATACCCGCGTAGTCCGGCAGCTTAAATCTGGAAGAGTGAGGACCTGAAAACAAAGCCAACAGCATCAGTCAGACAAAACCGAAGAAGAGAAGTCAGCTCTACCTGCAAATCCCTACCCGGGGAAAAGTTCCAATCCCGGGTGTATCTCGCCGACGGGTCAAGCCCAACCACGTCAGTAGCCCGGATGTAGAAGTAGCTGCGAGACCAGTCCTCGACCTTCGACAGCTTGCTCGCCTTAGACCCCGAGCTGGGTGCCTCCAGGACGTTCGCCGCGGGCTTGAAAGCGGCATAGAAGGTCCCAGGAATCCCAGGGTTTGCCTTCTGCTGGGTGAGCGCCTCGAACATAGGCACCGTCACCTCCACGTCGCATTCGTGCCCCAAGGTCAGCAGCACGATCATCCCCTGGATCGTGGACGGGCAGACCTACGAGAAGGCCAAGCCCCGCGCCCGGCAGTACTTGACGAGCAGCTCGGGGAGAGGAAGGCGCAGCCCGCACTTCTGGAAGAACCCCTCGTACAGGCAGGCGAAGCCCACCGGAGGGGTCCACGGGCGCTCGTCCGCCCTGGGAATCCTGAGCTCGACGCCAGCAGGGAAATCGCACAAATCCCTCAGCAGAGTCACCGATTCCGCTGTGCTCCAGGTCGGTGACCCTCCCTGCTCGTAAGGAACCAGGGGAGACCTCACCCTGGCCACTCGTACTCCGCCGCCGCGGCCGCCCTGACGACCACCCCGGTCGCCCAGACGCCCGGTCCCTCTCCCTATCTGAACGCCACCGCGACCACCTGAGAAGGACCCTGCCACCGCCTTCTTTCGGAGAGGGATCCCAGGGAGCAGTGGGGCGGCCCCCGAAGTCGAAGGAGCAGACTGTCCCCCACTGTCTGCACCTCGACACGGAGAGGAGGCACGGCCGGACCCACCGGAGGAAGAACTCGGAGAATCGCTACCGCCACCACGGGACACCGATTCTTCGCTCGACTCAGCCCTAATACCGTCTAACATCGGCGCCATTGCACGGAGAGGAGGAAATCGAAAAATACAGAAAAAGCAAGAAGGGAAAGGAAGAAATCGGAGAGAAGAGGTTACCTTAGGGTTATGCGCAGAAGGTTTTAACAGGAGGAGGAAGAAGGGTTTAAATAGAAGAAGGGGGACAGTGAAGCGACGCCTGGACACGTGTCGAAAAATACACGGCCGCCCAGAAACCTAATGATGACGCCTCTTCGCTATCCCCACGCCAAAAAAGCAAAGGACGCCTCGGTAAACGTGAAGCGTCTATCGCACGACGCGCGTGGGCGTCCCACGCAAAAAACGAGGCGACCTTTCACTCTCTCACGTGATGGGCACTCGCCAACCGTCTACGGATCCTCGGGAAGATCAACACGTACGAGCACGGACTCCCCGTCCTAAGATGTGCCGAACTAACATCAGATCAACTTCGGCATGCTCGCTTCGCCTCGCGATACCGAACTGGGGGAGGGCCTATTGTTGGAGGTGGGCCTAGCACCCCCAATTAGTTAGGCCCATCTTAGGAAAGACCCCTCTTCAGCTCGGTCGCCGGCCTGAAAGCACCGACCCGCAAGGCCCCTCTTCAGCTCGGTCGCCGGCCTGAAAGGGCCGACCCGCAAGTCCCCTCTTCAGCTCGGTCGCCGGCCTGAAAGCGATGCACCTCGGGCCCGGTCTGACACTTCAAGGCAGGAATGTCAGAAGAGCAGAAGGCAAGTGGGAGTTGGTCGAACAGTGTATTGTCTGAGCAGGAGTATGGGCTGACCTCGACATCTCACCAACCCTGCAGACTTGACAAAGGAGAAGAAGACACGTGGAGAAGTTGGTCAAACAGTGCGCTGCTCTGCAACACGCCACGCCGAGCTCATCATGACCCCCATCCTCGAAAGCCGGAACACGCCTCCTAGGCCACCTTACCCGCGAAAGAGGCCGAATGCGCCACGTGGCCCCGAGATCCCGGGGAGCAGGAAGCCAACCTCGGCTATATATACCCCTCAATGTCATTAATGAAGGGGACTTGGGATTTCGGACATTTTTGGACCTACGAAGTTACCCGATCTCTCTCTCTCTTTGTAACAAAGCAACGATTTAGAACGCCGAACTGGATGTCCTTCGGAACCAGTTCGTAATTCTAAATTGTTCATTTCTCCCACTATCAATAAAAAGGAACACGGCCCCCGGCCTACTCATCTTTCTCCCGGCCTGCCTTAATAGTGGTTAAACTGCTCCAATTAACGAAAATCTCACCTCTCATCTCCTAATCACCCTGTAAACATACTTAGTGATCCCCGGGATCAACAGATCTCTGTCGCTTGTTTTCTCTAGTTACGGCGATTTTGAATTAGCCGTCGTCTTCTTCCTTGATCCAACTGCATCAAAACTCTGCTCTGTTTCCATCGCACATTCCTCAACAGGCTTGTTCTTGCGTCCATTGCCTCTGGTATTGTTCCCACTCTACATTCCGGCGACTTTTTCTGGCGTATTGAACTTCAAGATTCCACTCACGGCCGTCGTCTTCGTCTTTGAATTAGCCGTCGTCTTCGTCTTTGGATCCAACTGCAATCAAACGTCCGCTTTGTCTCCATCATACATTCCTCAACAGGCTCGTTCTTGCATCTATTGCCTCTGGTATTGTTCGGACTCTACACTCGGGCGACTTTTCCGGCGTATTGACCTTCAAGATTTTCTTAGACTCGAGTTTTATTGTTTTCAATATTATGTGAAATTCTCCACACAATCTCTGCAGTTCTCTATATTTCGAGTTTTGTTGTTTCAATGATCATGTGAAACTCTAAGTTTTTTTTTGTTTTTTTAAGATCCTGTGAAACTTTCTACATAACTTTTTTTTTTAATTGAACTTTCCACATAACTTCTATAGTTCTGTGAGAAACTTTGCATATTTTTCAACAGGCTCGTTCTTGCTTCCATTGGGTTCGGCTTTAATTACTCTGACTCAACATTTCTGGCTTATTGACCATCAAGATATATGGCTCTACGTCCATGCGTGCGATTTGCTCCTAGTGACGAGGAGGTTATAAGAGTGTTTTTACAACCATATGTCAACAATGTCTTCATTCCCCACTGTCTCATCACCGAGAAGGACGTGTATCAAAGCCATCCTGGTATCCTTTACCCCATGTTTAGCATATGATTCAGGCCAAAAGAGTATTGGTATTTCGTAATTAGACGTGTCAAAGGACCAACAAACAAAATAAAGCGAATAGTTGGAAACGGCAATGGCAATGGGAGGTGGTTTGAGCAAAAGAAAATCGCAATTATGGAGGGTGATGTTACTATTGGGTATAGGCAGAAGCTGATTTTCAAAAACCAAGCAAGGATTCACACAGGATGGCATCAGTTTGAGTACAGCATCAACTCTCAAGAGTTTCAACCTAGTGTCGTTAGCCAACATAGGTGAAATCCGTATTCAACAATTGGCGCCGTCTGTGGGGAATGAAGATTTTTTAAAACCAAAAATCGGACGATGGCAATATCTCTGATCTCTCCCATTGCATGTATCGACCATGATCTCCAACACTCTAACTCACCATATAAGTTTTCTCATATTTACTTTTACACGAATTTTGCACCAATTCAATTGGTACGAACTTTCGATACTGGTATTTTGTAACTAGAGATGTCAAGAGATAATTGAACACAGTTAAGTGTACTGTTGGAAATGGGAATGGAAATGGGAGATTTGATCTCGGAGGGAGGTGATATTATTGGGTATAGAGAGAAGCTGGTTTTCAAAAGCCAAGCAATGTTGCACACGAGATGACATCAATACGAATACAGTCTCAAGTCCCAAATGTTTCAAAATGTGGTTGTGAGTCACCTTGTGTATTAGGTAGAAGATGATCAAACTCTACCATATATGCAGATTGAAGAAAATATGGATGCACTTGTTGAACTAGTTGATGATGCAGCAGTAGCGCAAACATTTTTTAACGAATACCAAGAACTCCTTGATTGAGCATTCCTTCTTGATCTCTCAATTTTCATTTAATCTCTTTTTTGAACATGAAACTCAAGTTTTTCTTCTTTCAAAATTCTGTGAGACTCTTTTGTTTGTCCAATATTCTGTGAAAGTGAAACTCTATACAATGTACATCATTCTATGGTTTATGTATGGTTTTCACACTGAACAATCAAAGGAACTGAAGCAATCTTTGGAATCTAAAGATGAATGTGTACTATTACGAGATTGGAGTATCGAAAAAAACAGAGCTTTTGTTTTCTAGTAATAGACTTCTTCTATACAGAAATGGCGTGTTACGATAAACTTAGGTTATCGTTCAGTGAAAAATGCAGAGCCCAAAAATATTTTGTCATTGTAAATAACAAACACAACAAAACATATTTACTGCAGCCCTCACCACACGATGCTAGAATAGATAATAAAATGTTCTGTATAGGAAAACCAACAAAAAGGCTAGATTAGGCTTCTTCTGACAAATAAAAATCTGAATACATCAAGCAAGCTGAGAACATTTTGCACCAAGTTTTCCTTCCCTCCGATCAGGACTTATTGATACTAATAAAATTGCAGCCTCTGCCTCCATCTGATAATAAGCTTGCATCCTAAGTTATTTCTCCCATATGCTGCAATTAACATATAATAGGAGACGAGATCTCTTTTCCATGGCCATGAAATCATTGTCTTATATGTTGTATTTCTCAAAGCTCACCCGCTCATATTGTAAAGAAAGGATTTCCATGATAAGAGTAGCTTCTTCTCCTCATGGCCTGCAATGGTCAGACATTCATTAACCATCAAAGCTGAATTACTTGTATCTCAAGGAACCAAGAAACCATCTATGGGAATGGGAGGATGATCAAAAAGTTGGTTCAAAACTCAAAACCTCTAGATTCATCTCATTAGCTGGTTGTCTTCAGGCACCATCCTCTGTGATTTCTGAAATCGCAAGCTTTCGGTGCAGCATTATTTCAGAGGTATCTGATGTCCAAAGTTAAAACTTATAGTTGGACATATTTGGTTCTTTCAGAGGCAGAAACTGAAAGAATTATGGCTTTGCAACACTAGCTTCTTATCACATAAGCTACATGTTAATAAATCTAATTCACTCAATTCAATACATAAATCTAATAGCACGGTGATATACAAAATCCAAAAAAAACAAAAAAAAAACAGATTTTCTTTTTCATTATGTTCATCTTTATACGAGGACAGTAAACGAAGCCAAATAACAACATCGAACCAGAAAAACTCGGTTTTTGAAAGAAGCTTTAATAAATCAAAAATCCCGGATTGTCCGGTTATCTCAACCCAAACCGGTACGACTCAACCTTCCTCGACAGTTATATGATTTAAGTAGAGAGAGTTATTCAGTTAGATCCTAACGAACTTCAAAAGACTCCAAAGATTGCTTCTCTCTCTCTCTCTGTAACAACCAACTTCGCCGCCGATTTGATTCTCCGATGGCCACCTCAAGCCATCTCCTTCTCCTACTCCTTATCGCCACCGTCTCAGTTCTCACTCCCGCCGCTTCTCCTCCGTCACTAACGCCGCAAGATCACCAACACGCAGACAGAATCATCGAAGCGATGATCGGAGCTGGCGATTTCCGCGACTGGGCCGCCGATTTCCTCTCCTCCGTCGACGACCAGTTAGGAATCCCTCTCTCCGCCACCATTTTCATCCCCAGCGATTTCGACGCCGCCGACATCTCCTCATCTAACGGCGGCTCTCCTAATTCCGGTCGTCTCTCCGTCGCTTACCACATCGTTCCTCAACGTCTCTCGTTCACCGATCTCCGCCTCTTGCAACCTCTCTCTCGCCTTCCGACTCTTCTCCCCGGAAACTCAATCGTCGTCACAAACAACTCCGTTTCCGATTTTACCCTCGACGGGGTTCTAGTCTCCGAACCAGATCTCTTCCTCTCTTCTTCGATTGCGATTCACGGTGTCGCTTCGCCGCTTGATTTCTCTCGTTACGGCGATTTCGAAAACGGTGATTCTACTTTAGCCGACAGTCTCCGTCCCAGGTCTCGTCGTCGCCGTCCCGTTCCCCTTCCCCATCCAAGTCCCGAATCCAATAGCAATCAAGCCTCTGCTTCTGTCTCCATCGCACATTTCACAACAAGCTCGTTCTTGCTTCCATTGGCTCTGGCTTTCTTCTGATTCTACATTCCGGTGACTTTTTCCGGCGTATAACTGTCAAGATTCAACAAACGGCGGGAAAGTATTAACTCTTCCTTTTTTTTCCAAGATTCTGTGAAACTCTGTTCACAATTAGTTCAACTTTTGTTCTTTCAAAGATGTGAAGTTTTCTTCTTTCAAGATTTTCGACACTCGATTTTTGTTTCTATTTTCATGATACTGTGAAACTTTGTACATAAATTCTAATACAAGGATTTAAAAAGAAGAATTTTTGTATTATTATTATGAGATCGCATTAGCGAAAGAATCGAACTTTTTTTGTTCCTAGTTTACACTTCTAACGCTAAAGGTTAGGTTATTTGTTCACTGAAAAATTGCGGAGAAATAACGAACAAAAGATTTTGAATCAGAAAAACAAGTCTCTTCTATCTAATCTAAAAGGTAGTCACTGTCTTTGTCTCCAAGTTGGTACAGTCTTGTTGCTCTTCATTTTTTTTACATCAAGTCTACTCCGAAAAGCTTTCCTTTGGTTAAACTCACCGAGCAGTTTGATGATATGAAGTGATCTTTTGACTCGGATGAAGTTTGGTTCTTGTGGTTCCAGTACTCAACGAGTCTATGGTTCGGGTCAAGTGCTTCGATGGCCTGTAGAGAGGGTGTAAAGAGTAAAGATTATGGATAGGTTTTGAATGAATGGAGGAGGATTGGATTAAGCTTTTACCTCAACTATAGACGGCGAGAGAAAACCAAACATTTGAAGCCCGTTAATACTCTCAAACCGCGATAAAGTAGGAAGACCAAGATTTGTGGATGAATCTTTAACCCTCTGCAGCACCATCTCCCAGCATTGTTGAGGCGAGACATTGAAGAAGCTTTCGTCTGGAGATTCTTCCAGAGTGACCTGAACAACAGAGGAAAAGTCAGGTGTTGAAGATTCAGTTTTTATCCAATAGAATGTTATTAGGGGAAAGCTTTACCCTGAACAATGGGCCCATGAGTCCTGCATCCAAAACCTCGGATATGTAATTGCTCATTCTTGTTGGATCAAGCACGTTGTAGAACTTGACACGACTCATGAATCCTGTAAGTTGTATAAACCGGAATAACGTCAACAACAACCTTTTGAGCAACCTTCTGATTATGTCAATAATAATAATAAAGGGGTTTTCAGAGTTTGTACCTTTTGGGAATATAGCATGCTTATTGCACCAAAGCTTTCCAAAAATCAAAAAACCGAGGTTTATAGGCTCGACCGATACACTAAAGTTCTCTGAAGGGGTTAATTCGCCACTGGTGCTGGCTTCTTCTTTAAGGTCTTCGTGAAAATCCAACTCTAGGTCGATGTTCAGATCAAACGAACCTTCCTTTAGCTTCTTCTCCTCGCTAATAACTGAACCATTCTTTGTCTGATCCTCAACACGGTGTTCACTGCCTAATACTTTGGAAGCCCATATCTTCAAATCATCTGATTCCCCTTCCAATGCTCCGACCAACGAGCTCAACTCATCCATGGTGTAACGGAGAAGGATAAATCGATCCTTCTCTTCACATGAGCAGAGATCGTTTGAGTGTTTAAGGCACGCGTATTCTTCGGGAGAGCACTTGCAGCCAGAAGCCGAGAGATGCAAATCATAAAAACATGAAAAGCATTCCCTTTCACAGTTAAGATCAAACTCCTTCTCCATCTTTACTAAACTCAAAGAATCCCTTCCAAGAGCTGCGATTTTTCCCTCTTCCATCATCCGTAACCGAGCCTATAAACATTTTGGAAAAAAAATGAACCGATTTAAGCATTTGGAAAGTAGAAACCATATTCACTTATTCAGTATCATGACTCACGAAGTTAGCGTTTTTCATTACCTGGACTGCGTTGGTAAGTGTTCCGTTCTTGCCACAGAAACTCTTCCATCTCAAGTTTGTAGTATTTTCCTTTCCCACAGAATCTGAGAGTTCCCAAAGTGCCTTAACAGCTTCATAAGCTGCTCCAAGGAGAAGTTTGTCGTGAGATAGAGAAGTCTTCCTTGTATCTTTACTGTATAGTTCCACAGCGTTCTGTCCATGAGCCAACCAATCAACCGGAGCTACATTAACCGCTTCTGCACAGTTGAAACCGCAGTTGAATCCAGCATGATATGCCCTCGGGAATGTCAGTACATACTCCCCTGAATTCTGAACCACCCGATAAACCTGGACTCCCTCATCTTTTAGAATTGAAGGAGAAAATTGAGTAACCTGAAACCAATTAAAAAAGATTAGTTAGTCTCTAAACACAGTGGAGACTAAATAGGAAAAAATGACAAAATCGAGAGTAGATGTTTTCGTCCTAACCAGGCCATGAAGTAGATCAGGCTGTTCTTCAAACAAATCAGGTAGATGTTTTCTCATCGCCTTCTCGAGTGCGGTTGCATTGCTTCCGGGAATACCATACCATACTTTTGGCTCCCCAAAGTGATGATAGTTCAGTGAATATAGATGATGGTCCTCCACGTGCTGTTCCAGCCAAAAAATATGATCAATCATCCGAAACTCATCAGGAATGAAATTCAAAATTAATCAGTGTGTGAAAGTGTACTTACCCAACAAAATGAAGAAAAACACATTCCCACATAGAGCCATGGGACTAGAACTCCGGAGATATCACAATCCTCAAAAGAGAGTACAGAGCCAGGGAGACGCGGTAAGTTATTCAAGTTCCAGCCAGAAACAATGTACTGATCCATATCGCTACCGGTTAACATTTCCGCTCTTTTGTAAAATCCGCTACCAAGTACCCCATTCTCCAAGTCAGCTCCATAGTATACCTACAAACAGCGAAAAAAGGAAATTGGCCTTAGTTCATCTGTAGATGTCTGTGTTTTATTGGTGAAATGGTCTGTTTCTATACCTCCACTTCATCTGTTGGTTGCTCGACTATCCGCCAGTATTCGCCTTCTATTTCCTCCACAGACGGTCTCCATTTTGTATCTCCACCAGAGTCTTTCTTTTCAAAGTACGAGTCTTTAAAATGCAGAGCATATTTCTCAAACTCATTGAGAGTGAAGTCCGAACCAGAGTTAAAGCCGAATTTCTCTTCCGCCTTGGGAGAGGAAGCAGGTTCAGAGGGAGAAGAGCCAGATCGTCTCCTAGATGAACCCATTCTCGAGTTTCTTCTCCGTTTTCGTTTTCTGCTCTTGGGATTCTTCTTCATGGGCTCCCGGTTCTGAAGCAGGTCAACGTTCTGAATCCGGGTGGGAAACTTTGTATGCTCCCATATACTCTTCTCCTTAAGCCGGCAAGGAGGAGTCCATGTCGGTGGTGGGATAATTCGACAAATACCATATGGCTCTGCTAGTGGACGTATCTTTTCTATATAAGCAAGTGTATCTTCAAACTCCTGATGACCCAAAATCAACGAAGAAAAACTCAAAGCATCAACAAAAGAAACAAAAGATCTCAAAAACACCGAAATTACAGAAACAGCGAGCAATTAGTACCTCTAACGATGGGGAGAAGACCGGAGCTTCATCAACGATTGGCCTCTGCGCTTCAGCCGGTAACCATCTAGCAAGAACCTTGACATATACAAAACATTATGTAAGATCAAAGTTGCTTTAAACTTTTTGGAATGCATCAGATTACATTTACATAGAGTCATCTTACCTTCCGATGACGTGGACTATTAGGTGGTTCCATGTTAGTGTCCTTGTCCTTATCCTTGTCTGGAGGATGATTCTTCAGACACATATCCTGGAAAAACAGTTTTTTTGTTTGATTATGTCCAATGAATCAAAATTAACAGTTAGAAACTGTATCACAAGATCAAGCAAACACAAAAAAAAGATGAACAAAGTACAAAACAAATATAGAATTCAACATCAACGAATCAAAAAAAAAGACAAAGGGATCTATGATTACGTATTTGCCAAATGAAGTAAACAAACGAGATCCAAAAATAAAGCTAATCTATACAAATCAAAGACACAGCTAATGTTCTTGAGTGATATAAACAATAAACCAAAAACGTTGATTAAACGTAATTAATTGATTCAATTATCCTTAAGATACGAATTAACATCGAAAGCTAACCTCTTTGATCTCAGATTCTGATGGAGTAACACTGAGATGTTCCATACCGATTGAAAACACTCCTCAAAGCAAATTCTGGAAGCTAATAAGTTTCTTCGAAGAGAGCCCACGAAACTGAGAAAGACAACAACAACAAAAAACTCAAAAGATAAGAAAACGATGTCTATTAATAAAAGAAAAGAAAAAATCCAAAGGACACCAATTCAGAGAAGTTAAAAGCCCTAACCCTAATTGAATTCAGGGGATCAACAACAATAGAAGAGCAAAATCGAGAAATTTGAAATCAATCAATCACAACAACACGAGTTTTGAGAATTTTTTTATTTGCAGATTTTTGTTTACCTATTATATAAACGAGAAAGCTTCAAAGTTTGTTCCTTTTTTCCCCCAATTAATGCTTAGAAATACCCAAATCTGGGAAAATTAAAGAGAGAAAAAGGATTATATATTAATTGACCTAGTAACGAATAAGAAGGAACACAGAAAAAAACACAAACCGAACTTAACCAAGAAAAGGATTCCTCAAAAATTATCGATACGATAAAACAAAATATTATTTTATTTTTTTAATTAACGGAAAAAAAATAAAATAAAATTAAAGGAAAGGTCGATAAGAGATGAGTTTACCACCTCAAACGAACGGCTGAGATTCTTGCGATTTTCTCTTTTTTCTATACAATTTCTAATTTATTAAATAAAGTGATAAAATCCAACTATAGAATTTCCAATTTATATCTTATTTTGGTCTATTGAATCAATAAATTGGATTATTTTTCGACCAATATCTTTAGCTTCTATTTGGGAATGGATCAATGTAATACAACAAAATAAATGATGGATATTCGCATAAAATTGAATGCGAATTTGAGAAATGGAAAGATAGATACTGTATTTATCAGTAAAATTTCTGGAAAAAAAAAAGTGTCAAATTTTATTTTTATTTTTATGTATTTTTGATGTATTTTGATTAATATAAATAAAAATAGATGAAAAGAAAAAAAGAATTTCCAATTTATTAAATAAAGTGATAAAATCGAACTACAATTGATTTTTTTTTTAAATGATTAGAGAATCTTCAGACAGAGAAAATGATTTGAAGTTAGTTTCTGGGGAAACTGGTGAACACCCGCCAAAGAAAACGCAACGGATCAGCGGAAGATCAACACGGTACCGTACGATTTAATCTTGATGTATATTTACTGGATTACCCTCAAATCTTCTCTTTATTTACGGTTCTATGCTTCTATCGTCTTCTTTGGGTTTTGTTTTTTCTCTTCTCACCGCGTCGGAAAAGTAAACGAGATTGACCGTTTCTTCTTCTTTTTTTTATAACTAAAACGCCGTCGTTTTTAGGCGTAATTTAATATTTCTTTCTTTTTCTTTACCATTACTTTGAAATCGATCAGAAAAGTACACAAACATGTAAAAATGGTAAATATCAAAATTAGATAAAAATCATAAAGTTCAACTACAGAAATCACTAAAATACTGCAGTAATAAATAGACCGGGAAAGAAACGATGAGGAAAAACAAAACAAAACAAAAAAAGGCAAATTTGCAGAGAAAACAAAAAGATCATTTCAGTGTTTGTTTAGTACTACTAGAGTACTTTTTAATCAATCAGAGACGAATCTTCTTGCTTTTTGCTTCTGTCTTGTCTTCTTCTACTTCTCTCTTGTATTATGAAAAAATGCAATCTTTTCATGTAACATATTAAAAAACAAATACTTTTAACATAATCTTTCTGTCATAACGAAATTTCCATAAAATAAATTAAAAGCTGGGTGATTACAAATTGAGCATGAGCATTGTTGATCACGGGGATCACTAAGTATGTCTAAGGAATCGATTAGGGAGAGAGATGTGAGATTTTCGTTAATTAGAGAGTCAACCACAAATAAAGGCAAGTCGGGAATATTTTCGGGCACACCGGGGGCCGTGTTCTTTTTATTGATGAATGAGGTGAGCAGTTTAAAGTTACGAACTGGTTTCGATTGAAATCCAGTTCGGCGTTCTAGACGTGCTGCTGAGTTACAAACGAGAGAGAGAGAGAGAAAGAGAGAGGTCGGGTCACTTGTGGTAGATGAGATGCCCAATTTTTTCAGATCCCTATCATTAATGACATCGAGGGGTATTTATACCGGCAGTTGACTTCCTGCTCCCCGGGATCTCGGGGCCACGTGGCGCCTTCGGCCTGTTTCGCGGGTAAGGTGGCCTAGGAGGCGTGTTCCGGCTTTCGGGGAGGGAGGTCATGATGAGCTCGGCGTGGCGTGTTGCAGAGCAGCGCACTGTTTCGCCAACTCTCCTCCACGTGTCCTTTCCTTCTTCGTCGACTCTGCAGGGTTGGTGGGACGTCGAGTCGAAGCCGTATCCCTACGCGGGTAGGGCACTGTTCTACCAGCTCCCACGTGCCTTCTGCTCTTCTGACATTCCTGCTTTGGCGAAGTGTCAGGTCGGACCCGAGGTGCGTCCTTGGGAGCTCGGGAGCTCGGGAGCTCGGGTGATACGGGTGCGGTGCCTACAGGCCGGTCCGTATCACCCGAGCTAGAGAGCTCGGGAGCTCGGGTGATACGGGCGCGGTGCCTACAGGTCGGCGACCGAGCTTAAGAGAGACTTTTCCTAAGATGGGCCTAACTAATTGGGGGTGCTAGGCCCACCTCTAACAAGCATGAGCAACAGAATCAGGGTATTCATCAACATTGGTGTGTGAGCTCTCAAGATTTGGCTGCAGAAAAATGGTAAAAGCGTTAAATATATCAAGATCCTAGTACATTGCAAGTGAAAGAGACAACATTACTCACAGCAGAAGAAGAACTCGCAGTTGATTCAGTTTCTGCAGTTGCTGTACGATTCATCCGGTTAAATCGAGGTGGAATAACCCGGTTATCTTGAGGAGGAACAACCCGGTTCACTTGAGGAGGAACAACCCGGTTCACTTGAGGAGTCTCAACCCGGTTAGCTTGAGGAGGAACAACCCGGTTAGCTTGAGGAGTCTCATAAGTCGCTTCCTAAACCAAAAGAAGTAACATCAAGAAAATTGCAAACAATTTTACAAAATGATATAGAGAAAAACAAAGACTTTACAGGTGAAATTGTGATGTGTTTGCACTGAAAACATTTCACAGCTCGATCATCTTTTCGATATATGACTGTCGCAGCACATCCACCACAGACAAGAGTTTTAAGACTTGGCATAGGACGCGAGAAACTACAACAAGGACATATCACTGTTCTTCCTGATGAGCTTCTAAAAGTTATGTTAGATCTGCAGCTTTTACATTGAAACCTAGCTGCAATCAAATTCCCTGTAATAAACAAATCAAATATCTTAATACCTCGAAACATTATCATAACGAAAGAGAAAACAAACAGTATTTGAGTTATATACCGAGGTGAGGTTTGAATGGAGCGTGACATGTTGGACATTCGACTCTTTTTCCTCCTGTTTCAAGCTCAGCAAAATGGATTGTTCCTCGTCTGATTTCTAAGTTCTGCATAGCTCTGAGTCACATACAAACCAAAAATAAAAAATAAAGAGTTAAAGATAGAGAGATCAAATATTTTGAAAACTTGAAGAGAAGATCAAAGGATTTTTCTTACCTTGAAGATGAGGAAAAGAGTTTTGATATGAAGAGGAGATTATGAGTTATAACAAAGAGTCTTCGTTTGTCTTTTTATTAACCACCAACAGTCACGAACGTACGTTTTTAAGCAACTCTTCATTTACAGGAATTTAATAACTTGGAGAAATTCTTATCTATTTTCGCGAATTTCCCATACATACAAAGAATGAACACGCGATTTCGTCTCCATCTCCCCGCGAAGTAAAAAAATCCCGGGGAGGTGGAGACAAAAATACAAATATTAGGACATTTTACGTACTAGGGCCTATTATTTATTACGTACTAGTACATTTTAAGAATGAAAAATATGTTCTAAATCTTTGACTTTGAGCGTTATTACTTATCTTTAGTTAACTATTTAATATTTATGTTCTAGATTTGTTCTGATTTAAACGTTCTATTATATATATATATATATCTACTAGTATTCAACCCGCGCTAGCTATATAGAGCGAAGTAATTTTGTTTAAAATTGTTTTGAAATTTAAGAAAAATTATTTTTATCTGAATTTTAAAATATGTTTAAATAATGCTTATAGATAGAACTGTCAACACGGACTAACATGTCTACTTAACCCGTTTTGCAATAAATTAAAATATTATTCGGGCTAATCCGCCAAAACCTATAATCTTGAAAACACAACTCTAATATGCACCGCTTAATGATTATGATTTTGTGCCCATTATAAAAACTCTTTTAAAAAATCAATTTTCTCGTGTTAACTATTTATAAAATTAGTAAAATATTTTATAATAATTATAGTGAAAAATATTACAAGATTTCGAATATATATTTTCTTTGAATACGTATGGATTGATTAATATTTAATAATATCATAATATTAAGAAACTAAATAGTAAATAACATATTTAATGAGAAATAAATACTTTTCATATTCTCATCAATAATTTTAAAAGATAATTATATCATTTCCTATTTCAATTATATTTTATTATTTGTAATAAAATTTCATGTAATAACTTACAAAACAAAACTCATTTTCAAAAATGTATTCTGTAGAGATATTTCCAAAACGTTTCCATACTTACAATTTTCAAAAAAGTAATTTCCATGTTTCGAAACGTTTAGCTTTCGCATACCCAATTCCGTTTCCATCCAAAAATACAAGTCTTTTTGTTTTGAGATTTATTTATCAGATGCGTCTTTCACATTCAGACCAAATCAAGATACAAAATGTTCCAACGGTACATATGATCATATGACATCCCTTTTCATGGACAAAAAAGGACGGGTAACCGCGATTATCAGATGTTTCTAGAGTCTTTACAGAACATGGATTCTGTTAAAAGAGTCTAAAACCCTGACAAAAGCTTGAATCATATGTACAGAGGAAAGATCCTAAGTTTATAAAAAAACAAAAAAAAGGCAAACCAAACTCCAAACTAAATCGAAAATGAAGCAATTCTAATCGAGAGAAGACCAAGAGTCTGCAACTGCAGCTATCTAGTGTAGAGGCCGTTGCAGTATCCGTTATTATATCTTACATCAGCCAAGCCATTGGGAGATTTCTTGGAGGTTCCATTGACGAAAACGTTTTTTGGACCGTTACTAATCAGATGTTGATGAGCAGAGGCTGGATTCAGGACTGTGTCTAGCTCACCACACGATGCTGCGATGAGTCCTGCAAAAAAAAACAAAAAAAAAAGAGCAAAGATTGCTTAGAAGACTTGTGTTGATGCAAGAGAATAGAGAGATGTAAAGTTTGTATCTTTTTTAACTGATGACGAAATGGGTTCGTACCTATGAACAGAGGAGAAGCTTTCCCGGGTCTGGATTTGTACTCGGGGTGGAATTGAGCACCGATGAAGAAAGGATGGTTTGGAAGTTCAACAATCTGCAATTTCAATATAAGATTAGTAAGGACTTGAGTTTGTAGCAAATGGATTTGAATTAGAGACGGATAGTTTAAAGATTAAAACAGACCTCCATGCGTTTGCCAGTTTCATCTTTTGCAGCAAAAGAGAGACCGGCCTTCTCTAGCCGTTCAACCATATCAGGATTCACCTGCAATAGTTGTGTATGTCTAGATCAAGAATTCCATTTTATGTTTTCATTTTAACTGACGGATATTCAAGAATTCGTATACCAATCTATACCTCGTATCTATGGCGATGCCTCTCATCGACAAAGTTTTTGTTCCCATATCTGTAATAACCGAGTAGACAGAACCATGCTAAGTGAATCTATAGCATTCACAGAACTAATGGAGTAACTATAGATCAATGGTTCTTACAGTTTTGCGGATTTGCTGTCTTTGACATTGAAGATGGATTTTCTTGATCCTAGGCGCATAGTGCCTCCCATATGAGTTCTCGAACCCTAAATCCACCGAGCAAGAAAATAAATTGAGATCTAAGAAGGAAGTATAAGGAAGACAGTAATGAAGCTACATTTGAAGTAAAGAGAGGGAGAATCTAAGAACCTCAGGCATAAATATGATGCATGGATGTTTAGTCTCAGGTTTGAATTCTGTGCTGTTTGCGTCGTGCAAGCAGAGAACTGAACGTGCAAACTCGATGACAGCGACCTGCATCCCGAGACAAATACCGAGGAAAGGGATCTTATTTTCACGGGCGTATTTTGCAGCAAGAATCTTTCCTTCCACTCCCCTATCACCAAAACCTCCAGGTACAAGAATCCCATCTACGCCCTGAAGATACCAATAGAGATGAGAGAAAACACAAGGCGTCTCGATGATTGAAGTTGTAAAATGGCAAACATTTCAAACCTTCAGCAACTTCCAAGCAGCTTTATATGCATCTGGATTCTGCTTAAACGATAAAAAGGAAAAAGAAACATGATTCTAGTTTAAAACTTATAAGCAAGTAAAGGCATACTTGTGTAATTAAAATGTAATGTCCCATTTTACCGACCTCTTTCTCAGTTTCCTTTTCGAGATCACACGCTGGAACCCAATCAACTACGAGCTTTTTGCGACAAGCGACAGAAGCATGTAAGAGAGCCTATAAAAGTTATCCAAATGTGAGAACCGAGGCAAGGAAATCTAATCCAGACACTATCCCATGAGGTGATGTGTAAGTTCTACCTTCAAGACAGAGAGATAGGCATCAGAGAGGCCTGTATATTTCCCCACAACAGCGATTCTCACCTGTAAATTGATTTGATGCGTTAAGAAAGAGACATTGAGGTTACGGTTTATAAAAAGTTATTAAAAAAGCTGAGACCCACCGGCACATGTAAGTTGTCGCATAATTCGGCTCTAGAAGTCCATTCCTCTAGAGAAGGTTCTTTAACAATGCTGTTTCAAAAATAACAGAGATCACTTCCAATCCATTTGAGTCGTACATCAACCCACCACATACCAAGAAAACAAAGGACAAAACAAGATATATAATACATACCTAGTAAGATTGAGCACTTTCGAGATTGCCAGGTGAGCCTTCTGATCCTGTTTGAGGGAGTATGCACATTGAGCATTGTTTTCTTGATGATTTATAATAACTGGCGTAGTGACTATGAATATATTTAGTTGAGAAATAGGTACCTTAAGCAGCAGAGGAATGTGCCAGATGTTGGGAACGTCATAGAGAGTGAAGATATACTCAAGCTGAAACAAGTACCATAAGCTGATAAATAACTGAGATTTAAAGTAAATAACATAACAAGGAGGGACCAAAAGGCAACATCCTGGCATCTTACTGGGACATGGCAAAATTGAGCTAGTTTTTCTTTCACATTCTCCTCAAGTGCCTAAATGAAGAAAAAAATTGAGACTTTAAAATCAAATCAAGAAGGTAACACACCAAGAGACTATAAATTATAGATGAAACGTATTTAGAGTGAAGATGGAGACGCAAGCAAAACCAAACCTTTGTGCTCCGACAAGCTAAGATATCAGGTATCAAGCCCAAGCCTCGTAGCCCCCGGACACTATGCTGTGTTGGCTTAGTTTTCTGAAAGAACATACCCAAAAAAAGCAAATGAAGTTAATGTATACATATATGATCAAATGTTGTCACATCATGGCTGCTTCATTTCAGGAAAATTTATCTACCTGTTCACCAACAACATTAAGCACAGGCACGAGGCTGACGTGGACCAGACAGAAATTCCCTGGGCCTGAACTCAACCACCAACCAAATATGCAGTGGTTAATTTCATCATACCCTAAACTTCCAAACAGATTTTCTTTGCTTTTGGATTCAAATGGTATGAGGAAAATGATTCTTACCTACACGGTAAGAGAATTGGCCAAGCGCCTCGATAAAAGGCGCAGATTCAATGTCACCTGCAAACAAAAAGAATCTCTGTTTACACAGAAGAAGCAAAGATGACATCCAAAAATCCAATTTTGTTGAATTTTTTGTGTGTAACCTATAGTTCCTCCTAATTCGATAACGCAAACATCAGCATGACCCTCCTCTCCATCAACAGGAATAACAGCAACTCTCTCGATCCAGTCTTGAATTGCATCAGTAACATGAGGAACAACCTAAATCATTACAACCAAAACACTTTAAGTGCTACAAGAAACCAACATCAGAACATGAAATGAGAAAAGCTTAATTATTACCTGAACAGTCTTTCCCAAATAATCTCCTTTCCTTTCTTTAGCAATTACATGCTGTTGTGACAAAGACAAAAAAGAAGGGTATAAGAAGATTTCGTAAACCTAACTCAACAATCAACTTCCAATTAGTTGAGATCTAGATCTTTAACCTGGTAAATTTTCCCGGTGGTGATGTTATTGTCTCTGGTTAATTTGATATCTAAAAACCTCTCGTAGTTTCCAAGATCAAGATCTACCTTTTTGTCCGAATCACATAAAAAAGAAAAGATTCAAAAGTTGTTATAAAAAGTTGAAGTCTTATAAGTTTTTGGAAAAGTTGAAAAAAAAAGGTCATTTTTATTTACCTCACCACCATCGTCCAAGACAAACACTTCACCGTGCTCAAATGGAGACATGGTTCCAGCATCGGTGTTTAAATAAGGATCTGGAGATTGAGTGCTCCACGTAAGCAAAACATCATTTGACTTCAAAGCAGAGAGACAAGAGAAAGAAAGAGTAACACAGGAGAAGAAGAAAAGTAGTAATTTACCGATTTTGATTGAAGTAACTCGAAGACCACAAGCTTTAAGAAGAACACCGATACTACTTGCTGTTACTCCTTTGCCTAATCCACTCACAACACCTCCTGTCACAAGCACGTACTTCATCTTCTTCCTTGTGATTTCTGATTTTTTTTAACCGACTCAAAAAATCAACTAATCCTGCACAGTAATCACCAACCAAAACCAAATCAGTCAAGGAGAGAATCGCAGAAGTTTATTCTCTTTCTCTCGTACTCAAACAATCTAGGAGCTGAAGCAAGTGTGTTACAGGAGAGTAACAAAAAACCAAAAAACGCGAAGCTTTTGAAAATGCTTAAGAGAAAGTTTGGGTTTTTTTCTAGATTTAACATCTCCTTCATCCAAGCAAACAACTCAATCGCAGAACGCAGAGAAAGTTTGGGTTTTTTCTTGGTTCGAATCAGTATTACAAAAAGGGAAGGATTTGGAGCAAAAAGCCCTTGCATTTTCTTCTGTATCAAAACCCAGAGAGCAGAAACTCAAACACACAAAAGAGTCGGAGCCAGAGATTGAGGGAGTGAGAGAGAGAGACCTGAGCGTAACCGGCGGCTCTGGATTTTCGATCTCTTCAATAGAAACAAAGAAACTGTTTATTTGTGTCTCTGGGTTTTTGATGGGTCTATCGGATAAGGATAAAGGACGGCGAGAAAAGCGTGAAAATGGATAGAGAAGAGAGAGAGAGAAAACAAAAAAATGGAAAAGGGAGAGAAGAGGAGGTTTTGGTTTCACGCCATTGACGACGGAAGCCGTTTTATAAAGGAAAAGAGAAACAGTGGCAAATAGCAGCGAGCGCCTCTCTCTCTCTCTTTCTCAAAACCCCAAATGTAAACCCTCCACCTAATATAATATAAAATAAAATAAAATAAAAATACGTATTTGTTTTTTCTATATACAAACAAATACGTATATTTTCGGATACGACAAAATATTCTACAGTAATTTCATTATATACTGGAAGTAATGTTTGCCGGAAGGTTTTGATTGGTTGACAAATATATGTTATCTCTATAATATTATTTAATAAAACATTTCTAAAAATAAACTTTGTTTTGTAAATTATTACATGAAATGTCATTATAAATATAAAAAAATAATTAAAATAGGAAATGATTTAATTGTCTTTTACAATTAGTGATAAAAATATGGAAAGTATTTATTTTACATTAAATATTTTATCTATTATATATTTTTAAATTATAATCAATCCATATATATTCAAAGAAAATTGAATTTATCTATAATCATTAGTTATTTATAATCATTAGTTATTTTTTATAATCATTAGTTATTTTATATGTTTTCCAGATTTTTATGGTTTCCTTTTTATATATGTATATTTTGTTAAGTAATTTTACCATTTATAATTATGAATCGATTATTAATCTTACTAAATTTTTATGTTTTTTATTAATTGGTTATTAATCCATTTTAATTTTTTCTATTATAAATTTTTGATTTTTGTATCTTTTTATTAACTTTGGCTTTTATGGTCAATTTATATTTTCTATTTTTTTATAGTAATTTTACCTTTTAGGATTAGTAATCAATTATAAATTTAGAATTTACCTTTTAGGATTAGTAATCAATTATAGTAGTTTTTTGCAATTATAAACCGAAGCAAATCAGTCATAAATTTGGGACTATTTTGCAAGTCCTTAAACAGTCGCAGATAAGCGACTCTTTTCTGACCAATTTTTTTAGTCGGTAATTTGGGACTATTTTGCCACTGCAATACCAGTGGTCGCAAAGTAGTCGCACTTTCGTCCCACTTTTTTGCGACCAAAAAAAGAGTCACAAAAAGTGGTCGCAAAAACTGTTATTTCTTGTAGTGTAACTCGACACGCGTCACGATCTTGCGAGTTACTACATTTGAATCATCCTCTTTTAGATAGATAGATAGATAGATAGATAGATAGATAGATAGATAGATAGATAAAAGTTGAAAAATATTTTACTAATTTTATAAAAATTTAAACACAAGAAAATTGATTTTTTTTTAAAGTTCGTCAACTAACTACAAAACTAGAGTCATTAAACGGTGCATAATAGAATTATATTTTCAAGATTATAGGTTTTACGGGTTATCCCGAATAATATTTTAGTCCACTGCAAAACGGGTTAAAATTAAAATTATAAATTAAAACTATTAAAATTATAAAATTATAAAATTATAAAATGAATTTTGATTATAAAATTATAAAATTATAAAATTATAAAATTATAACTATTAAAATTTTTAACAAAACTAACACAATCTCTATAATATTATTTAAGAAGATATTTTTTAAAATGAATTTTGATTTGTAAGTTATTACATAAAATACCATTACAAATAACAAAGAATAATTGAAATAGGAAATGATATATTAGTCTTTAAAAATTATTGATTAAAATATGGAAAGTATATATTTTACATTAAATAGGTTATTTATTTTTTATTTTTTTAATTATTTTTAATAATATATATTTTAAAATAATAATCAATTCATATATATTCAAAGAAACAAAAATGTATTCAAAATCTTGTTATATTCTTCACTATAATTTATCATATTTTATTTGAATATATATTAAAACAAAGGTTAAAAAATATTTTACTAATTTTATAAAAATTTAAACACAAGAAAACTATTTTTTTTAAAAGTTCGTAGACTAACCACAAAAACTATTGTAATTTAACGGTGCATATTAGAGTTATGTTTTCAAGATTATAAGTTTTTACGGGTTAGTCCGAATAATATTTTAGTTCATTACAAAATGGTTTAAATAGACAAATTATTATAAATTGACAATTTTATCTATAATCATTAGTTTAGATGTATTGTAAAATTCAGATAAAAACAATTTTCTTATATTTCAAAATAATTTCCTTAAAAAAAAATACTCCGCGCTATAATTAGTGCGGGTTAAATCCTAGTATATAATTATAAGAAAACACCAAAAACTATAAATTATTGTAAAAACTAAAAATAAAAAACAACATGATTAAAATGAAAAAAAGAAGAAAAAATCGATAAATAAATCATAAATAATTATTCAAAAGAAAATAAACTTCATAGTAATAATGAAATATTCATGTATTGCAGAAAATTTGGGCATTTGGTTGGAGACAAATTTGGTTTGAAGGTGACAATCAAGAATTGACTTTATTAATCAATACAAATGGAGATGGTGCTGAAATTGGTAATATTTTCTATGACATTCAGCATTGGACATCAAAGGTTCATTTGTGCTCGTTAGATCATATTAATCGGAGAAGAACCAAGCTGCGGATCTTTTGGTCAAGAAGGTTCAAGAATTCGTTTAATGTATTCTAGTTTTAGTATTCCGCCTAAATGGTTGATGAACGCTTTGTATTACATGTTTACTATTTTTTTTTCAACACAAAGCATATATAACATTAACCTTGAACGTGAAATTACATAATCCTTTTACAAACTTGGAATTAACCAAAGAGGAGGATGAATACAACTTGAATAAAAGAGAGAGTTTGCAGGTCCTTGTTTTTCAAGTCAGTGAGCCACTTCATTGTAACATCTCTTGGTGCTTTGAAAGGTATGGTATTGAAAAAAAGATGTCCACATCGAGATGTCTTTGCATAGACTGTGGATACTGATATCGTGATCTTCTCCCTTTAAGTGTTTAATGAGAACCTGACAATCACCTTCAAAAATAATGTTATTGAAACCCATAAATTTTGCCGCTTGGACCGCCATTAATAAGGCTTTGCCTTCATCTTCCAATGGAGAAGATGCTTCTTCTAAACTAGCCGCTCCCCAGTATTTTGCTACTCCCAAATGATTTCTGATTATCCACCCTCTTGTCACCTAACAAGAAGAGGATTTATAGGCTGCATCAAAAATACATTTAAGGTATCCAGAAGCAAGACGAATCCAATAAGGTGCTCAAAAATCTACACAAACAATCATTAATTCTTTTTAACATGAAAAAATAATTGTGATTTTTCAAAAAAATAAAATAAAAAATATATATATATATATTGTGTAGGTGGTAAATTCGTAAACATGTATGAAACTATAAATTTCATTGATAACACACAAAAATCAAAAACGATTATGGTTCTTAGCTTTTTATCCTACTTGTATTTGTTTTTCAAAAAAATATGGGGGTTTTAGTTTTTTGACCCGTAATTTTCTTTCATGCCCAGAGCCAGACATTAGTAATAACACATTTAAGGTATAAATAATTTTTCTCAAGTGGAATTAATCCAATAACCTAGAGTAGTCACTTTCAAAACTATTAAACCAACACTCACTTGATCCCCCACACGTAGTTTTAAAACGATCAATATGTAATTAATTATATAAGTAGATTTAATATTTTTTTTAAAAATGGTATTTAAAGCAATAAGAAAAACACTGATTAGTTGATATTTTATGTGCTCTGTTTCGCCCATTGGATGTAAAATCTTGAAAGGTTTTGGGGACATGAGTTATTGGTCTGTCTTTACAACTGTGACCAATCAGATGGACCACTATAACGGTTTTAACGAATCACTATTTTCTTCTCCCGCTAATCAATCACTAATTTTATCTTTCTTTTTCCATCTTTTTTTTGTTGTTGTTGTGGTTGTCCACTTATCTAAATGGTACAGTTGAGATAGATGTTGAAAGCGCATTTGTGGCTAGATCTATGTGTTTGACTATACGTATGAGCATAAGGTAAATAACACATAGAGTTTTTTAACGAGGTTCGGTTTCCCTACATCCCCGGGACCTAGTCCAGAACGAATCCACTAGAACAAGATCACAACATACAATTGCATATGGTATCCAGCACTACGATGCCTACCATTCTTTTCTAGATGGACGAACTGTGGACACGGTATTGTAGGACCAAAATTTACACTACAGACAGGAAAGATTTAATCACAGTAATATGTAAATAAACAGTTTAAGGAACAGACGATTTATATACGATAAAGCAATACAAGATCTGAGGAGGCGAGATAAATCTCTTTCCTTAACTCTAAGAATCTCCCGTAGTGTGACGGGGTTTTATAGATCCATGAGTCCCAGGATACAACCAAAGTTTAACTGAATCATCAACACCATGATTCATATCTATCGACCATTATTCTACGATACTCTCGAAATTAAAAACTTACTCTAAGCAGTAGGGAATTGAAGAAACGATTGCTAGAACTTTTAGAAAGTGTTTATTGTGTGTCAGAGGATGATTTTTTAGGTGAAAATCGTGTTGTATATATAGGAGAGAGGCTAGGGTTTTTCCATGACAGAAAAGGAATATTTCTAGAATAACCTAGGCGGCTGCGCTTTTTTAAGTCGGCCCGCTGGGTATCGATCGATACCAAGGGGTATCGATCGATACCTCAAAAAGTCCACGGGCCCAATCAAGGCCCAAGATGCGAACGTCGCACGTATGGCTTTTCTTCTCTCATGTTGTTCATTTAAGACACAACCATTCCAACATATATACACGAGAAAACATTTCTCGGTTAATGAAAACATTTCATTAGAAAGAGCTTAACTCATTTCTTTTCACACTAACATAATTTTATCAAACCCTCAGGCTTTGACAAAAAATTAGTTCCAACAATCCCCCACATGAATAGAAATGACTCTAGACATATGAAAATTGAACAGACTAGACTTTACTAGACATACTTGACTAGACTCATCTAGACGTAGACAGACTTTCGAGAGTATACGAAAATGTAACTGTCACTGAATGGTAGCGTTTTTCAGCTTTGAACCAAACAATTTTAATATCTGTTGCGTTTACTCGGCCAGGAGGTGAACATGATGTCTTGAACCACCCGGATTTTGATGTAAACTGATACAACAGATATCGCACAGCGACATTTTCTCGTAGAACTTTGTTCTCTATTGGGTTCATTTTGGCCTTGAACATTCCTGGTATTCGTGAGTGAATTTGGAGAATATAGCCTTATCCTTCATTCTCCTAGAAACGGCCCCATTTCACACTTCACAAGGTGATCTTTTATTAGCTTGTTTTCAGAAGTGTCCTGTCACACTCCACTATATACACAACTATGCAATCATTAAAAGCCAACGCTTATCCTTACTATCCACAGGTAGCACTGTTTTATCATCCTAGGAACTGGGCAGAGACATAGTCTCACAGTGCTCAACTCGAATCAGTTTAATTTTGTTTCCCTTTGAACCTAGATCTTGGGATCTCCAGTCACATAGGTTGGGTATCTGTCAAACGTCATCTTTTTCTATAGGCTTTAAACCCGTTCCTTTTGATGATTTAACAAACTTGATCTCGGGGCTAACTTTTTGGGAAACAGATCCGCTAAGTTATCAGCCGTTGTGAGATCAGTTGTCTAAATGGTCTTATATCATTCTCGAGATTTGCCATTTTATAACTTACTCAGTGCCTGCGAGATAGCTCACTAACTCTCACAGTGTACACATAAAGTTGGCACTGGTTTTTCCCACATCGGGATATCTTCCACAAAGTTTCGAAGCCATTTTGCTTCCTCTGTAACTTTATCTAAAGCTATAAACTCTGACTCCTTGGTTAATTAGGCCAAAAGTGTTTGTTTGGAAGATTTCCAGGATACTGCTGCACCACCAAGAAAAACTATTATCCACTTATAATATCTATCAGGTTTACTAGGCCAAGAGGTGAACATAATGTCTTGAACCCCCAGACTTTGATGTAACACGAGACGCATTATAACGATGGATAATTCAACATTCTATTTGTGGTTTTCCACAGAGTATGACCTGGATTACTCATGTAGCGACTTATTTACTGAATGCGCCAAATCGGATCTAGTACGCTTCATCAAGAACGTTAGACTTCCGATAATTCTTGCATACATCACTTGTGATACAACTTTATCACAATTAGAGTTATTGCAAACTTGTTTGAGTAGTTCTCAAAACATTCTAGGATCTTGAGACAAGATTATCCACTAATCTTATGTCTATCAAACTTCCCACTAAACACTTTCTTAGTGTGTTGGATTATGTCCTTCTTGCTTCCATGATGAACGTGTCATCTTATAAACATAACAAAACGTATCCATGTGGAGTACTTTTGATGTATATCACCTTAAGTGATTTTGAAGCTATTTGACATCACTTTGTTGTCAAACTTTCCAAGCTATTGCTTAGGAGCTAACTTAAGCTCGTATAAGGACTTTGCAAGTCTACTTATTTTCTTTCCTTTTTCAGGAGTGACATAACCCTCGGGTTGTTTCATGTAAATCTCCTCTTCTAAATAGTCGTTTAGAAAGGCAGATTTTACATCCATTTGATGGATTACAAGATCTCATATTGCTGTGATTCCAATCAGCATACGACTAATTTCAACTTTAGCCTCTTCTGCTTCTTTACAGAAGTACCGGCATTGCTCGATCTAAGGTCCAATACCCGTCAAGCATCGATCGATACCGAGGTGTATCGATCTATACCTCTAAAAGCGTAAGAGCCCAAGAGATAAATTGCTCGCCTCAATTCGTGAGGTACTAGAGCTTATCCTTTACACGGAAACTCATGTTCAAAGAAAGACGCATTCCTTGGTTACCGTGATTACTTGGATGTCTGGTATATCTAATTTATACACCAGAAAGCAATCAGCACTACATTGTGTGCATATACACAATGAAGATACAATCCACCGTTTTTGGTCCGATTGTCACCTTCTTAGGTGGTTGCTAGGCACCCCCACACTTTCATGTATTTGTATAAAAACACATTACTTTTCCAAAGTTCACATAAAACATTTCCAGTGAATTGTGTGGTATTTAGTTCAGGATATAACTTGTGGTAAACAATACTTCCCCCCACATTTCTGGACTTACCCAGATTCCTGCAACATTGCATTCATCATTTCCTTGAGAGTTCTGTTCTTTCTTTCAGCAACTCCATTGGATTCAGGTGAATAGGGATTAATCGTTTGATGGATACTACCATGTTCATCTCCTCTATAACTTCAACTATATTGATAGTTCTTTCGAGTTGGTTTTCAACCTCGAGTTTAAACTCCTTGAGTTTTCCAAGGTCTCGTATTTGTTTCTTAGCAAATAGACATAACTATATTTCGTACAATCCTCAACGAAAGTCACGAAATATTTCTCACCACCTTTTGTATGAGTCAAACCAAGAGGTTCGCTCGATTGTGGTGTTTTAGTGAGTTTGGTTAGAACGCAAACCTCACACTCATCTTTGCTTATTTTGTATTTCTGGATCTCATTCAATCTACGCATAGATTCGAATATACTTTGACTGAAACATTCAGATCAAATACTAAGAGATTTTGTACCATAAGCAAATGATTTTTTCTCATTAATGTCAGCAACATTGGTTACATTAATTTTAAGTCCGACTGTCTCAACGTTAATTTGGACCAGTCCGTCCTTAATATAGACAACATTCTTTGTCAATACATGCTAATCAGCTTTGACAATTGACTATGAATTCGTGCCTAATTAGCATTGTGCCCTAAATAAGATTTTTATGCATCTCTAGCACATGTTTTACGTTAGTGAGAGTGAGCTTCTTTGAGAAGTCAACTTCAGCACCAAAATTCTTGTCATTATTTATGGTAGGAGGGAAACATCCCCATCTCAACGCATATATTGGTATAGTACCACCACTCATGTGGGTTATGCTCAACCATATTGACTCCGATGATGACATTACACATGTCTATCTCGACTACATTGGCTTGAGCCATTTCATTATCTTTTACACCACCGAATCTTAACAATGATCATATCGGTGTTGTTAGTCATATTGAAATTTGATTTTGTTCAAGAGAATCAAACCAAATTAATATACTAACCAATACCCAACTCTCAAGTTAAAGGGTAAAATTAAATTCAATTTCTAGAATTTAATAAACTTAATACAATATCGAATTGTATTAGTATTCTTGAACTCATATCAAGAATCACAAGAGGCCTGCTCACTTAACCCAAAGATTTAATTATTTAAATTAAATCAGCCTCCAATACTTAATTGAACATCAATTATTCCAAAAATCGCAAAATTTTTGGACACATAATATTGAGCTACACGTCTTTAAATTTTGTCCAAGGCTTTATCTTTACTCCGCAGTAGAAAGATGTATCAATATCTCGTGCAATCGTCTATGAATGTCACGAAATATTTCTTGCCTCCTCTGGTTTGAATATATTTCAAATCACATCAAACTGTGTGAATTAAACCTAGAGGTTATGTTGTTCTTTGAACGCTGGGTGATGGCGTTTTAGTGAGTTTGGCTTGGACACAAAACTTCACATTTGTCTTTGCTTAATTTGCATTTAGGAATCATGTTCATGTTCATTAATCTACTCATAGATTTGAAATTAACATGTCCTAATTGTTCATGCCAAATAGCAAATGGTTTCTTATCATTAATCTTTAGGGTTCTACGAGGTGGATGCCTCGGTTACATTATCTTTTCGGATTACTTCCTCAACAGATATCTTACACAGATTATCACATACAAAACCCTTACCCACATACATCCCATTTTTCGTTAGGATTATCTTATCACCTTCCAGCTTCACAGAGAATCCATGCTTACTTATGAACGATCCTGAGATCAGATTCTTGCGTATGTCTGGTACATGGACGACGTTCGTGAGAACTAGTTCCTGTCCAGAGGTGAGTTTCAGAACAACCTTCCCGTGTCCATCAACTGTCGACGAGGCAGAATTTCCCATCAAGAGTTTATCACCACTCTTGTTTTTTTGTGTATGTCGAGAACATCTCGCGATCCATACAGATGTGTCTGGTTGCACCAGTATCGAACCACCAAGTCTTTGGATAGCTCTCTGCAACATTGGCCTCAGTGACCACAGCACACATGTCAGCTTCTATCAAGTTTGTTTGACCTTTCACTGTTTCGATCAGACTCGCAGTCGTTTGATCCACTTTGTTACTGGTTTTCTCCATAGTTCCAGAGTTGTTGTTTGTCATTTCTCTAAGACAATGAGAACACAACTTTCAATTAGTACCGATATATAAACTCAAGAATCGCAATTCTAAGACTGATATCGAACTGAATCGCATTGGTGTCGATCCATACTCCTTGGTATCGATCGATACACACACAATGTCTATCGATACACCCATATGGTGTCGATCGATGCCCTCAGTGTCGATCGATACACCCTTGGTGATGATCGATGCACGTGAGTTTTGCATAAGATCTATCGATACACCTCGGTGTCGATCGATGATCAGCTTGTTTCGATCGATACACATATAGTGTCGATCGATGCACCCTGTGTGTCGATCGATGCAAGTGAATTTTTACACAGGATCGATCGATAAACCACAGTGTCGATCGATGCTCGATGCACATACTGTGTTAATCGAAGCATCTTGGTGTCGATCGATACACATTGAGTGTCGATCGATACACCCTGGGTTCCTATTGATGCTCGATGCACATACTGTGTCATTCGAAGCAACCTGGTATCGATCGATACACGCTCAGTGTCGATCGATATACCCTGGGTATCGATCGATACAAGTGAATTTCACATGATCGATCATAGCACCAGTGTCGATCGATACCTGTGTCTTATACACAGTATCGATCGACATAGACCAACTTGGTCGATGCAAAGTATCGATCGATACACTGAGGTGCCGACCGATACACTGTTTGCATGGTATCGATCGATACACTTAAGTGTCGACCGATACAATTTAGTCCAATATCGACCGATACCATAGGGTGTCGATCGATACTCACAAGGCCTCGATCTGTCTTTACAACTGTGACCAATCAGATGGACCACTATAACGGTTTTAACGAATCACTATTTTCTTCTCCCGCTAATCAATCACTAATTTTATCTTTCTTTTTCCATCTTTTTTTTGTTGTTGTTGTGGTTGTCCACTTATCTAAATGGTACAGTTGAGATAGATGTTGAAAGCGCATTTGTGGCTAGATCTATGTGTTTGACTATACGTATGAGCATAAGGTAAATAACACATAGAGTTTTTTTAACGAGGTTCGGTTTCCCTACATCCCCGGGACCTAGTCCAGAACGAATCCACTAGAACAAGATCACAACATACAATTGCATATGGTATCCAGCACTACGATGCCTACCATTCTTTTCTAGATGGACGAACTGTGGACACGGTATTGTAGGACCAAAATTTACACTACAGACAGGAAAGATTTAATCACAGTAATATGTAAATAAACAGTTTAAGGAACAGACGATTTATATACGATAAAGCAATACAAGATCTGAGGAGGCGAGATAAATCTCTTTCCTTAACTCTAAGAATCTCCCGTAGTGTGACGGGGTTTTTGATATATCATGGTTTTTACCCTATTTAGGCCATGATATAAGTCCTTTTATAGAGTCTTTTCTTGTGTTTTGGAGTCTTTTAGAGTCTTTCACAGGTTATAGCACGTCTGGAGCTTAATTGGAATTATTGGAGCTTTTCTGGAGCATTCTGGAGCGAGACTGAAGTCTGATGACTAAGAGCCCGATCTGAGCACCGAGCATCGATCGATACCCCCTGGTATCGATCGATACCCATCGAAGCAGATTTCAAAGTCGCGACTTAATGAAGTTTGAAGAATTGCAAAAAGCACCCAGAAGACTTTGATAATTACAAGAAGGCCCCAAATCGTGATTTAGGTTATAAATAGGATTTTACAGCCATTGTTTAGGCTATGCTTTATTATTGTTTAGGTTTAAGAGAGATTTTTGTGGAGAGACAAGTCTGGTTTCCCTTCGTCCGAGATCAGATCTCAAAACCTTGTTTCTCTTTCTGATTTAATATAAGAGTATTTATTCAACATGTTTATTAATTTAATATCCATGTCTGAGTAGATCACCTGTTAGGTTTAGGGTTTTCTCATAGGGATTTCTTTGAATGCTAGGTTGATTATCTGTTAGGATTCACTATCTAAATTAGTTCTTCGCCTTAGGTTGTTCTCAAAGCTAATTCTAGGTTGACGAATCTGGAACTTAGATCTTAGGATAATTAATTAGGCACGAGAGTGCGATTAAATACCTGATAGAACCTTAGGTGAGCAAATTGATTATTCGCAAAGAGATTTGGTTTAATTGATTTGTGAACATATCAAACCTGATTTTAAAGCTGATCTAGACTTTAGGATTCGCAAAGAGATTTGGAATTTCTAGGATCTAGATTTAGATAGTTTTCGCAACGAGAGTTGGTTAATTATATTTTAGTGATTTGAGTTCTAGAACAGTGCTTAATCTGAATCTTATTAATGAGTTTACCTGCATTCATTGATTTCCTGAGAAATACCCTAAGCCTACATTCCCCCAATTGAATTTACAAACGTTTTACTTGCAACTCTGTTTTTCAATTACATCATCTGGTTTAGCTTGTTTCTGACCTATAGAATCTATTGAGTGATTTTTGAGTTCTTGTGTTCGACCCCTGATTTACTGCAGCAACTGCTTTAGTACTTTTTAGGGTATTAAATTGAGCATATCAATTTTGGCGCCGTTGCCGGGGACTCAATTCGCCGTTAGATTTTAGCTAGGAAATTCGTCTAAATCGCCCGAGTATCGATCGATACCCTTGAGTATCGGTCGATACCCGTCGTAAATTTCAGTTACTTACGCTCTTTACTTGTGATTTCAGGTGCATGCATAATCTTGAAACCAGAAGCAAAAAGAGTACTCCGCTAGTTGATCTATCACTGGAACAGCTAGCACAAGTGGAACGCACAAACAGGAAAGCAAAGAAGTCAGCTAAGATGAACAACAATCAAGTTGGGTTGGTTCGTGATGCTGCTGGAGCTTACAGGGACCAACAGGGTCGGTTGTGCAATGAGCAAGGACAACGTCTGGATGGAGAGGGGATTGTCATTCCACCTGCTCCTGTTGTCGCTGAGAATGCTGCTAGGGACGCAAGGGATGCTGTGGTTAATCGTGGTAGAACGATTGGTGAACACAACAGGCCAGAGCAATTTTTCGCCAATCGCTCTGCGATTCGTCCCCCTGCGTATGAGCGGAATGACTTTGAGCTGAAGCCTGCTTACTACACTCTAGTAGGACAGCATCTCTTCCATGGTTTGCCTCATGAGCATCCAATGGATCATGTAGAGAAATTCGAGGACTTGGTCACTAGCATCAAGAGCAATGGAGTGTCCTACGATTATCTTTTCTGCAAGCTTTTCCCCTACTCTCTAGGTGGAGAGGCTACTTACTGGCTGAGGCAGCTACCTCCTGGATCACTGACTAATTGGGAAGACACCAAGAGAGCCTTCCTAATTAACTTCTATGATGATGGACGATCTGAAGATCTGAGGAATAAGATCTCCACTTTTTCTCAAGGACCTACTGAGGCGTTCAAGGCTGCTTGGACAAGATTCAGATCGTACCAAAGAGACTGTCCACACCATGGATACTCTGATGTGCAGCTGCTAGGTATCTTCTTCAGAGGAGTAGATTGGAGGTATCAGATGGCTCTGGACTCTTCAAGCAATGGGAACTTCAACACCAACTATCCTGAGGACGCCTATGTGTTGATTGAGAATTTTGCATCTAGCAGCAGCACAAAGAGTGCAGATTTCGAGCGCAAGAAGCTGGCTGGTAATCAAGATGGATCGCAGATCGCTGAGTTTAAAGCTCAACTAGATTCTATGCACAGTCTTCTGCTGGGAAAGACAACAAAAGCTGTCCATTTTGCTGAGGATGTTGAGGTTTTCAATGAGAATGAAGCAGAAGACGTGAACTACATTGGTGGTTCTGGCTTTCAGGGACAGAGGAACCAGTTCAACAACAATCGGGGCTTCAACAACAACTTCCAGCACGGAGGATTCAACCAGAAACCTGCCCAGATCAGTGGTTACGCTAGGAACTACAGAAATCCTTCTTACGAGCCTGTGACTGCTAAGACATCAGAGAACAAGATTGAAGCCATGCTTGAAACACTCGTTCAAGGACAGCAGCAGATTACAGTGACCTTCAATGGTAAGATGGACGCCATGTACAAAGATCTGAGTGGAAGGATCGATTCTCTGGGTATTGGTCAGAAGAAGCTGGAAACTCAGGTAGCTCAGACTTCAGAAAGTTCAAGAAGACAAGAAGGTTTTCTACCAGGAAGAGGAGAGAACCCAAGGGCACACATCAATGCCATTACCTTGAGAAGTGGTAAGGAAGTCAAATCAGGGGCAAAGGTGGATCAGCCTACTGTAAATTTCGAGATGTCTGACGATGAAGACACTGAAATCGCTAAGGCATCGATCGACACCCCTCAGCATCGATCGACACCGATCGCGATTCTCAGACGGGAAGACTCAAATTCCCGTGTATCGATCGATACCCCCCCTGTATCGATCGATACCGAACCTGAAGACGATGCAGAAGTTGAGGTTGTGAAGGAGAAGCCTAAAGCAGCACCAGAGAGGGTCTACATCCCGAGAGTACCCTATCCCAGAGCTCTTGGAAAGACTAAGAAGGAAGTAGAGGATGCTAAATGCAAGGAAATTTTGGACAAGCTGGTTGTTGAACTTCCCTTCATCGATGCTATCAAGACCTCTGTAGCTTTCAAGAGGTATGTCAAGAAGATGGTGTCCAGCAATGTGAACCTTGAAGAAGGCTGTCTGATGATCACTCATGAGTGCAGTGCAATCCTAAGCAACAGGATCCCAACGAAACTTCCAGATCCAGGGAGCTTTGTCTTGGATTGCACAATCGCTACTGACAGGTTTGAGCGTTCTCTCTGTGACCTTGGCTCAAGTGTCAACCTCATGCCATACTCGGTTGCTAAGAGGATGGGAATGACAGACTTCACTGCTACTAGGATCTCGCTGATTCTCGCCGATCGTTCAATTAGACTTCCAGAAGGATTGCTAGAGGATGTTCCAATTGTGATTGGGAACTGTTTAATCCCAACTGATTTCATTGTCTTGGAGTATGATTCGGAACCCAGAGATCCTCTCATCTTGGGAAGGCCATTCCTAGCAACAGCTGGAGCTCTGATTGATTGCAGGAATGGGAAGATATCCCTTAACATTGGTGAGTTGGTCATGACTTTTAACATGGAGAAGATGATGAAGAGACCAACCATCGATGGGCGGACTTTCTTCGTCGATACCTTCTGTGATATTGCTGAGGAGTACTTCTTAGAGATGCATCCTGAGGACCCATTGGAGAGAGCATTGGCCTGTTCGGCTGAGTCAGAGGTTAAGCCACACGATGCTGCTGCTGAATACGGAAGGATACTCGATTCAGCACGACCAGTATCGATCGATACTCTTATGGTATCGATCGATACCCTACGGCCAGAAAGAAGTGTGACCGAAAGAACTATGCAGGCTGCTTGGCTTGGAGATTGGAGCGAGGAGAACGCTCCTAAAGTGGAACTCAAACCACTTCCTGCGAATCTAAGGTATGGTTTTCTTGGTCCTAATTCCACGTATCCTGTAATCCTTAATTCTTCTTTGAACAACGCAGAGGTCACTTTACTGCTAAGCAAGCTGCGCAAGTATCGCAAAGCTCTTGGCTATTCTCTTGATGACATTTCAGGTATTTCACCGAACCTGTGCATGCATAGGATTCATCTTGAGGACGAGTCAAAGGCTTCAGTTGAGCATCAAAGGAGGCTGAATCCAAACCTGAAGGAGGTGGTTAAGAAAGAGGTCATGAAACTCTTGGATGCAGGAGTTATCTATGCCATCTCAGATAGCTCTTGGGTCAGTCCAGTGCACGTTGTTCCTAAGAAAGGAGGGATAACTGTGATGAAGAACAACATGGATGAGATGATTCCCACAAGGACTATCACTGGACATCGAATGTGCATTGATTACAGGAAGTTGAACGCGGCCACACGGAAAGATCACTTCCCATTGCCATTCATTGACCAGATGTTGGAGAGGTTGGCCAGTCATCCCTACTACTGCTTCCTTGATGGATATTCAGGTTTCTTCCAGATTCCTATCCATCCAGATGACCAAGGGTATACCACTTTCACGTGTCCCTATGGCACGTTCGCATACAGGAGAATGCCATTTGGATTGTGCAACGCTCCAGCCACTTTTCAGAGGTGCATGATGTCTATCTTCACAGACATGATCGAGGACTTCATGGAGGTGTTCATGGATGATTTTTCAGTATATGGGTCATCATTCAAGATCTGTTTGGCTAATCTGTGCAAGGTGCTACAGAGGTGTGAAGAGAAACACTTGGTCCTTAACTGGGAAAAGTGTCATTTTATGGTTCAGGATGGCATTGTACTTGGGCACAAGGTCTCTGAAGCTGGAATCGAAGTTGACAAAGCCAAGATTCAGGTCATGACAAGTCTCCAACCACCTACTTCTGTGAAGGATATTCGGAGTTTCCTTGGTCATGCAGGGTTTTACAGGAGGTTCATCAAGGATTTCTCCAAGATAGCGCGTCCACTCACTGCTCTGCTGTGCAAAGAGATCAAATTTGATTTCACAACTGATTGTCTTGCAGCCTTTGAGGAGATCAAAAAGGCTTTAGTGAGTGCTCCTGTTGTGCAACCTCCTGATTGGACTCTGCCTTTTGAGATCATGTGTGATGCCAGTGACTTTGCTGTGGGGTCAGTTCTGGGTCAAAGGAAAGACAGGAAGCTGCACGTCATCTACTATGCCAGCAGGACTTTGGATGATGCTCAGAGGAATTACAGCACCACAGAGAAGGAGCTACTTGCTGTTGTTTTCTCCTTTGAGAAATTCCGATCTTACTTGATTGGGAGCAAGGTGGTTGTTCATACTGATCATGCTGCTCTCAAGTATCTGATGAATAACAAGGATCTCAAGCCTCGTCTCTGTCGTTGGGTTCTTTTGCTACAAGGGTTTGACATTGAGGTTAAGGACAAGAAAGGCATAGAGAATGGAGTTGCTGACCATCTCTCGCGGATGCGGATCGATGAAGACGTCCCCATTGATGATCAACTACCTGAGGAAGCCATCTACTTCATTGAAACTGGGTTTCAGATGAATCTGGCCGAGAATCAGCAATTTTCACGAGTTGCAGGTTTCGGTATCGATCGATACCATTATGGTATCGGTCGATACCCTGACGGTTCAGAAGCTGTTTTCATCATCGATCGTTCAGTCGCTTCTAACCACCATCTCGTCGCTGCAACAGATTCTGATACTCCATGGTATGCTGATATTGCCAATTATCTCGCTGCAGATGCAAAGCCAAACCACCTCAAGAAGTATGACAAGAAGAAGTTCATGCGCGATATAAGGAGATTCTTTTGGGATGAACCTTACTTGTACAAGCATTGTTCTGATGGCATATACAGGAGATGCATTGCTGAGTCAGAGGTTTCAGATGTTCTGTTTCATTGCCATGGATCAGACTATGCTGGACACTTTGCCACCTTCAAGACAGTATCCAAGGCTCTTCAAGCAGGCTTCTGGTGGCCTACCATGTTCAAGGATGCTCACACTTTCGTCTCACAGTGCGACGCTTGTCAGAGAAGAGGGAAGATCAGTAAGAGACATGAGATGCCACAAAATTTCATCCTTGAGGTTGAAGTTTTTGATTGCTGGGGCATTGACTTTATGGGTCCTTTCCCATCTTCACACAAGAAGAACTACATCCTTGTTGCTGTGGACTATGTGTCCAAATGGGTGGAAGCGATAGCTAGTGAGAAGAATGACTCTGCGGTGGTTCTTAAGCTGTTTAAGACCATCATTTTCCCTCGCTTTGGAGTACCTCGAATTGTGATAAGTGATGGTGGCTCTCACTTTATCAACAAGGTGTTCGAGAAGTTGTTGAAGAAGTATGGTGTAAACCATCGTGTGGCTACTCCATATCACCCTCAGACAAGTGGGCAAGTCGAAGTCTCCAACAGGCAGATCAAGGAGATCTTGGAGAAGACAGTGAATGCTTCTAGGAATAATTGGTCTACAAAGCTGGATGATGCACTTTGGGCATACAGGACTGCCTTCAAGACACCGCTGGGTACTACACCTTTCCAAATGCTGTATGGGAAAGCATGCCACCTTCCAGTGGAGATTGAGCACAAGGCTGCATGGGCAACAAAGATGCTGAACTTCGATATCAAGCCTGCTGCTGAGAGGAGGTTGATTCAGCTGAACGAGCTGGATGAGATCAGGCACCATGCTTATGAGAACTCGAGGCTGTACAAGGAGAGAACCAAAGCTTATCATGATAAGAAGATCATCTCCAGACACTTCGAGCCGAACGACCAGGTACTTCTGTATAACTCTCGTTTGCAATTGTTTCCTGGTAAACTGCGTTCACGTTGGTCAGGTCCCTTCACAATCAAAGAGGTCAGACCACATGGTGCTGTAGTGCTGATAAATCGCAAAGGCGAGGAATTCACTGTCAATGGACAAAGAGTGAAACACTATTGGGCGCAAGCCGAGATTCCAACAGGGCAGATAATGCCTCTGGATGATGCACCAACGGCCTGAATGGCGTTACAGTCAAGCTATTGACGTTAAACGAGCGCTTGGTGGGAGGCAACCCACTGGTGAGTCTGTCCTTGAGTCGTTTTTCCTTTTTGATTTCTCGTTTGTTTTGAGTCTGTGTCAGGATGAACAAGGAGCAACTCGAAATCGCCTAAGTATCGATCGATACCCCATTGGTATCGATCGACACCAATCGCGGATGAAAGTTCACCAAGTCGATCTAAGCGTGGTATCGATCGATACCATGCTGTGTGTCGATCGACACTCGGTATTCCAGGAAGGTAATTTCTTGTTTCTCTTCATTTTATCCTTTTCTTTTGTTTCTTTCACCTACTCTAGGCTAGATAACACTGGGGACAGTGTTGTTCAAGTCTGGGGGAGGTGTCTGCTGACATTGTTTTTGTTTTTCTTAGAGTCAGTCGTTTTATAGAGTCAAAACTGTTTTATTGAGTCAAAATTTGTTGGAGATTATGATCCTGTGCTTGAACCTATTGATGTGATTTTGTTTTTGAGTGCACAGTGTCACAGGATCAGTTCTAGATCGACTAATGAAAAATCCAAAGGCTGACCAGTTGACTAGAAAACATCCATGTCTCCAGCAGAGTTCTTCTGAAGCCCGAGCCAAATTTTTGGACTTCATCAATGTGGTTAGTGTTCATAGAGCTTGATTCATCATTCATATCTGATAAAGGAACCCGTGTGTTTAGAATTATGGTATCTCTCTCCCCTGAAATAAGTTGATAGATTAAGAGCATAAAAGATTGAAATGATTTTCTTCTGAGTAGAGGGTTAGGAAAATTTCCAGCGATCCCATTATTCTACTTAAGAGGGGATGATCACACAAAGGATTGGAAGCGAGGCTAGGATTTTCCTATGATGCCATTATTCGCCTACATCCTTTGATACATAGAGAGGGAAGAACCGGGGATTTGGTGGCAAACACCATCAATACTCGCGTCTCCTACCTTGATATGTATATGCTAAGCTGAAAAAAAAATAATAATAATAAGGATATAATAAGAAATAAGTCTGGGGGAGAGAAATTGATACAAAAGAAGTGTGAAAAGGGTGGTTCCTTTGTCATGATATTGTCTGGTAAAGAATCTAGAAGGTTCTTGAACATTAACTGCAGCGATGAAACTGGCGATGAAGGTTTTACTTGAACAATGTTGTGAGATAATGGGTGGAGTCTGGAAAAGCTGCGAATGTCTACGGAGAAGTACATGGTGGTTAGATCAAAAGCTGGTTTGGTGACATTTGGGTACTTGGAAAAAAGGTCATTTCGATGGTTCAGGAACAGGTGAGTCTCTACGTTTTCAAACCTCTTTTTCTGGTTTAGTCTTCTATTTGCTTGAGGGCAAGCAAAAGGCTAAGTCTGGGGGAGTTGATATATCATGGTTTTTACCCTATTTAGGCCATGATATAAGTCCTTTTATAGAGTCTTTTCTTGTGTTTTGGAGTCTTTTAGAGTCTTTCACAGGTTATAGCACGTCTGGAGCTTAATTGGAATTATTGGAGCTTTTCTGGAGCATTCTGGAGCGAGACTGAAGTCTGATGACTAAGAGCCCGATCTGAGCACCGAGCATCGATCGATACCCCCTGGTATCGATCGATACCCATCGAAGCAGATTTCAAAGTCGCGACTTAATGAAGTTTGAAGAATTGCAAAAAGCACCCAGAAGACTTTGATAATTACAAGAAGGCCCCAAATCGTGATTTAGGTTATAAATAGGATTTTACAGCCATTGTTTAGGCTATGCTTTATTATTGTTTAGGTTTAAGAGAGATTTTTGTGGAGAGACAAGTCTGGTTTCCCTTCGTCCGAGATCAGATCTCAAAACCTTGTTTCTCTTTCTGATTTAATATAAGAGTATTTATTCAACATGTTTATTAATTTAATATCCATGTCTGAGTAGATCACCTGTTAGGTTTAGGGTTTTCTCATAGGGATTTCTTTGAATGCTAGGTTGATTATCTGTTAGGATTCACTATCTAAATTAGTTCTTCGCCTTAGGTTGTTCTCAAAGCTAATTCTAGGTTGACGAATCTGGAACTTAGATCTTAGGATAATTAATTAGGCACGAGAGTGCGATTAAATACCTGATAGAACCTTAGGTGAGCAAATTGATTATTCGCAAAGAGATTTGGTTTAATTGATTTGTGAACATATCAAACCTGATTTTAAAGCTGATCTAGACTTTAGGATTCGCAAAGAGATTTGGAATTTCTAGGATCTAGATTTAGATAGTTTTCGCAACGAGAGTTGGTTAATTATATTTTAGTGATTTGAGTTCTAGAACAGTGCTTAATCTGAATCTTATTAATGAGTTTACCTGCATTCATTGATTTCCTGAGAAATACCCTAAGCCTACATTCCCCCAATTGAATTTACAAACGTTTTACTTGCAACTCTGTTTTTCAATTACATCATCTGGTTTAGCTTGTTTCTGACCTATAGAATCTATTGAGTGATTCTTGAGTTCTTGTGTTCGACCCCTGATTTACTGCAGCAACTGCTTTAGTACTTTTTAGGGTATTAAATTGAGCATATCAGTTTTATAGATCCATGAGTCCCAGGATACAACCAAAGTTTAACTGAATCATCAACACCATGATTCATATCTATCGACCATTATTCTACGATACTCTCGAAATTAAAAACTCACTCTAAGCAGTAGGGAATTGAAGAAACGATTGCTAGAACTTTTAGAAAGTGTTTATTGTGTGTCAGAGGATGATTTTTTAGGTGAAAATCGTGTTGTATATATAGGAGAGAGGCTAGGGTTTTTCCATGACAGAAAAGGAATATTTCTAGAATAACCTAGGCGGCTGCGCTTTTTTAAGTCGGCCCGCTGGGTATCGATCGATACCAAGGGGTATCGATCGATACCAAGGGGTATCGATCGATACCTCAAAAAGTCCACGGGCCCAATCAAGGCCCAAGATGCGAACGTCGCACGTATGGCTTTTCTTCTCTCATGTTGTTCATTTAAGACACAACCATTCCAACATATATACACGAGAAAACATTTCTCGGTTAATGAAAACATTTCATTAGAAAGAGCTTAACTCATTTCTTTTCACACTAACATAATTTTATCAAACCCTCAGGCTTTGACAAAAAATTAGTTCCAACAGGTATCTCTACAAAGTCTACCGCTCGGCTACAACCGATACAAACACCATCTTACAGATGTGCTTGTACTCCAGCAACCATCACCAACGGATCTACAAATCTTGTATGATGGGGTGACGCCACACACCTGTGTGCCTCTCCTAATAAACCCTAGACGCGCACCTGTTTCTCTGGCCGTCTCTTGGTATTTATATGGCTAGGGTCGAAACCCTAAGGGCCCACATGATTTCTTCATCATTTTGGACTTCTGGGCCTTTTCAATAAACCCCTGTATTAGTTCCTGTACTACTTCTTAAACTGGTACAGCAACTGCATCAACTGCATCAACTGCATCAACGCCAGATATACATTCCAGCGTTTTCGTCCAGCTTAGCAACACACTTGCCACGTCAGCTTCTGCGCCACGCCAAGTCCTTGCCTCCTGATACAACGCTTGATACATCCTCTGATGCATCTCATTCTGACTCAGCTCCTGATACATCCTCGAATGCATCCAGCTCTAGTCTTCTTGATCACCACAGTATATTTCCATCATGTGTCGATCACTGATCATCACTTGCATAAACTACTGCATCTGCTCTACTAGCACATGCATCAAGTACCTGCATCAAGTACTGCATCAGCAACTGTGTCAGTTCTTTCCAATGTCAATGTCTGAACTGCCACATCCTGTATATCGCTTATGTCTAGCATATGTAACACGTCGTGATCCCACAGCTCACGCTTTAGCTCCACGTCATCAGTTGCTCCGTACTGCTTCCTTGTATCACTTTGTGTGCTACTTCCAACTGATACAACAACTGTTTCTGTAACACGTCATGTTCCTACAGCTGTATCATATTCTGTTCTGACACAGTTCTAAACTCAGTTAGCATTACACTTTCAATCTCTCCCTTGATGACTGAGTTGTAGAACTCGAGCACACAACCAATACCACATCACTTGATGTATCAAATCGTTCGCTCCAATACAGTTGTGTCACAACCTGTTTCACCACTTTCTAACTCAGCCAAACACTACACTAACAATCTCTCCCTTGTTTACTGAGTTGTAGAAAGCTCTTCCATATACACACAACCTGATGCTCTTAAAACTCACCCTCAATCTTATATCATCAGTCTATGTTATTTCTCTGAAACTCACTCTTTGACTTGCTGAGAACAGTCAACACTTAGCCATGAAAAAAAGAAAGTTGTGGAGCAAGTCTGTCTCAGCTGCAAATTCGAGTGATGAAGGGATGTTTTTGGGATGTCTTTTGTTTACAATCGAGTTAATTATATAAAGAAAATTTAACTTTGGAGTGAAGACGTCCACTCCGATTTTCGGTTCAACTTTGGTTTGGATTTGTTGATTTTTGAAATTTGGTTTATAAAATATAAAAATCTAAGGACAACCGATTTTTCGACCTTCTGTTTTGGATTCATTTTTTAGAAAAAAATATATGTTTTTAGGATATTTTAAAAACCATTAATTTTTTATAGACTTGTTTTACTTTAATTCAGTTTGGTTAATGTATAGTTTGTTCAAATGCAACTTTGATGGTGCTTATAATTCTTCTTTCGCATTGACTTTCTACTGGCTGGATTGTAAGAGATGAGCAAGGACTTGTGAAGTATTGGGGATCATTGATGGTTGGAGAATCTTCTTCCGCTTTGGAAGTCGAAGAAAAAGCTTTATTATCGGCAATTCAAAACACTTATATGATGGGTTATCAGAAGATTATCTTTGAAGGAAATTGTTTGAATCTCGTTCGAAATTTGAATGGCCAAGACAAATTTGAATGCCCTGTTTGGTAGTCCATTTGACATAAGCATCCAAATGATGCATTTAAATGATTCATCTAGATGATCCATCTAGATGATGTTTGTTTTTATTTTTATTATTCATTTGGATGATTCACCTAGATGAATCTATGTTTGTTTGTTCATTTTAATGTAAATGGACATCTTATTTAATCATGATCTTAATTATATTAGTTTTACAACATGATCTTAATCATATACGTTTCTAAATTCATGAAATATAACATTTTTATAAGAAATCTCATCATATAAGCTGTAAGATAGAACACAAAACAAAACATTAAACATAAAAAAAAAATCATAATGTGGGAGTTCTGGATCACTAATAAAAACAAAACATTCTCATTCTCATTCTCATTCACTCAAAATAAACCTGTTTCTCATACACAAAATAAGATACTAGAGTTCAAAAGAAAACACAAATAAGACACACATAAAACACAAAGAAACACATCCTCAAGCATCCCTGCTTTCACCAGTTGCAAACTCCAAGTAGAGAACCTTGTTCTCAGCATCTTCATAAAACAAGAATGTCTGACGATTGGCAATATCTTGTTTGAGATGTTGAATTGCTGCCTTGTACAAAGGAGACCACATCCTTATAGCATTGAGCGAGTGAAGAACTTCCATAGCTCGAAGCTGGCTGCAACTGAATTCTGGATGGTTCTCTATTAGCTGATTCTTGTGTGAAAGAATTTTATCCCGTGATTCCACACTTTCTCTGATCACTTCTGCTACATCTTGTCCTAACCTTGATCTCTTTTTACTTGTTCTCAGCCTACTAGAAGATGAGGGACCATTGCCATTGTTGGAAGATGAAGGACCATTGCCATTATTGCCATGAGTAAGAGGAATTCGCATTGATTCAGCATCAGCATCCACATCTTGAGTTGGAGGAATTTGGAATGATTCAGCATCAGCATCCACATCTTGATCCAGATGCATTGTGTCTAAATGCCCTTCACCTTGCTGAGCAGCCCAACCTTCTGCTCCACTAATGTGAATCGCACCAAAGACTTGTTCCATCAAATCCACATTTGCAATTGGTTTACTACTGTTTTTTATCTTTCTAGCTCCAGGCCATTCCTGAAATCATAAAACAAGCAATCATCAAAGTAAAACCAAGTGTAATAAACCAAGTGTAATGAAACCATGCAATCTTCAAAGCAAAACCAAGTGTAATATACCTTACACCGCTCGTTCCACCAGTCCTCAGACATGTCTATGGACCCATTTGGTTGATAACCAAGTCCGGTTCTGTTGTGAGTCAGTTTCTTGAAAGAATCATACTGCTTCTTGCAAGTAGTAAACTTGATACCAAATTTTCTCCATGGATGCCTTTCCCCAAAAGTCTCATAGAACTTGTCTATGATTGACTGTCTCGCAACATCATTCACTTTGTCTTTCCTTATATTTCCTTTTAATTTCTCATCAATTCTTAGTTGGAGATAGAAACGGGTTTGCTCATCACTCCACGCAAGATTCTTATAAACGTAGAAAATATACTTGAGAAAACAGTAAACAACTAATGCAAACATATGAGTTTTATGAGTTGTCTTGATATTGTTCATACATAAGCAACGTCAACCATGTAAAAGGTTCATAAACAGGAAAAAGTATACTAGCACAAGCTATGTAGCATGTGAAACGTGATACCTTTCTGAGAGAAAAAGATTCCTTCTTTTATATTATAAAGTTTTCTCCACACAAAGGTCCATTGGTAAAATGTATAGAGTTTCTTATCAAGATTTAATAACTTACAGCTAAAATGTATACTTCCACAATCAACACGCTTTTACCATAAAATAAAATGGTTGAGGTGTTCTACTAATGCAAACACCAATCAAACAAGTACTTAACAGTATAAACATATGAGTTGAGGGGCAGATACTAACCTCAGTACCAGCAATGGATGACATTGTTTCTGTGCTGAAGTGCAAGTAACTATGATCTGAACAGTATAAAGTTCACATAATATTAGAATGAACTCAGTTTCAGTCTTAGTTTTCATGTTATGTCTGAAACGTTTCTGATCCTTTAGTTATGCGTAAACATCATACACAAAAATGCCTTCCCTAAAAATAGTCTAGTTCACCAAATGACAATATATATTCTAGACATATACAGCTAGAAACAAACCATGGATATTCTGGATACCAATTACTTCTAAATTCACATAACAAAGAACACAAATAATTCAGTTGCCAAGGTTGAGCAGCTTAACAACAGAGCTAAAAGCTTCACTCAAATATAGGATCCTATCTAAGTTCACGAGCAATCGAGTCAATAGCAACATGTATTATCAGTCAGATTAAAGGCATCACGAGCTCAAAGTCAACAAGCTCAACGTCAAGTTCATGTCTAAGTTCTTCTATAGTGAAGAAAATTAAAGGCATCACGAGCAAACAAGAACCGGAAATTCACATCATCATACCAACAGTCATGATTCCAAATACCAAGTAATCTGGGCATATAACTTTCTCCGTCTGACATCAAAATTAACCATCAAACTTTCATTTATAACAAACCCAGAAGACTAAATCTAGTATAAGCACAAACAAGTTGAAATTCAGCAAAAATATTTCTCATCATCATGCTCTGCTTCCTTCCAATACCAGTAAAAACCAATATCCGAAATTTCTATTGGCCAATATGCATTTTCTGGGAAGCTCAGCTATTGAACAGCCCAAGAGAGAAAACAAAGGAGCGTAAGTGCCAATATATTGCATCAATTGAGTACCCTTTTCTCGATTTTGTTCAAAACCCAGAAAAATCAAAACCCAGAAAAAATCAAAACCCAGAAAAAGCTAGGAGAAAGTTGAAGGAAAAGAGAGAAAGAGAGAAGAAACTTACCAGAGTGAGAAGTAGCCGGAGAGAAGCCGCCGAAGAGAAGCTGCCGGAGAGAAGCCGCCGGAGAGAAGCTGCCGGACTCGAGAGTCGGAGAAGAGAAGAATCGGAGAAGCCAACCGGAGAGAAGCTAGGAGCTCTGTCTCTCCGTTAGATCTAGGTTTTTGCAGAGTAATTTTTTTATTTCGTGAGGGGTACTTTTGTCAATTATTTTTTTTGGACTGAGCTGATTCATTCAGCTGAGCCAGTTTGGAGCAGTCAGCTGAATCTCTTTTTTTATTCATAAGTTTTAATATTCATCTAGATGGATCATTTAGATGTTAATGATTTTAGCACTAAAACAAACATCATTTGCCATTTTCACCCAGATGATCCATCTGGATGAACAACCAAACATGGCCAAAGACTTTAGAATTCATAAACTCTGCAAAAAAATTTCATGTTGAGCGAGGAAATTTAATCAGGTAACCTTTCAAAGTGTGCGAAGGTTTTGCAATGAGCAGGCTTATTTTTTGGTTAAGAACATTCTTAGAGATAATTTATTTTATTCCAGTTGTAATAATCATCGTGTTTGGTTAACTCTTCATCTTCACAAGGATATATGTATCATCAAGTTTACATTAGTGAAAGTTTCTGTTTTCGTCGAAAAAAAAATAAAATTTATATATATATATATAAACCGAAGCAGATTAAATGTAAATTGGTTTAATCGGTTTAGTCTTGCTTTGGCTTTAGGTAGATATTAGTCCATTTTTTGGAAGCAAGATTTTATTTGTTACATCGAGATTTTTATTTTTTACTGCAGCAAGATTTGTGTGATCACATGCGTTAGAGATCCAGCATTGGTCGTACCGGACCCACCGGTTTGATCTCTGTCCGTCTAAACCTGGAAATTTACAACGACTTGTTCGCATTTTTTACGTTTTCCGTTTGGCCCAAACCAGGAACCGATCTATATGGATTACACTAATATGTAATAACTAAATAACTAAGTGATATCCCAATTCAAATAGAATTGAAATCAAAATCAGACTAAAAATCAAGAAATTAGATTACAAAATTATTGGTCACCGGACTTTTAACGTTTGTAGGCAAATCTATTATATAATAAGAGAATTTTCTTTCAATCTAAGCTATCCACATCATCACTACAATCATTTATTAATGAATCCCACTTATGTAAAATTCTTATATGTATTAATTAAATCTTCAACATAAGTATAATTATTACTATACAATTCCAAAACACACAATTACACCAATATTATGATTTAAAATATATAATATTAATTATGGTTTAAAATTTGAACTGAATATTACCAAAATTAGTATCTGCGAATACATAAGTTTGGAAAAAAATAAAAATAAAATAAGTGAAAATAACCATATAGTAAGTTCATATTTGAAAAAATAAATATTAAGATAAACTACATAATTTATAGATAACCAACTCCAATTCAACGGAAAATACATATAAAATGAGTTTATTATCATAATTAACAATATAACCTCTATAAATTGATACTCGATAAATTAATAACTCGACAAATCAATACATTTATTAGGACCCGAAGTGGTTTTCGCACAAATAAATATATCAAGGATTCTCAAAGCCAAAACTTAGCCATTTAGTAAATGATCGCCGTAAATCTTGAAATGCTTATTACCCATTTTTTGTTAATGGAAGAGACTAAGTACCATTGAAGCCAATATAATTGACTCTGAGAATCGTTTACATATTTTTAAAATAAGAAAGATAGAGAACTTAAACCTACTCTTGCAATAACTTCAGTCCGAATTATGGTGTCCTAGGAATTATCTTTGAAACCATTCAGGATCCTATTAATTTACTTCTTCCCTCATTATTCACATATGAAATGGACTAAAGATCATGAAGAATGATCGCTATTCTAACTTCACAAAATTGCAAAAACTCTAAATTTTTGTGAAAATTTGATTGATTTTTACCTTATTACCCAGAAGAAACGTTGTGTTTCTTTTGAAAGGATGTTCGTTGATCGCACCAGCTCCATCTGCAATCACAACGCGGTATATATCGCAATCTTTCCCTCCTATAAATCCAAAACAACACGCAAGATTTTAAATTTTGAACACCCGAATTCGGTAATGATAAGATACATAAAGTTCCGAATTATGAAATCAAACATTGAGGCAGGTGCGAGCATCGATGAGGGAGTGAAAATGGCGGAAACGGATGTGAGAAGCGGAACCATGGCTACCGAAGCTGTTGAAGTCACGGCGGCCATCGAGGATCAGCTATGTGAGTGGGATTTGTTGGATTTTTAGAAGCGAGAGAGGATATGTTCTTCGGGGATGGGGAACAAGGAAAAAATCACAGATCTTTTGTCAACGGTCTTTCACGAAAAAAGCAATACTTAGGCCAAAATATCTATTAGCATAAAAGCCAAAAGATTAGAAAAATTTCTCTATTAGAGGACGTAACTAAAAACAACCTAAAACTATACGTACATAAAAAGATAATTTTAAACTCTCAAATAATAAAATGTAAGTGGTTTGTTTAGCTAATGTGTAGACGGGCTGATGAGGTTATAATTGTCTCAATATAAACTATAGATTCCGAAACATAAATGTAATATTATACGTTCAACTAAATATATAATTTATGAGAGATTTGAAATGGTGTTAAAATATATATATATAACTATAATTAGAATCACACAGCTGTCAAATACTACATATAAACACATGAAAAAAAAGAACAGTATTTCAACATAAGTTAACAACATAATTAAAAAATAAATATTATTATATACAAACACTAATAAGGAAAAATAACATAACACAATCAGATACACACAATGCAACTATAAACATAAACCGGCTATTAAACTAAAATTCAAAATTAAAAAAAAATTATTTCTTACAAAATAACATATAAATAAATTTATAAAACATGAATGTATAATAAACCCGCGCGGAGCACGAGGGTCAATCCTAGTTAACATCAAATATATCAGTTATTCTGATAGTAAATCCTCGCATTGGTTAATCATTCATGACCATGATCATTCGAATCGTGTAATGACCGTTACCATGTCTTTACTCTTTACTCTTTACTCTACGGTATATAAATATTAATTGTTTTGATGAACAAATAAAATATCAAATCCGAAATTAAGCCGATCATAATTGAGCCCAAATGTTATCTTTCTATTTTTTTTTCTTTTTCTTCGTAAGACAATTCATACATGCACACTACCAAATTAGAATATAAATTATGACACGACGACGTTAATACAAACCATTACACTATAAAATTTAAGCGAATTATTATCACGACTTCATTTCCAGCTCAAGAACAAGAGAAAATGAAAGAAGGTGAAACTGGATTATTTTTCATTAATTAGTAAAGAATGTACATGATCGATATATATACATATGGTAAACAAAAGAAAACTTTGTTGATCCAGGGGATCACTAAGTGTGTTTAAAGAGTGATTAGGAGATGAGAGGTGAGATTTTCGTTAATTAGAGCAATTTAACCACTATTAAGGCAGGCCGGGGGAAAGATGAGTAGGCCGGGGGCCGTGTTTCTTTTTATTGATGGTGAGAGAAATGAACAATTTAGAGTTACGAACTGGTTCCGAAAGACGTCCAGTTCGGCGTTCTAAATTGTTGCCTTGTTACAAAGAGAGAGAGACCGGGTAATTTCCGCAGGTCTCAAAGTGGCTAAAAATCAAAAGTTCCCAAGTCCCTCTCATTAATTAATGACATCGAGGGGTATATATAGTCGGGGTCGGCTTCCTGCTCCCCGGGATCTCGGGGCCACGTGGCGTCTTCGGCCTCTTTCGCGGGTAAGGTGGCCTAGGAGGCGTGTTCCGGCTTTCGGGGAGAGAGGTCATTATGAGCTCGGCGTGGCGTGTTGCAGAGCAGTGCACTGTTTAACCAACTCTCCTCCACGTGTCTCCCTTTCCTTCGTCAAGTCTGCAAGGTTGGTGAGATGTCGAGGTCGGCCCATACTCCTGCTCAGACAATACACTGTTCGACCAACTCCCACTCGTCCTCTGCTCTTCTGACATTCCTGCCTTGGTGAAGTGTCAGCCCGGACCTTTCTACGTCACTTTCAGGTCGGCGACCGAGCTGAAGAGGGGCCTTGCGGGCCGGTGATTTCAGGCCGGAGACCGAGCTGAAGAGGGGCCTTGCGGGCCGGTGCTTTCAGACCGGAGACCGAGCTGAAGAGGGGCCTTGCGGGCCGGTGCTTTCAGGCCGTAGACCGAGCTGAAGAGGGGCCTTGCGGGCCGGTGCTTTCAGGCCGTAGACCGAGCTGAAGAGGGGCCTTTCCTAAGATGGGCCTAACTAATTGGGGGTGCTAGGCCCACCTCCAACAAACTTAACCAAGTGAATTTAAACCAACTAAACCAGTGTTAACCAGTCTAATACCCCCCCCCCCCCCCCCTCAAGTCTCAATCTGATTCGAATAAGAATGATAGAGACTTGAAATAGACATCTTTGGCAAAAGGGAATGAAGATGAGAAGAAACCAACGGTTTTGTCAAGATATCGGCATGCTGATTCTGGGTGCTGACATGAAGTGTTTTTAGGAAGTCATTCTTCAACTGATCTCGAACCTTGTGATAGTAAACTTCCACATGCTTCGTACGCTCGTGGAAGACAGGATTTTAAGCTATGTTCAGAGCAGATTTATTGTCACATAACAGTTTGGCATGTGCAGTAGTCTTCACATGAAGATCTCTGAGCAATTGAGCAATCCAGAGAAGATCGCAAGTTGCATCAGCCATGGCTCTATACTCAGCTTCGCAATTGCTACAACTCACAACACGCTGCTTTCTCGACTTCCAAGAGATCAAAGAAGTTCCCAAGTAAACACAAAAACCTGAGACATAGCGTTTGGAATCCAAACAAGCAGCCCAATCTGCATCGGCAAATGCATTAAGATAGAGATCCATAGTAGCATAGTAGAAAAGGCCTTGACCTGGATTCGATTTCAAGTAATGTACAACCCTCTTTGCTGCAGCCAGATGAACATCAGTAGGTTTATAAAGGAATTGACTGAGCTTGTTCACAGCAAATGTGATGTCCGGCCTAGTGATGGTTAAATACAATAGCTTTCCAATTAGCTCTCGGTAAGGGGTAGGGTTGTCTAGAAGAGTGCATGTTTCGATGCTGAGATTAACAGTTGGATTCATAGGCACAGAACATGGTTTAGCAGCTAAGAGACATGTTTCTTCCAACAAATCCAAAGCATACTTCCTTTGACATATTGATATTTCCTGTGATGATCTAGCAATTTCCAAGCTAAGGAAATATTTCAAAGGACCCATGTCTTTAATTTTGAAAGCTTTGTGTAGGATATGCTTGACACACTCCACAGTACTATTATTATTACTAGCAATGACAATATCATCTACGTAGACCAGAAGTGCCACAAAGGAGATGCCTTCTACTTTCACAAACAATGTGTTTTCCACAACATATTTTACAAAGCCAGCAGCAAGTAAGACATAAGAGAATCGATAATACCACTGTCTTGAAGCCTGATTGAGCCCATACAGTGATTTGTGAAGTCGACAGACAGGATTCTCTAGAAGAACAGTACCTGGTGGTGGTGTGTATCCCAAAGGTAAAGCCATGTAGATTTCTTCATCTAGTGTGCCATGTAGAAAGGCATTAGACACGTCCATTCGGGTTAGACTGCAACCAAAACTAGCTGCAACACCCAATAAAAGTTTGACAATTGCAAGCTTAGCCACCGGTGAAAAAGTATCAATATAGTCAACTCCTTCTTGTTGAGTAAAAACTTTTGCAACAAGCTTGGCCTTGTGCTTGTCAATAGATCCACCAGGGTTATATTTCAGCTTGTAAACCCGCTTATACCCAACCACATTCTTCCCTGGTGGCAATGGAACTACATAAAAAGTCTTGTTTTGTTCAAGAGAACCAAGTTCATCATTAATACCTTGTGTCCATTCAGGAGACTTCATGGCATGCGCAAAAGTTCTTCTTTCTGTGTTTGTGCTAATGGAGAAGATAAATGATTTGTATGGGACAGAAAGGTGATCATACAAAATGACAGAGGATATTGGATAAGGAGTGGAAAATGATGGTGAGGTAACAGTGAAACTCATATAGATAAGAGGGTACCTTGGATGTCCGTTGAGGTCTTCCATTGTTCATAGAAGTAGAGACAGTCAAGTCAAGATTAGTATTTGGTGTGACAAATGTGGTGTTAGAGTGTGAATGAGATTATGAATGAGTAGATGGTGTGGAAGTGGAATGATTATGAGATGAAGATGTATGAGCTAGAGAACTAGATAAAGAAGATTCAGATGAAGCATTAAGTGGAGAAACATGAGATGGTGATGATGCATGAGTAGAATCAGGATGCGAAAGCAAATCAATATCAGATGAATTATCAGGAATAGGTAAAGGCAAAATGGACGATGGAAACAAATCAGACACATGTGCAAACAGTGATGAATCTTTAAATGGGAAAACATTTTCATGAAAAACAACATTTCGAGAAACAGAAATCACATTGGTTTCAAGGTTAAGAACCTTATATCCTTTAAAACCAGCTGGATATCCAAGAAACACAAAAGCTTTAGCTCTTGGTGATAACTTATTTCGAAACTTGGGATACGTTGAAACATAGCAAAGGCAACCAAATACACGCAAAGAATCATAAGCAGGTTCTTTTTAACTAGTTTCTGAAATGGAGTTTGATTATCTAGCAATGGTGAAGGAGTTCTATTAAATAAAAATACTGCAGTTTGCACACAATCGCCCCAAAAAGAAACTGGCACATGAGATTGGAAGTATAATGCTCTAGCCACATTCAACAGATGTTGATGTTTACGTTCAACAATAGAGTTTTGTTGAGGAGTATCCACAAAAAAAAATGAATCATGCCCTTTTCTCTAATAATATCTGGAAATGCAAGTTCAGGTGCATTATCAGATCTAATGGTTTTCACATTAGTGGAGTATTGAGTTTCAATGAGCTTAAGAAATGATGGAAAAACAGTGGCAACTGAGCTTTTATTTCTCAAAAGATAAATCCAAGTTACACGAGTTGCATCATTTACAAGAGTAAGAAAATATCTAAACCCTTATATAGTTTCATGAGCAAATGGACCCCATACATCAAGATGAACAAGATCAAATGCATTATTAGCTACATGATTATAAGAAACAAATGGGAGACGCTTTTGTTTAGCTAAAGGGCATTCCTGACAATGAGAAGATGAACTAAGAACAAACTTTGAAATTTTAGTAGGCAGACTGTGTAATTTGGCTGCAAAAGGATGTCCAAGGCGTTGTTGCCATAAGTCCCCATCAGCAACCAAAGAAGCACAAAACGGCTGAACATGATCAGAAGCAACTAAGTCTTTTGCAGTGAACACATAAAGATTGTGAAGCATGCTACACTTCCCAATCGTCAAGCCCTGAATAAGGTCCTGAATGATGTAACAATCATAAAAGAAATGAGCAGAACACATACTATCGTGCACAAGAGAACTCACAGAGATCATATTAAAATGAAAAGATGGAATATGCAGAACATCATGTAATGTCAGAGTGTTAGATACTCTAATACCATTTGGCAATGATACTGTCTTGTCCTTGACTATCTGGACTTCTGAAAACAATGTAAGATCTGAACAAACATGACATGTAGCACCACTATCAACTATCCAAGCACCACTAGGAATGAAGTTGGGGAGAGATGAAAGACAATGGTGATGGTATGTGAGAGTATTGTTTTCGAAACGAAGTTGGTGGATGGGAAAGACACAGTACCTGCAGTCGCATTGCAAGCCATGATGCCATGCTCTGTTATTGATGAGGATGAAAGCTGAACTTGATTCTCTCGAGATTGGACAAATGGAGCTGAGCTGAGAGATGAGCAGGAGTAAAAGAGCTCAGATCAAGACTGCTACAGCTAGATGAAGTAGAAGACATCTGAGGCAGAACTTCAGCAACAACATTAGCAATAACATTCTCCTTGTTGTAAGAATTTTGTTGCATCGACTTCCATTGCTGAGGCTGAGTCTGATTAGGCTTCTGTGAATAAGTCTGAGTAGGCTTCTGTGTATAATATTTCTGACCATATGATGGAGCAGTAGATGTAGGTTGTCCTGTAGATGCAGCAGGATGTCCAGGTGGATAACTGTGAAGCATATAACATTTGTTGACTACATGGCATGTCATGCCACAATGAGTACAAATTGGACGAGGTCTTGGCTTGTAGTTAGCATAAGCCGCAAGATGCTGAAACTCAGATTCTGTAGGAGGATAAGAGGCTTGAAAAACAACATTGTCGACACTTGTGACAGGCTTCAAGACTCTCTATCGTTCATCTTGACACACCATATTGAAAACTTCTTCAATACCAGGCAAAGGCTTTAACATTAACACCTGCCTCTTAGTAGATTCATAAGACTCATTGAGACCCATGAGAAACTTCATGATCTTGTTTCTGTCCTGCATCTTCTTCCAATTTGCTGCGCTGCCGCAGAACATTCACACTTCCCACAAGTGCATACAGGCAGTTCCACGAAATTCATATATGTTTTCCATAATGTGACAAGCTCAGTATAGTAGGTACTAACATCACGGGCACCTTGATTCACCAAACATAATTTATGTTCTATCTCAAAGATACGAGCTAAGTCATCTTTCTTAAACCTAGCCATCAAGCTATTCCAAACCATTGCAGCATTAGGCATATAGAGCAGACTAGCACTAATGTTCTTCGCAACATAATTCAACAACCATGTAGAAACCATATCGTTACAACGCGACCAAGATCCGGGGCTCGGATCATCATCCGGAGGTTTAAGAATCGTACCATTGACAAATCCGAGTTTGTTTCTGACGTTGAAAGCAAGCCGCACCGAACGCCGCCATGAATGGAAATCTGCACCACTCGTGAGCCGATCCGACACCAAAACGAGTCTCGCGTGGTCATTACTATGAATGTAATACGAATTTTCATAGAAATCGGTGGATTGTCGAATCGAGGTGGAATTAAGTGGCGGAGCTGTAGGATTTGTGGCGGAGGTAGACGACATTGCGAATCTTGAAGAAAAAACTCCGAAATCGAACAGAATCAAAGAAAAATATGAATTGCGAAGATCGTACGAACAATTTCGACGAAGAACAAGAAAAATGAATTGAAAAGATCACGAATCAACACAGATCGTGAGACACTCATGAAGAAAAAGATCAAGAGGAATGGAATCGAAGAGAATGAAACGTGATTTGCTCTGATACCATATCACGACTTCAATTCCAGCTCAAGAACAAGAGAGGATGAGAGAAGTGGATTATTTCTCATTAATTAGTAAAGAATGTACAATATCGATATATATATGGTAAGCAAAAGGAAATTTAACCAAGTGAATCTAAACCAATTAAACCAATGTTAACGAGTCTAATAATTATATATATAACTTTTAACTCACCTTTTAAGAATGAACAATTTGAGTTTTAGTTCAATGTTGGATAAATATTTGAAATTCCAATCTCGTAGTTTATGAAAATATTCGAAATAAATTAAGACAAATCTTGTTTGATTCAATATGGTTAAAAAAAAATTTCCTATTCGATTTGGCTTGGTTTAAGTTTTAGTTAAAGCACAACATCTTCGCAATGCATATTCTTGAATTCAATAGGATACATTCATCGTTATCTCTGTATATGAATGAAAAAATAGTTTATTAGTTACTTTGTTTTTAGTGTTGTTCTTTAGCTCTTACATATATATATATATATATATATATATATATATATATATATATATATATATATTTAAAGAATGTGTGCTTTTTTATCCTTGCCGAAAGGTTGGAGTCAAAAAGTAAATGGAAATGTGAGAAATTAAATTGGAAAGGTAGTAGGCAACTTTAATTAGAATAGAAAAAAAAAGTAAATCATAAATTAAAGAAAGGGTCAAATTAAGGAGTAAATCTTTAATAGTTTTAACTTTCAAGAAACCCACCAAACTTATAACTACCAACTAACATTCATACATGCATATGCACACTTTACGTACTGATCCTATCTTCTACTGTCCAATGAGTTTCTATTAACATGGGATTTATTATTCTGACAATAATTATTATAATATCAAAATCGATCTCCTGAGCAGACCGAAAATGCAAGAAAACAACAAAAATTATGACCATTTGAACTATTTGACACAATCAAAGTTAATTAGTCCTCCTACTAAATATCTACAAACATGCATGAGACACATTATAGTTTTTGAACTGGTGCCATATTGACTTTTAGAATATTATTATGATATACTATTATTGTTCTTGTAATGTCTGATTGTTATTTAATGCATTACACTTTGAGTATATGTGGTTGAGTAATGGTTGAAACTTGAAAGTTGAAACCTACTTTATTTCTATTTTTTGTTTCTAGAATTACCATCGAGTTGCAATCAATATGCAGTTATAACAGTGACCCATAATTAGTTATTACACCTGCTCAAGGTAGTAATATGGGACCAAAACAATTTTTATCAAACCAAATAACATGGGACCAAAATAACACATCGATCGAACACTTATAACAAGAGGTTTTTTTTCGTCAATATCTTTAATTATTTCTCAGAGGTCTCAGTATTTAGGGACATGACAATCGCAACCCACGAGCCACGAATGTGCAGGAGACCTTCTGAGTGGATCGGTGGGTCTGTCATTCACCAAACCCATCAGTGTGTGCCACGTGGCATATGCGTTTGTTTCGGAGTTTTTGATTATCCTATTCATATTGAGACACAGAGTGACAAAGTCCATGCTCTTTTCACAATTTTATAATAAACTAAACAATGGTTCTTTTTTAAAAAAAAAATTCCTAACGAATTAATTAAAATTCATTATATGGATCGGGTTAGTTGGTTTACGTCAGACGAAATTTGACCCGTAATCCATACAACAAAAGTCCTGTGGATAATGTTACAAAGCTTTGATTTTTGTTTTTTAATAGGACTGAGATCTGCACAATCAGCAATTCGAATATTTATATTTTTTATGTTGGTAGATGGGTATTTCAATCAGTAATTGTGTGCATGTATAGCTCGTTTTCATTATCTATCATATACTTGTTTTAAAAATCACGTGGGCTGTGGATAGACTACTTTTGAATGATTTAGCTACTCATTTATATCCCTCAATCTCAAGGCCAATTTTAAATGATATATGGATCTTTTTTTCTTTCTTTCTTTTTTTATAACTATATGTGCTATTCGGTTCAGTTTCGATTGGATCGTATTATACGCCCGCCAGAATTTAGAATACCGACCGACTAATGTTAAGGGATAGCTGATCCGTCTACTATCGGACTGCCATGTTAAATGCCTTGATCTTTGATCCAAACCCGGACTTCTCACTTCGTGTAATGTTGTTTTGAGCGTCATCGACAAAAAATAATCAAACCCGAGAAAATTTGTTTAATGAATTTCCATATCGTTTTCCACTCCAACCAACCACTAGACCACGCCCATCACCAAAAGATATATGGATCTTTTGCATTAATATAAACCGAAGATCAACGAATAGAAATTCTATCCACTTTGAATTTTGGGTTATGAACAATGCAAAAAAAAAAACTAAAACCAATGAAAATGAAGAAAAGCAATGAAAACGAAAGGTGGTGTGGGTTATATTTTTCTTAAAAAGGAGAGGGTGACGTGGTAGTGACTAGAAGAGCCAGGTCTAGTGTGGCGCCTAGTTAGCGTCGTGTCGGCTCATCGTCAGCTCCACATGTCAACTAATAGCTGGTCAAGCATAATCAATGTGCATACTTTGTTTAATCAATGCACTTTTCTATAGATTCACGAAGAATACTGAATACCAATGTCAAGTGGTGAAATGTAATTGATGTTTCCAGTATTTTTTTTTACTTGTAAATTGTTTTTTTGGGTCAATTACTTGTATATGGTGTTTTTTATCGTCCGAAATATTATCTATTACAAATTATGAAAATAATTATATAAACGATTTTACAACAAACAATTCTACGTGTCTATAAAAATCTACGAGCAATGTTTTTACTTGACATCATATTTGCCTTCTTTAATTTGCATTATCCAGAAATCGAATTCAATACTTTCTACATTAATAAACCATTGGTCAACCACTATACCAAATGGATTTCCACACTTATATATGAATTCATTTTCCTTTTTTTTTGTTTAGAGATTTATTAGGTTGATCCCTTTAACAACATATGATAAATTTGAAACGATAGAGTTTAATTACTAATCTAAGTGAGATTTTACCACAGTTTTTTTAAAAAAATTTGTTTATTTTGGGATGAGTGGGATATTCATTCCATTCAATATGAATAGTGAGGTTTTAACAAAATATTGATAAATGTTTTATTCCATCGTATTCTATTTTTCTAAGTAGACATTTATCTGCACTCGTAACTTTTACACTTGATATTCACTTTTTATATGTATCTAAAAAATTATAAGAATTAAATGATAGTACACTAATGGTTCCCAATTACCGAAGAATTGCTGATATAAGTCAGGAATCAATTATTCTCAAGCGTAAAATTATCTAATAATTACTATTATTTGGCTAGTTAAAATTATGTCATGTTTATATTCACTTAAAAGCTTGATGAATAGATTACTCGACTGCTACACTCAATATAGCGAATTAGTCTGATGGTAAAGACTCAAATCACCTATTAATTATTGTTTTGTTTTTTTTAAACTATAACTCTATAAATAATAAAAGTAAAATACATGAAAAATTTGCTACTCTCATACTTTTCAGGTATAACCAATGTTCAAAATATCGCTAGGCGTTAGTCGGGCGGCCGGGTTCCGCCTAGCGCCTAACCCAAAAATCAGCGATTAATCTGTGATTAATCAATGATTAGTTTTTAATATTATTTTATTTAATTTATATTAAAATTAATATATGATGTTCAATATGCATTATTATGTGGAGATATATGTATTAATAATACTAATATATTGTATTTTAATGTTATTTTATTTAATTTATATTAAAAATTAAATATATGATATTAAATATATAATTATAAAATTTAAATGGATCCAAATCCAACAAGAACTCAATATTTAACATCATATATTAATTTTTAATATAAATTAAATAAAATAATCAGTGATTAATCATCGATTTTTTTAAAAAAGCGTGGAAGTCGGAAAAAAATCCGTTGACTGAATTTCTTTCCCGCCTAGACACAAATCGAGACGGTGAACCACCGCCTAGCGCCTAGGCAGCCGATTAATCATCTAGGCAACCGATTTTTTGAACAGAATGTATAACTATAACTGCTTTTTCACTCTTTGTGCATGACGTAGGGGAATACAAAGACTCACATATATATCATGGTTTTATGTGGAATTACAGAGAATTTTTTAGCAAATCATAACAACTTTTTTAAATTCACCAAAAATCATCAAAATCATCTAAAATTTTATTAAAACTCAAATCACGTGAACCCTAAGTTGTTTCTAACAAGAGTAGTTCAAGTAAATATGAGTAGGCAAGTATGAACCTGAGTCATGTCACCACTTAGTACGCCACCCACAACAGTATCTATTGCGCCATCTAAACAATAATAAAAGCAGTAAGGAGCAATTATTGCTTCTTCGTGACAAGATAACACAGAGATTCAGGTAACTAAGCCGGCTTAGACCCGATCCACACGGAGAATCCGCATAAAATCTATAAAAACTCTCTCAAAAATAAAAAGGACTAGAAAAAATGATCAGAATCATCGATGAAAACATTGTAGAGGACGCCGAGGAGAAGTGATCCTCGAAGAATGCTTAAGTGTAGAAGCCCTTGAACTCACACATCAAACCACTCGGAGGAGACAAAGGCCCAAACTCAAGGTGTTTTGACGTGCCATATTAAGACACAACATCATCAAAGTCCCGACCCGCGTCGGGGAAGTACATATCTCTTTCCATCAAATATCCACGAGGTCTCTCATGATGTCACGGTCGTCACCTATCTGATGGGGAATTTCAACCTCTTTTCAGAGGATAGTTTCTTTTTTTTTCATATCCTTAAACCAAGCATGATATTAGGTCTTAGTTCCTTGTCGACTAAGACCTAGAATTATTATCTGTCTGAACCGAGAAATTGCTGACATTCTATCTAACAGTATTACTAATTTACTAGTAGACTATTAGTGTCGTTGTTACTATCTATGAGTGCAGTTTAGTGACTAAAACAGTATATAAGAAATTGCGTGAATTTCGATTATTTATTTCCACATAGTGACAAAAAATTTTCGATATAATTAGTTCTATTTACAGTGTATGCTTTATTTTTGTTAGATTTACGTACCGCAGTGAAAGTTTCACACTTTTACCCATAGACTATAGTCTAAGAAAAAAACTTAATAAAAGTACTATCACTACAAAAAAAAACATGTGTATAAAAAGTTACATTTAATAATTAACTAATAAATAAAATACAAAATATTTTTGTAAAATGATAACTTAATTATATCATCGGAAATCTTTTTGCGTGTGCGGGTTTTTGTGGCAAAATTATATGACATGAAGTGAGAAGTTTCTTCCGTTAAACTTCATGCAACGATTGAGCCTTCAACTCTAGCTAGATTTTTGGCATTTCCCTTTAAATGTTTCATAAACCGCTTGAATGTGTATATCCATCGAAACTGAACAAGTCCGTATAGTTATGCTTCGTGAGAGAGATAGATGGGAAGATGTTCCATAACATCAAAAAAAATTGGGAGAAAATATCTTCTCCAAATTGCACAACAATATTAAGATATTAGCAGCGAGTTGTGCAATTACATCGTCAGAAAAATCATGTGTACTAAATTCCTAGAAAAAACGCTCTGATGCCTGCACGTACAATCAAATTCATGAACTCTAAATTATAACATTTGGATATATAAATAATATATAGGTATATATATATATATATATATGTGTGATCTTTTTACCTGCAATTTCTTCATGAAAATTTGCTAGAAGGAGTTCGGCAAATGCGAAAGGAAATAATCGTTGCATAAACACGTGACAGTCATGAATCTTCATCCCTGAAATTTTTTGTCATTTCCCAACATATTTAGCAAGATTGAATACGTACCCATCATGGAACTTCACGTCTAATGAAACTCAATTGAACAACGCTGACTTTTCTTCTGCACCCAGCAAAAATATAGGAACATGTACTTTCCCATTACTCGTAATATGCAACTCACTTTTGTTGCAAATATCATGCAAGTCCAATCTTGACTTCCCACCGTCTTTGGTTCTTCCATGCACGTTCAAAATGGTATGCATGATGTTATCAAAAAAGTTTTTCTCAGTGTGCATGACATTGGGATTGTGTCTCAGCAAATGATATTTCCAGTACGAAAGTTCCTAGAAAATGCTCTTCTTGTGCCAATTGTGATTCTCCCCATTAGCCGTCATGCATATTAGCTGGAGTGTGCCAATTTCTCACACGATTCACCGTTTGTTGTGCACCAAAATGATCTATTTGGACTTCTAGATCTTCCCCAGATAGATACATTGGTGTGGTGTGGGGGGGGACACATACAATTTTGTTCTTCGTAAACTGCTGCTTGTTTCTCCAGTATGGATGGTTGATTGGTAGAAACCGGTGGTGACAATCAAACCAACATGTTTTCAGACCATATTTCAGTTGAAACGCTTATGTCCGATCGAAGCAATACAGACAAGATAACCTCTCATGCGTAGTCTAACATTATAGCAATCCGTATGCAGGGAAGTCGCTTATTGTTCACATAAGCACCGCACGCATCATAATTATTTTTTTCCCTAGAACATTCATATGTACGAACTCCAATATACCACAACTGATTTAACTCATGTATGAGAGGCTGCAAAAACACATCAAGAGACCGCTTATGATACTTCGGGGGAAGGTTATAAGGTGTTAAGATTACTGGCCACATAGAATATTGCCTACAAGACATACCAAATAGACTAAATTTATATGTACAAAGACCAAGATAGACATTCCGTCTTGATTTAGCAAAGTATGGGTGTACCTTTCTACGCTTTTAATTTTCATTTGACGGATGCGTCACCTCCCCATATGTTTGTGAATGTTGAGCATGCCACCTCATTGATGCATCATTCCTTTCAAATTCATACAATCGTTTCAACCTATCATTTATAGGAAGATACCACATCCATTGATACGGTATCTTAATATGTCCAGAAGCTTGCGGCCTAAATCTCAGCTTTTGGCAAAATCGACATACATGCAGTTTATCATCATCTTTCCAAAAAATATACAATTGCCAACATAAACATCTATCATCTCAAAAGAAAACACAAGACTAAAAACCAACTTCTGTATCTCATAGTATGTTTCATCAGCCACATTATACTCTGTCAAATACTCTTTAAGCAGATGAACCTTATCATCCATGCAAACCTCATCTAAGTTATGATCAGTTTTAATTGTCATCATCCTAGCTGCCAACGATAATTAAGATTATCTTTCTCTACATAAATCGTATAATAGTGATTTGCAGTGTCTAACATATCATAAAATCATTTGGCATCTACGTTGGGCTCCTCAACTATATTATCAGCATTTGTTTCATGAAATTCATTTGTAACCATGTCATGCATCCTATCATGATCCCGACCCTGATGAAATTGATGTTGATCATGATAACTATGCTCATTATCTGATTCATCCAAATCTACATGAGCTTGATAATTACTACTACTAGCAGCATTATTCCCACCAAAACCATCTCCATATTGATACCAAATAAAATATTGCTTCATAAACCCTCTATTTAGTAAATGTTTTCACACCGTGTCAATAAGAAGATATCTCATATTCATGCATTTCCGACAAGTACATAACATCTTACTGATTTCCTTGGTTGTTTGCATATTTCTCGCATGATACATGAATATTTCAAGCTCGTCTTTGAATTATTTCGTCAAGGTTCCCTCTGAATCCTTATGCATATACATCCATCTTTGTAGAACATATATAGACATTATTTTACAAGGTTGTAGAGTGTTTTTTTTAAAAGGTTTTTCTTTGTTTTTGTTGTAAAAATTCGTTTGTGGTTGGGAGGTATTTATTTATATATATATATATATATATATATTGAATTACCAACGATTTTGCAATGAAATTTTACAACGATTTCCAAAAGAAATACGTTTACGACGATTTAACAATGTATTCAGAACGATTTTACGATCACATATGTCGATGTAGAAAATTAGGTACAACGCAAAGAAAACGTGTTTAACCAAACAAATATTCCGATGTTAAATCGTCGGTAATTAGTATTGAAAACTGATTGTCGTAAAATCGATGTAAAGTACCATCAAATTTATGACAAAGTTTCCGAGAAATGAAGATCATCCTCAAGTCGAAGGTAATTTATATCGATTTTACGACGATTTACATTTTCGACGTAAAATCAATGGCAAGTTGTGCCTCTTTTACGACGAATATACGTTGAATGAATTTGTTGTTTGTTTTCAACGATTTTGAATCGAAATATATTTTCTTCGGTAATCTGATGGTAATTTAACGTTTATTTACAACGTAATGTTGTCGTCGTAAAAGTCTGTTGGAACGAAACAGTTTTCTTGTAATGTGTAAAACAAATATTTTTTGACAAATGGTAACTTGAACAATAATGAGTAGCCTATATTGATGATTCATAATGTATCGAACGTGTCGAATCCTCCACTACAAGAAAACACAGTTTTTGCGACTATCAAAACAGTACCAAAATAGTCGCAAATGACTCATTTGCGACCGTTTTGTGACTAAAAAAATAGTCGCAAATATTTGCTCCCTAATTAAATTGGTCGCAAAACAGTCGCTCTTTTGCGACTGATATGTGACTAAAATATCAGTACTAATTTACAAACTGATTTGCGACTATTTGTAAAAAAAAGAATAAAAAAAAAACAAAAAAAAAAAATAATATATTTTTATTTATTAAATTAATTAATTACAAAATGGAAAAAAATAAAAAATAAAAAAAAATAAAAAAATGAAAAGCCGCGACTATGATTTCATAGAGCACCGATCTACTCCTCTTCTGCTCCGATCTGCTCCGTGGATGCTTCTCTTCTCCGATCTGCTCCTCTCTCCGGCGAGCAACATCACCCGCGACTATGATTTCACAGCGCACGAGAAGCCACTCCACCCCATGCCTCGATCTTCTTCTTCTTCTTCTATTTCGCCGCCGGGAAGCTTCTTCTCCGCGGTGCATCTGCTCCACCACGAACCTACTCCTCCGCGGTGCATCTGCTCCACCACGAACCTGCTCCTCCGCGGCGCATCTGCTCCTCCCCGTCGGTGAGGAGACGAAACTTGGTAGCCCGGTGTAAGTTCCCAGTGGAGCGAAGTCTCCTGGTGTGAGGGTTTTCAGTATCCTAGAAATTATAGAGAGAAACTAGAGAGATCTTTTTTGTTCTTAGAGAGATTGTGAGGAACCCTAATTCTTTGTAATCCGTGGTGATAGTGGATTATTGAAAAGCTCCCAGGCCAAGACGTAAGATCACACACCGTGATCTGAACTCGTTAAATCTCTGTGTCTTTTACTTATTGCTCAATTCCGTGATTATAGAGACATGGATCAAATCTCAACAAAGTGGTATCAAAACCTAGGTTTTAGGTTTGTGAGCAATTGGACATAGAAGTTCTGCAGGGATTTAGGTTTTAGATCTGGATTGATAGCTGGAATCAAGGCATCAATCGGTTAAGGTTTCAATCTGACAGCCCGGGAGAAAAAAATGTCTTCGGCGCGAAGAAGAAGATCGCGCAGATCGCTCGAGTATCGATCGACACCCCTTCCTAGTATCGATCGATACGTCTGTTACGTGTTCGCAGAAAGACGAAAAAAAGTTTGGTATCAATCGACAATCCATCTTGTATCGATCGATACGGTAGCAGAAGCGTGTTAAGAAGTTCGTTTGATCGAAGATGTCTTCAGAGAAGAAGCCGAAGGTGAAGATATCCATCTTCGTCGGACAAGGTGATTTCTCTATGTGGAAGAGAAGGATGTTAGCTCACATGAATCTTCAGGGATTGAAAGGCGAGCTAATAACACCAACCACTGAGCCGGATAAGCTGGTTATCAAAAAGGATGAATCAGCAGAGGATTTCGAACAGAGACTTAAAGCAGAACAAGTCAAGAAAGAGGAGCGAGCAGAGAATGCTATGGATATTTTGACACTCCATCTAGGAGATCATGTCCTCAGGAAAACAGAGGAGTGCACAACAGCTCGTGATCTTTGGGCAGCACTATAGACGTTATACAACACCAAGACTCTACCGAGCCGGATTCATCTTTTGTATAAATTCTATACATTTAAGATGGATGGGTCTAAGTCAATCGATCAAAACGTCGATGATTACTTGAAGACTGCTTCGGAGTTGGCTAGTGTAAAGGTTACAGTTGCGGATGAAGTGTAGATAATTCTACTACTCAGTTCCTTGCCACCACAATATGATTCCATGAATGAGACATTGAAGTATGGTAGAGAGTCCATCTCTATTGAAGATGTGGTGAATGTGGCGAAATCTAAGGAAACTGAGCTTAAAGCTAAGGGAATACCGACTTCACAAAGCACTGGTGAAGCGTATGTGGCTCGTGGGAGACAGGAAAATAGGGATCAACGAAATTCTTGGAATCGAGGCAGAAGCAAGTCGAAATCGGGAACAAAAGTCACATGCTGGTTCTGCAAGAAGGAAGGACATGTGAAGGCTGATTGCTATGCTTGGAAGAAGCGGAAGGGCGGCGATGATGAAGATGCCACAACAGCGGTTGTCATCGAAAAATCAGCAGGAGTTGATGCGTTATCAGTTTCGGAAAATTGGCATCTAGAGAGGTGGGTGATTGATTCGGGTTGTTCATATCACATGACCTCAAGGAGAGACTGGTTTGATACATTTGAGGAGCTCAACTATGGACAAGTGCTACTGGGGGACGACTATTCTGTGGAGGTGAAAGGAATAGGTTCCATCAATATAAAAGCATGTGGTGGCACGGTGAAGACATTGACGAATGTCAGGTATATTCCTAAGCTGAAGAGAAATTTAATATCTACAAGTACATTGGATAAGCTTGGATTTGATCATGTTGGAGGCAAAGGAAAAACAAAGTTCTATAAGAATGGGAAGATGGGTCTTCAAGGCACTCTATGCGGTTCTTTGTATTTGCTTGATGGAGAGACTGTGGTAGGACAATCAAACATAAGTGTCACCAGGAAACCAGCCAAAGACGAGGCGGCTTTGTGGCATAGAAGGTTGGGACACATGAGGATGAAGAATCTGATGATCTTGGTAAAAAGAGGCATCATTGACAAGAGAAGGATTGGGGAGATGGATTTCTGTGAGAGTTGTGTAATGGGGAAGACCAAGAGACTGAGCTTCAACATTGGGAAACACAATTCAGGAGAAGCGCTGAGATATGTTCACTAATATCTTTGGGGATCTCCATCGGTCGCTCCAAGTATCTCTGGTAAGCATTATCTCCTGTCTATCATTGATGATTACCCTAGAAAGGTGTGGGTGTACTTCTTGTCTGTTAAGAGTGAAACTTTCACAAAGTTCTGTGAATGGAAGAAACTGGTTGAGAATCAGATAAACAAGAAAGTGAAATGTCTGAGAACAGATAATGGGTTGGAGTTTGTGAACAAAGACTTCGACGGATTTTGCAAGCAGCATGGGATTGAGAGGCACAAAACTTGTGCATATACTCCACAGCAAAATTGAGTTGCGGAACGCATGAACCGAACAATAATGGAGAAGGTGCGTTGTATACTGGATAAAAGTTGCTTAGGTAAAGAATTTTGGGCTGAGGCGGTTAGCACAGCTGTGTACCAAATTAATAGAAGCCCATCATCGGCCTTAGATGGCAGTATTCCTGAGGAACTTTGGCTGGGAAGAAAGCCGGGTTATGGACACATGAGAAGATTTGGGTCATTGGTCTATGTTCATGTAGATCAAGGGAAGTTAAGACCAAGAGCTATGAAGGGAATTTTCATAAGCTATCCAGAGGGAGTCAAAGGGTACAAGGTATGGCTCATGGATGAATCAAAATGTGTGATTAGCAGGAATGTGGTCTTTGTGGAAGATACAATGTTCAAAGACTTGAGGAATAGAGTTTTTGTGGAAGAAACTGCGCAGATGAGCCCGACCTCTGAAAGAGTATCGATCGATACCACCCCAAGTATCGATCGACACGGATACGAAAAAGAAAAATTTCGTGAGCCTTCTGAGGTGGTGTCGATCGATGTCATCCCGAGTATCGATCGACACCGAGGAGGACTAGATGCGACAACTTCTGTTACTGAAGATAATGGACAAGTTGGATATTCAGGTGGAGCTGTTGGAGATCAGGAAACAGATGATGTACCTCTAGAAGATTAGGAGTTAGCTCGAAATAGGTCTAAACGAGTAACAAGGCGACCTGAATATCTTGGTGATTATGATTTAGCGAGTTTCGCCTTAATCGCTGCTGGAAAGATAAGTTCTGAAGAACCTAGGGACTATCAGGAAGCTGTTGAAAGCAAGGATAAAGTTTTCTGGAATGGAGGTATGGTTGAAGAGAAAAGTTCTCTATATAAGAACAAGACTTTGAAGTTGGTTAAAAGACCAAAAGGTAAAAATGTGATTGGTTGCAAATGGGTTTACAGGTTGAAGCCGGGTATCCCAGGGGTAGAAGAACCGAGATATAAAGCTAGATTGGTAGCCAATGGTTATTCTCAGAAAGAAGGTATTGACTATCAAGAAGTGTTTGCTCCGGTTGTGAAGCATGTTTCTATCAGGTTTCTTCTATCGGTTACAGCAAATATGGATCTGGAATTAGAATAGCTTGATGTCAAGACTGCGTTTCTTCATGGTTTACTTGAAGAGGAGATCTATATGGAGCAGCCTGAAGGTTTTGTGGTTAAAGGAAAATAGGACCACGTTTGCTTGTTGGAAAAGGCATTGTATGGACTTAAGCAAGCTCCAAGGCAATGGAACAAGTGTTTTGATCAATTTGTGGTAAGTCATGGATTCAAAAGGAGTGAGTTCGATCACTGTGTTTACATAAAGGAGAGCAAAGGTAGTTGTTTCATCTACCTACTCATGTATGTTGATGACATGCTAATTGCTTCAAAGGATATGAAGGAGATACAGATTGTAAAAGATTTGTTGAGCAGTAGATTTGAGATGAAAGATCTAGGAGCTGCAAGAATGATTCTTGTGATGGATATTGAGAGGGATCGTGAAGGTGGAGTTCTCACCTTGTCTCAATCTGGTTACATCAAGAAGATTATGCAGGTATTCAATATGGATGAAGGTAGAACAGTTTCTACACCCCATGTTCTAAAAAGCGGCCGCCTAGCCGCCTAGTCGCAAGTCGGAGACTCACCGTCCTGATTAGTGCATGTGCGGGTAATTCGGCGGTCAACCGCTTTTTAACAAAAGTCAACGCTTTTTAAAAAAATCGGCGATTAATCACTGATTATTTTATTTAATTTATATTAAAAATTAATATATGATGTTAAATATTGAGTTTTTGTTGGATTTGGATCCATTTCAATTTTATAATTATATTTAATATCATATATTTAATTTTCAATGTAAATTAAAGAAAATAATATTAAAATACAATATATTAGTATTATTAATACATATTTCTCCACATAATAATGCATATTTAACATTATATTTTTAATATAAATAAAACAAAATAATATTAAAAACTAATCACTGATTTTTGGGCTAGGCGCTAGGCGAAAACCGGCCGCCCGATTTTTTGAACATTGTCTACACTTATTGGTTTGCACTTCAAGTTGTCTGCTGTGAAAGATGATGAAGAAGAGACAATTTTGGATGATATTCCATATTCAAGTGCTATTGGGAGTATAATGTATGCGATGTTAGGAACTAGGTGTGATCTCGCGTATGCGGTTGGTTTGGTTAGTAGGTTCATGAGTAAGCCAAGCATGATACATTGGACTGTTGTGAAGTGGGTGCTAAGGTATATGAAAGGTGCCCAGGATCTAAAGATTGTGTTCAGGAAGACAAAGGATTTTAAGGTTGAAGGTTTCTGTGATTCTGACTTTGCATCGGATCTGGACAGAAGTAGATAGATTTCAGGTTATGTTTTCACTGCTGGTGGGACGGCTATAAGCTGGAAATCGAGTCTTCAACATGTCGTCGCGCTGTTTACAACTGAGGCAGAGTATATAGCGTTGGTGGAAGCTGTGAAAGAAGCTATCTGGCTAAGAGGTTTGACTGAGGAGTTCGGATTCAAACAAGACACGGTAGAGATCTGGTGTGATTCTCAGAGTGACTTGAGTTTAGCCAAGAACAACGTTCATCATGAGAGGACAAAGCATATTAACAGGAGGATGCATTTCATCAGGGATATTGTTGCTTCTGGTGAAGTGAAGCTGTCGAAGATCCCGACTGAGAGGAATCTGGCTTATATGTTGACAAATGTACTTCCTGTGGATAAGTTTGAGAAGGCTTTGAGTTTTCTCAACTTAGAAGAGCACTAAGATGTTGGATTGTCTGGAGCGGCACATGAATGCAAAGATGAAGAAGTTATACTCGGAAATGATTGTCATCAAGGTGGAGTTTGTTGGGCTTTGGTGATGAAAATCATGAGTATTAACTAGGCCCGCGACTTGGGTTAGTCAATTAGGAATGTGTTTTTCCTATTGGGCTTTGGTTTAGGTTTAAACCGTCTTAACTTTGTAATTGCCCTAGTCTATATAAAGACAGGCATGTGTGAGGGTTTTCAGTATCCTGGAAATTCTAGAGAGAAACTAGAGAGATCTTTCTTGTTCTTAGAGAGATTGTAAGGAACCCTAATTCTTTGTAATCCGTGGTGATAGTGGATTACTGGAAAGCTCCAGGCCGAGACGTAGGATCACACACTGTGATATGAACTCGTTAAATCTATGTGTCTTTTACTTATTGCTCAATTCCGTGATTATAGAGACAGGGATCAAATCTCAACACTTGGAATCTGGATCTGGAAAAAAATCACAATTAAAAAAAGATACATAGAGCAATTGAAAAAAAAATAATCGGAGGAAGGAGATAGAAGGAAGAAGAAGAAGAATCGTGGAAGGAGAGAGAGAGAGAGGAACAAATAAAGTCAATTAAAAAAAAAGCAAATGATATATCCACCGTTGGATTAAACCAATCAACGGTGGAAAATCTCAATCCTCGTCACAATTAACTAGACAATGAGAAACTTTTATTATTTTTGTCATTTGGTCGCAAATTAGTCTCAAATTTGGGACTATTTTGTGACTACAATTGAAAAAAATCGACTGAAGTTGCTAAACAGTCCCAAATTTGTGACCATTTTGTTACAATAAAAAACATTTACCTAAACCCTAAACTTTAAGAACCTAGAAGATTTGAATATGATTTTACAATGATTTTGTGTATCTAGCATTTCAAAAATATATTAAAACTTAAAAATAAGTAAATTTTGAGAGAATTTTTATCTTTCAAAACCATTCCTTATAAAACACATGTAACACTTAGTAGATTTTATGATTATATTGAAATTTTTGTAAGTGTTATATTTTTTTGTTTATTATTTGATGTTTATGTGTAAAATCTAGTTTATAATTTAAGATTTATAGTTTATGATTAAGGGTTAGAGGTTTATGGTTTATAGTTTAGGATTTATAAAAGGGATTATAAATGATCATATTTAAAAAAATTGTAAGTTTTCAATTTTTTGTATATTATTTGATGTTTATGTGTAAGATTTAGTTTAAAATTTAAGATTTAGATCAAGTTTACGATTAAGGGTTAGAGGTTTAGGGCTTAGGGTTAAGGGTTTGTGGTTTGAGTTTAGAATTTATTGATTTCTATAAAAAAATCAAGTGGAGTTGCAAATTAGTCCCAAATTTGGGTCTATTTTGTGACTACTATTAAAAATTAGTCGCAAATTAGTCTAAAATTGGTCACAAAAACTGGGTTTTATAAATTAGTGTACATGTTACCCTAAACCCTAAACTTTAAGAACATATAAGGTTTGAATATCACTTTACAATGATTCTAGGCATGTAACTGTTCAAAAATATATTTTACAATTTAAGATTTAAAATTTATGATTAAGGGTTAGATGTTTAGGGTATAGAATTTAGGATTTATAAAATGATTAAATTTTAAAAATTGTAAGTGCTGAATTTTTTTGTATATTATTTGATGTTTATTTATATGATGTTTTTGTATATTATTTGATGGTTTAGGGTTTAGAATTTAGGATTTATAAAAGGGATTATAAATGATCATATTTAAAAAATGTAAGTTTTGAATTTTTTGTATATTATTTGATGTTTATGTGTAAGATTTAGTTTAAAATTTAAGATTTAGATCAAGTTTATGATTAAGGGTTAAAGGTTTAGGGTTAAGGGTTTGTGGTTTGAGTTTAGAATTTATTGATTTCTATAAATAAAAAAAAGTCAAGTGGAGTTGCAAATTAGTCCTAAATTTGTGACTATTTTGTGACTACTATTTAAAATTAGTCGCAAATTAGTCACAAAAACTGGGTTTGCAAATTAGTGTACATGTTACCTTAAACCCTAAACTTTAAGAACATATAAGGTTTGAATATCAATTTACAATGATTTTGGGTATATAGTTGTTCAAAAATATATTTTACAATTTAAAATTTAGATTTTATGATTAATGGTTAGAGGTTTAGGGTTTATAATTTAGGATTTATAAAATGATTATATTTAAAAAATTGTAAGTGTTGATTTTTTTTGTATATTATTTGATGTTTTTGTATATTATTTGATAGTTTAGGGTTTATAATTTAGGGTTTATAATTTTTTTTATATTATTTAATGTTTATTTAAAAAAAATCGAGTGGAGTTGCTAAATCGAAGCAAATCAGTCACAAATTTAGTACTACTTTTGCAAGTCCTTAAACAGTCGCAAATAAGCGACTATTGTCTGACTACTTTTTTTAGTCGGTAATTTGTGACTATTATGCCTCTGCATTATGAGTAGTCGCAAATCAGTCACAATATTGTCCCACTTTTTGTGACTAAAAAAAGTAGTCGCAAAAAATAGTCACAAAAACTGTGTTTTCTTGCAGTGCTCTTCAACATCCAAATTATTGATAGTATCATTTAAGTGAATAAAGTAAAAGCAAACTTTATCAACGATGACTTGGTCTAGTAGTTAAGCTCATGGGTTATCAAAAACGTATGGATCTTGGAGGGCACATATTCAATTCACGTTGGGAGGGATTTGCAGTCTGCTCTACAAAAGAAAGTTAAATTACATGGTTTTTGCCTCGTCTTGAGGAGATGTACAGCTTACGAACCCTGAACCTTCTAGTTATAAAAAAAAAAAAAAGTAAGCAAACCTCTAAAAAACAAAAAAAAAGGGATAGAAATTAAACTCAATCTTTTACTCCTATAATAAGAAAATATTTATTACGTTAAGGCTTAATCAAACTGTATAAAAGATATGGTATAAGTAATAATTATACGACTTGAGTTTTATCTTGTTTTGTGTTATACTAGTTCATAACTTCATACGTTTATAATCTTGAAATTTGATTACGATGTGGAATAGTCTGTTTCAAAAGTAATCTTATCCTATAAAATATGAAAATGACTTCAAATATGAAAAAGACAATTTTGATAAAAAAAGATAAAAAAAATATTAGTTCAAAATGTTTGTTAATTTTCTGATAAAAGAAAAATTTTAATAAGTTTTTTTTGGTCGAATATTAATAACTATATATCTTAATTTGTCCAGATTGCAAAAATTCATAAATATATTTGAAACTATCCAAAGATATAACTGTGGGGAATGTACATCCATATAAAGTATGATATCGTTTGTCAATTTAAATTTACATGAAAATGGTTTAAAAATTCAAAAATTCAAACTAGAAATGCATATCTTACAAAGATAAAGTCGTAAAGACAAAAATTGAAAGTATGGGTTAAAACAAAAACAATCGTAGAATAATAGAAAATAATGTAGTAACTTGAAAGTTTTGAAGCGATTAATAGAAAATAATGTAGTAATGAAATATTGAAATTCTTTTAAAAATAAAAATGAAATATTGAAATTGAAACCCAAAAAAAGGGTTGAGAGAGATTATCTTTGAAACCCAAAAATAATGATTATCTTAAGTGGGTTTCTTAGTTAAAAATCAAATTAAAATAAATAAATAAAGCTCATTAACTAAGAACCGTTTCTTATTTAGGAGACTTAAGAAACGGTTCTTAGGGGACACCTGTCTTCTCCTGATTCCTTCTCTCTATATCATCACTCCGATTGCTAAAAACGCGACCTTTGAGTCTCCGATCGTAAAGGGAACCAACCCGGTTGTCAAAAGCAACACTTCTCATCCTCTGTTTCCAGATAAATCGCCGACGAGATCGAGTAATCAGTCACAGACCACCGATGGATCGAGTAATCAGTCACAGATAAATCGCCGACGGGATCGAGTAATCTCTAAATTTGATTCGAAATTGATTATTCGGCTATTGCTAGACTCTAATGACCTTGATCGCTTCTGGGCTCGCCTTTGACACAGGCTGAGATGAGTTTTAAGCTTAGGTATTTTTAATTTAAGCTTAGGGATTCTTAATTTACTTTGAGGAACACAAAAAGAAAGCTTTAAGAATATACTCTTTTTCTACTTCACATGGTTTTTGTAGGTTATATGCATCATTCAGTGTTTATACGATTATGCCTTTAGCAAATTTGTTGTTACAACATACATATTTTGGCTCTTTTATATGACCTTCAAGACGCTCTCCGGTTCTTCTCACACTTGCTCGGCAAACTAGTTAATAATAACTCAGTCGTAGTCATCTTCCTAAAGTCTATTTGATAGTTCATATTTATTTTATTTTTTATGTATTTTTCTGAAGTGTTGTGGTAAATATATCACGTAAATTTAATCTGATAGGTCTTATAATGCAGAGATCTTATGAGACTAAGCAGTACAAGAAGGGACTGAAAACCCTCCTTCTATTGTTTTGTGATTTAATGTTAATATCTCATTGCTATCTCAATTTGAAATTCGATGGAGTTTACTACATCATTTGAGATCAAACGGCTTGTATCTCGTCTACTAGGTTTTTGGGTGTCTTGTCCGTAGTTTAAGAATCAACCACCATTAGGAAATTCACGTAATTTTCTTTGTCCCCAATGATTCAAATAAACAAAGGTGATGATGTAGTGTGTGTCTATAAGGTTGTAGTGTATGATCATGTACTGAAGCAAAGGAGATGCTTGGTATTGTTTATTTTTGTTAGTTGAGATCTGTTCTGTTTTGCTTTAAACGCAGTTCTTGTTTCTGCCGAATGGTTATTTTTTAAATGCAGAATGACCTCAAAAGCCATGTTTGCTGACCCGGAGAAGATCGTTGTTACTTCCACCAACAATGAGGTTTATCTTGGATGGTGAAATGCCCAGTTATTTGCAAGCAAAGGATCAAATATAGCCGGACAGTGTGTTTGAATTTTCGAATTCTTTGATTCTCTGTTGCTGTTTAATGACTTGACAATGATGTTCTTGTTCGTGTAGGGGTATAGAGAAGATGCAGGTTTAAACTTATACATTTTTTTGTATTCTGATTGACAAGTCGCTCTTACCAAATTATACCCGCAATACAACGTCTAGTGGTTTCTATATTCATTCACTATACATTGATTCTCGAAATTGACCATGCTTTCACAACAAGTTAGGTTCTCTTTGCTCAAAGATTAATCTGCTAATTAACAACCATTAAATTGAAAAAAGAAATAACCAAATCCTGTTTTCACAATGCACTTGTTTCACTCGAAGAAAAAAAAGAAATAACCAAATCCCTTTTTTTTTAAGAACTCCTAATGGGGTTCTACCATTGGAGCCCAAAAAACACAAATTTCTTAATAAAGTTTCTTAACTTAAACTATATAATAAAATATTAGTTAAGAAATCCAAAAGGTTTCTCTCAATAATGATGTTCTTAGAGAGGAACCAAAGTGAATGTCGGGAGATACGGGAAGGAGGTTGGTCCGTTAGTGTCGGCTACTAACGGTTGGGCCACGTCATCTACGTGTAACAGCCTTGTGGGTCCCATTATTCTTGACCGACTGACAGTTGACCGTTCTATCTTACGGGGCTGGGCCCACTTTAGGTAATTTTTTGCTGACAACTACCCTTTCTTTCTCTTTTTAAATTTTTAATTTTAATTTTATTACATTTTCATTATTACTATTATTATTATTTTTGTTTTTTCTTAAACTTCTCGAAATTTTAAAAGTCCCTTCCACACATTAAGTAATATTATATCATATATAACATGTATACAAACCAAAATAATTTCATGGTGTATTAGATTAGACTATAATTTTACAAAGTTAATTATTTACAATTTAAGCAGTGTGATTATATATTTATTAATTTTGCATTATGATGCAATTATGGGTGAAACGGATCCGAAAACTCTTAATCGTTCGACAACCTATCAAAATGAAGTTTTTTTATTTACAACTTACAACACATGCACATTTTTTGGATTTTAATATAAATAATGACACGTTGAAAACAAAATATATATAAATAATGACATAATATTAATATGAGCGCAAATCATTAGGTTATAGGTTTCGGTAAAAAGAATACTTTATACTACTTTCGTTTGTATACTAATTATTCGTTTGTGTCTGGAAAACTGTTATATTACTAATACTGGTCGCTGTTGTTAATTAATTAAATTTCAAGTGCATTGTTTATGATAAAAGCAAGCCGTGTAAATTTCGCGTTGATGAGTCGATGCTGCGTCACGTGAGATCTTGAAGTCTTAACCACTCACTGCGTTACAAGATCTCCGAATCAAACCAAATCTAGTTTAGTTTACGGTGAAAATGAGATAACAGAGGGACCACAAAATCAATAAGACAAGTTTTTACTGTTGAGAAAATATCAGTTTTATGTTTTTTAGGAAAATGGTCGTCTAAAACCCCCCAGACGTCCACGTAGACCGTATAACGTTCGCATGTACGCTATTAGAAGTTCAGATTCATCCAATGTTCAAAAAATCGTTAGATGTTAGTCCAAAAATTAGCGATTAATCAGTAATTAATCAATGATTAGTTTTTAATATTATTTTATTTAATTTATATTAAAAATTAATATACGATGTTAAATATGTATTATTATGTGGAGAAATATGTATTAATAATACTAATATATTGTATTTTAATATTATTTTATTTAATTTATATTAAAAATTAAATATATAATTATAAAATTTAAATGGATCCAAATCCAACAAGAACTCAATATTTAACATCATATATTAATTTTAATATAAATTAAATAAAATAATCAGTGATTAATCACCGATTTTTTTAAAAAGCGTTGAAATCGGAAAAAAATCCGTTGACTGGCTTTCTTCCCCGCCTAAACATAAATCGAGACGGTGGACCACCACCTAGCGCCTAAGCGATCGATTAATCACCTAGACGGCCGATTTTTTGAACAGATGATTCATCTAAACCAAACAAACAACCGCATAACTTGAAATCGGAGTGTCCAAATACCTCATAGTGCCTAGACATTGTACAAACGGCTACCTAGAGCGCATTTTAGAACTCTAAAAAATATAATTCTATCTACTAAAATTCCACATTATTGTTGATTAGTTAATAAACGTTGCGATTAGTCCATAACAAGTGATTGATATGATCGCTGCTGATCAAAATGTATTTGTCAACAAGATCACATGATAAATCATACCTTAGATGGAATCTTTTTTTTCTTTGTCAATATATCGATCCTGGTTAATTAGAACTAAGATAACGTGAACGTTTATTGGTTTCCATATTAACATGCGGCTGTGATGATAAATTATGTATTCGATAATGAGACAAAAATATTGCCAAACACATACATTATATACATTCACCGCATCTTTTTTAAAAAAAATCTCTCACAATAAATTATCCTCATTACTTATCATACTATTATTATGATGGTATAATAACCATATTATATAAGGGCTTGCTTGTTAGATAACAAATTTATTGCAAAATTGGCAAAAACATTTGGTGACAAAACCGTCAATAGGTGGTGTATATTTTTACGTGTGGTTTCAAATAATCATCGTGATATCATGTTAAATAACATATTATCAAATAAAGATATGCTATTAATGAACCAGCTTTATTAACGCTTTTGCCATCCATTCTTTTTATAAATAAGAAGGTAGAATCTAGTTATCTAATCCATATTATTTATAAATAAGAAGGTATATATCTCACTTATATGATCGATCCTTTCATATAATTATTTTCCTTGAAGAAAAATTTGTCCAAGGACAACACATGAGGCATGATTGATGCCATGAGAGAAACTTAAATATTCAACTTTGTGTACGGCTAATTATCGGGCTGAACATGAGTGTTCATACAGTATACACGTTTATATAGTTCGAACCTGGATTGATAATAGAAAATTAATTTAATCAGAATCAGTTGAGATAAAGGGGTTAAAAAATATAATACATCGAATTAGTTGGGCATACTTGTATTCATAGCCATCAAAAGTTATTTTTTTCATATAATTTGTTTGTAAAATGAAATCAATTGGAATCAAGAAAAAAAAAACTTTTTTTTGTTTAAATATTAAATTTTATATCATTTTTTTTTGTTTTTGACAGAAAATTACTAATAACAAAAAATCGGAAAGATCGAAAGCTAATGAAACAAAAAAAACTACAGCTAGTTTTTTGAGTAGATGAGTAAGAACATAGAGCAGAGCATCCCGTGATGGGCAAACTAGAAATTCGGTGGTTTCTGTTGGAGGTGGGCTTAGCACCCCCAATTAGCTAGACTCATCTCAGCAAATAAGGCCCGCCTGGTCAAAATCAGCCAAAAGTCAGCGTTTGACCAAGGACGGCACCGAGCTTGCACCCCGAGCTTCCATCCCGAGCTCGCACCCCGAGCTAACGTTGACGCCGCACGAAGATGCACTGTTCACGACATGCCTTGCACTGTTCACGGAATCAACGTTACTGTTCACGACCTGCCCGGTGCTGTTCACGACATGTCTTGTCAACATCACGTCATCCCCGAATCGCGGAGAGCCGCCTACTCGGTCCCTGCTATATATACCCCCTCACATGCATTCGCTTAGAGATATCTGGACTGGGATTCCCGACCGTGGAAGGATCTCGCATTTATTACTCTCTCACTAGATTATATACCCCTTAGTATGCACTAAAAGAGGGGGACTTTTGGATCTCATTCTCTACAAAATAGTCCCGATCTCTCTCATTTGTAACAAGGCAGCGCCATTTAGAACGTCGAACTGGATTCCCGTCGGAATTAGTTCGTAAATCTAAATCGTTCGCCTCTTTTCATCATTAATACATAGAATACGGTCCCCGACCTGTTCATCATAATACCCGGTCTGTTATAAGTTTTGGTTAACTCGTTCTATTTAACGGAAATCTCGCCTCTCTACTCCCTAATTGTTGATCCCGGGGATCACTAATGTTGTTTAGGGGTTGATTACGGAGTGAGAGGTGAGATTTTCGTTAATTAGAGCGAGTCAACCACGATTTATGGCAGTTTGGGTAGAGTGGTGAACAGGTCGGGGACCGTATTCTTTGTATAGATTACGAAAAGAGACAGACAATTTAGATTTACGAACTGCTTCCGACGGGAATCCAGTTCGGCGTTCTAAACCGCGGTGTCTTGTTACAAGGGAGAGATAAAAAGAGAGAGAGGTCGGGCCTATTTTTGTAGAGAGTAATCAGGTTTTTTCCAAAGGTCCCCTTCTTTATGCACAACGAAGGATATATATAGCGAGGGCAGCTCCCTGTTCCCGCGGATTCCAGGGCCACGTGTCACCCCAGCCTGTTTCACGGGTAAGGGGCTCTAGGAGGCGTGTCCCGGTTCTCAAGGCGAGAGGCAATGATGAGCTCGGCGCCATGCTTTTGTAAGATAGCACACTGTTCGGCCAACTTCCTTCCACGTGTCATTTCCTCCTTCGTTTACTCTGCAGGGTTGGTAGGACGTCGAAGTCAGACCATGCCCCCTATTCAGATAGTACACTGTTCGACCAACCTCCACGTGCCTTCTTCTCTTTCGACGTCCCAATCTTGGCGAAGTGTTAGCGCGGACCCGGGGTGCTCCTCTCAGGAGCTCGGGATTTTCAGATGAGGCTGAGCGCGGGACTCCAGGTCGGCGACCTTTGGTCAAAGGTCGATGCTATGTTGACCGAATCGAGATGTGCTCTTGCTAAGATGGGCCTAACTAAATGGGGGTGCTAGGCCCACCTCCAACACTAATTAACCTCTAAACAACTTCGGTGATCTTCTGGATTAACAGTTTCTCCGACATGTAATGAGACAAAATTACAAGGTTTGAAATTAAAGATAGCCCATGTGATCAGTCGGATCAATTTCATTACGAATATGAATTTATCTGTTTCACACATTTAGCACATGTGTGACGTATGATTTTACTTGGTATCACGTGCTATCAGTACGTGTTGCATTTTGTAACACAATTCTTAAAACTAATTATCAATCATATATCAGACTATATAGTTGTGTTAATTGTTTGTTGTAAAAGAAAAATAATTTCTGTTAATTGTTTACTTCGTATTATTCATCTAGAATTACACAACTACACTCAAATTTTCTGTCAAAGTTCTCGTTTTGTTTTCATAATCAGCGTATTCCACCATATCAGGAAAAAAAATTATTCCATCAATTTAATTATTCTATAATTAATTTTTATACGGTGAATCCATCATTTGACATTTAATTTATCTGTTCTCTTAATTAAATAACTGTGTCACGGTGAGTTTATTTGATGAGACATTAAACTAGCCTCTGTGTTAAAAAAAAAAACTTACTTAAGGGTGTGGGATAATCTCTTCATACTTCTTCACACTTCACCTCTTAATATACTAAAATTGTTCTTATTTAGGTGTATTTTTCAAGCTACAATACACCATCTTTAGAGAGAGCGAAATGCTAGTAGACATGGTTATCCCCCAATTCATGCAGCTAGGCTAATAAAATTTATCTACAAAAACGCGCGCAACCGTATCAGTGCTATCTGCAAAACAGAAAATCGAGCATATGATGATGTTCTAATCAAGTGGTTTGCCACAAGACCCCATTGAGGCGTAAAAACTTATGTAATTTTCTTTTAATATTTGAAATATAAAAACTCAATCATTGTAAAAAACGATTTTTTTTTGTTCGAATATAATTTTATATTCAATTCAAAAAAGTAAAAATAAAAATAAAGTAACATAAAAAAATTTACAGTACAATGTGGACGAGTCTTGTTAGATTATATCCACTAGATTTTACTGTACTACAGGAATCTTCCACTATTCTACATACAAGTAACTTACATATATAAATAATATACGTATATACTATATAGTGTTAAGTCGATTCAGTGACGTTGGAAGAAAAAAAAAATGATGGGCCTTCGTAATTGTACGTATTCGACAACATGCGTGGCAATGACTCACCTTATCCATATTTGATATTACTTTTACAACACTTTCTAGTAACATCAGTTGCCGAGAGTCGTTTTAGATTTTAGATTGCAGCACAGCGTCCACACACAATTTTTGGGTAGGCAAATGCAAACTGTTTAGTTGCATATTCTTTGACACTTTTCGTGCCAAAGTTTTATGATATCCAGAAGCAACACACATGACCCAACCGAGATAAAATTCTTAAAAGGGACAATACGCGAAACCACGGAATCGGCAAGTACGAGATCAGCTAAGAAACTAGCTCACCGAGAGTGATGATTAATCGTTCTCGACGTTCTGTTTTTGACAGGTATCAACAATGATCCTTCTGCAGGTTCACCTACGGAAACCTTGTTACGACTTCTCCTTCCTCTAAATGATAATGTTTAGTGGACTTCTCGCGACGTCGTAGACGGCGAACCACCCACATCGCCGCGATCCGAACAATTCACCGGATCATTCAATCGGTAAGAGCGACAGGCGGTGTACGAAGGGCCAGATTCACAACTCAAATCACGATCATATCACTTTATTCGTGATCCGGTATATTTTCCAAGCCACTCTCTACCACATATGGCGAGAACAGAATAGGAGAAAACACGGAGAACTGGCTCTACCGACATCTTGACTAATCAAATTCATCGATAAGAATGTCCGAAACATGATTACTTCTATTTGAAATATTGGAAATCACTCATACGACGACGCTATGATTAGGTAGTTCGGAACTCACCTACCATAGTAACCTCCATGAAGACTCAAGGATAATTAAATTTGTTTTTGTTCAATTTAAGCTCAATTAATAGTTCTAGTTCTCTAAACTAAACGCTGCATTTATTGTAAAAATGTTTTTTTGGTTTGAATAAATTTTACATTCAATTCAAATATATATATATATATATATATATATATATTTAATATCGATGCAGGGGACGTATGTATGTGTGTGCGTATAGATACGTGAAGTATTTTTGCTTTTGAGGCTCCTTCATCTCTCACATCCGCCGGGCCACGATCAAACACATTTCAAAGCTAAAAATAAAATAACTTATATTTGTGTATATAGAAATGTAGCTTTCATATATAACCTAAAAAAAATATTTGTCAAAAAGAAGAGGGTTGAAATGAATATTTTAAAAGCTTAAGAGCTTAAAAAAAAACTACAATAACTAACCCATAACTAAATTGTCCGTATAAACATTATAGTTCGTTTAAGTTACATTTATAGACTACCTCAAATACAAAAAAAAACAGTTCGCATGCATATGTTGTTATATGTCTTTTTCCATCTTTGGTCATTTGAAAATATCATTATACATTATCGATCATCTTATATTTTTAGCGATGGAAACAAACTACAGTTTCCAAGTTTTATAAGCATACCTTGTACGTCAGATATTATACAAAACATTGCTCCATTAATTTTTGTCGTTTATATCAAGTTAAAATAGTCACATACTATAACATTAAATGGGCTAGGCTTGGCTTATATATATACATGTATGGTAGTGTTTAATATTGACGTTAATAAACTAGCCCAATTTACTGATTTGGGTCATTCAAATTCATTAAAAAGACAATAAAAAAACAGAAAGCCAGAAACGGCGTCGTAAAATGTGAGAACAAATTAGTAATTTCCAAAAAAGTTTATCGAAGAAATGTTCAAGTTGTGACAGAGAATCTCGGTCGGTCTTTGTTGTCTCCGACGAGGCTCTTCTTCTTCTTCTTCCGATTAGATCCCGTTGGAGAATTCAGAGACTCTAGGGTTTCTCTGGGATTCGATTCAAGTGTTTTGGATAGTGCAAGAAAGTAATCGATGATGTTGCAGTCGCTTTCAAGGTTTCTCCTTCAGACGCTGTTGACGCGTGCTCAGAAGTGAGTAAATCTCATTCTTAATCTCATCTTGTAAAATGTTCAGCTCCGGTGTTTAGTTTTTTTTAGTTAATTTGCAAATTATTGTCGAAATCTGGATTGTGGGGATTGGTTTTATTCAATTAAGAAATCTGTTGTAACATTTCTAAGAACTGGGTTTTGTAGAATGACAGAAAAGTTCATTAATTTCTTAATCCTTTTTTTGTTGTTGTGTGTGTGTGTGTAGATTTCTTAGCTGTTTGATTATTATTTTTCAGTCTTGATAAAGCAGTGGAGCTAGATTATCAATGGATCGAATTCGATGATGTTCGTTACCATGTTCAGGTGATTTTTTTCACCAGCATTTAAGAGTTGGATTAGTCTGAGATTCATATGGTCTTTTTCAATGTTCTGATGTTTTAAAGTGTTAATAGGTGACAATGAAGAATCCAAACCTCTTGTTGCTTTCGGTTTCGTTACCAAACCCACCACCTGAAGCAATGTCCTTTGATGGGCTTCCATTGGGAGCTATAGAAGCTATTAAAACCGCTTACGGGACGGGATTTCAAATACTTGATCCTCCTAGAGATGGTTTTAGTCTTACCCTGAAGCTCAATTTCTCTAAAGTTCGTCCCGATGAAGGTTGAACGAGTCGCTTTCTCTAATGTCATTTAGATACCGATAAAGATCCTCAAATGATTCTGCTTAACTTGCTTTGTTTTATCCTCTCATGGAAAGTATCTATGTTTTGCAGCGTTCAGGAACTCGTTATTAACGAAGCTAGCTTCCATTAGAGAGGTGGTTATGGGTGCGCCCTTAAAAATCATTTTCAAACATCTAGCTTCAAGGACGGTTGCTCCTGAGCTGGATAGGCTTGTAGCAATTATGCATAGACCTAACGAGACATTTTTCCTTGTGCCTCAGGTATATTTCCATATCTAAACACTGAAGTAGATTCTTATGATTAGTATTTAGAGTGATAGACAACTTGATCGTTGCATCACAGGCGGATAAAGTCACCGTGGCTTTTCCTATGAGATTTAAAGACTCTGTTGATACAATTCTAGCGACTTCTTTCCTAAAGGTAACACAATGATCAAATTTAAAATGTTGGACTAGGTTTTGATTTCTGTAGTTACTGAAGAAAATGGATCTTATAATATAGGAATTTGTAGAGGCGAGGCGTGCTGCTGCGCTTAATAGTGCTCCTTCTTGTTCTTGGTCTCCAACCGCACCGCATGAATTGGAAGGAGCGCCTAAAGAAACACTATCTGCTAATGCCGGTTTTGTAACTTTTGGTATGATCTCACTAACAAGTATTCTGGTTTATTTAAATTTGCATTCGCTGTACCAAACTGAAAGAAACTACTAACATTGGATTATCTAATATCGTAGTCATTTTCCCTCGGCATGTTGAGGGGCAAAAGCTCGATCGTACTGTCTGGAATTTGTCAACCTTTCATGCTTATGTTAGTTACCACGTCAAGGTTAATCTTTCTTTCATATTCACTAAATCTTAATCTCTCTCTCTCTCTCTCTCTCTCTCTCTCTCTCTCTCTCTCTCTCCCTGCGAGTATAAACTTGTGAAAAGCGAATTTTGTTATATTATAGTGCACAGAGGGATTTATGCACACCAGGATGCGTCGTCGTGTGGAATCTATGATTCAGGTTAAATACATAGTCCGATTTGTCTTTTGTCCTTTTTCTTCAACAGTTTCTGAGTTACTTCCCAATTGTTATTACTTAAACGAATGTGGAAACCTTGTTGTCTCAGGCTCTGGATCAAGCAAAGCCATTGGAGAAAACAAGATCGATGAACAACAAGTCATTTAAACGGCTAGTAAGTTGTGAAAACCTTATCACTGAACCAACAAGAGTTTCTGTGTAGAGTATGTTTTTCGACAAATAGTTTTTCTGTCTTTGAGATTTATGCCTTCTCTTCCTCACAGGGACTCAACGATGTCAATCACACGAATTCGAAGTAGTGATCACTCACGAAGCAATTTTGTAAAATCTTGTGAGTAGCTGAGACATGTTTTTACTGAATTCAGTCTCTGTGATATTCCTTTTCTTTTTCTTCCAAAATTGGATTTTAGTACAATTCTTTCAGATTTTCTATACTTGTGATCCTGCTAAATATTTGACCAAATGTATAATGTTGATTGTAAGAAATTCACCTTGAAACAAACTATAGAGGATCTCTCGAGGTTGAAGCTTTTTTTTAAATCTAAAAATGTTGTTTCAACAAAGAAAATCAAGTTTTTTTTATTTATTTATGTTCTTATTGCAAGAACAAGAAAATGAAGAAGGTGCAGAGAATTAGTCATTCTTAGCTCTCCAGATTATTGTCCTCCAGATTCTAAAAAATATGAATACATGCATAAATATATCAAAGAATTTGATTTGTACAGCTCGTCGTAATCATGAAGTTCAAGTCCATGGGATCTTGATTGATCTGGTAGGGATAAGAAGATAAAAAAAGGTCGATTGAATCACACGAGAAATATTGTTGCTCTTGGGCAAACTAATTACGGAAACAACAATATTTGGTTTAAGCTATAGTCACACTCACATCCTTGTCTTTTTTTGATCTATATTTTACACACAAAAGACAAAATATTGGCTTCGCCCGGGTTCGAACCGGAGACCTTCAGTGTGTTAGACTGACGTGATAACCAACTACACCACGAAACCATTTTGATTTCTCAATGTTATTTTCACTATCTATTCCATTTACCTTTTAGAGTATTGCTTTTTTTTTTTTTTTTTATTCAATCAAGTTCTTAGACTTGTAGGTAGTAGGCCTTCCATCTGATTTTTTATTTTCTTTTTACAAAGGGTTTTCAGTTTAATTGCAAACCCATTAATTAGGCAAAACCCAAATGAACTAAACCAACATTATCAAACAACTTTAGAATAAACCAAAGAGTAATTATACCATAGATGACACTAAATGCCGAACAAACCGTCTCTTGAAATCTTCGGAAACAGTCGCCGTATACATCTGATTTTTCACGTAAATGTATTTAATTATAATTATCGCTATTTATCATTATTAGGTTAAGCAAAAATCGTATAATCTGCCGACAACAAAAATAGTAGGCATGCAGTCAAGCATAACACGTATTACATACTTCTTTGTCAAACCAAACAGCAAAATATATTTGTTCTATTCTAAGATTCTTGCGTTTGACGTGGGGGATTATATTATAGGGATATATTATTTTTAACCAATGCACTAATTTGGCAAAATCTTACAACCTATACCGACTATAAAATAGTAGAGACATGCATGCATGTTGGAAGTATGAAACTCGTATACTACAAAAAGAAAAATATATATTTTCTATACTGAAGCTATAATATCCATGGCGATGTCTCAACTCCAGCTGCTTCTACTCCTTCGTTTCACCGAGTTCGGAAACTGCAACAGTATGTATCGATATTTTGTTGTTGTAAATTCATGTTTTTTTTTTGTTTCGTTTGTGTTGATAAAAAAATGACAAATTGAAACTACTTTGATTTGTGGAAGTTAAAGAAAAGTTAAACATGTTAACGTTTGTTTTTTTTGTTTGAATATTTTCTATAACGTCGGTAACAATGTTAATCCCAATTTATTAGTATATATATATGTTTGTCTTGATACACATCTTGGCGTAAACAGGGAGCTCATCTTTGTGACATATCTTTACATTATTAAATTATAATGTATGTATACATCAAATTATTTATGGCTAGTAACAATCGACTACCTATTATGGCTATATTTATTTTGACAACAAATTCCATTTAAACCAATAAATTTGTACTAACTAGACAATTATCAAAATTTAAAATTATTTTTTAAAAACATTCCTTTTTTTTTTGGCACACCCAGTTTTTAAAGCCCATTTGATAAGATTTTAAAATTTAAACAAGAACAAATAAAGGTGGCCGTGAGCGCTGTAAATTATTTTTAAAACCAATAAAGCTTGACTGGCTAAATTTATTATTTTTAGGTTTGTTAAAGATAATTATCATCTTTTTTACCTTATCTAACCGACATGGTAAGTCGGTTAACAATTTTTATATTTTATTATTATTCTTATAGTATAAATAGAGATGTAAAATCATATCAAGTGAATAGTAAGAGAATCATCACTTCTCTCCACACATCTCTCTCGCTTACTCTCCCTATCTAGCATAATAAACGTATATATATATATTATATACATAAAACACATATCTCACCATATATTACATTATAAGTTTATAACACGTTATCAGCACAATCCATTCCTATACCGAAAATGTGAGGTTTAATTTATGTTCGATCCGTTTATATTTTTTTCAGGATGATAGGCGTTGCTTTTTCCGTTTATATTTATTTTTATTTTTGGGATGATAGACACTGTCTTCTCCGAACCGATCGTTATGATAGGTTCTGCCTTCACGATCATGATCATATGGCAGACTATGTCTCCTCAGATCATATGGCAGATTCTGCCTCTTCAAATATATGGTTGGCTTATGATCATATGGCATACTATATTTCCTCAGATCAATGACTCTATAAAATAAATGTCTCGAAGACATTTATGAAAGGTTCCAGAAGAATCATATGACAAAATAATGTCCATAAGACATATTTAAAACAAAATGTCCAGAAGATATACTTAAAATAAAAATGTCCATAAGACATATATGAAAACGTTCCTGAAGAACTGCTTTGTCTAGAAAATATTTTTAAATTATTGTTATTTGAATTTTCTGTTTATTATCGTAAATCATATAGAAGCTTGCCTCCAATATTATTTTAAATTCTGTCTTTATTTTATTTACGAATTTTATTGCGTTTCTTTAAAATTGGAAATTTAAATTGAATTAATGAATGATTATATTATGTATTCAGTTATCATGTCAAATTTGGCGAAACTTGAAATCGCTGTCCTTGATATCTCTGGTAATAATTATATGAGATGGGCAGTAGCCGCAAGGATGCATTTAAAAGGAAAAGAGCTCCTTGAACCATCGATAAATCAAAAACAACTCCTGAAGAGAAAAAGGCAAACACCATGATATTTTTATTCCACCATATCCATGATGGTTTAAAAGATGAATATATCACGAAAGAAGATCCTGCAGATCTTTGGCAATCACTCAAAGATATGTTTGATCACCAGAAATATGTGATCTTACCAAAAGCTAAGCATGAGTGGTTAAACCTCCGGTTTCAGGATTATAAGAGCGTTAGTGAATATAATTCCGCTCTGTTTGGAATTACTTCCAAGATAATGTTATGTGTAGAAAAGATAAGCGATTATGATATGATCGAAAAAACTCTCCAAACATTTCATCCTGGAAACATAATCCTGCAGCAACAATACCGGGCAAATGGATACACGAAGTATTCAGAGTTGATGCAAGTTCTCTTGGTGGCAGAACAAAATAACGAACTCGTGACGTTATACCATCAGTCTCGTCCAACTGGATCAGCTCCATTCCCAGAAGTGAATGTTGCATCATCCAATTATAATAATTGGCAAAATGGACGTGGACGCGGTCGAAGTAATGATCGTGGTCGTGGACGTGGATATGGACGTGGAAAAAAAGAAAGTTCCGTCCTAATGATGCCAATACTGGAAGAAATAATAAAAGGTTCAAAGGAAATGAAGTTGGTCGCGTGAATAATAAGCAGCATGAGAATGCTTGCTACATATGCGGCATGAAAGGACATTGGTCCCGTACCTGTCGTACGCCAAAATATTTAGCCGATCTGTATCAAGAATCACAAAAAGTGAAAAGAAAAGAAGGTGAAACCAACTCATCTATGGCGAATCCGGACCTTCTTTTGATGGTGTAAATGATGATATACATCTCGATATTACTGATTTTGTGGTTGATCCTGAAGATATCAACGAAAAACAAAACGACTAAGATATTCCTGATGAAGAAAATATGACATGATGTATATATTTGTGTTAATCTTACTGAAGAAGAAAATAATGTTTATAAATATTTTTTTTTGTTGTAAAATAGTTTTTGCCTTGTTTATTAATGTTCATTTTATGAATATTTTAAATTCAGAAAATTTCGAAATCTAAGATCGAGGATGGAGATATATGTCTGGCAGACAGTGCTACAACGCACACAATACTTAAGGATGATAAGTATTTCTCCTCTCTTAAAATGAAAGATTCCGCCGGAAGCGTGAATACTATATGTGGTAATGCAAATATTATTATGGGCTTCGGAAGAGTCAATTTTTCGATGCCAAGGGGAACGAAATTTGAGATAAATGATGCATTATATTCCCCTAAATCTTCTAGAAATTTGTTAAGTTTTAGATATATCCGCAGAAATGGATATCACATAGAAACTATGGATGAAAATGGCATTGAATATCTTTACACTACAAGAAAACAGGGATATTTCCGACGGTCAAATCCGTCGGAAATGGTATTTTCCGACGGATTTAAGCTGTCGGTTACAGTTCGTCGGAAATATGGTTTCCGTCGGAATCCGTCGGAAATTTCCGACGGATTTGTGCCGTCGGAAAGCCGTCAGACATTTCCGACGGATTTCCGACCGCGTACGTTCCGACGGATACTCCGACGGATATTCAGTCGGAAATGCCGTCGGAAATCCGTCGGTAATTTCCGACGGACTTCCGACGGATTTCCGACGGATATATTACCGACAGAATTTCCGACGGATGGTGATCGAATGAATTTGTCGGAAGTCTGTCGTAAATCCGTCGGAAGATATTTCTGACGGATTTCCGACGGTAACTATTTTCGACGGAGTTACGACGGATAATTTGATCGGAAGTTGTCTCGGAAGTCCGTCGGTTCTTCGTCGGAAATAGGTTCCGACGGATTTACGACGGTAACTATAACGCCCCGACCACCCCTACCTGTGGGCCCCATGCCTTCTCTCGGCCCGTGGGCCCCATGCCTTCTCTCGGCCCGTGGGCCCCACCCTTGTCCGACGGCCGGTGCGTTAGTCCGGGAGGCTTGTAATACTTGTTTACTGACCCTGCAATCACCACGTGATCTTTCCCCGTGTTTTGTCCTCACTCACACGATACCGCGAATCATTTCCCGGAAGGTCACCCATCCTTAGACTACTCCAGCTCAAGCACGCTTAACTCTGGAGTTCTTTCGGGCAAGTGATCGGAAAAGCTAAGTGCACTTTGGTGTCATAGATAGCCAAATCAATTCTTATAAGCCTCTCCGCATATACAAGAAATCGGGATGTTACAGTAACTTATTCCGACGGTTTTCCGACGGAATTGGTATTTTGAATTTTATTTAATTATTTATTTTTTTGAAATTTATATATTAAAATTATATAAATTTGAAATATAAATTAAAAATAGAAATAATAAATATATAAATTCATTAAACAAAATTAAAAAATTCATTACACATTAAAATAAATTGTTCAAAAAAAAAGCATTAAAAGCAAATATTTAAACGGTTGGAGAATCTCCGTCGTCGGGATTATTATCCCGAAACATATGCGGGAAGCATTTTTCCATCATCTTCTCCAAGCAGGAGAGCTTCTTGTTGGTAGTCTGTTGCTCCGTCCGTAGCTCTTCAACCTGCTGGTCACGGTCTTTCACCGTTTGGGTGAGCCTCTCGATTTCTACCCGGTACTCCGAAGGATAACCAGGAAGCGAGGAAGAAGATTCCTGGGTCGGAAGGGTGCCTAACCCAGCGAATCGACCTTTCACTTGCCGGGTTTGCTGCGAATAATTAAAACCGATAATAAATAAATAACGAAAATAAAAAAAAACGAAATGAAATTAAAACTTACCTCAAGTACAATCTGGTTTATCTCTTCCCGGGACAAAGAGTTCGAGGACGTCGATCCTTCGATAGTGAGCTGCGATGATAGTTCACGGTCCAGCTTCGTCTTCTTACTCTTCTCGACAACATCCCGCATCCCTAAGTCCTGTATCTGACCGGTTTTCTTGTTGGTGTGTCTATTCTCGATGAGTTGAAGATAATCGGGTTCGGAACCAGATTCTCTCGCCTGCGAAAATTTGTTAAGTTAAATAAATATAAAAAACATAATTAACAATAAAAAATTTAAATTAAACTTACCATTTCCATCGCTTCCCGTTCGATGGTCTTTGCGCCCGCATTGTGGATGTAGACCCCTTTCCCGCCTCGTTGGCTATTTCGGTTCTTCGACTGTTGCTCGGAGGTCTTTTTCGTCGCAGGCCTACTCCAGTACTCACAGAAGCCCTTCCAGACGTCGTCGTCAAGGTCCTTCGGCTTGTCTTTGTTGTGCTTCCACTTCTGCTTCCACTCGTACATGTGCTTCGAGTACGAGTTTGCGGCATACCTGTCGAATGTGTCAATGACTTTGCGCGTATGATGAGAGTCCCACGTGAACTCTTGCTACAATTTAAAAAAAAAAAATGTTACATATCAAAAAAAAAAATTGACAAAATGAAATTCAAAATAAATAATATATCAATAAATAACTTACCGCGAAAGTCCGGTGCCACACGTCTTTCTCCTCGGTAGGCATGTCCGAATACTTCTCGTACGGTTTGTCCAACATGTTGTGGAGCATCCGTAATATCGCCTTGGTGATCTGAGTCGACAGCTTAAACCTGAAAACATTATGAAAAGATATAAATATGTTAAGTTTAAAAATCTAAATAAGTTGAAATAATGTACAAAACATTTCTTACCAAGTGCCGTCCTCAAGCTTCGGGTCGAGTCGAATGCAATGGCCCCGGTTAGGCTGCCGGACTAGCTCATCGATCTCAATGTGGCTCCGAGCAGCGGATTGCTGGGAATCAGGGATGTGAGTTCCCGAGCTCGTTGGTCCCGGAGGAGGCGTACACAGAGAACTCCGAGAACGGCGTCCTTGGTTGCCGCCTCCCAACTGAAGAACATCGTCGTGATCCCTGCGGAAAACGGTAAAATTGTTAGTAAATTAACAAAAAATTCAAAATTTACCAAAATTTTTGAAATTTCAGCAAAAAAATTTAGGAAAAATTCAAATTTTCCGAAAAATTCAAAGTTTACGAAAATTCAAAATTTTCAAAATTTTTCAAAATTTGCTAAAATATTTTAAAATCAGTTTTAATATATAAAAATATTTAGAAAACGTTTTATTACTATAAAAAATATTTAAACCGATTTTATTTCTAAAATAATATTTGAAAAAGGTTTTTATTATTAAAAAATATTTTAACATCAACTTAAATATATAGAAATATTTTAAAAACGTTTTTATTAGTTAAAAAATACAATAAACGATTTTAATATATACACATATTATAAAAACGTTTTTATTATTAAAAAAATATTATAAACGATTTTAATATATATACATATTATAAAAACGTTTTTATTACTATAAAAAAATTTAAAAACAATTTTAATATATACAAATATTATGAAAACGTTTTTATTACTTAACAAATATATTAAAAACGTTTTTAATATATACAAATATTGTCTAAACGTTTTTATTACTTAAACAATATTTTAAAAAATTCAAACAATATCTAGAAACGTTTTTAAAATATTTTTTGAAAATAAAACAAGATCTAAAAACGATTTTAATATTTTTAGAAAATAAAACAAGATCAAAAATTTGTTTTCTAGATCTAACAATTCTAAATCAACAATCTAAACACATAAACCCTAACACTAATATTATTCTAAATAACAAATTCTATTATAACCACTTAACAATTCACATAAATAGAATTCTAACAACCTAACTAATATATTCCCTAAAACTAACATGATATAAAAAAAATTTAAAGGAATTGATTAAACTTACATGGTTTTGTTGAAAAGGAGTTGATGAATTGAAGATTAAAATTGAAATTGTGAAGAAGAAGAAGAGAAGAGGGAGAAGAACGGATTTTCGGTAAGGAAGAAGAAGAGAGAAGAGGGAGAAGAAGCGACGGAAGAGAGAGAGGAAGAAGAGAGAAAGAAGGAAAAAAACTTACGTTTCGTCGATATAATTTGATGTCCGTCGGAAATCCGTCGGAATTCCGTCGGATTTCGAAAAATAATTTCATTTACGCGGTTGATATTCCCGCGGTCTCGAAAATATCAAAGTCCGTCGGAAATTCGTCGGAAATTTCCGACGGATTTCCGACGGATAAGGTATATTCCTTGCATGTTTGTCGATTAGTCAGTCAACAAGCACGTGTCTAATTTTTCATATCCGTCGGAAATCCGTCGGAAATTTCCGACGGATAAGGTATATTCCTTGCATGTTTGTCGATTAGTCAGTCAACAAGCACGTGTCTAATTTTTCAGATCCGTCGGAAATCCGTCGGAAATTTCCGACGGAATTCCGAAGGAATTAGGGTATATTTGGGGTTTAGGGTTTAGGGTTTCTTTATATGATTTAGGGACATGTTATTTACATGTTTCATTCAATATATATATTAAGTTCATCAATATTAAAGGCTTTGCATTAGTTTAAAAATTATACAACATCAAAACATATCATTTCTCATAAATCAACTATATCTAATACTATAACTTATACAAACACTACCATCAAAATTTATAAATTCTATATAACACATTTTCTTGATGTATATACAAGGTTAACCTATTTTATATACATCATACAAGTGTTTGTAAACTTTTGCCACAAAAAAACCTATACCCTATACCCTAAACAAGATTTTTGAATATCCGTCGGAAATCCGTCGGATTTCCGACGGAGTCAGCTGCCTCGGATAAAACCTATTTTAGCCGATGCAGCTGACTCCGTCGGAATTTTCCGACGGATTTCCGACGGATATTCAAAAATCTTGTTTAGGGTATAGGGTATAGGTTTTTTTTTGTGGCAAAAGTTTACAAACACTTGTATGATGTATACAAAATAGGTTAACCTTGTATATACATCAAGAAAATGTGTTATATAGAATTTATATAGAAGTTATAATATAGGTTAACCTTGTAACCAAATGTCTAACTTTATAAAATTTTGACATAACTGATATATTACACATTACAATTCTAGTTCAAATATATGTACATATTTTACGGTGCAAATTTTATAATTAAAACTACTGTCAATCCGATGATGAGTAATCTGATTCTCCTGAATCGGAAGGTTCCCCAAATTCGTCAAATTCTTCTTCTGAATCCTCAAATACTCGATCGTCTGACTGTATGGTGAAATCAACGACAAGGTCGACCTCAAGGGAATGCTCGATTGAACCCAAACCTACGGAGCTTTGTTGGAGGGGTTCATGATCAGACATCCCATGAACTCTACCTCTCGGGTTTATCGATGTGACTGTAACCCATGGGTCTTGCTTGTTTGTCGCCCGCAGATAGGGAATGTAGCATACCTACACCATGTACAAATTTAACCACGGGAATGCAACAAAACTAAATTAAAAATTAACGTAAAAGAAATACAAACCTGGTCTGCTTGTGATGCAAGTACAAATGGCTCGTATCTCTGGAGTTTTCTTCTGCTATGTAATGATGTAACACCAAATTGGTCGTGTCGCACACCGCTTCCTACTAATGGGTCATTCCAGTCGCATAAAAATGCAACACATCTTAGACCGAGCATTCCCGGGTACTGAACATCGAAAATCTCACGTACGACACCATAGTATACAAGATCACCTGACTGAGTTGATACACCGTAATCTGAAGTTGTCGCACTCCTATCATCCCGAAGAATCTTAAAAGCGTACCCCCGTGTGCTATACATCACATGTGACTGCACGGTTGCTAGTGGAAATCTCACAATTTCTTCTAACCACGTGGGAAATGTTTGTCTGTTAGCCTTCTCTGTCGTCACCTGCACAATTAAAATAAAAATACTTCAAATAATTAAATCTTTCATTACATATGATGATTGCTAAAAACAAGGCAATTAAAAGACTTACATAATCTCTTAACCAACGTCCGAACTCTTCCTGTTTGAGCTCGATTAGCTCTTCCTCTGTTTTGTCAGGAAATGCAAAACGTTGATAAGCCATATACATCCTGTGAGATTGAAACAATTATCACGTTAGTACATATATATATAATCAAGAACCCAATAAGTAATTAAAAATTAAGTTCAATATATAATACCTCTCATATTCATCAACTCCGTCGCAGTTTGTGAGAATATACATATGCAAATGCTCTCGCTCTTGTGGTGAAAGTCTCCTCTTCTTGCCTTTTCCACTAAGTCGTCCAATCTGTAAAAATATATGAGGTACATCGACCGGATAGAAAGGTAGGACGCCTCCGTCATCATGTCGAGCTGCTCTACGACTCTTTGTTTTGACTTGTGATGGAAAGTAGGACTCGGCAAAATGTGAGGTTTCTTCATTGATGGTCTGTGCGACGATAGAACCCTCCACTCTACTCAAATTTTTCACCTTCTTCTTTAGATGTAACATATACCGTTCGAAAGGATATATCCAACGGTACTGAACCGGGCCCCCAAGCTCTGCTTCTCGAGGGAGATGAATTGTTAAATGTTCCATAACATCAAAGAATGAAGGAGGAAATATCTTCTCCAAATTGCAAAGGATTACAGGTATATTAGCCCCAAGATTGCGGATACCGTCTGATGTAAGAGAGCGAGAACATATATCTCGGAAAAAGGCACCAATCCCTGCAATATATGGATAACAAATGAATAATTAAATAATGAAGTATATATTGTATAAAGTAGTAAATAAATAATTTCATGATTGTACCTGCAATTGCTTCGTGGACATTACGTGGTAGAAGACATGCAAAGGCAAATGGAAGGAGGCGCTGCATCACCACATGACAATCATGACTCTTCATCCCAGTAAACTTCCCTTCTCCATGATCAACGCAGTTCCGAAGGTTAGATGCGTATCCGTCCGGGAATCTAACACTTTCGGTAATCCAGTCAAAACACTCGGCCTTTGAAGGTTCATCGAAACGAAAAGCCGGGACCGGAGGCTTCCCGTTCCCTGTCACATGTAGTGCTCTACGAGAACAAATGTCTGGCAAGTCCAATCTAGACTTCAGATTGTCCTTCGTCTTCCCTTTGACATTGAGAACGGTGTTCATAATGTTGTCGAAAAAATTCTTCTCAATGTGCATGACATCCAGATTATGCCTCAAAAGATGGTTCTTCCAATAAGGCAAATCCCAGAAAATGCTCCTCTTGTGCCAATTATGAACGTTGCCACAACCATCAACAGGATGATGTCCGTTACCACCACAATCAACGGTCCTCTCTGCACCAAAATCTCTAAACTGAGTCAACAAATACTCACCATCTAACTCAGGAGAATGACCGTCAAATACTTTCCGGTTCTTCCTAAACAATGTGGTGCTCCGACGATAAGGATGATCGCTAGGTAGGTATCGCCTATGACAATCAAACCAAGACGTTTTCCGTCCGTGCTTCAATTGGAACGCATCAGTGTTATCTTGACAGTACGGGCACGATAACCTTCCGTGCGTTGTCCATCCTGATAACATGCCATATGCTGGAAAATCGCTAATAGTCCACAAAAGTACCGACCGCATGATGAAGGTGACAAGAAACATCAAACGCTTCAATACCTTGGTCCCATAACATTCGCAGCTCATAAATCAATGGTTGCAAAAACACATCAAGTGATCTCTTCGGATGCTCTGGTCCAAGAACGAGAATGCTAAGGAACAAGAACTCCCTTCGCATGCACAAAGATGGCGGCAAATTGTAAGGTGTTACAATTACTGGCCACAAAGAATATTTTCTGCCGTGCTTCCCAAAAGGGCTGAAACCATCGGTACATAATCCAAGGTATACGTTCCTTGCCTCAAACGCAAAGCTGGGATAAATGGATTGAAAATGTTTCGATGCTCCTGCATCTGACGGATGGGCGATTTGTTCATCTGTTGTATGCTCTGCATGCCATCTCATTGCTCCTGCTGTGCGCTCTGACTGATATAACCTCTTCAATCTCTCTATTAACGGTAAATACCACATCCGTTTATATGGCACTGGCACTCTTCCACCTGTTTCCTTATACCGAGGTTTGCGACAAAAACGACATGTCGTACGATCTGCGTCCTCTCTCCAGTAGAGCATACAATTGTCTATGCATACATCTATCATCTGATACGGCAATCCTAGACCTTGAACAAGTTTCTGTATCTCATAGTATGATGCCGGTGCAAGATTATCTTCTGGCAAAATTTCTTTCACAAAATCAGCGATTGCATCCACGCACTCCTCACTCAAATTGAAATCCGTCTTTATACCCATCATCCTTGTTGCAGTTGATAAAGGGGAATGTTCACCTCTACACCCATCATATAACGGATGTTTAGCAGCGTCTAACATATCAAAGAATCTCCGAGCTTCTAAATTAGGTTCTTCTCCCCTATCTCCATACTCAGCAACCGATGGTATACTTTCACGAAATGCATCGTTCACCATCTGAACATGACCTACAGTACTTTGTTCTTCCATTGCGGGTTCTTCTAAGCTAGTGTTATCCCCAATATAATGTTCACTAGTACTAGCATAATTATCCACCATTGTATCATTTTCTCCATGATAATACCAAATCTTGTAACCCGACATAAACCCATGACAATACAAGTGTGACCATACTTCATCTATCACGATAAATCTACGATTCCCACAATTGGTACAAGGGCAATAGATTTTACCGGTTTTTTTTGCTTTCTTCTGCATACCCGCAAATGCCATGAATTCCTGTAGACCTTTTTTGAATTCCTCCGTAACTAGGCCCGTGTCCGGAATTTAATGAGGCTTGTCCATCCATGATCGAAAATAATTATAAGGATTTGAAGAAGACATTTTCATAAGGAATTAGATAACAGAGATTTTTTTTTGTTGTGATTATAAATGAAGCGTGGAAACGTTTTTATAAGGAAAATTTTGTGCATTTTCCGACGGATTTCCGACGGATATAAAGTAGATATTATCGATGTCGGCAACCATGTCGGCATCTGTCGGAAATCCGTCGGCAATCCGTCGGAAATCCGTCGGAAATTTCCGACGGATGAACGTCGTCGGAAATCCGTCGGCAGTATGTCGGCAACATCAGAATTCGTCAAAAAGTCGTCGGAAATCTGTCGAAAAGTGTCCGACGGATTATTGTCATCGGAAATCCGTCAGAATTTCCGACGGATTTCCGAAGGGTTAATATTTCCGACGGATTTCCGACGGATGAGAAGTTAGTCGGAAATCCGTCGGAAAGTCGTCAGAAATATCCGACGGAATTATTGCCGTCGGAATTGCCGTCGGAAATACACCTGTTTTCTTGTAGTGTTACATCACATCAGTTACTCCGGAGAGAAAAATTATATTGGAAAAATTACCAGTATTATCCTCCGGATTATATTCCACAAAAATAAATATGACTGAATCATACATTACGGTAAACCCGAAGTTTACAGATTCATTTAAAGTCTGGCATGAACGACTAGGGCATCCTGGTTCAGTCATGATGCGAAAAATTGTGGAAAATTCTAATGGCCATCATTTGAAAAACCAGAAGATTTTTCAATCGAGCGAATTTTCATGTAATGCTTGTTCTCAAGGAAAACTCATAACTCGGCCATCACCAGCCAAAATCGGGAATGAATCTCCAGTATTCTTAGAAAGAATACATGGTGATATATGTGGGCCAATTCACCCACCATGTGGGGCATTTCGATACTTTATGGTATTAATTGACGCATCCAGTAGATGGTCACATGTGTGTCTATTGACTACACAAAATACGGCTTTCGCAAGATTCATTGCCCAAATAATCAGGCTAAAGGCACAATTTCCTGATTATACTATAAAGAAAGTAAGGCTTGATAACGCTGGTGAATTCACTTCACAAGCCTTTAATGACTATTGTATGTCATTGGGAATCGATGTTGAACATCCGGTTCCGCATGTTCATACACAAAATGGCATGGCTGAGTCTTTGATTAAACGGTTGCAACACATTGCTATACCGTTAATATTGATTGGGAATATACATCGGTTATACATCACCAAGTATAATCCGGTATCTTGAACCGCAAACTGGTGATATGTTTACGGCACATTTTGCCGATTGCCATTTCATTGAAAGTGAATTTCCAGCGTTAGGGGGAAAAATTAAAGAAATTCCGAAAGATGTTACATGGTACACACCATCTTTGTTGTACCTTGATCCCCCTACAAAACAACGCGAACTTGAAGTTCAGAAAATAGTACACTTACAAAATATGGCAAATCAGTTACCAGATGCGTTCACAGATACAAAAAGGGTGACAAAGTCATATATACCCGATGCGAATGCTCCGTCAAGAATTATTGTTCCAGAAGAACAAATTGATGGAAAAATAGCAAATGAACCCAAAGTTCAGTTGAAAAGGGAGAGGCCGATAGGCTCAAAAGATAAAAATCTCCCGAAGAAAAAGAAACTGGGAGAACAAAATAAAAATGGTCCAGAAGAACCACATACATAGAAAAGTCCTGAAGACGAAAATGACAAAGAAAAATATGAGATTTCTATTAACTATGCCCAAGACGGAAAAATCTGGGATAGATATGAAATAGAAGATAATGATGAAATTTTCTCATTCTCTATATGCAAAAAAATTGATTATGAAAGTGACGATCCAGATCCAAGGTTCATATCAGATTGCCAGAAAAGATCTGATTGGGAGAGATGGAAAATGGCCATAGAAACTGAATTGATCTCCCTCAATAAACGAAATGTTTTTGGACCTATTGTCACTACATCCAAAGATGTAAAACCGGTTGGGTACAAATGGGTTTTTGTACGAAAAAGAAATGAGAAAAATGAGGTGACAAGATACAAAGCCCGTCTTGTTGCACAAGGATTTTCTCAAAGACCGGGAATTGATTATGAAGAAACGTATTCTCCGGTTATGGATGCAATAACATTCAGATTTTTGACGAGCCTTGGGGTATCTAAAAATCTAGAAATGTATCTTATGGATGTTGTGACAGCATATCTATATGGGTCACTTGATAACAATATATATATGAAAATCCCAAAAGGATTGAAAATGCCTGAAGCATTAAGCTCAAAATCTAAAGAGATATGTGCGGTCAAATTACAGTGATCATTTTACGGATTAAAACAATCCGGGCGCATGTGGTATAATCGCTTAAGCGAATATTTGCTAACGAAAGGTTATGTGAATAATGCAATTTGCCCTTGCGTCTTTATTAAGAAATCCTCATCAGGATTTGTGATCATTGCTGTATATGTTGATGACCTGAACACAATTCGAACTCAAAAGGAAATTGATGATGCAAGAACTCATATGAAAGAAGAGTTCGAAATGAAAGATCTCGGAAAGACAAAATTTTATCTTGGATTACAAATAGAGCATTTCCGAGATGGGATATTTGTGCATCAATCAAATTATACCAAAAGGATCTTACAATGTTTTTATATGGATAAAGCGAATCCTTTGAGTACTCTAATGATTAATCGATCTCTCGATATTGAAAAAGATCCATTCTGACATTGTGAAGATAACGAGGATGTGTTAGGTCCTGAAGTACCTTATATGAGCGCTATATGTGGACTTATGTATCTTACAAATTGTACCCGACCGGATATAGCATTTGCTACAAAATTTCTTGCAAGATTTAGTTCGTCACCTACGCGCAGACATTGGAATGGAATAAAACATATATTTCGTTATCTTCAGGGAACAATTGACTTGGGTTTATTTTACTCCCGAGACTCCAATTTCGATTTAGTCAGTTTTGCAGATGCATGCTATTTATCAGATCCACATAAAGCTCGATTGCAAACCGGATACTTTTTTACAATTGGAGGTACTGCAATATCTTGGCGTTCTCAGAAGCAACTCTAGTCGCCACTTCCTCAAATTATGCAGAAACTATTGCGCTCCATGATGCATGTAGAGAATGTGTATGGCTCAGATCTAAGATTCATCACATTAAAGAAGCAAGCGGAATAGTCACTAATAAGAAGCCAACGATATTGTTCGAAGATGCATGTGTCGCTCAACTCAAAGAAGGTTATATCAAGAGTGATAGAACGAAACATATCCCTTCAAGATTTTTCTCTTACATTCGAAAACTCGAGAAGAATCAAGAGGTCGATATCCAGTACATTCGATCAAGTGACAATGAAGCAGATCTCTTCACAAAGGTGCTTCCCACAACAACATTCAGAAAACATATTCAAAGTATTGGAATGCGTCATCTATGAGATTTATGAAGAGAATGCTATATCCAAGATTCCAGGGGGAGATTGCGTCACTATACTTTTTTCCATTATCATAGTTTTTATCCCATTGAATTTTTCCATAATAATGTTTTTAACGAGACAATACTTAATACGTTAGTACTAATAGATAATTAAAGAGAAATGTTAAAGATAATTATCATCTTCTTTACTTTATCTAACCGACATGGTAAGTCGGTTAACAATTCTTATATTTTATTATTATTTTTATAGTATAAGTAGAGATGTAAAATCATAACAAGTGAATAGTAAGAGAATCATCACTTCTCTCCACACATCTCTCTCGCTTACTCCCTATCTAGCATAATAAACGTATATATATATATATATATATTATATACATAAAACACATATCTCACCATATATTAAATTATAAGTTTATAACAAGGTTTAGTTTCTTTCGAAAATACTTATTTTTCTAAGTCGTCAGTTTGATTTATATGTAAAAAAGAAATCTTGGGTTTCCTCAGGATTTTTTTCATGTTAGATTCCATTGACAGTATTTGATATAATTGTGTTCAAATTTTGAAAATTGATTGTTTTGTATCCTTTTCCAAAATATGTGTTTTCTCGTTTGCTAATTGTTTTTATATTAATATGTTATATTTTAGAAAATAGAAATTTATTGTTGGATTTGCACCCAAGAAAATAATTATTGTTTGATTTTATCAAATAGGATCCCATAAAATTAAGATCTTACTAGATTCATCAATCTCTATAATATTATTTAAGAAGACGTTTTTACAAATGAATTTTGTTTTGTAAGTTATTACATAAAATGTCATTACAAATAACAAATAATAATTGAAATAGAAAATGATATAATAGTCTTTTAAAATTATTGATTAGAATATGAAAATTATATATTTTGCATTAAAGAGGTTATTTATTATTTATTTTTCTTAATTATTTTTGATAATATATGTTTTAAAATAATAATTAATTCATATATATTAAAAAAAAATCTATTCAAAATCTTGCTATATTTTTTCACTATAATTTATTATATTTTATTTGAATATATATCAAAACAAAAATTGAAAAATATTTTACTAACTTTATAAAAAGTTATACACATGAATACTATTTTTTTTAAGAGTTCGTAAACTAACCATAAAAACTAGAGTCATTTAGCGGTGTATATTAGAGTTATGCTTTCAAGATTATAAATTTTTGCGTGTTAGCCCGAATAATATTTTAGTTCACTGCAAAACAGGTTAAATAGACAAATTATTAGTTAATTGCAAAACAGATTAAACCATCAGTAGTAAAATGTGTAGCATAAGTCTAAACAGAACAACCTACATGTACTCCATCACAAGCCGAGTGAACATATTTTGAGGACAAAACTTCCTAAGAAAAAAAGAATAATGAGTACCTTGGATCCATACCCATCCGAAAGGAGGAGGAGATGATGATCCAAGCAGCACCTATGATGGAACAAGCCAATACATGTTCCAACACACTGATTACATGAGACAATTTTGGTGATAAAGACCGAATTGTGATCCAAGGAGGTTTCTAACCCATTGAAATCAAATACCCACAAGACAAGATCAAGCCTAATTTTTCAAGACCCAAGGAGTTAAGAAAAGCCAGGAGCCTAGAAAGACTAGCATAAATCAGTCTAGAAGCAAAGACCCGGTCAGAATCCATACTCGATAGCATGTGCTGGTCCAAAATCGAAGTCTGCAACCCATCCCGAGCCACCTTGGCTTGTATTTTTGGTCCTCTGGTATAAGATTGAAATCCACCAAATCTTATTGATCACAAGATGTCAGAGTTGACAAACTTAAAGGTGGATTGAGGATCGCCACAAAGGGTTGCAGAATTCCTTTTGATAAGATCACAAATCAAACCTATGTGAATCCACACATTGGAATATGATTCACACTTGTATTCTTGAATGAATCCACAAAACTAGAAATAACAAGCAACGAACAAAAAAATCTAAAGGAATCCACCTAAAGACTCATTTGAACAAGACACCAAAGAAAGAACTTTTGTAGGAGAAAACTTTAAGTTTTTTTTTTAAATCAAATTTCGTGATGTCTTTACAATGAGAACAATGAGCTTTTTATAGCTCGTACAAGATAATTTTTACAATAAATACATTAAAAAAATTAATTCAAATTAAAACAAAAAGAAGAAAAATTAACTAAATCAAATAATGGTTTTTTTTCCACCAATTTAGCTTTTGACATTGAACGAGAATCCTTTGCTTTTGTGAAATTATAAAGATGAGATTGTCATAATAAATCTATGTATTGAAGACCTTTGATTCACTATTTTTGATATTGCATCATTCTCTTAAGAGTCAATAACAGTGGAGAACCAACCCAGACCCAACATGATATGCATGATGCCACCAAATCAACCCGACCGATCATTTCTTGATCATCTAGAACTTTTAAAACTGAGTAAATAAATACCATAAGTGGAAAAAATATTTGGAATAAAAACACTTTTCTTATTTGGTTTAGTAAAATTTCTATTAACTATCAAGGCATATTGTTTGTTAGAAATTATTGATCCTCCATTCATTCCGAAAAATGCACATAGACGTCGTCAAACCTCAAAAGAAATGAAGCTCCATCAACTCCCACAAGTAGTTCTTCATCATCACCACCGATTACGCCTTTTCCATTATGTCACTTGGGTTTTATTTAATTTTGAAAAAATTCTTTTAATGTAGATCACACCTACATGTAAGAGCTATAAAATACTCATTTGTGTCATCGTGAAATTCAACCAATCTTGTACACCAATAAAAAACGTGAAATTTTCTTTGCAATTTTTTGTGTGTTTTGTTCATTAGAATACATATGTGGATTCTTTTGTTCTCTTATGTTCGTGTAATCTTTTGGGTGAAAATGGTAGAATTGTATATTCCTCTGAAATTTTACCATTTACAATGAAAATATATGGAAAAAAAATTCCACCCAATTCCACAAAGAAAAACTGAATTTGTTCACAAGGAACAAATTTGTATACTACCTTCGAATCCGCAATTTTACAAATGTGGTGATATTTACAAAATCTTAAAAATGAATAATGTAATAAGTTGTTATTTTCAGCTTTTTTTTTTAATTTTCCAATTTTTTTGGAGACTAGATACCATTCAAAGTTGTTGCTTAATACCACTCAATAGATCTATTGGCTTATCTTTATTCAAAGTTTGACTTATCTCATTTTTTTAGTAATTTTATTAGGTAAAAACTTAAATGAAATATATGGTGGAATACATTTAGTCGGCATGAACTCGTCCTCCGAAGACAAAAGCCCGATATTGAAGAAATAAATTTTTATTAACGAAAAACTAGATAATATAGACAAAATAAAAACAGCTAAAAATCAACAAATGATTCACAGAGTTGGACGCCGAAGACCCACACTAATACAACCGAAACACAATTGTTAGTGGTAAATTTAGCACTCTCCAGTTTAGACCGGTTTAAACCAAAATCAGATTCAATCGATTCCGCTCTACGATGGTTCGGGCCCAGAGAAGAAAAGCCCATGACCGCAGGGCCGACCTCCGAGCCCAAGATAATCCCATCTCGTTGTAACGCCGACCTCCGAGCCCAAGATAAGCCCATCTCGACGCAATGCCGACCTCTGAGCCCGAAGATGGCCCAACTCGTCATGATGAAGGCCGACCTCCGAGATTTGCGGAATATTTCCTGATCTCGGAGGGATTTCGGGAAACTTTCATTTTCCTGAAAAAACTAGGAAAATGAAGTTTTCCCGTTTGAAACCGACTTCGAATCCTATAAATAAGAAGGTTTTTACCTCATTCTGATTCATTCACAATCCCCTGCGAAACAAAAGAAATAGATAACTCACATTGCTGATCTTTACTTTCTTAGTTTCCTAAATTCTTTTTACCGATCTTAAAACCCTTGTAACTTCGTCGAGTTCGATCAATAAAACGAGATTCCGATCTAAGTTTACTTTTTTATTCCTTGTGTGATTTTCATAATCAACAATTGGCGTAGTCTAAGGGGACTGAACATAAAACTTTCGGAACCTCGGTGATTAAGCTCGGCAATGGAAGATCCACCGCTCAACCCGGCATTAAACGCCAATAATATCGGGCTCGACAATCCCAACCCGGAAACTCGTAATCCACCCAACGGAAACGACGATCTTCCACCACATATTTCGCCAAATACCACTACCGCAACCCCCGTTCCATTCGACCAAACTGCTCTCATGCAGACTATGGCGGCATAACTTGCTGAACTCGCCAAAAAGAATGACGAAAGGTTCGACTCACTATTTGCAAATCAGATAGAATTCCGAGACCAGCTCGGCCAACTCAGGCAGAACCCAACATCTCCCCAATCCAAAGACACGACGTCGAAACCTTTTTCAAAGCACAATGGCTCAACCTCCCACTTTACGATCTGCCAATAGTCACAGAACACATATCACTGATCTTGCATCTCTGGATCAAGAGTTCAAAAACGTCAAATCTCAACTTCAAGATATGAAATAAATGTTTCATCAGGCCACCAGTTCGGCACCCGAAATCGACTGCGTGATCCAAGAAACTCAGAAAACGCCATTCACACATCGGATCATCAATACCCCAGTTCGGTGTTTGGAGAAGATAAAAATCACACTGTATGACGGGCATACCGACCCTCGTCACTTCATGAACTCGTTTGGTATCATGATGAACCGTTTCCGATTTGCCACCAAGGAAGAAAAAGACGCTGCCACATGCCAACTCTTCGTGAAAAACCTCAATGGAACCACACTCGACTGGTTTTCACAGTTAGATGCACACTCGGTCGACAACTATACCGAACTCTCAACCAAATTTCTCAAACGCACTACAAGAAAACACAGTTTTTGTGACCACTTTTTGCGACTCTTTTTTTGGTCACAAAAATGTGGGACGAAAGTGTGACTCTTTTGCGACTACTCGTAATGCAGTGGCAAAACAGTCACAAATTAATGACGAAACAGAGGAGTCACAAAAGAGTCACAAATTTGTGACTGATTTGTAGTCTGACTTTGCATTCGCAAAAGTAATCCCAAATTTCTGACTGATTTGCTTCGGTTTTGCCACTCCAGTCGGTTTTTTAAAATAAATTCATCAACATATAATTGTAATAGGTTAATTTAGACGTTTTTAAATAGATTTGAACTATTATATAGACTAAATCATGATATTAGAGAAAAAAACTTGTAAATTTCAATATTCTAAACTTATGTTTGTTTCAACTCATAACACATCTAAGTAGTCACAAAAGGGTCTCAAATTTGCGACCGTTTAGCAACTCTACTCAAATTTTTTTTAATAGTAGTCACAAAAGGGTCACAAATTTGCGACCGTTTAGTAACTCCACTCGATTTTTTTATAATAGTCACAAAAGAGTCACAAATTTACGACCGTTTAGCAACTCCAATTTTTTAAAAAAGAAAATCAACAAAATAGAATTGTAAATATGATAATTCATACGTTTTTACATTGATTTCAACTAATATATACACTGAATCTTCATAAAAGTGAAAAAAATTTAATTTCAAATATTTTAAACTTATGTTTGTATCTTTTCAACACATGTAGTAAGTGTTACATGTTATTCACATGAAATGATTTTGAAATATTTATATATTTCATAATTTAGTTACAATATGTTAGTTTACAATTTAAAAAGAGATTTCTACTTTATAATTATAATAAGAAAGATTGTAAAGTCATATTCAAACTTTTATGGCTTTTAAAATTTAGGGTTTAGGGTATAAATTTGTGACTTAAAAAATAGAGTCACAAAACAGTCATAATTTGTGACCATATGCATAGAACAAAACAATCATATGAGTCACAATTTAGTCGCAAATTTTGCCTCCAAATATTTGGCCAAATTTTGCAGACCACCGCTCAAATTTTGTTTGAGACTTTCAGTCTATATTTTTTAAATTATATCCGCTCAAATACTTCTTCTTCCTCGATCTCTAGAGATCGAAATTCTCTCTCAAACTTCAGCCTCCTTTTGCGATTACGTGAATTTCCCTTCATTTTTTCTTTTCCCATCTTCCTTTCTCTTTCAATCGCCACGCCTCCTCTCTCTTGCCGCCTCACCCAGTCTCGCTGTGACTCTCTCTCTCGACGTTCCCCTCACTCGACTCCCCCCCCCCTCACTCGACTCCCTCTCTCTCGACTCCCGCTCTATCGCCGACTCCCTCTGTATCGCCGACTCCCTCTCTCGCCGCCTCTCTCTCTCTCGCTGTAAGTTCCAAATTTTTTTTGCTAATTCTTTGGATGATGGATAATGTGATTACTCGATTGCATTCTACTGGCCACTGTAATCGCTAAAACCAAGGGTATGTATCCTCACGGCTTTGATCTTTGACGAAATCCGAATTTCCTTTTTATCGAAATATTGAAAATTCGTTTGTGGTAGCTTGTGGAGTTTGCCACTCTGATCTTCATGTGATGAAAGGAGAGATACCATTCGCTAGTCCTTGTGTTACTGGGCATGAGATAACTGGTGAAGTTGTTGAACTTACTGATCACAAGACCATTAAAAGGTTTCTTCAACTTTTATTCTTCGTTTTCTCTCCTGAAACACTAATGATAATTTTGATTTGAATCCTGAATGTCTCAACTTTCTTTTCAGATTTCCAATCGGGTGGAGCTTTTATTATGCCGTGTGGAACCTGTTCTTATTGTACTAAGGTGAGGACGAAAGTGTAGATCTTTCATTGGATTCTCTAATCTGAGTCTCTAAGTTTTTTAGCTGTCTGATACTTTTACTCGGATACAGGGCCATGATGATTTATGTGAAGATTTCTTTGCATTTAATAGAGCCAAAGGAACTCTTTACGATGGCCAAACTCGTCTGTTTTTGCGACATGATGGTAAGAAAGTTAAATCCGATTAAGCTTTATAAACAGCAGGTGACATGTTAGGGAGAAGCATACCTGATTACATGTGTTTGCCCTACATTGAATCTGCTATTCTAGGGTGTGCCGTTTTTACAGCATATGGTGCTATGGCTCATGCTGCTGAGATCCGTCCTGACATAATTGTTGTGGATGTTCAGGATGATAAATTGCAAAAGGCCAAGACACTTGGTGCTACTCATATTGTCAATGCTGCCAAGGAAGATGTTGTTGAAAGGATAAGAGTATGGCTGATTAAGGCCTATTCCTTGTGAAGATAAACCGTTGATTGATATTAATATGAAAAAATGTTTCTTCTTGGCAGGAAATAACCGGTGGGATGTTGCTGTTGAAGCCTTGGGAAAGCCTCAAACTTTCATGCAGTGCACACTAAGTGTGAAAGATGGTGGAAAGGCTGTGATGATTGGACTCTCACAAGCTGGTTCCGTTGGAGAAATAGACATAAACCGACTTGTTCGTGGGTTGTAGCACTTGCAAATCAAAAACCACTTGGGATTATTCCGGTCAGTTTTTTACATCATCTGAGTCTCTTAGATCACCACATTCTCAATCATCTTAACCAAGTGGTTTCATAAGCATGGGTTTTGTTCCTCTTTACCTTCACAGGAGAAGGGAAGGTGAACGTAAATGGAGGAGCTGTCTCCTTGGGACATCCTCTAGGCTGCAGTGGGGCCCGTATTCTAATCACATTGCTTGGGATACTAAGGAAGAGAAACGGCAAGGAGGTGCTTCTGCTCTTGTTCTTGAACTCGATGGAATTGTAATTTCAATTTCTATTTTTATTTTGGAATTATGGAATTGGATTTGGAATTTTTTCGAATTATGGAATTTTAATTTTTTTGTTTTTTTTTTGTTTTTACTGGTAGTCGCAAATCAGTCTCAATATTATGACTGATAGTGGGAGTTCCATATCAGTCTCTAAATTACGACTATTAATGGGAGTCACATATCGGTCCCAAATTTGCGACCACTTTATTTAACGACTAAATATTTGCGACTACTTTTTTGGTCTTAAAACGGTCGCAAATGAGTCATTTGCGACTGTTTTGGAACTCTTTTGGTGGTCGCAAAAACTGTGTTTTCTTGTAGTGACGCTTCATGATGTTCATCAAACAGAAAACTCTAAACGCCGACCTGTGGGCTCTCGAACAAAAAAGCGACGAACCATTGTGCGACTTCATGAACCGATTCAAAGCAATAGTATCTCACTGTACCATCGATGACGAAGCCGCGATTGAAGCCCTCTACAAGGCGACCTGGTACAAGTCAAATTTTGACAAAGAGATCAAACGCAACTAGCCCAATACCCTGGAAGACATCTTACACAAATCACATATCTACATCCTCGAAGATGAAGAGGAAGCCGCGAAAGATAAGCAATACGCCCTTTCAAAGCACGTCGCTCCAAGAGAAAAGCCAAAAGAAGAATACGGCGAGACCCGTAATCATTATGAAAGACGGCGAGACCCGTAATCATTATGAAAGACGGCCTACAACTCAGCAAGTCAGTACCATTCAACAAAATCAATCTTGGAATACGTGGGTCCGACCCGAGGATCAAAAAGAGTCAACCTGTAACACCGGACCATTCTGCCAATTTCACAACAGAGAGGGTCACAGCACCGAAGAATATCGACATCTCAAGGATTTTCTTTTGTTAAAATTCAGAAAAGGCGAAGTACCTGTTGAAGGCGCATTCCGGCCCGGTAACAGGTTTCGCCGTAACGATAGCAATGGAGGTCATCGACTGAACACCACCGGCAATCCCGTACAAACGACCACTAATGATACTACGGAACAACCAAAATGAGATCGAGAATACCAGCTCAAAAATCAGAGCATCCCACAGGTTCGAAAGCGAGTTAATATGATTATGGGAGCTCTTGAATCCTGTAACTATTCAGTCCGGGCAATCAAAGAGCATAGCAGAGAAGTGATCGCGGCACGACGGCAAACCTGAGTTATAACATGTAGAATTTCAGTAACATTTTCCGAGGCCGATACGGAAGGGCTCCACATGCCGCACAACGACCTTTTAGTCGTAAACTTACTCATCAGAGATGTGGCTGTCGGGAGAATCCTAGTTGATGCCGGCAGCTCGGTAAACGTGATATTCAGACAGACGCTGAGAGACATGGATTTCCTGGATTCCGAAATCAAAACAAACATCGAACCTCTCACCGGGTTCACAGGAGAACATACCATGACCGCGAGAACAATCAAGATACCCATCTACGTTGGCGGACTCGTAAAAATGGTCAAATTTTTGGTCCTCGATAAGCCGGATATCTACAATGTCATACTCCGAACACCCATGATATACGCGATGAAGGCTGTTGTCTCGACTTACCATCATTGTTTAAAATTCTGAACACCATCCGAAGTCTTTACGTATAAAGGTGATCAAATAATGTCTCGAACATGCTATATCAACGAATGCAAACTGAGGACGGCACCCCGCACATGCATTATCAACACAAGCAAAACTTCAAAGGGTCCACTAAGCCAAACTCCCTACCCCGATCCTGGAAGATGCGTTGGGATAGGAGCCGAACTAGACGAAGAAATCAAGACCGATCTTATCCGCTTTCTCAAAAGAAACGTCTCGACTTTCTCCTGGTCTATCAAAGACATGCCCGAAATCAACAAAAATATTAAGTGTCACGAGCTCAACATAGACCTGGCCTTCAAACCAATTAAACAAAAACGACGCAAACTCGGTCCAGAAAAAGCCCGAGCCATCAACGACGAGGTCAAACGATTACTCAGCGCATGATCAATCACGGAAGTCAGATATCTGGACTGGTTAGCCAATCCGGTCATCGTAAAAAAGAAGAACGGCAAGTAGAGAATTTGTGTCAACTTCACCGATTTCGACAAAGCCTTCCCAAAAAATAGTTTTCTACTGCCTCATATCGATAGATTGGTCGAAGCAACTGCAGGAAACGAACTCCTATCTTTGATGGATGCCTTTTCAGGTTATAATAAGATACTCATGCACTCCGACGACCGTGAGAAGACATCCTTCATCACTGACCATGGCATCTATTGCTACAAAATCATGTCGTATGGTCTAAAAAATGAACTTACCAACGGCTCGTGAATCGCATGTTTGCCAGTCAGCTCGACAAAACAATGGAAGTATACATCGACGACATGCTCGTTAAATATTCCATCGCCAATGACCACATCGGCCATCTTAATACGTGTTTCGACATACTCAACGAGTACGGCATGAAACTTAACCCTACCAAATGCACATTCGGAATAACATCCGGGGAGTTCCTTGGCTATATCATGACTCGGAGGGGAATCGAATCCAACCCCAAACAGATCTCGACAATCCTTGATCTTCCGTCTCCAAAGATGAAACGAGAAGTTCATCGACTAACTGTCCCGATCGACTGATAAATGTCTACCTTTCTACCAGCTTCTCCGAGGAAACAAACACCTCGAATGGGACGATAATTGCGAGGAAGCATACAAACAGCTCAAAGAATATATATCAACTCCCCCGATCTTGGCAAAACTTGAAGACGGAGAAACTCTTTACCTCAACATCGCGGTTTAAACCTCGGCAGTAAGCGGGGTCTTAGTTCGGGAAGACCAAGGTGAACAAAAACTTATCTTCTACATCAGCAAGTCCTTAGATGGAGCCGAAACTAGATACACCACGCTCGAAAAACTTGTTCTCGCTTTCGTAATCTCAACTCAGAAGCTTCGTCCATACTTCTAATCACATTCAATCATCATCCTTTCCGACCAACCTTTGAGAACTATCCTATACAGTACAATTCAATTCGACAGGCTCGCCAAATGGGCAATTGAGTTAAGCGAATATGATATCGATTATAAAAACCGAACAAGTTTTAATCCCAAATCTAAGTCTAAATCCTAGAATTCCAAATCTCTTTGCGAATCCTAAAGTCTAAACCAACTTTTTAGATCAATTTTGATTTATTCACAAAACAACTAAACCAAATCTCTTTGCGAATAGTTATTTTGCTCACCCTAAGTTCTATCAGGTAATTAATCGCACTCTCGTGCCTAATAAATTATCCTAAGATCTAAGTTCTAGGTAGCTAATCTAGAAAAAGCTTTGAACACAACCTAAGGTGAATAACTAATTCAGATGGTGAATCATAATTAACTAATCAACCTAGCATTCAGAGAAAACCTTTATGAGAACCCTAAACCTAAAGTGGATCTACTCAGACATGGAGAATGAAAACAACATGATTGAATAGAGCATCAAAGAAATCAGTAAGAAACAGGAGTTCAGAGTTGTCTCTCCAAAAACCAAAGTAAAATCAAGAGTAATGAAAGCATAGCCACCAAAGTGGCTGAAAAACCTAATTATAAAGCTAAAACACGTTTTGGGGCTTCTGGTAATTATTAAAGTCTTCTGGACCAAGTTACAAACTTCAAACTTGTAAAAAGTCACGTTTCCTTCTTCCTGAAGTCGGTATCGGTCGATACTCATCATCTGTGCCGATTCTTCTGCTCGCCAGACTGGACTGTCTTCACGAAAACTGGCATAACCTTCGATCACACCGTTGGAATGGCCTAAAACCACTTCCAAATGAAAGCTAATCCATTGCTCTGTCTTGTGTCCAACTTTGAGCTCAATCCATCGGTGAGAAGTGCTTCAACGAATGCCAAACTTTCGATGTTTCTGCATGACTCTGCATCTCCATATGCTCCAAAATGCTCCAGAATGCTTCAATATCTCCAATTAAGCTCCAAACGTACCTAAACCTGTAAAAGACTCTAAACCACTACAAAATAGTAGAAAGACTCTATAAAACGGACTTCTATCATGACTTAAAAGGGTTAAAAACCATGATATATCACTTAGCCGAGTTCGATCAATAAAACGAGATTCCGATCTAAGTTTACTGTTTTATCTCTTGTATGATTTTCATAATCAACAACAACCCTTTAAAAATAAACCAGATCTGAGACTAGAAGAACAAACCAAACATATTAGGAATCAGAACCCTCCTTCATGTAAGATTGAAATAGATGAATCATTAATGGGTCCTCCTTATACTATTCCGGCGAAGCGGAGCCACATATGTGGCAAGGACAATTAAACACCCTGAGACGCAATTTATTCGTCTTGAAGAAGACGTACGGAGATGTACACAACGATGGTGAAGACTTCCACATATGAGGCTGATAAATAAACTGTTTTAAGAATCACATTTGCCGAGATTGAAAGCGCTCATATCTGAAACAAGGACTGAAGAAGAAACACACAAACGAGTAGCAAAACCCATGTATGATAGGATCGAGCGATCTTTTGACAAAATCCAAGGTATCCAGTAGGGGTGGAACTATTATCCGGGATCCGAGATCCGATCCAAGATTCGCTCCGATCCGCTCCGCTCCGAAGATTCGGATGTCCGAGGGAGTAGTTAAATTATAATGTTCAAATATCCAGATCTTTTAAATATATTAAATTTTTATATTTTATTACGATTTATATATATATAAATAATTTAAATAAAAGTTAAATATTTTTTATAGTAACATATTTTTCTTACAAAATATTATATAAAAGTTTAATTTAATCATTATTTTTAATATTTTTTATATTATTTTAACAGACCCGGATCCGGATATCTGCATATATCTTAATATCTAGGCGGATATCCGAAGTCCGGATATCCGAAAGCCCTGGATACGGATATTCGTAAGCCCCGGATACGGATCCGGATATACCAAAATTTCCCGGATATATGATCTGTCCCACCCTTAGTATCCAGAGACTAATACCTCGAAAAAACTAGACCTATAACAAAAATGCACAAAGAAAGGATAAAACCAACCGTTAGCCGCATCATCTTACCGGATCTAGGCCATCTCCTAAGGATTCGACGGATTTTGATGTCGAAATTAGAGGGGTATATCCCATCGTTGAAGACAATAAAAGCACATAACCGACATATTTCAAAAGAGAAGACTGATTACATCTATAAAACAAGAGAAAAGGGCAAAACTCCGGTGCTATAGAAACCGTCGAAGCTGAAAATCAAAAAAAAAAAATTTAAAAAGAGAAAACATAGCGTTTTTAGAAAAATAATTGGTGAGAAAGTAAACAAATTTATTTATTTAATTTTTTTTTTTTTGGGTTAAATGTTAAATTTTATACCATTTTATTTTTTGATATAAATTATAGAGATACAACAAAGAAAACAGACCGATCAAAAATAAACTAAAGTAAGAAAAATAAACCAACGACAAAAGAAACAACAGAAAACGTGATACGGCAAAGGAACGACTAGGAAGAAAAGAAATAAACACCAAAACGAATCCAGACGAAAAAACAGCAATCACACGCCAAGGCGCGGACCATCCCGTTTTTACCGCAGTTCAGAAGAACTGGAGTCCTCATCGTTGTTGCCACGATCATTTTTCCGAGGCAAGCCCTCAAACCTCATGGGAGGATAATCTACAGCTTCTCCGAGAACTGACGCGATCTCCGGAGTGCCAAACGGACTTACAAGCCAACGTCGACAAAGGAGTCCAAGAGGACAATCGGGTAATCGCCGCCGACCGTCATTCCCGTGAATGCCAAAACATCCTCGGGAACCAACTCCCACAGTGACAACCAAGCCGAAGAACAAACCGCCACCTCTATTTAACGCCCGATTCGCCCAAGATCTACACCGAACTACCATCGGAGCCAACACTAACCGAAGCCCGAAACACGAACACGCAAACCACCGAACCAAGCCGGAAAACAAAAACACACACCTGCAAGGATCGAAGGCCACATCAATGACCAAAGACGACACCGGACCACTCGGACAACCTAAGAGAGCATCTGCTGAGCCACCCATCAATAGCCACCACTAAGAGCCGTCACCGGTGGAGCCACACGAGCCGAGAGAAGACGAGAGCCACCACTCCGAAGTTAGCCACAAACCTAAACCACAGCACCAAGAGAAACTGATTAGACCCGTCCTCAAGGTTCATCTCCATTACTGCCGGGAGCCGAGGAGCTCAGATTTTCGTCACCATTCATAGGTTTTTTTTTAGACAACACCAACCAAATGTTTAGCTTTGTTTTGTTTTGGAAAAGTAAAAAAAAAATGAATAGATGTGTTCTTTTTAATTATTTGAACATTTAACGAGGAAATAAGAAAAAACATATGTGAACATTTAACGTGAATAGATGTGTTCTTTTTAATTATTTGAACATTTAACGTGGAAGTAAGAACAAACATATGTAACATGAATAATAATAATATTGTATAGCTTCTTAGAATAAAGTAACTAGCTGAAACCTAGATTGCACAGAGAGATGAGTGAAGACAAGTTGATAAAGGAAACAACAAAATTTTAATGAAAAACATTGAAATTGGTTAGAAAATATGATAGTCAAAATGAAATTGAAAACATTGAAATTGGTTAGAAAATATGATAGTCAAAATGAAATTGAAAACAGTCAAAAGCAAAAATGTTCTCTGATTTGTCTCTATTTCCTAAGTCCCTCCAGAATCCTTTGTACTTCCCCACATTTGTCTACCAGCTCCACTTGTCACATTCTCTCTTTCAATATACATATCCAGAATGATATATGTACACAACTAATTTCTATATTTAATATAAATATATGAATTATCTAATAATAAATAAATCTGAAAATAAAAAAAAAAATTTATTGGTCACATGATCAAAACAAACAACAAAAAGTAATCCTTTCACATCTTTGAACATCTTATCTACGTTATGAATATCTATAGTTTAGAATGTTATTAATTAATGCTTTTATATATTTCCCGTAAATCATCAGATATGTTTTAAGAATATACTAGATTCTATCCCGTGCGTCCGTATGAGAATTTTTATTTTTTTTGTTTACCAAATTTTGTAATATTTTTTTTGTATTTAGATATAATTTGTTTTATAGATATAATTTTTCTAATAAGTGATAAAGATTTATTTTTGTATTTAGATATAGTTTGTTTTTGTAGATTTAAGTTTTTTTAGTATTAAATATGACCGTGATTATAAAAACATAATTCTAACTCGTCCATACATATTAATCCGAGAATGACCGCGATTATAAAAACATAATTCTAACCCGCCCGTTCATATTACCGTATAATATAAATATTTACTAATTTCAAATATTTAAAATATTTAAAATTTTACGCTGATTGATTATGATAAAAATATACAATAACATATCGTTTATCATGTCCGTCATTATGAGAATATTATTTAAATTTAAATATTTAAATTAAATATAAATTAATATCCGGTTTATTATTTTGTAAAGAAACAATTGGTTTTGTGATTTTTGATAATTAATCTAACATATATTTAAGAAAATCCAAACTAATCTAAATTAAAATTTGAATTTTTGGAATTGTTTTTAAATATAAATTAAATAATTTTTTTTTATTAATATTGTACTAAATTTACTTGTTTGACAACTTGAATAGTAGTTATCCAAGTAAACAATAGCCAAATATGAACGTTTTCATGTTTCGACACAAAAAATGTATATGTTTTAATTTTACTTGTGGTAGAATTTTTAATTTTGAATTTGAATAGAATAACCATTTCTGGTTTAGATTTTATGATAATAATTTTTTTAATAAATATTTATTAATATAAAAGAATATTAACATAATCTGGATAATCTTACAGAGATTAAATATATTTGCATTTCGAATTTATTTCTAAATTAACAATTTCTAAAATTGTGTGATTTTTAAAATATTAATTATTTTATATATGTAAATAACAAATATTGAATTTGTATTAGTAACCGAATGTTGTCCATATGCATGATCAAATTTATGGTTGTGCAAATCTAATTAATAATATATTCATTTTTCAGTTTGAAAAATATTCAATTATAAATATGATTGTATTAATAAGATTTAAATTTAGAAGTACACATGTTTTGTTATTAATTATGACTATTTTGTTTGTAACTGTTGATGAAATCTCAGAAAATCTACATTAAATTCAAAATTTAATATTATCTTTCAATAAAAATTGTTAATTTTGAATCTGTATCGTTCAAAAAAATTTGATTATTAAATTATTTGGCATAATCGTAATTCAAAAATTCAAAATAACTAATATTATTTTCGTAACAAAATAATAATAAAAAATTAAATTGTTTTTGAAATATTTAATTAAATGAATTTTTAATTGAACAAAATTCAACTGTTTGGAAACAGAGAATATTTATCCACAAAAAATTTAAAATTTAAAAGTTATCGAGGATAAGAATAGATTTATTTTCATTTAAGGAAGAGGAAGAATGGCCGGCTCTAGCTTTTGAAATTGATGAGTTTAACCATTTACGATCTAGTTTTGTCTCTCTTGATATTTTCTTTATTCCTCGTGTTTTCAATGTCCGTGCCGACTCCGTTGCAAAAGGGGCTCGAGTCCGAGGTGTTATCTTTTCCCATGTAAACTCTCTGATTCCGATCTGGATGGCTTCCGAGACTACCTTATTCAAATCTTAGTTAATATATGGTGCTTTTGATGTCAAAAAAAATAAAATAAATCAGCGAGTATATCTCAGTTTGTTTAGACGATGACGTTTGGATATGAACTACCAAAGATTTGTGTTACATGCAAGGAACTCGTAAATATCAAACCAAATTGCCTTAGCCCAGTGGTAAAGAATGTCTATGTAGACTTTATCTATCTGGGTTCGAGTCACCTTGGCCATAGTGGATTTAACATGGCTTCCTCTGGCCTATAGGGATTAGTCGGATGTGTAGTAAGCCCCGGATTACCCCATATTACTCAAAAAAAAAAAAAAAAAACTCGTAAATATCGCTGAATTTGGTTGGCTTTTCTGACCATCTAACGAGACCGTTATTTTTTTTAATTTTTTTATTTCAATTTATATTATAGAAATCAACAAACGTACATATGATACAAAAAAAAGTTACATAAACGAACATATTACATAAAATAGAAAATTACAAACAATAAAACAACGAAAATGAAATTTGGCGATCCTTTTATCCGAGAAATTTTACTGGCTAAAAGAGTATCCACACTTCCCTTCCTCATATTCGCATTCAATCTGATGCGATATTTGGTATTATCCAATATTTCACATGTTGTATTACATTGACACATCCCCAAGTAAGAAATAAAAATATTCTTCGAATAAGAACCCATTTTATTGATTTTTTATATAAATAATACATGAGATTGCCAATTTTCAACGACTGTACTAATGTTTCCATACAACAAAGAAATTACGTCTTCCGCTCCAAACCCTCGTACCCTCCATGGCGGTTTCCATGGTGTTAATACCATCTTCAGCAGAGTAAAAATATCGGAAAAAACTAGAGACAACATAAACATATGATTTTTTGGGAATCCAAATTCTTCGACCAAAGCACCATTTGCAAAGAAAAACCGCTGAGTCGGGTTCATCTTCAGTGCCTAGATTTAGGTCTTGAATCGCTCGACGGATGTTGTATTTTATATAACCCCATCAATTCCAACAATTATTCCACACGATTTCATCATAGTGACCCATGAAGTCCACTATGGAGATGGAAGATACACAAGTGAGACCGTCGAGAAACTGCCCTACTCCGGCATCAATCGGAAAAACCGTCCTTCAAAAGGGAAGGAAATGAATTGGTAAAAACTGTAAAAGGAAACTGGCAAATCACCCAAAAAGTCGCCATGAGAGAAGACTCTAATCGGCTTGTGAATAAGGAGAAGTACGACCGATGCCGGAGGACACCGGCTCCGCCACAGGCCGGAGAAATCAAGTAGAAGAAGAAGTTATTGGATAGCTTTTTGTGTCGCTCAGAGAAGAAGCGATTTTATTTAGGGGGTATTGGATCCAGAAATTTAATTGAATCTGAAAGAATTCAATTGAAGATATAGCAATAGAATCTGGCGTGTTATAAAAGATTTGATGGAAATTTGATGTTTAGATTTCAAAAAAATGCAAAATAATAATTTTCTAGATTTGAAAAGAATGCAAAAGAATTTTGAAAGGTACGGATTCTTCTAAATTATATAAACTTTGATTAGTTATTTTGTGTGTAAGATATAATTATTTTATTAGAAAAATAAAACATTATTAATATTTTCATCAATTGAATCAAAATTTTAAAAAAAACAACAGTAGCTACAAATGAGTTGTAGCAATTTTATTTAATGCATAACAATATTTATGGATTTTCTAAACCAGTAGCATTTCTCCACATATCTTCAGCCATAGTTTTTCTCAAGATATTTGTGTTTTCTCTGTCTTGCTCTTGTATCTCGAGAAGCTCCTCTCTATTAGCTTGATTGATATTCTCTGTATTTCGTTGAGTGTTTACTTCAACGAGAAATTCACCTACTTCTGAGCGGCATTATTTACAAAGAAAGTTATGCAACGCTGCACATGCTAATACTAATCCAGCTTGTTTCTCGTAAGAAAAAGGAAGTGCGGATTTAAAAATCGCAAATCGAGATTTAAAAATTCCAAATATCCTTTCGATCACATTTCTCAAACTAGCATAGCGAAGATTGATTAACTCAGCTGCAGTGTTAGGATCACGTTCTTCGTCAACCCATTCTTGTAGATGATATTTGTAAAAATTAATGGAAATTTTAAAAAGATTAAAAATTACCCTAAAATATACTTCCCACACCTCATATGAAACTGTGAATTGTTTTGTGATGGGATCCCAACCAAAACCAAAGCTACATCGGAGAAGTTATGCATAGTTTTGATATTCTTTTTTCAAAGATTTCATTCGATTCACATCATTCTTGTAAGTCTTACTGCACCCGAGTTTTTTATTTAGAACCGGCAGTATCCTCGTCTCAATCGTTGATTTGCTTATGGAACCATTTGAGTCACGCCATCCCCGTTTGATACCATCAACCAGTAAACGTTTCAACAATTGACTCTCGTGGGATGTTCACGAAAAATATCCACCTTTTGCTTTTTTTGGTTGCGAGGTTTCTCCGGTTTACATGTTAGTCAATCGATTCAAATTTCTACTTGTATATATATATTTTTTAAATTAGATTTTGCCATGGGTCATGGTTTTGATAAATAAAGTAATACAAAACTATATAATCAATTAAACGAATCAATTCGGTAAAATAGATATATGAATAGTTAAATAATGAAAAGTAAACTTAATACAAATAAGAATAAATAAAAATAATATTAGAAACATGTGACATTTTAATTAGAAACAAGATAATAGAAAAAATAGGAGAATTAAAATAAATAAATAAATGTTAATATGGTTTCGTATATGTATTCTCAACACTTTTTTTTTGTTTTTATAATGGGTGATCTGATTTTGTTTTTCAATTTTCATTTCCAATTTTTGTTCACGGGTTAAAAATATTAAATTATAAATCAGCATATAACGAATCATTTCGTCAATGTTTTGGAAAAAGTAGATATATATAGTAAATAATAAAAAGTAAACATAATTCAAATAGAATTAGAAAACACTTAATAACATGAAACATGTGAAAAGCTAAGTAGAAACCAAATAATAGAAAAATATAGAAATCAAAATAAATAAATAACTGTTACGGTTATTTCTTAATAACCTTTTTGTCGTTTGGAATATTATTTAGAGAACGTTAATTTAGGGCTGACGATCCCAAGGAACGCATCCATAAAGACGGTGTGCCCGCTTACAGCCACAAGGGTCGCGTTGGAGGCCTTGGAGATCTTCAGTTGATGTGCAAAGAGTCGCAAAGATAACATTGTCCGGACTCCCATTAAATGATGTGTGTTTAGTCGTATTTAAGTTGTATACGATTCACTTTAGACATAAGCTAGGCGTTTGCCATAGCGGTAGTCGTGAATGGGAACTTGTGAATCTCTAGGACTCAAATTCTCACTAGAATATTCATTTTTTCTTTTGGTTAATAAGACAAAAGTATCCGTTCTGATTAAGTTGGTAGATTTTGATAAGGAACGTCTTGGGATCGGGACCAAGGACGAAGAAAACATTGGTTGCCTTGTCTTGTGTGGCTTAGACTGGTGTCCTGATATACCGTCGTATCAAGCGCTGCTCGTAGTGGGCGTCACAACTTGGATAGGCGAAAAAAATGTTTCCTTAGTTCGGAAGAGAGCCGAAGCAAAAACGATGGTCCTTAACTATCTAAGCAGTTTTTTTTTTTTTTTCCAGATATCCAATTCAAATGAACTCCAAAGTTTTCATTAATATTCTTGAAAATATTTTTTCTTCTTTCGTGGTTATTTTAAACTCTCCTTTTATTACCCAGTTTTGTTGTTCCACGATCATATTAAGGTAGTAATAATCGGCTACTACTAACCTATTAAGGGATAAATAATTAAGTACTCTATATTTATTTTGACAACAAATTCCATTTAAACTAATAAATTTGTACTAACTAGATAATTATCAAAATTTAAAATTCATTTTTCACAAACATTCCTTTTTTTTGGCACACCCAGTTTTTAAAGCCCTTTTGATCAGATTTTAAAATTTAAACAAAAACAAATAAAGGTGGCCGTGAGCGCTGCTAAATTTATTATTTTTAGGTTTAGTTTCTTTCGAAAATACTTATTTTTGTAAGTCGTCAGTTTGATTTATATGTAAAAAATAATTCTTGGGTTTGTAAGAATTGTTTTCCTATTAGATTTCCTTGACAGTATTTGATATAATTGTGTTCCTTGACAAACATTTGGGATACTAAGGCCATGAATGTTTGCATAGTTTTTAGATTTTGGTTGTTGGTTTTAGATTTTGAGTTTTTGGTTTTTCATTTTTAAGTAGATTTTAGTTTTTAAGAAACTTGAATGTTGAATTATTAGTTTTTGGATTTTTTTTGTTTTAAAAAAATCGGGACTTATTAGATATGTTATTTTTTTAATTATTTTTATAGTTTTTACTTTTAGTGTTAAATATACAAATTAATTAATAAGAAATATTATTTATAAAAATAATAATTACTACAAAATATTATCAATAAAAATTGCACTATTTATTTTATAAAATTATTATAAAAAAGTGGAAAAAAATTACGTCAAAAATATGAACCATACTATCGGTCCATTGTATCTCTCCCTTTAATAACAATATTACATACACATAGTTAGTCAGCTGAATTGTATACAATGAAAGTATACCTAGAGAAAATCTATTATATAAAGATTGGGTAGGTCTCACAAGAGACTGACACATCAGCTTCCCTGCTTATGACAGCTCAGCTTTAAAAAAAAAAAAAATGGGCTTCCTCTCTGCCTTAACAATGCTCCAAATTGGGCTTAACTTTGACATGTGCTTTCTCTCTCGATTAATAATGCTCCGTTGAAACATGGGCTTAACTTTGGATTACTAACTTTGACATGGGCTTAACTTTGAAATTGGGCTTACAATTGAGAAAAACATTAAACCCTAGGCGGAGCTCCGTTGAAACATTGAACAGCCGCTCGCGACGCGGAGTTCGTACAATAAGAAACCAGTGCCGGAGAAGAGGGAGAGGAGAAGAAACGTAACGGAAGCCGACGGTGTGGATGAGGAAGAGAGAAGGATCTGGTTTGGTTTTCGAGGAGTGAATTGACAGTGATCGGCACCAGCTTCAAGATCTGGAAATCTGATCGCGGGTTGCGATGAAGAAGAAGAATAAGACGCAATGCGACGTCGACGATTGTAAAATCTCTGGGAAATGCAAGAAGATGAAGATTTCAGGATCAGTTCCAGACAACGTGAGTAACCCTTTTTGCACAATCTCCTTAAATTTTACCATGGAAATTGCAAATTCGATATCTTCACCGTAATTAGTAAGATGCTTCGATTTAGTCGCAACATTGAGCTCTAGCGACCTTAAGAGCATCAGACATTGTTTATCTTTGTGTTCTGATGAATTGTAATTTTTTTTCTAATATTCTTTTATTTGTTTCACGTCTATCTCTTTTACTGGTTTTTGCATTATTCAGAAGATATATGGTTTCTGAATTCTTTTATATGAAGCTGTGCATGTTATTGGTATTCTAAGTGTGCAGTAAGTTTTTCATGTTTGTGTCGCCTTTTTGTATGTCAAGTTTTAAATCTTTAACAGCTATTATGATTAATTTGTTGTATATTGGTGTGAAATGATTTTCTCCTCATCCCATTTCCCTTCTCTCTGCCATTTTGCAGGTAAATACGAGTTTAGTCCCTTAGTCTCTACCCTATGGCAAAGGTAAATACGATTTCCAACTAAGGTTTGTATTTGGTCAATAACAACTATGAAAAAATAGAAATTTAGATAAAAAAAACTATAAAATTTATATCTGTGTTTCCATTTAAATAAATAAAACTAAAAATCTAAAAATGTGTCCTGCAAAGAAACAACAAACTTAAACATATTTCAATTCATGTATTCCATGAAACGATAAATTTTCTTGCGAATGAAACATTCGTCGCACACTTCGTCGAGATTTCCATCCTCACAATCTTCCCCAACTTCCATTAGACTAAGTAGAATGTCGTATTCTCGGTACTGCCTCACACTCATCTCTAAAATAACCCGCCGAACGTTCATATGACATTGCCTCACCGTTTGTAGTCCTTGATTTCTCCATAGTTGAGTTAGATAGTTTGAACCCTCATTGAAATCCCCTTCAATGAGTAAGATCATTCCATACAAGTACATTGCTTCTGAATGAGTTTCTTGAGCCGCCATGCATAGTTGCTTCAAACCTTTGGCCACATTCTTAAGGTGGAAGAAATTAAATAAACCACATAAAAATATCGCATGTAAATTACCATTCTCTGCACACTCTTCCAATAGCTTCATCTCATTTGGTACTCTCTCATAAGGTGGTAAGATGATAGCATATAAAGAAAGACTTCGTAAAACTTCTGGATACTTCGAGACTCCACGTAACGTCTTGCATGTCAACATGCAAGATCCTAAGTCTAGATGAGAAAAAGAAGCAACTTTTGTTAGTATAACCATTAACATGTCATATGGTAACATGGTAAGACTTGTTTTACAATTGTTGCGTTTCATGTTTTTGTATAGAGAATTTCTATTTGTTTGTTTTGAAATAAAAGTTACCCAAAACCCTCTTTTTATAGCTCCACCCAAACGATTGTACACGGAATAATTTAGTCAATTTACAATAATTCACCCACAATTAAAATATTTATTGTCGTACATTGCATTTATCCCTTTCCATTATTTTTTAACTATGATACATTTGCTATACCTCATATTAAATATTATCTCAAAATCATAAAACTTTGACTGTCCACATTTCAGTGTCTCTTTATTATGTTTCTCTCATATCGAACAGTCACCTCAAATCTAAACCACAAACCACAAAACTATTATAAATACCCTCAAAAAAATCTATCCACTCACATAATCTTTATTCTCCCCTCTCATTCTACGTAGGGATATGAGACTTACAATTAACCATCTCATTTTTTATCAAACAAAGTATTGAAACTCATTGATTGGCTTCCTTTCTTTTACAGATTCGTAACAAATAGCTATGGAAGAACATAATCTTGGTTCTATACTTCACACATCAATTCCGTTACAAAAACTGGAGCAAGGTAATTCCAACCAAAACATAGTTGTCCGTCTATTGCGTTCTTGGGAAGTTCGAAATTTCAAACAAAATGGAGCACTTATGAGTTTTGACCTACTATTCTTGGATGAAAAGGTACGGCATTCGCTTACTTAAAAATCATTTTTACAATTTAAAATTGTATTAATATTTGTGCATAACCTCACGTAAGCTCCTTTTTAAATTATTTCAAATAGGATACTCTTGTGCAAGCTTCGATTTACCATCGACGGATGGATAGATTCAAAAGCCTACTTAAAGATGGAAATCTGTACTCTGTCACCCAATTCGAAGTAGTCCCGAGTTATAGTCACTATAAGATAACAGACAACCAATTCTTAATCCGGTTTACGGACGCAACTCAAATACTTGAAATACCTGATGATGTGCTTCCTACTATCAAGGAAGAAAAATTCAGATTGCGCACGTATTCGGAGTTTGAAGCTCATGCTGACACCAACTTGCAACTGCCTGGTAATTATTATCGTTTGCACCAAAAAAAATTATATATTATACTAACAAATGTTTTCAGATATTGTTGGACAAGTGTTACATGTCCAAGGATCAAATCTCGAAGACACAAAGTCAAAACAAAAGATTGTTGTCCTTCTCCTGCTAGAAGAGTAAGGCCATTAATCTCTATATATCTCTTTAAAATTGAAATACAATAACACTATAATATGTTTGCTAAAAAAAATAACAATATAATACTATGAAATAACACAATTTTTCCCGTAAACCAATGTTATAGTGGCGTAACTGTAAGAATGACGCTATGGGATGATCAGGCATCTTCATTCCGCAAACTTTTTCATCAAACTGATCGCAAAAGCAGTGTAATTGTGGCGACGTGTTTGAACCCAAAGAAATTCGCAGGTAAACCCCTTTAAATCACTACTTTGCAACACTATATCTTAAATCACATTTCCATTTGCTAAACATCTCTGATTTTAGGAAAACTCCAACTAAGCTCCAGTGGATCAACAAAGTTCTATATTAATTACGATTTAGAAGCGGTACAAACATTTATGGCAAGGTAAAATTGCTGAATTCAAGTTTAAAATAGTCAATTCTATAATACATTTTCGTAAAAATAAGTTCCTAACCATCTCATAATTTTGGTCAAAGCGTGGGAGTAAAAGATAGTTATGTTCAAACAACTGTTGAAGAAGACAAGAACATCACAAACACATTTGAGACTTGGACAATTCCCCAAATTTTGGATTATATATCCAATGGTAAACAACAGGTACTAAAACAATCCATAATTATTAGTAGAGTAATATGTTTTTGATTATGTATTCTACTTAGAAAAAATAATAATTAAACACTATCACAGGAAAAAGAGGTTATCTGCCAAGCCAAAATCATTGAAATCGTAGATCACAATGGATGGAAATATTTGTCTTGTGCTAAATGTTCAAAAAAACTCGATAAGACTGCCACATCTCTGCAATGCAACATATGCAATGAAGTTAACACCATTGGAGTTGTCAGGTAAACCCCAATTAAAACATATCACTCATGGAATATCGTATAAATGAAATATTTTATAAAATTATATTTTTCAGGTTTAGGGTGGAGATACGTGTCCAATACGGAGTTGCAAGAACCAAGTTTGTCTTGTTTGACAAAGACGTCCGAAAACTTACAAACACTACCGCTGAAGAGATTACAACTTCAGAGGTAAAATTTTCTAAAAAAATATAAGTCTTTACAAAATAATTAACTTATGATTGTTTGTTATGTAGTTCGATCTTGAGAAGGCAGAGGATGACAAAGATATCTTCAATCCCAATACAATTCCAGATTGTCTTCTTGGGTTAATCGGGAAGACAATGGACTTTCAAGTGAAGATAACAAAATATAACTTCAGAACTTCTTTCCAATCATTCACAGTTTCAAGAATTGTGAATGAAAACATAACCAAAACTACAACGATGGAGAGCCCAAAAACAAAGGTATAATATAATCTCAAAGAATAATCACTAATATTTAATTTAAAAATACTTATACAAATTAAAACTACGTAGGATACCACAAAGAAAAGAGGAGATAATGTCTTTCATGAAAAGCTTGACATGGAGAAGATTAAACAAGAAGGTGGAGTCAACTCTCCCAACTTTGAAGAGGGAATTGAACATCAGGCAAAAAAGAAACGGTCGATGTGATAGCCAACCATGGAGGCGAACGCTAACAAGAAGTTGGCATTATTTCTGTTTTAAAACACATCTCTTTCTTTAAGAAAACTATTTTCTTTGTTTTTTATACACATCTCAAACTTTTAAAAAATTTGTAGTAGTCTCAAACAATATCTAAACGTTATCTTAATTTTCTTTTTCTTTTAAGTCAAAACACAATTTCAAATATTATATTCTATGTAATAGTATTTTATAATACAAACATGAATTAATGGCCTATTACATTCGACGTTTGTATAGTTGACGAAACTTCAAATTTGTATAGTTTTGTTCATCATAAAAATTATTATTAAAACAACAAACGAAACAATTAATGTTAACAGTACGGGAAATTTATAAATGGTACGTGGACTCCATCTCATCACACATGTAGTATGGAATTAAAGTATATTTTATTATATAACTAACATTTCCACATTAAAAACAAACTAAAAGTTGTAACCGGAAAAACAAAAACCTTCTATTTAACTCGTAAACGGTAGATCAGTTCATCACCAAAATACATCCATAAAGACTCTGTTATCATTAAAATTACTCAAAATTAACATAACCGCATCTAATTATCTTCACAATTGATTATGAACTTCCAACCGGAACTGTAATCGAAGTTTTCGTATTATGATACTATATAAGAATTATATATTCCTATATCAGGTGAACAAACAAATTTAGAAACTGAAATGCTAAATCAGATAAATATAAAATTTCCTAAACAAGTTTTATTTTTTAAAATATACATTCTAATAATTTAAAAAACCAGTCCTCACAATTTTGGATCATCCATTTTGTAAAGAATTAAAAACTACGTTAAGAAAGCAATGTATTTTTCCTAACACTCTTATTCCTACGATCACTTAGCCTTTTTTTTTGGTAACATATATATCTTTTTCATAAGCAAAAATTATTAAATATCAAATTCGAGGTTGGATATATTGGCTATATCGCATATGCATATCTACCTCAAAAAAGATTTTTAAAATTTTTAAAAATATTCTAGGACGAACGAATTTTTGATGTAGTGCATATAAGAAATTAATTTTGTCCTTATAGTAAGTAATTGCATTAGAAATGGTACGATTTATTTCAAAAATTCTGTAATGCTTTTTGTGTTCAATACATTTCTTAATACATAATATCACTTACAATTTGTCATAAGGCAAATACAAATAAAACAAGAATTTCCCAAATGAAATAAATTCTTCTCATTTAAGTAAACATATGTCGTTGGTTTATCATATATAATAATAATTTAAATACCTCCAGATATTCAAAATTATAAAACAGTAAAAACATTCCAACTCCTTTTTAAACACGTTCCACCTTCTACCTTATTTAAATAAAATAAAAAAACTTTCTAACTTACTTGCAATAATTACACCATAACTACACCTTTTAACTCAAATACATTGAATTTAAAAGTCACCGAAGACTTGAAAGAGCAACAACATTACAATATCCATTGTTAAAGAAAAAACAGAGAAACATAAGAAATCTAACCAAAAAGAGGTCGTGAAGTTGAAGAAATTTCAAGATTCCAAAGTAAGTTATCTCAGTTCAATGAAATTTGATAGTTCTTCAAATCTATGTTATCTTTTACCAAATTTTCATGCCGAACGAATACTTGATCGTATACTATTCAAATATCTGTTATTTCCCAACTTTTCAAAGACTTATATGAAATCTATATTATATTGTTGCCAAATTTCTATGTCCAACATATGTTTTTGTACAAATCAAACTTCTCTCTTTATTTTGAAAAACATAAAAACGCAAAACTTCGTAACTGTTTGATAACTTCATACATGTTTAAAATATAAACTCTATATCTGATTTTCATACATGTTTCTGTTCTCTCTGTTTTGTAGAATGTATTGTTTTTGACAATGGATGTATGCTTTGGTTGTGCCCATTGTCGATTAGGAGTTATATAATTTTCTTAAAAAATAACGATTAATCAAAGTTGATTCCTCTGTCTTTATAGTTCAAATCATAACAGCATTTTACAAATTATAGTTATATTATTACAAATGCTCACAATCTAACGATGATTTTATAACATAGATTGAATAAAAACGTGAAAAAACATTCGTCATGGACACCCGTAAACGTAAAGCAAATACAATTACTCCAGACGAATCAAGATCAAATAGGAACAAAAGAGCACAAATACTCCGACAAAAAAAAACAGGTTGATTGACAAATATTATATTAAATTATAGCTTTTATATTGCTTTAACAACAAAGCTTACATTTTCCGTAGATCATACTCTGAAATTCATCGAGGCATGCACAAGAGAAACACCCGATATCATTTCTAGCCGTAAAGGTGACTCAATTCACTATATATAAACAATCTTCAATAAAAAGATTAATTTACTATTTTTTCAAACAATGCTATAACTTTGATTACTATATTTTTAGCAGAGATTTATAAAAGAGCAAGAGATCATAGACGTGCAATTCTTCAGAGCAAGAGATGGTACCAAACAAACAAAGGTAACTACCTAAATATATTTTCTAAAAAAAATATTTAAAAATAAAAAAATTCTAAAAATTCTACAAAAAACAAAAAAAATTAATATATCAACAATCCTACCACAATCCTATAACAGGGAAAACGAAAAAAATCACTGCAGAGGGAGTATCTAAAGGTACATAATCAATTCCTATTTATAATAATGTTAAACTCTCTATCTAAGTGGTGTCATTTTCTTAATTTAATTTAAAATATATACAATTAGGGAAAAAACCATATCAAAAAAAGAGGGATAATATTCTTCAAGAATGTTCTTCGTGTAACGCATTAGTTTGGAGCACCGAAAGCACCGAAAAATCGGATGATGGAAAACCATTGTTTTCCATATGTTGCCAAAGATGAAGAGTTTCTTTTCCCAAAGTGAAAGAGCCACCAGAGGTCTTAACAAGATTAATGAATAAGAGAAGTTTCAAAGATAGTATAAGAGTTGCAAACTCATTACTATGTTTCACTTCTATCGGAGCAAATGTGGATAAGTCGGTTATGTCAGGACAAGGTCCATTCACATTCAGAATTCAAGGCCAAAACCACCACAAAATGGGATCAATACTACCTGTTGCAGGAAAACCTCCAAAATTCCTCCAACTATATGTTTTCGATACGGAGAATGAAATTAAAAACCGTATGAAAATAATATCTCCAAAAAGTGGATCAGAAACTCTCCAAGAAAAAGTGGTAGAGGAGTTGATTCGCATGGTCGATGAAAATAATTGCCTAGCTAAAGAGTTTAGGAAAGCTCGCGATAAATTCAAATCAGGAAACTGTGAAGAATTTACCATCCGTCTTATTGGACAAAAAGAAAAGGGAAGGCAATATGATTTGCCTACTTCTGAAGAAACAGCGGGGCTGATTATTGGAGATTTACAGGGATCATCATGGGAACGAGATATCATAGTTGAATACAAGACTTCGAAATTGCAAAGGATTAGTAGTTTGCACCCATACTATATGGCTTTACAATATCCATTATTGTTTCCATATGGGGAAGAAGGATTTAATTTGAGAATCCCGTATGCGGCTGATAACCAAAGGAAGATAGCAAGAAAACATGTTACAATTCGAGAGTATTATGCATACCAGATCCAAACAAGATTGTCTGAGGGAATGACAATTATCAAAGGAGGTCGTCTGTTCCACCAATATGTTGTTGATGCGTACACAGCTGTTGAAGAAGAAAGATTAAAGTTTCAAAGAAACAACCAAAAGAAATTAAGAGCAGACCTCTACACTAATGTTTGTGACGCGATTGGAAAAGGAGACAGTGATTTGAAATCACTTGGAAAAAGGATAATCTTACCATCATCTTTTACAGGTGGACCAAGGTATATGATTGACAATTATCATGATGCAATGGCCATATGCCGTTTTTACGGTAATCCCCACTTGTTTGTCACGATAACTGCAAATCCAAATTGGGAAGAAATTAAAGCACATTTGCAAACATACGGTAATGACCCGCCGAATGATAGGCCTGACATCAGCTCACGAGTGTTCAAGATGAAGTTAGATGAATTGCTTTCAGATTTTAAATCTGGAGAATTTTTCGGACCACTACGTTCAGGTAAAATTTTTTAATTAAAGATTTATTTCAAGAAACTATCTCATAATATTAAAACAAACAAATAAATCATATTTAACTGCAGTGGTCTACACAATCGAGTTCCAAAAAAGAGGGCTTCCCCATGCACATATTCTGTTATGGCTTCAACAACCACCAAACAGTCCGACACCATCGGATATTGATCCTTTTTATATCAGCAGAGCTACCCAATAAAGAAGAAGACCCATAAGCATATGATCTTGTAAAGAAACATATGATGCATGGTCCATGCGGTCTAGATCGTCCCAAAAGTCCTTGCATGGAAAATGGAATTTGTTCAAAAAACTATCCACGATCTTTTGTTGGAAGTACAACAATTGATAATGATGGATATATTATCTACAGAAGAAGAGAGGACAAGGATAATTTCGTCATCAAGAATGACACAAGGCTTGACAATCGTTATGTCATCCCACACAATATGGCTTTATTAAAGAAATATAAAGCACATATCAACGTGGAGTGGTGCAATACTTCAAAAGCAATCAAATATCTTTTCAAGTACATCACCAAAGGAGTTGACAAAGCGACAATTGTTTTCCAAATTACCTCAACCGGAGAACAAAGTCAAATGAAAGAAAAGACGCAGATAGACGAGATCTCAAATTACCAAGAATGCCGATACTTATCAGCATGCGAAGCCGTGTGGCGTATTTTCAGTTTTGACATACACCATCAGAAGCCTTCAGTTCAAAAGCTAACTTTACATCTAGAAGGACATCAAAGTGTGGTGTTTGATGAAAGAGAGAACCCCAAAAATGTCGCGTATAGAACAGAAGGCCGACATACGATGTTAATTGGGTGGATGGAAGCAAATAAAACCATACAACTCGCACGAAAACTAACTTACGTTCAGTTTCCTACGATGTTTGTATGGAATACTAAAGACAGGATATGGACGCCAAGAAAGCAAGGCTTCACAATCGGGAGAATAGTTAACATTCATCCATCATCAGGTGAGTTATACTACCTAAGGATGATGTTAAATCACGTCAAAGGATGTAAAAGCTATGAAGAGATTCGAACAGTAGGTGGAATCATATATGAAACTTTCAAAGAAAGTTGTCATGCCATGGGTCTTTTGGGTGGAGATAAAGAATGGCATGAAGCAATGGTAGAATCATCACAATGGGCCACTGCTAACCAGTTACGAGAACTGTTTGTAACAATGTTGTTATACTGTGAAGTAACTGATCCTTTGAATCTGTGGACCAAATGCTGGAAAAGCCTCGGAGAAGATATCTTATACAAGCAACGAAAGAGGTTCACCTTCAGAGGAATGAATTTGAACGATGACCAAGTCCAACAATATACTTTGATAGAGATCCAAAAGCTACTTCTCCAAAATGACAAGTCCCTATCTGATTTCTCAAAAATGCCTGTGCCAAACAAAAGCATTCTGAAAGATATAACAAGCTCAATGCTAAGGGAAGAACAACGTTACAATGTCGATTATGAAAAGGATGTACATTGCCAATCAATTTCAAAACTCAACGAAGAACAAATTTCTGTTTACGAAGCTGTGATGGACTCCGTCAACAATGCCAAAGGGAAGCTCTTCTTTATCTACGGTCCTGGCGGAACTGGAAAAACATTTGTTTATAAAACAATAATTTCCAGACTACGTTCAGAGGGACGAGTAGTTATTCCGGTCGCAAGCTCGGGTATTGCAGCAACACTCTTACCAGGAGGAAGAACAGCTCATTCAAGGTTTAAAATACCAATAGATCTTCACCAGCATTCAATGTGTGATATCAAACCAAAAACAATGCTTGCGGAACTACTTATCAAAGCAGATTTAATTATTTGGGACGAAGCACCGATGGCACATCGTCACACATTTGAAGCATTGGATCGTACCCTCAGAGATCTAATGAGTAATACTAATCCCCATGCTATGGAAGAACATTTTGGAGGGAAAACAGTATTGCTAGGTGGAGATTTCAGACAAATATTACCAGTCATCCCAAAAGGCAGTAGACAAGATACAGTTTCGGCATCTATCAACAGATCTTACTTATGGGATAAATGTCATAGATTTATCCTTAAGAAAAACATGAGAGTCAGAGCTGAAGAAAAAGGGTTTGCAAAGTGGATCTTGGAAGTAGGTAATGGAGAAGCAAAAATAGTGCCCTCCACGGAAGAAAATTCTTTGGAGAACGACAATATTGAGATCGATAAAAGGTTCATGCTTGATAAAGGACAAAACCCTATAGAAGAGATTCAAAAGGCCACTTTCCCAGGTCTGGACAAAGCTTACAGAGATCGAGATTTCTTACAAGGCCGCGCAATCCTTACTCCAAGAAATGAAACTGTCGACGAATTAAATGAACACTTCCTGACAAAAATCGAAGGCGACATGAAAGAGTATCTTAGTGCTGACAGCATAGCAAGTGATGATACGGATGTGAATGGAGTCAATCTATTATACACAACAGAGTACCTAAACGCCCTCAAGTGCTCAGGATTACCAAATCACCGGCTACGCTTAAAACTTCATGCACCGATTTTTCTTCTGCGAAACATAAATCAAAAAGAAGGTTTGTGCAATGGTACAAGGTTGGTCGTTACCCGTCTAGGTGAAAAAGTACTCGAAGCAGAGATAATGACTGGCTCAAATGCTGGGAAAAAAATCCTCATACCAAGGATAATCATGACAACTGCAGATACAGATTGTCCGTATAAGATGAGAAGGCGTCAATATCCAATAAGAGTATGTTATGCTATGACAATCAACAAAAGTCAAGGGCAAAGTTTGGAGAACGTTGGAATTTATCTTCCTAAACCAGTTTTCAGTCACGGACAACTATATGTTGCATTGTCAAGAGCTACATCAGAAAAAGGACTACACATTTGGAGCGAGTCAAAAACAGAGCAGTCATGTGAATCATTGAGAAATGTTTTCTACAAAGAGATTTTCAACAACCTCAAAGCTAATGATACATGTATGAAAAAATCAGTCATAAATATTATATTATATTACAAAATCAATACTAATTACTAAACAAAACAAATAGGAGAAGAAAACGAGGAAGACTAATTCGGTGAAAGGAAGATTCAGCAAGAAAAACATCTAACAAAAAAACTAAAACCAGGTACATATTATAATTACAAAAAAAATAACACTTCATTAATAAATTATAGCTAATGAAGTGTGAAAAAAGAATGTACAACTAACAATCGATCTTTTTCCTTCTTTTTAGCTGAAGACAGACATAAGAGTGGAGCTTTATTATGGAAAAGGCTTTATTATTACTACAACATTTAAAACTTTTTATTAAACATGATATAATATAATTTCTCATAGCAAATGAGTGAACATATAAATTCAAACAATTTCTATATATTTACATGAAACATACTATGCTATCTCTCGAATTAAGTTGTTTCTTTTACGGTATTTTATAAAAAAATTAACCCCTAAAATTAAATAACAAATATATAATATTATTCTAAACATAATTTAAAAAATATATATAAAATATACAAACCCGCGTGTACACGCGGGTCTTCTCCTAGTAAAACTTAATAACTAAGTAGATACCTCTTTGCCATTTGATGATTGTTTTTGATTCGCCATACCTACACTAAAGCACATAATAAATAGCTAGATTTTTTTATATAAAAATAATTAATTTTATTTTGAAAACTATTGTTAAAATATATAAAGATTATGTAATACCATGACAGCAAAAAATAATGTAATAAGAGAATAAAAAAAAAATTAATAGTTAGAATTTTAAAATACAAAATTAAATTACCGTGTAACATATGTATAATATTTATAACTAACAAATTTAATTATTTTTACCATAAAAATTACAGTAAAAATGATAAAACAATATAAAAGTAATTAACTAACCTTACCCAAAAAAATTCAGCTTAATTTGTAATATGATATTTTTTTTGTTCATGTGTTTGGTTGAGAAGTGTATGTATGCAATTGTCTCTTATATAGAAAAAGTTGATGTCTAAAATTAAAACAAACAAATTTGCAAAAAATGTAAAAAATCTCGGCAATTAATTGGGAAAAACCCAAAGAATAAAGATTCTAGTTTCTATGTAAGAAATGGTAAATCTATGGAAAATTTAGTTTACCTAAAAATTAGGGAGTCACTTTGACCAAAATCTTGATTGGAAAAAAATTGTTTTTTTGAAAAACAAAAACCAAAAACTATTTCAAAAACCACAAACATTCAAGGCCTAACAAATACTACATAGGTGCTAAAGCATGTCCAAACAAAGCTGCATAACCTTAAAAGAGAGACACGTTAAACCATCAGTAGCAAGATGTGTAGCACAAGTAAAAACAGAACAACCTACATGTGCATACCTCCATCACAGGCCGAATAAACATGTTTTGAGGACAAAACTTCCTAAAAAATGAATAATGAGGACTTTGGATCCATACCCATCCGAAAGGAGGAGGAGAAGATATGATCAAAGCAACACCTATGATGGAACAAACCAATACATGTTCCAATCGCATTTGCCAAGATTGAAAGCGTTCATATCTGAAACAAGGACTGAAAAAGAAACACACAAACGAGTAGTAAAACCCATGTATGATAGGATCGAGCGATCTTCTGACAAAATCCAAGGTAACAAAAAGGCATAAAGAAAGGAGAAAACCAACCGTTAGCCGTATCATCTTACCGGATCTAGGCCATCTCTTAAGGATTCGCCGGATTTTGCTGTCGAAATTATAGGGATAAATCCCATCATTGAAGACAATAAAAGCACATAAACGACTGATTCCAAAAGAGAAGACTGGTTACATCTATTAAACAAGCGAAATGGCACAACTCCGCTGCTATGGAAACCGTCGCAGCTGAAAATCGGAAAACCTTTTTTTTTTAAGAGAAAGCATAGCATTTTTTAAAAAAAATAATTGGTGAGAAAGTGAACAAATTTAATACAATATAAATTTACTTATCTCCATTCATAGTTGTTTTTTTTAGACAGCACCAACCAAGTGTTTAGCTTTGTTTTTTTTTTTTGTGCAATCTTTTTTTATTAGCTTAATCAAATTATCCATCCTCTTTGATCAATACAACAGAACATAAGAACCATAGAAAATAAAGAAGATAGGTCTTCATAGAAATTTGACAGCGAATTTAAGCCAAAGCTCGAATGCATCGGTAGAAACAACAGCGAATCCAACAAGATCGGATGCGCCGACAAAACATTCACGGCAAAGCCGGAAAGTTGAAAGATGGTCACTTTAGTTTGTGACTTTGAAAGCCAATCCACACCTCGGAGACTCGTCAAGACAAGATCCGTTGTATCTTCTGGTCCCGTAGAGACCGCTACACAAGATAACAATACGGTTAAAAATTGGAAATGTTTTCTCGGCTTTAAAACCGAAGAAAACCAATCTCTCATAGAAAGGGAAATTGATGGAAATGATCTCTCCCCGAAGGAGGAAGGTAGAAGTGATCTCTCCTCAAAAGAGGAAGATGGTGGAAGTGATCTCTCCCTAAGGGAGGAAGTTAAAAAATATAAACCCTTTTGGTCTAGATTTGTCAGATTGGTTCTGATGAATGAGCGAGTTTCGAATAAGAATCTAAGTGGACCGGATATAGGGACACATCCCATTAAATTATTCCCATGGGCCAAGCCCATATTACAACGGCGATGGTGATGGATGAGCAAGAGAACCGCATATATACATGGATGGAAGAGCTCCGGTGAAAAATGCGGTTGAACTGGAGGTGGTGGGCCATGGCGGAGGAAGACGCGCGCCGGAAGTCGACGGTCGGTGAGAGCAGAGCGAGATGAGTTGTCGCCGGAAGTCATGGCGGACCACAGAATCGCGAACGGAGAAAGTCTCATCGGTAACCGATGCGGCCGACAAAAGGTAGAAAAAGGTTCTTCGGGGTGCTTGACTGGGCCCGAGAAAGGTAGAAACAAACGCCGGATAGGAGGAGGACATGTCAGAGGTCAAAAGCCGGCAGGAGTAGATGGAGGATCTGGTGGATCCGGCGGATCTGGCGGCTCCAACGGAAGGGATCCCGTCACCTGTCGGCAAAAGAGATCTCGGCAAAGATGTTGGAGTGGGCCTCGACGTCGCGGTCAAACAACAGAGGAATCGAGTGGAGCCAGAGCAAGGATGTATGGAAACCATGGCTGGCAGTTAACGCGGCGCCGGAGAAGCAATGTGAGAATTGTAAAAAGGATCTCGCCGGTGACGCAGGCCGCCGACGGAAGGTGGAAAAGTGTCTTCGGGATGCACACATGTTGGAGGTGGGCTTAGCACCCCCAACCAGCTAGACCCATATCAGCAACATGCCCCTCTCACCAAGTCAACCAAAGGTCAACACCCGACCTAGCGGCGCCTCCGAGCTCCCACTTCAATTGTACCCCGAGCTCCCGTAAGTCTCCCGAGCTCGCGTATGACACCGCACGAGGAGGTCGCCGAGAGAGCGACGCGTGTAAAGGTCGACACCAAGGAAAAGGGGGCCACTTGCGCTGACACGCTCCCAACACCGGCGAAAAGAGCACGTCAGAGGACGATACGTGCGAGTTGACATCGCGGCGCCACCCAATCTGTCTCATCAGACGCAGAGGACAAGACGTGCGTCGAGCTGAGCCTGTCCCCTCTCAGTGACAAGACACCGCGGTGACAAGACTTGCGCCGAACACGGACGATACTGGAGCCGCCACGTCATCCCGGATTCGTGGAGAATTGTCTGCACGACACCCACTATATATACCTCACTCGCACTTATAAGGAGGGGACGAGTTTTGGACCCAAAAAACTCTTGTATTTCCACTTCAAACAGAACGGTTTAGAACACCGAACTGAACTTCCGTTCGAAATCAGTTCGCCAGTCTAAAAAAGTTCGCCTCTTTGATCATTAATACAACAAACACGGTCACCGACCTGTTCATCAGCATTTCCGAACTCCCCGAATTAAGCCAATTCGTCCTAATTAACGAAAATCTCGCCCCCTAAACACCCGCATTTACCCTAATATGCTCTAAACATACCCGGTGGTCATACGGATCAACAATTGGCTCTCCAGGGAGGGGACTTTAGAGATATTTCTATACGCAAGGGACGAATTCAACCACGGAGACAACCGCAACAACAATGACGACCCCACTACCGCGAGTTCTATCATCCTCGGAACAAACGACTCCGTCTCAAACAACAGCGCCGCCGTCAGCATAGATGATAACCGACGGATCAACTCCTCGCGTCCAGCCCCTCGAAACTCTGGCCCAACCAATCATGCCACCTCCGGCATCAGCGTCCATCATGCATGACGGCTCCGCCACTCAAAGCACACCCCAGGCTACGGGAGATCAGCCCACTCCATTCGCCATGATGCAGATCTTGCTCGCCAAAATAGACGAGTTAGCACGCACCACCAACCAACGGTTCGCCGTATTGGCAACCTCGCGCGACCAGTCAGACAACAGCACGCCTGCCGTTCGAATCGGAGGGCCGGTGTCGCGGTCGGACGTCGCGCATCTCCAGAGGAACTTATTCGGGGACTCGCCGTCGTCGTCCGAAGGACCGGCGGATGGCTTCCCAAACAGGGAAGCTCACCCCTAACACGCCTACCCGGAGCACGCCAGGAGCATCGAGCTCGAGGCCATGAGAGAAACAATCCGCCAAATGAGCTCCAAGGTCCACCAGGCCACCAGCGCGGCCCCGGAAATAGACCGCGTCTTGAGGGAAACGCACAACACACCATTCTGACGATGGATAGCGTCCGTTCCGCTCTGGCACCTCGGAAAAATCAAGCTCCCGCCATACGCCGGAAGCACCGACCCGGCCCAGTATCTAACGGCGTTCACTATCGCCATGGGACGCGCCCACTTCTCCCCGGGCGAGCGCGAGGCCGCCCACTGCCAACTTTTCGTAGAAAACCTCTCCGGTCCCGCACTGACGTGGTTTTCCCGGCTAAAAATACACTCTGTCGACAGTTTCAGGGATCTCTCGGCCGTCTTTCTCGAGCACTATTCTATGTTTATTAAGCATTTCACATCCGGGGCCGATCTCTGGGCCTTGCATCAAGGACCAAAAGAGTCACTCAGATCCTTCGTCGAACGTTTTAAAACCACGGCATCACAAAGCAGCGTGACGGACGAATCAACGCTTCCCGCCCTGAGGAACGGCTTACGGACCGATTCGGCTTTCAAAGACGACCTGAAACTAAACAGGCCGTGCTCATTGGACGACGCCCTACACCGCGCCGGGCTCTACGTCGAGCTCGAGGAGGAAAAGGCAGCTAACTCGAAGAGCAGCATCGCGAGTAAGGCCCCGGCCCTGAAAGATAAATCCCAAGGGGAGTACCAGGAGCCCCGGCAACATTACGACGACGAGTATCAAAACAGCAAGGGCAAGCGAGCCGCCGCGTTCCTTGTCGATGAACAACTCCCCCAAACTTACTCTTTTGCTTGTCCCCAAGTGAAAAAATAAATATAAGTAGAGAGAGAGGTTTAAAGTTGGGAGCTCAAATCCACAAGTACCATAAAAAGAAACAAGATCAATGTCCAAGTTGCTAATTCTAAGTTGTGATCAACGAGTCTACTCAAAAGGGGCTAGCCATATCTTTGCCTACACATCCCAATTTCAAGTCTCAACCTACACAAGCTTTCAAATCATCCAATCCTTTAACATTCATTAAGCTTTTTCCAAGTGAATCATGTTTATGCAAAGTCGAATGAATTTGCTTGGCTAAGGGTTAGGTTATGAGATGAAGGTGATCTCATTATTATGCAAGGGTTGTCAAGCTCAGGGATCTCTCATGAAATGAACAAAATTTTAGCAAAATGCTAAAGGTAAAAGGCAATCTATGCATACAAGAGAGAATTTTCATCTACCCAAATACCTAGAGTGTCTCTAACCTATAGCCTTCTAACCCGTTATGTCCACAACCTAAACTACCCCAAGGCATTTTGTCTTCTCAAACCTGCACATCTTTCTTGTCCCTTCACTTCATCTTCTTCTCAAGTGGGGATCACTTCTTCGTCCTTGTTCTTTATTGGTTTGGTGCTCCTTGTTGTGACTTAGCTCTTCTTTTCTCTTTTTGGCTCATGCCTCTTCTCATCCTTTGATTCTTAGCCTTTTTGGCCTTTTTTTTTTTCGTTCCTCATTTCCTTTGAGGTTATCTTATTTCTTAGAGCTAGCTCTATTATTTTTCACCAACCAATCTTCTAAATTCGATCCCCTTTTCCTTTCCCATCCTTCTTCCACCGAACCACAATATCCTTCCACTCATTTCAATCTCCAAGATTCAACCCGTTTCCCCCCAAACTTGAACCAAAACCCACCTTCCTAGCTAACCTAGCCCTAAATTAACTTCGTGATGATGGAGCTAAGTCTATATGAGAATTCCCTCTTGTCGCCCTAAACCTAACGCGTTTGGCCAAGTTTTTTCGAAAGAAAGGCCTCACAATCACACACTAATAGCAATGGTTTGAAAGAAGGTTATGGTTAGGGTGGGGAAACCATTCCATTATGAGGGGATATGGCTACTTGGATAAACAAGGTTGGTAAGAAGGAAGAAGATTATCCAAGTATGTGTATGGTATCCACAAATTCATTAAAAGTCGCTTCTCTCCCTATTGTAAAGCAAAAAAAAAAATCGAACTACGATTGGTTTGATCCCTTCTACTAAAGGGTACGTAGGCAACCCCTAACCAGGGCTCAGCTATGAATCTAAAATAAGTTTCTACAAACGTGTTCCCCGACCTGTTCTTCACAAAAAAACAAAAAAAAAACAAAAAAAAATTTAGAACCGGGCTCTAATGCTCGCTCTCCTACGGCACACAAACCTAAGTGCCAAAGCCGAGCTCCAATACTCGCACCTCTAACAGACACACAAGCATTAAGTGTCTTCAAGCCGGGCTCGCTACCCGCACCAAAAAAAAGGATACACAAGCATTAAGTATCCTAAGCCGAGCTACACCTCGCACCCAGTACAAAAACAACAGAACGCGGTCCACGGCCTGTTCACCAAAAAAATAAACAAAAATAAACAAAAAAAAAATTTACATCACGACCTACCCTTACAGAATCAGCACTCATCGCCAAGCTACGATCGTACGAAACCCTTACGAGAAATACGCTAGTTACAAAAAGTATGTCAATACGAAAAATCTCATTTCATTTATAATGGAGGGCAATACCCCAATTACAAAAGGCACCACGGCCTATATACAAAAAAAAAGAAGAACAAGAACAAAATCTCTACAAGCGGTACTACGGCCTACAAATCCTAATCCCCGTCAGCAAGGGTACCATCTATATCGTCCGGGCTCACCATTCTCATTTTCGTACCATACTCCCCCAGGAAAGGCTGGTCTAGCTGCTACTCTTCTCCACCTTCGGCCTGGACACCAGGCGCCACGGCCTCCAGCGGAGGAGGCGATACAGCGGCATCCGGAGCGACTGTGTTTGGATCCGCAGCTGCCGGGGCCAGACCGGGCAGAATCTGTCCCAGCTGGACATCAGGAGTAGGGTCCGAGGGAACCTCCAAATCTTCCGGGACCAGATCGGGGAAGTCAATCTGGTCCAGCTCGGCTTCATACTTCGCCGCATCCTCTCTCAGCTTCCCGTACCGGTAGAACGGCACCACTAGGCCGTCCTCGCCCTCCATCCTACCGACACGTGCGAGTTGACATCGCGGCGCCACCCAATCTGTCTCATCAGTCGCAGAGGAAAAGACGTGCGCCGAGCTGAGCCTGTCCCGTCTCAGTGACAAGACACCGCGGTGACAAGACATGCGCCGAACACGGACGATACAGGAGCCGCCACGTCATCCCGGATTTGTGGAGAGTTGTATGCCCGACACCCGCTATATATACCTCACTCGCACTTATAAGGAGGGGACGAGTTTTGGACCAAAAAAAACTCTTGTATTTCCACTTCAAACAGAACGGTTTAGAACACCGAACTGAACTTCTGTTTGAAATCAGTTCGTCAGTCTAAAAACGTTCGCCTCTTTGATCATTAATACAACAAACACGGTTACCGACATGTTCATCAGCATTCTCGACCTCTCCGAATTAAGCCAATTCGTCCTAATTAACGAAAATTTCGCCCCCTAAACACCCGCATTTATCCTAATATGCTCTAAACATACCCGGTGGTTATACGGATCAACAACACAGAAGAGCCCGAGAAGAGGAGCAACGCCAGTCAGGTGGAGTGGAGGTCGGAAACATATCGCCGATAGCTAGAAATCATCTTGCGAAAAGAAGCGACTACCTCGTTTTCTGTGCCTGAGAGAGAATTAAGACGAACTCGGACTGAGGTTCTGTTTCTTCTTTTAGCTTTGTTTTGTTTTGGAAAGGTAAAAGAGTTTGATTAGTTGTGTTCTTTTTAATTATTTGAGCATTTAACGTGGAAGTAAGAACAAACATATGTAACATGAATAGTAGTGATATTGTATAGCTTAACAAACATATGTAACATTAGTAATAGTGATATTGTATAGCTTCTTAGAGTAAATGAACTAGCTGAAACCTTGGCTTGGTTGAATAGAGAGATGAATTAATGCAAATTGATAATGGAAACAACAAAATTTTAATGAAAAAGCATTGAAATTGGTGAGAAAGTATGATAGTCAAAATGAAATTGAAAACAGTGAAAAGCAAAAATGTTCTGTGGTTTGTTTCTATTTCCCAAGTCCCTCCAGAATCCATTTGTACTTCCCCACATTTGTCTACCAATTCCATTTGTCACATTCCGTCTTTTAACATCCATATCCAAAATAATATATGTACACAACTAATTTCTATATTTAATAATTAATATAAAAACAAACAACAAAATATCTTTTCACATCTTTGAAGATCTTATCTACCTTATGAATATCTATAGTTTATAATGTTGTTAATGTTTTTATATTTCCGTAGATCATCTGTTTTAAGAATATATATATAGCGATAATAATTGAGACTGAAATGTAAAATACCCAAGCTAATATATATGAAACCATTTTTGTTCAAATGTTAAGGAAGGTGATTAATGTATATATATGAAACCTATTTGATCATAGATTTGAGTTGCAAAGATTACCACAAAATCATCCAAATCCAAAGCAAACTGAACGCGACCATTTGTTCATTTCAATACTATTACCCGAAGAATTTTTTTGATGATTATTGAAAATGCTTTGAAACAACAGAGAGAAATGTCTGCTTTGGTTTATCTAATCTATTAAAACAGAGTGATATTTTGGGTTCAAACAGGAAAAAATGAAAATAAGTTTATTCTTATCCTGAATAATTTTTAAATTTAGATTTTTGTGATAACTATTCTCTGTTTCCAAACAATTGAATTTTGTTCAATTAAAAATTTATTTAATTAATATGATTCCATTAAAGATTAATTTATTTAATTAATTAATCTCATTATATATATATTAATTTTAATTCGTAATTATAAAAAATTAGACTATGCCAGAAATTAAATTAAATATTTAAAATTATAAATAAAATCGATTATTTCAAAAATATGTAAATTAAACATTTCAAAAATAATTAAAATTTTTATTATTATTTTGTTACGAAAATAGTATTAGTTATTTTGAATTTTTGAATTTCGATTATGTCAAATAATTTAATAATCAAATTTTTTTGAATGATACAAATTCAAAATTAACAATTTTCATTGAAAGATAATATTAAATTTTGAATTTAATGTAGATTTTCTGAGATTTCATCAACAGTTACAAACAAAATAGTCAGAATTAATAACAAAATATGTTTACTTGTAAATTTAAATCTTATTAATACAATCAGATTTATAATTGAATATTTTTCAAACTGAAAAATGAATACATTATTAATTAGATTTGCACAACCATAAATTTGATCATGCATATGGACAACATTCGGTTACTAATATAGATTCAATATTTGTTATTTACATATATAAAATGATTAATATTTTAAGAATCACACAATTTTAGGAATTGTTAATTTAGAATTAAATTCGAAATGCAAATCTAATTAATCTTGGTAAGATTGTCCAGATTGCGTTAATATTCTTTTATATTAATAAAGATTTATTAAAAAAAATTATCATAAAATCTAAACTAGAAATGATTATTTTATTCAAATTCAAAATTAAGAATTCTACCACAAGTAAAATTAAAACATATACATTTTTTGTGTCTAAACATGAAAACCTTCATATTAGGCTATTCTTTACTTGGATAACTACTATTCAAATTGCCAAACAAGTCAATTTAGTACAATATTAATAAAAAATTATTTTAATTTATATTTAAAAATAATTCTAAAAATTCAAATTTTAATTTAAATTAGTTTGGATTTCCTTAAATATATATTAGATTAATTATCAAAAATCACAAAACCAGTTGTTTCTTTACAAAAATAATAAACCGGATATTAATTTAGATTTAATTTAAACATTCAAATTTAAATAATATTCTCATAATGACGGACATGATAAACGATATGTTATTGTATATTTTTATCATAATCAATCAGCTTACAATTTTAAATATTTGAAATTAGTAAATATTTATATTACACGGTAATATGAACAGGCGGGTTAGAATTATGTTTTTATAATCGCGGTCATACTCGGATTAATAAGAATGAACGAGTTAGAATTATGTTCTTATAATCACGGTCATATTTAATATTAGAAAAACGTAAATCTACAAAAACAAACTATATCTAAACACAAATCTTTGTCACTTTTATTTTTGAACATCATTTAATTTAAGAAGTTCAAACGTCGTTTACAGAGAGGGACTGACGAAGAGCGGACTTTGCGAGAGAATTGAAAGCGCATTTGTGGCTAGATCTATGTGTTTGACTATACGTATGAGCATAAGGTAAATAACACATAGAGTTTTTTAACGAGGTTCGGTTTCCCTACATCCCCGGGACCTAGTCCAGAACGAATCCACTAGAACAAGATCACAACATACAATTGCATATGGTATCCAGCACTACGATGCCTACCATTCTTTTCTAGATGGACGAACTGTGGACACGGTATCTCTACAAAGTCTACCGCTCGGCTACTACCGATACAAGCACCATCTCACAGATGTGCTTGTACTCCAGCAATCATCACCAACGGATCTACAAATCCTGTATGATGGGGCGACGTCACACACATGTGTGCCTCTGTCGATAAACCCTAGACGCGCGCACGTTTCTCTGGCCGTCTCTTGGTATTTATATGGCTAGGGTCGAAACCCTAAGAGCCCACACGATTTCTTCATCATTTTGGGCTTCTGGGCCTTTTCAATAAACCCCTGTATTAGTTCATGTACTACTTCTTAAACTGGTACAGCAACTGCATCAACTGCATCAACTGCATCAATTGTATCAACGCCAGATATACATTCCAGCGATTTCGTCCAGCTCAGCAACTCACTTGCCACGTCAGCTTCTGTGCCACGCCAAGTTCTTGCCTCCTGGTACAACGTCTGATACATCCTCTGATGCATCTCATTCTGACTCAGCTCCTGATACATCCTCGAATGCATCCAGCTGCAGTCTTCTTGATTACCACACTGTATTTCCATCATGTGTCGATCACTGAGTATCACTCGCATTAAACATTGCCTTTGCATCTGCTCTACTAGCACCTGCATCAAGTACTGCATCAGCAACTGTGTCAGTTCTTTCCAATGTCTCTGTGAGCTGCTACACCATGTATACCGATTATGTCTTTGTCTAGCATATGTAACATGTTATCCTCAACATCACGCTTTAGCCCCACGTCATCAGTTATTTTGTACTGCTTCCTTGTGTCACTTCGTGTGCTACTTCCAACTGATACATCAACTGCTTCTGTAACACGTCCTGTTCCTACAGCTGTATCATGTTCTGTTCTGACAGCTTCTCAAGTCAGTCAGCACAACACTTTCAATCTCTCCCTTGATGACTGAGTTGTAGAACTCAAGCACATAACCAATACCACATCACTTGATGTATTAAATCATTCGCTTCTTTATAGTTGTGTCACACCCTGTTCCACCACTCTCTAAGCTCAGTCAAACACTACACTAACAATCTCTCCCTTGTTTACTGAGTTGTAGAAAGCTTTTCCATTTACACACAGCTTGATGCTCTTCAAACTCTCCCTCAATCTTATATCATCGGTTTGTGTTATTTCTCTGAAACACAACCTTGACTTGCTGAGATCAATCAACACTTAGTCATGCTTCTTGTCACACATTCTCATGAATCATCTGATGTATCAACACTTAGCTCATAAGATCTACCATCATCTCTCCCTTTTTAGCTTAGTTTGATACTCAAGCTACTTATGCATCACAAGAGTAATCCAGGTATTCAAATTCATACAACCTTACTCTCCCTGAAACCAAGTTGTGCATTATAAGTATGATTACTCTCATGTATCTCATCAAGACTTCATCTCCCCCTGCTTGAGTGCACAACTAAGTTAAAACCAAGGACACATCCTCGAAGCATATTACCAAACATCCATGTTTCCAAGTTGCTAGGACTAAGCATTGCACATTTGAGTCTTTACATTTTTCTCCTCCTGCAACAGTGCTTGATCCTTCTCTAATTTTTGTTCAAGACTATGTTACAGACGTTGATATAGTCTCTGCTCCATCAGGTTTCTTGACAGTAGCTCAGAACAAGCAGTCACAAAATCAAAAAGTTTCTGCTGTCGCCAATAGGAACAAGATCTGAGCTTGCCGTACGCACAGAACAGACTCTTTATGATATGATAGCAGTTCTAAGAGCAATCACATAGACACAACCTGCTGTAGACCATTGTTATCTCTATAAAGACTGTCTTAACTTCAATAGAACGTCCATCTTTCATCCAGACTCTAAATGAGCTCTCCTCTGGCCAGAAAACAGTTCTACATGTCCAGAATGTTCCTGCAAAAATTTAGCTCAAAACAACCTTGTTGGACAGCTCAAACATAAATTCTCGTCATACTGTTCACATGATTTTCTGTGCAGGCATGTCTCAGAAATTCTACAATAAATCTCAGAATAACCGTTAAAATCTCAATCCCACCGTTGATTCTTAAGACAACCATGCGACGAAGCTTGACACCAAATTTCAGCCTGATCGGAATATGTTTGAGTCTCCAAACGTCGATGTGAAGATTTTCCAACAATTCTGTCTCCTATTTGTGCACTTTCACCAGCAACCTTAACTCTTCAGGGTTTCTTGTAACTCTTCACTTCAAACTGAGACCGAATTATGCTTATACACCTTCAAATTCTGTTAGCTACCCTTAGCATGTTCTTCATGACACTTGTTTTTCATCAACCTCTCTAAGACTCTTTCTCTCAATCAGGTAACCAGAATTGATCGATAAGACATATCCTTCATCAGAACTCTCAACCAAAACCAACATCTGTTCCTTATGGTGCCATAGTAGCTCACGACTTTCATCACAGAATCTTGGATCACCAGCTTCTTCAATAAGATACTCTGATTTTGTTGTAAACTTTTCCATTCAGCCTTTGAAACTTTCTTCAAACAGGAAACACTTTGCCACTCAGATCTCAATTCTTCATCACAATCCTTAATCTTTGATTGAGTACGAGCCGAGAACAATTGGCCAAAACACACACAATTCTTCTTCCTAGATGAACTATTTCTCCATCGTGAATTTCTTTACTTGAAAATGCAGTTTCTTTACTTGAAGTGACAAACTCAACAGCTCCGTATTCTTCTTTCTGATAATCAAAAACCTGCAACTTTTTCTAATAATCACCATATCTTCCGATTTTCCATCAGCCCAAGCGGAAAGTCCGTATCAGAGAATCGAGCTATCTTTCTCTCTCTCTGATTTTTACTTCTTCTGATCTTCTTCCACTTTCGAGCTCAGCCAGATAGCTTTTACACTTTCGTTCCATTAAAGCCACGGCGAATGCTTTAATCTCTGGTTAATGATCACCAATCAACATCCTCTGTTGCAACCTTTTCTGATAGATAAATTTCAGAGATCAATTTAACAGAATATCATCTTAAGCCCAACTTCAGCCTCACTGAGTTATTTTCCTGCAACATATCACACCTGATTTGATTTCAAACAATCACTATCTCTGAATTTAAGCAGATTTTCCATGAAACTTCCTTCTCTTTTGATCAATCTCTCTGATCAGAATTCACACTATTTCCAAGTGTGTCCCTTTCTTATTTCTCGACCGATAGCGACAACTACCAGGCAAAAACTAAATCACACACACATCACGCCTTTCACGTTTCTTCTATCTACTCATGAACAATCAGTGTCTTTCTTCCTCAAGTTCGTTTCACGGAGCCAATGGTGATTTCAATCATCAATTTATTTAAACCACTGTGACTGTGAATCATCCTTTATCCATAATTGAAAGTCTCTTTCTTCGAACAAACTTCTCCACTGAAGGCCTTTATTCCTCGTTGAATCAGCAATGATGAAGATTTAAATTTGCTAGACCAAATTATTAAACGCTCAAGCCCATCAGAAACCTTAGGCCCAAAAATAATTATTCTCAACTTCAGCCCAATTCCATCACAAATCAAAGTCACCTCACGTTTCTTCTTTCAATGGCAAAAGACAAAAACTTCTTCCTTATCAGACCAACAATAAAGACCCGTAGCATTTTTCCATGAAGCCCCAACCATTCTTTTTCGTGTTTCTGCAAAATCATCATCCCGGCTTCAATTTCAATGACTTATAATCTCAGCCACTGATTCTCAGGATCCAAGGAAACTCTCTTGATCATACACCACCAATGAAAGAAAGCTACAACTATTTTCTCCTCCTCCAAGTCACGACTTTGCAACAACTATTGTTTCCTCCTCTAAGTCTTTGACTTTGCACCAACTATTGTCTCCTCCTCTAAGTTTTTGATTTTTATCATCCGCTCTTCTCGAGCCCCTAACACATCGACTCTCTATTGGTGTAATCAGCGCTATCAATATTCCAGAGCGACATCGAATGCGATTCTGCTTCACCTCTGATGACTATGTGAACTTTTCCTCTTCACAAAGAACCTTTCTTAATCATCTGATAGTCACATTCGAATTCTTTCTCGAAACTTGCATTGTTCAAGACGTCATGAAAACATTGATGTATCATCAATTTCATGAACCCGGAAGCTGCCATTACAAGTTTGTTTCTCCTCCCTGAAGCTCCACCATCGGATTAGTGAACTAAAATTTCAACCACCGTCATAGAAATTTCCGATAAATATTATGATGATGTCTTGTTTCTCTCGCAACTCGCGATTTCAAACTCTGATTTTGATGATGAGAGAAACTTGGTTTGACGCATATCCGATCAACATCTTTATAACTTCACCAAAATTTAGTAATCACCAGACTTACCAACTCCAATTTCTTTGATTACCATCACCATCTTTATTTTCCTCCAAGCTCTATCGACTAGAAAATTTGGTGCTTCCTTCGTCGTTAAACTTTTGAGCTTTAGTCTTCACACAACTCCCTTCTCCGATAACGCTGTAACCCCGGTTGAGATTCAGAGAAATTCTGTTACGAGAGTCAACACTTTCTGCTTATTCATCAAATCTGCTACCACCGAATCTAATGCTGTTGAGACCTTTATGATTGGATGTGAACTTCTAATTCCCAAAGCTCCTTCGAATGCTTTCATCTTAATTCACAATCAACCAGATTCAGCGAATACTTCGCCAATGATTCGTCTCTCTATGGCGAGAAGGAAAACTTGCTTCTCCGATTTTGAAAACCAAAACTAAGCTATCTCAGACAGAATCTCTGAAACTTCCGGCGAGACTTCAAATCAATTATCGAGCCTCACACCAACTCTTCTTCTTTTCAGGGTTCGAAGTCTTCTTTGAGCTGATTTTGCCGACCAACGCATTAACTTTGTATGAACCAATAACCCAAATTTTCTTTGAAAACTTAAAATCTTATTGGGCTTTGCTCCACCAATCGACATAGGCCCAAATTGACAGAAACTCCAACTTGCTTCAATTAGCCCAATCCACAAACTTTTTCTCTCACGAGGGTTTCTTTTCTTGTCACGCCAGCCACATCAACTCGAACCAGAAGTAGTTTTCAAACCCTAATTCGCAGTGGGATCTGTATTGCTCACCAGCGCCGTCTCTTAGCCTTCACGACAAACTATTTCTCCACTAGCCACAAATCCAGGATCATACCCGAAAATAAGAACGAATCTCTATCGAGTCCCGCTCTGATACCAATTGAAAGCGCATTTGTGGCTAGATCTATGTGTTTGACTATACGTATGAGCATAAGGTAAATAACACATAGAGTTTTTTAACGAGGTTCGGTTTCCCTACATCCCCGGGACCTAGTCCAGAACGAATCCACTAGAACAAGATCACAACATACAATTGCATATGGTATCCAGCACTACGATGCCTACCATTCTTTTCTAGATGGACGAACTGTGGACACGGTATCTCTACAAAGTCTACCGCTCGGCTACTACCGATACAAGCACCATCTCACAGATGTGCTTGTACTCCAGCAATCATCACCAACGGATCTACAAATCCTGTATGATGGGGCGACGTCACACACATGTGTGCCTCTGTCGATAAACCCTAGACGCGCGCACGTTTCTCTGGCCGTCTCTTGGTATTTATATGGCTAGGGTCGAAACCCTAAGAGCCCACACGATTTCTTCATCATTTTGGGCTTCTGGGCCTTTTCAATAAACCCCTGTATTAGTTCATGTACTACTTCTTAAACTGGTACAGCAACTGCATCAACTGCATCAACTGCATCAATTGTATCAACGCCAGATATACATTCCAGCGATTTCGTCCAGCTCAGCAACTCACTTGCCACGTCAGCTTCTGTGCCACGCCAAGTTCTTGCCTCCTGGTACAACGTCTGATACATCCTCTGATGCATCTCATTCTGACTCAGCTCCTGATACATCCTCGAATGCATCCAGCTGCAGTCTTCTTGATTACCACACTGTATTTCCATCATGTGTCGATCACTGAGTATCACTCGCATTAAACATTGCCTTTGCATCTGCTCTACTAGCACCTGCATCAAGTACTGCATCAGCAACTGTGTCAGTTCTTTCCAATGTCTCTGTGAGCTGCTACACCATGTATACCGATTATGTCTTTGTCTAGCATATGTAACATGTTATCCTCAACATCACGCTTTAGCCCCACGTCATCAGTTATTTTGTACTGCTTCCTTGTGTCACTTCGTGTGCTACTTCCAACTGATACATCAACTGCTTCTGTAACACGTCCTGTTCCTACAGCTGTATCATGTTCTGTTCTGACAGCTTCTCAAGTCAGTCAGCACAACACTTTCAAGAATCAGCCAACATGTTGGTCGATCTCGAAACGAAATTGAAAGAGATAGAAGTGAAGGGGGACGCTAAACACTTGATGTCGTGGAGGACACCATAGATCTCAGCGATTTGATCTCCGGAACGGATAACTCAAATGAGCGTTAGACAATCTGAATTCAGGCATAGATTTACCCAATTGGAGAAGATTGCTTATTGTAAAGTTTCTCGGATTGCGAGTGCCTCCGCCGCAAGAGGTGAGCTCACAGATGTTTCCGCCCTAGAGTTTTCCATAATGATTCTTTGGTTTTGGTCTTTGAAAATCCATCCGAAACCTGCAGATTTAGGGTATGATGTCCAAGCAGCATCTGAGAAGCAAGTGATGAGATTCGGAATTGGAGCTTTTGGTTGTTGAGAGAAGCGATGTATCGGCATTGTGGGTTTAGGCAGTTGAATCTTTGTCACTTATTACAAAAATTATATCTATAAAACAAATTATATCTAAATACAAAAAAAAAATATTACAAAATTTGGTAAACAAAAAAAAAAAAATTTCTGTGCAGACGTACGGAGTAGAATCTAGCTCATGTTTAAAGTTAAGAGAAACAAAACTTATATTAAAATATATTTTACTTAAAAAGTAGCATAAATTTTAAAAATTCTTTTAGAATTACATATGAATTCAAAAGAGTACGAATGTTCTATTAAAGATGATTTGAAAATATTACGTCAGTAATTTTAGCCGCAAAATATTCTCCCGTTAACTTAAAATACAAAATAGCTCGTTGTAAATCAGAAACTACAAAATTTGAACGTAGTTACACACATCAATTTTTCAATCTTGTCAATATCTCCGGTCCCTTGTTGCCTATATACTTCCCACTCATTGGACATTGGTGGACGATGTAGATTGTTTTGGCACAAAGGTGAAGAAAAGCTTTTCCGCTTATCAAATAATTATGTGTTGGCAGATTTTTATTTTTAATTTTTATTTGTCTTCCGTTTTATAGATGTTCTGGCTGATTGTTTGGATGTGATTTAAGTATTTAACCAAAGTCCATATTACAATAGACCAAATAAGTCGTCAAAACAATTGAATGACATGTTAATAATAAAACGTACGGTGGACTAAGATATACCATGTATAATCACAAATTTTTGATTCATTGATATGCCTAATACTCCTATAATACTATTAATTTGTATAAGTGTATACAGACCTGTGCTAAGTCCAAGCAGAGCAAACCCATGCTTGTGGCTCTCTTTTTTGATAAAAAAATTTCAGCCCTTAAATTTCAAAAAAAAAATTAGTGTAGTAGTGAACTTTTAAAAAACATTTTTCAAAAAGTCATGAGTTCGAGACTTTAATATTGTAAAACATTTCAATTTTTTTTAGCTTGCGGTTTTCTAAAACTCAGGGCCGGTTTTGATGTATACATCAGTTAATTTAATTTTTTTGAGATCTATTATTAGCAATAACATGATAACGTCTGACTATTGTCAAAAAGAGATACAATACACCTCATAAGAGTCATGACGGATAACCACAACAAAGCTCTGAGATTCATAAGAATACAAAACCAAAAACATGAGAATGTAACGCATAACGCATACCCGGCCAGCCGGAAAAAGTTTCACGTGTAAGAAGCCCACGTCCTCGCATGCTTCTCAATCTTTCCATGCCTAATTATTATCTTATCAGTTTGATGCGAATACTTAAAAATGATTGCGACATATATCAGTCAGTTAATCTGATTTTGATATGTTTAAAAACTTTTCTAATTAAATGTTACCACATATAAAAAGAGTTTAGTTTGTAATTAAAATGATCGCAATACATGTGAATCAATCGATTCAGATTTCCACACGTATATATTTTTTTATTAATTAGATTTTGCCATGGGTCATGGTTTTGATAAATAAAGTAATACAAAACTATATAATCAATTAAATGAATCAATTCAGTAAAGTTTTGAGAAAAATAGATATATCAATAATTAAATAATAAAAAGTAAACTTAATTCAAATAAGAATAATTAAAAATAATTTTAGAAACATGTGACATTTTGGATGTTTGGCCTTTGCTCATCGAGCTTCACGTTATTTTGACAAATTCGGCGAAAAAAGCAGGAAATGCATATTTGTTGGTTATCCATATAGAAAAAAAGAATGGCGTTTGTATGACATTGAGAAAAATGAATTTTTCGTCTCACGAGATGTTGTCTTTGACGAAACCATCTTCCCGTATGATAACAAGGTAGTCGAAGTTTCAGAATCTATTTCGATTCTGGTGGTTGTGCCACCTATTGTTAACACCACTCCTCTTCTAGATGGTCTCGAAAACAGGGCGAGTGGTGATGAGAATAGTCGATTTGTTGGTCATGATGACGGAGTAGTTGTCGTGGAAGAAAATGTAGTTGATACAAGACAATATATCTCTGTCGACACATAACCTGTCGAAACAAAGCCTGTTGTAACAGAGCAGCAACTTGCGATGGAGGCTGGTCTTCGATGGAGTCAACGTGAACGTTTCCAATCAGTTAAACTCAAAGATTTTGTTACCTATAATGCACACTGTCACCCTGATAAACACCATCCTCCAATCGTTTCTCATCGTCCTCAATCGTCGTCCTCCGTTGCGGTCCAAGGTACCTCTTTGTATCCCATTGCATATTATATTAACGATGACATTTTTTCTACAAATCATCGGGCCTTTTTAGCTGCTGTTACAGCTGGAGTTGAGCCTTGGTCATACAAAGAAGTTGTTCAAGAGAAGGTTTGGAGAGATTCTATGTCATGTGAAACTAAATCTCTCAAAGTTCAGGGAACATGGGATATCGAAGATCTTCCAGAAGGAAAGATGGCACTTCTGTGCAAATGGGTATATAAATTAAAGTACAATGCTGATGGTACTGTGGAACGATACAAATCTCGCCCGGTGGTGTGTGGAAATAATCAGGTTGCAGTAGAGGATTACGATGAAACATTCGATCCCGTAGCTAAACAGACTACAATTCGCACAATACTTAAGGTAGCTGCAGCGAAAGGATGGGAGGTCCATCAAATGGACGTTCATAATGTCTTTCTCCATGGTGGTTTGGAAGAAGAGGTGTACATGAGACTTCTACCAGGTTTTAAGTGCAATGCTCCGCGGAAGGTGTGCAGACTCAGAACATCATTGTACGGTTTAAAGCAAGCGCCCAGGTGTTGGTTTTCAAAACTCTCGCAAGAACTTCTACGGTTTGGCTTTGTTCAATCATATGCATATTACTCTTTGTTTACATACATCAAAGGAGAAGTGAGCTTGCGAGTTCTCGTGTAGGTGGATGACTTGATCATAAGCTGTAATGTTTTGAGTATGCTCGAGAAATTCAAGTCGTATTTGAGTGAATGCTTTCATATAAAAGACCTTGGTAAAGCTAAGTATTTTCTCGGGCTCGAGGTTGCTAGAGGTCCGTTGGGCATCTTCCTTACTCAGCGGAAATATGCGCTTGATATTGTCGCAGAGATGGGGTTGCTTGGCTGTCAGCCTTTGTCTGTTCCGGTTGAACAGAATCACAAGCTTCTCTCCGATGAGGGTCCCTTGTATAAAGATCATGTGATGTTCAGGCGATTAGTTGGACGGCTGGTGTATCTGACTTTTACAAGACCAGATTTGTGTTATGGAGTGCATGTGTTGTCTCAAGTGATGCATGAACCAAGAGAAGCACATTGGGATGCAGCGATTCGAGTGGTACGGTACATTAAAGGTTCATGCGGTGTGGGAATAATGTTGCGAGCAGATGGTAATCTTCGTGTGCAACCTTATTGCGATTCTGATTGGGCTTCTTGTCCCCGCACACGACGATCTTTGTCTGCCTATGTGGTCCATTTGGGAGGATCGCCGGTCTTTTGGAAGACCAAGAAACAAGACACGGTTTCTTATTCTTCAGCCGAAGCTGAATATAGGGCAATGGCAGATTGTTTGCGTGAATTGAAGTGGGTGAAGAACTTGTTGGCTGATTTTGGTGTTCCCTTGAATGGTCCTATGGAGATGTTTTGTGATAGTCAATCGGCAATACACATTGCTATGAATCCAGTTTTTCATGAAAGAACTAAACACGTTGAAGCTGACTGTCATAGTGTTCGAGATGATGTTCGTGATCGCCTCATATCTACTCCACATGTTCGTACAACAGAGCAAGTGGCGGATGTATTGACCAAGGCATTGGGTTGTTCGAGTTTCGACTATTTGTTGTCCAAGTTAGGCGTTTGTAATCTACACGCTCCAACTTGAGAGGAAGTGTTAAGAGAAGGTTCTAGATAGTTCTAGAAACTTAAGAGATAATGATGTATATTAGGTGAATCAAGAATATGGTAAGTGTATATATAAAAAATATATGATTCGGGATTGGGCCTCACGTTTGTAAAAGTGTATATAAGACTTGTGCCTAGGTCAATAACAATACACAGTTTTCCCAAAGCTCATTCCTACTTTACATATATAGAAATTGTACATCTGTAACTATGCAAATAGATTTGTAGGGCTGGATTTCCATAGCTGAAAAGCATCCAATAACTCTATATAATAATTTAATTATTTATATATTAAAGAGTATTGTGTATATATATATATATATATATATATTTTTTTTTTTTGTGCAACCGTTCTTTTTCATTCATTCAATCTTTGCGATTACATCCAACAATACGAAAAGAGAGAATTTTCCATCATCTAAGATAACTACAATACAACTTAAAAGCAATAGAAGATAAACCTGATACATCCTTAAAAAGGTTGACAGCGAATTTGAGTCAAGGCTCGAATGCGTCGATAGAAGAGTCACGGCAAGATCGGAATGTTGGAGCATAATACCGGCAAAACCAGAAAGCTCAGAATTAGTCACTTTACCTTGTGACGTTGAAAAACCGCTTATACCGTCAGTTCTCATCGAAATGATTCTCGTTGCATCTTCTGGCCCCGTACAGACCTCTACACAAGATGACAAACCGGTTAGCGAGTTTAAAATTTTCTTTGGTTTTAAGGCCGAGAAAGAAGCACCTCTCATCGAGAGGGAAAGTGAAAGTAAGATTCTCTCCTCAAAAGAGGAGGAGGGTGAAAACGATCTCTCCGTAACGGAGGAAGATTCAAAAGAGTACACGCTCGAGCGATATCTGCTGATTAACGGAAGTGTTGTACTGCTTGTTGGGCCTTTCCACAAGAGAAAGCCCAAAAACTTAGATGGAGCTGCTGAGTTGCACAATGGGTCTTTCGGTAAATGTAAGCCCAAAAGCAAAGTTGATTGGCCCAGGCCCAAAAAGAATAACACATCAAACTTGGATGGATGGTGATGCTCGGAGGAGATGGCCGGAGGAGGAGCTTGGTCGTCTGATATTTCACCGGAGATAAAGCTCTTGCTGACGAAGTTGAGATTAGAGCCGACAGTGGAAGCATACGGTGGAGTAGAGCGTAACGACGGAGAAGGACATTGAATATCTGGGTTACCAGTACTGTGTATATCGGAAAAATAATAATATAGAAGCGAGTCTTTTTGTATCCATTCTTCCGCACCATCCTTTGGGACAATGTTCCAATCATTCTCTATATATGTAAATTAAAAGTATAAAGAGACTACTTTTTAAATTGAGATTCATATACTGCACATAAACATGAGCACATTCATCTTAATTCCATTTATGATATGATCCTCTAGCTTGAGTGGTTTTCAAGCCCCGTATATTTATGATATGAACCTCTACCTTCAACTTATTTATTTATTTATTAAATTTTTTTTTTTGAAGGAATTTTTGGAACTAACAAAATTTGCTTTCGAATTTTTTCATTTGACTTCAAACATTTCATCCGCCGTTTAATTTAGATTTGTCTTTCTTGAAATGAGAACGTATATGGGATCTAATAAGGGAGTGCAACTAAGGCCTACATCAATTTGTAAACGACCCTTTTTTATGTTTCCCAAAGGCCGAAGCCGTCGAATTGGACTATATAGTTTTCCATTTTTCTTCTTTCTTCATACGACTTATTCAATTTTCCAGTCACATGGCTGGACGTCATTTTTTCATGAGTGTTTTTTTGGAATGTATTATACAAAACAGACGGATAAGACTGAATATATGCAGGATAAGTGGTGATCAGGTAGTGTGAAACGAGTAAAACACGCAATGCAGAGGAGACGGTACGAAATTTGACTGGTAAGCATAATAAATGGATGCTTGGCACCATATTAATCCCCTAAGCAACTTCGACCGTTTCCTATGATCCCAAAGAGCAACTGCAAGAAGACGACACAAAATCTTGCATGAACAAATGACTCTTGGCAATGTGATATTTTCTTAATGGATAAGATTTCCTTACAAAAATAGTTGATATATGCTGACAAAAACAAATGAGGAAATAATCCACAACTCTTTAAAAAGAGATGCATGCATGCTAACAAACTTTACCAGATATACTTCAATTTAACTACTCCAAAATGAAGAAAACAAAATTCATCATTGAATTTTACCGTCTTTTTAAATAATTAGTTGAGTAGTCCAACAAAACAAAATCTGATGGTACGCGGACAAAAAAATTTGAGGATACGGTTTTTCCCACGGTATACTTTATTCGTCATCAACTTTTAAATAAATAATATAAATAAACGGACAAAAAATATTGTTTTTTCTTTTGACAAAATACAAAAAAATATTGTTACACCATATTTAACAATATTGCTACACCATATTGACAGTAGTATATGAATCTCAATCTTATCATGTTCAAACTTATCTGGTTCAGTGAAAACTTTTAAATATAGTATAACAATATTTTTTGTCACACCATATTTAAAAGCTTTCACCGAACGAGATAAATTTGAAGATGATAAGATTGAGACTCATATACTACTGTTAATATGGTGTAATAATATTGTTAAATATGGTGTAACAATATTTTTTGTATTTTGTCAAAAACAAAACATTATTTTTTGTCAGTTTATTTATATTATTTATTTTTGTCACACCATATTTAAAAGCTTTCACCGAACGAAATAAGTTTGAAGATGATAAGATTGAGACTCATATACTACTATCAATATCGATTATAAACCGGGCGATACTGATTAGAAAAAAAATTATAAAACAGAGGAGAAACCAATAAACCATAAAGAAAATACAATGATCTTTTTTAAGACTTACAAATATATTAGGTAGATTTTTTTCCATGATATACTTATAATACAATCCACAGTTTTTTTTCAAATTTTTTGAAGGATCTCCAAAAAGAATTCATGCACAATATGTTCTGCTAACACGTTTGGTGATATTTCAAATACAAAACCTGAATTTTCCGAATTTAATGAATGTCGTTCTATTATTTACCTTTTTCAAGTCTATCTCGATCAATAGACCGTTGGACAAACGAGAGCTGCAAAAGCTTTTCAATCGCCACAACAAAATAAGCAAACCAACTAAGTTTTAATCTAAAAAACGAAGAACTAAAAGGGAAAAACTCTAACCACAAGCTCTATCTCTAGCCAAAATCAAGATATTTAACTGACGAAAAGAAACCTAGCCCCAACGTGATAAACATAAACCCGAAAGAGGGAAACACAACGCCTCATAATCGGAAGATGCCAAAAAGAGAAAGAGATATAAATCTATGATAAAAGCGAGCAGGAGTGAGTGAAAACGAGGCTTGATCCTGCAAACACAAAGACCGATAAGGGATGTTAAGCAAAAACATATATGGAGGCATGAGAACTTCTACACTTTCTCCCCAAAACCTAAGATCAAAAGGATCCACCGCCGCCGTCAAACCCCATCATCTTGAAGAAATCCCGAAGGATGAGGTTTGAAACACTACTACAACCACCGATACAACGAGATCCACCATCCAGGGGTTTAGATCCTTCCACCATCACTTCCAAGGAACAACGGATGAGGGAGCCCCCTCAAGGCAAAACAAAAATTCAAAAGAGCGAGGAGCAAAGAAATTACTAGAAATTAAAAACAGAAAGAAGGGCACGGCGCCGAAGATGATCTTCGGATGCCGATCAAATTGTTGAGAACCCTTAGAACCGCCTTTAATATCGCCTGTTTGAGAAGGATATCATTATTTAATGTTCATTTTGGAAAATATCATTGTTGTATTTGTTTTTAGGGAAAAATGCCAAAAAAAAACCTTCAAATATCAAAAAAATGGAAGAACAACCTCGATATAAAAAACTGCAAAATAAACCTTCAAGTAACAAAACAATGCAAGATCAATCTCGATCTAAAAAATTGCAATATAAACCTATGTCATATTAAAAATTATCAATTTGAACCTCGAAGTTATGAAGACTCTGTTTGCGATGCCTTTGGACAAGTATCTGGGTCCAAACGGGTTTCTCGTTGAATTTTTTCAGATCTTCTTAGAGCAGAGTACGGTCTAATGTGGTCAATGCAGTTCAAGAGTTTTGTAGAAATGGTCGTTTATTGAAGGATTTAAACACTACCTTCATTGCTCTGACGGTTTCTAAGATTACAGAAGCTTGTACACTATGAGACTATCGGCTTATCAGCTGCTGCAATCTTGTCTATACATCTCAAAAATAATTGCAAATCGCCTCAAACCAATTCTCCAACAGTCTATTGCACCTAACCAATCGGCTTTTCAGAAAGGTATAAGCTAGAGAGAAAATGTTCTGCTTGCAACCGAGCTAAACAGAAAGTATCAGAAGTCTCACTGTCCAACCCTAAACCCTAAACAGTTTGCTTGGACTTTGTTGGCAAAATATTGGCTGCTCAGGATTTCCCTCCGTTGTTTAGGGAGTGGATCAGACAATTTTACTCCTCAGCCCGTTTCTCTATTCTGGTGAATGGTAAGCCTGTCGGTTTCTTTGAGGGTAAAAAAGGTTTGAGACAAGGATACCCATTATCCCCTTATCTATTCATCATGGTCATGGAAGCTCTTACCCGAATGCTAGACTATGCGGTTTATCAAGGACGTTTTGGGCTTCCTCCGCAATGTCAAAACCCAATGATTACCCATATGCTTTTTGCTGACGATTTTTTAGTCTTCTCTAATGGTTCTCAGGGCTTTTACGCAGCTTTAAAACTTTCTCTGGTCTTGACATAAATGCGGCTAAATCTGAGGTGTTTTTTAGTGGCTATCCGGATGGTGTTGTTAAAGTTCTCAGTGGTGATTTGGGAATCAAGATGGGAAGCTTTCCTATTCGTTATATGTGCGCTGAACTCCAAAAGATTAACGTTCTTAGTTATGCAACTGTTTCTGGAGAGAATTACCAAAAAGCTTCACTCATTGACCGCTAAGTGCCTTTCTTTTGCTGGTTAAATCATGTTTATCTCTTCAGTAATATATGGTATGGTTAACTTTTGGAGTCAAGTGTACAAACTTCCAAAGGGATTCTATTCCAGGGTTGACTCTTTGTGCTCAGCTTTCCTTTGGAAAAACAGTACTCAGTCTGCAGCTGGTGCGAGGGTTGCATGGGCTGATGTGTGTAAACCAAAGAGGGAGGGAGGGCTCGGGATTAGACTTCTTAAAGATTTCGATGTGGTTTTCAGATTGAAGATTTGGAATCTGTTTACGAATGTGAGTTTTCTTTGGGTGGTGTGGTCAATATAAATGTTTTTAACCGTAAGAGTTTCTGGTTAACTTCATATTAAAAGTATGTTGTAGTTGAAGCTTCTCTTGGCTCAGTTCATGCGATGTGATGTGAACAATGGCCTCTGATCGTGAGGGAATTGACTTAACAAGTATTACCTTTAAGCAAAACCGCAAGTGTACAACAAACGTAATAGTATTTAAGGGATCAAATCCACAGAGATTTGAGTGCTTTCGATTTATATCAATTTCTAAGTTGTGTCTAGACCTAATCGGTTTTTAGGGGGTTTGTTGTCACGATTTTTGTAACTAGAAATTAAAATAAACTACGCGAAAAAATTAATCAAGCAAGTAAATAAGTAAATGAGCAAAGCGGCGTAAAACAATATATTAAAAATGTTGGGCAATCGGTAACTCTCTAGGTATCATGGTCGAATTATCACAAGCAATTAATTAGGATTTTTAAAGCGATTTAAGTCGTCTATTGGTTCTAGAACTCGAACACGAAATTATAATTAACCTATTGTCGTAGAACTAACTACCCATTCTCTATATATTTAACTAGTCAGATTTTGTTGCTAGCCACGCAGACGATAATACGATACAAACAACTTCATTAACGCTCACAATACTCTACAAGTATGCTTTCGTATCTTGTAGCGAAACTGCTCGCCTACCCTAGTTCAAGTACTTAGATTAAGCACTTTCGTGGTTCTAATTTACCTAGGTTCAATTGCAAGGTGATCAATCAAACAAACATGCATTAACAATAAGAATAAAACGAAGAATCCTAATTCGATATCCTAATCTAACAACCTAATGAAAATTGATCCATGAGAGCCCCTTGGCGATAAAGACCGAATTGCGATCCAAAGAGGTTTCTAACCCATTGAAATCAAAGACCCACAAGATCGGATCAAGCCTAATTTTTTAAAACTCAAGGAGTCTAGAAAAGCCAGGAGCCTAGGAAGACTAGCATAAATCAGTCTGGAAGTAAAGACACAAAGGCACAGCTCCGATGCTATAAAAACCGTCAAAACTGAAATTTTTTTTTAACTCAACATCAACTTCTCATTTGCCATAAAGTTTTGCATCGTGTATCAGGTGCAACTTTTTTTTTAAAGAGAAAGCATAGTTTTAATAGAAAAAGAATTGGTAAAAAAATGAATAAATTTAATACAATGTAATTTTACTTATTTCCATTCATAGTTTTATTTTTTTTAGACATCACTAACCAAGTGTTTAGCTCTGTTTTGTTTTGGAAATGTAAAAAAAAATTGAATTGTTGTATACTTTTTAATTATTTGAGCATTTAATGTGGAAGTAAGAATAAACATATGTGACATGAATAATAATATTGTATAGCTTCTTAGAGTAAAGGAACTAGCTGAAAAACCTAGGTTGCACAGAGAGATGAGTTAATGCAAGTTGATAAAGGAAACAACAAAAAATTTAATGAAAAGCATTGAAATTGGTGAGAAAGCCAAAATTAAATTGAAAACAGTCAAAAGCAAAAATGTTCTGTGGTTTGTTTCTATTTCTTAAGAGCATGTCCAATGGTGAGGTTCTAAAAATGGGTATCTAAAATTTTTAAAACCTCACCTTTTAGAACCCCAACATTTTGTATGTTAATTTTTAGAATCTGTATCTAAAAGTTCTAACTTTAGAACCCTTCTCTCTTCTTTTTAGAACCTCTCCAATATTTATCAATTATATATCATTATAATTTTTTAGAACTCTTCTATTTAGAACCTCCTATTAAACATGCTCTAAGTCCCTCTAGAATCCATTTGTACTTCCCCACATTTGTCTACCAACTCCACTTGTCACATTCCCTCAATCCATATCCAGGATAATATATGTAGACAAGTAATTTCAATATTTAATATAAATATATGAATTATCCAATAGTAATTAAATCTAAAAAAATAAAATTAATTGGTTACATGTTCAAAACTAACAACAAAATATATTTTCATATCTTTGAAGATCTTATCTACATTATGAATATCTATGATTTAGAATGTTGTTATTCCTTTTATATTTCTGTAGATCATCAGATATGTTTTAAGAATCTATATATATAAGCATTAGAGATAATAATTGAGACTTAAATATAAATCAGCGAGTATATCTCAGTTTGTTTAGACGATGACGTTTGAATATGAACTACCAAAGATTTGTGTTACATGCAGGGCTTTATATGCTGGAAAAGTATTAGGTTTAATCAAATAATAATTCATTTCTAGAAGTACATTAGTACTCAAATAAATAAATAAATTAGGAGCTGTTGAGAAACAAAAAAACGTAGGATGAAAAAGAAAATATATATAATTATTATGAAAATTCTCGAAAATATTTAAGATAGTAAATATCAATTTCGTATAAACCTAAGAAATGACTTCTTCTTTTTTTTGTAACTGGAACCTAAGAACTGTTAAACATTTTAATTCTATAAGTATAAATCGTAAAAACATTTTAGATATTCGCTAAAAATCAATTCATATTTTGTATTCTCTTAAATTTTCGATGACTCTTTTGTTACCTTTACAATTTTATAGTACCTTTTTAGATCTTAACTGCATTTTCAAAATAAGGATTTTTCCAGCTATCTTTTAATGTGCATGCTATATAGTAGCATTTAGTTTTCCTAGACAATCGATGCCACACAATCTCTCTACTCTATTGCTGAAAGTTAATTGGGGGTCTAAGAGGATATATATTGACAAGATTGTTTATATATTGATACAATTAAATGTGAGTAACTTTTATTTTTAGCCTATAAACAGTTAAACACAAATAGACAAACAAAATTTGGTAAGTTTCAAAGAAATAATTTGCTTACATACACAATTAAATTTGAACCTTATCGTTAACTTAAATTTCTTATTATATTAATTTATTTCTTTGGAAAAGGTTTGACCAAATAGTTAAGGAAAACTGGAAAACACATAGATAAAACAAATTGGAAATTACATAATGATATTTACTTATTTTACATTTTTTAAATATGAACTTATCGTTAATTTAATGTTGCTGTTTATTTAAATTTTAATAAAAAACAGAAAAAAATACTTTTTCTTTCTTTGAAAAAGGCTCGACCAAATAAGGCAAATAGAAAATTATAGATTTATTTCTATTTTAAAAAATTTGACGCTTGTTGTTAATAAAATTTCTTGTTTTATTAAATTTTACTTTAATGCAAAAAAAACAGAAAATAATTCTGCCAACTTAGTTTTAAAAGCCAAAAAAAATAAAAACTACATAATACTAAATTTTCCATCTCATATAGATTATTTCACATTTTCAAAATTTATATTTTCTTAACAAGACTAAATTTGTTAACACGTATCGAAATCTTATGAGTTTAAAAAAAATACATTCAATAGGTTAAAAACACAAAAACCATATTTTGGTATATATTAAACTGTAAAGACGACTAGACGAGATATCTGGAAATGAATTTATTTATTTGGTATTGAGTATTATATTGAAATTAGAATATTCTTTGTTAGATTCGTTTTTATTTGCATTTCAAAATAAGATTTCCCCGTAATTTGTAATTTATTCGCTATATATATATATTAGCATTAAGCTTTCATAGATTATATCATTGTACTCTAGTTCTGAAAGTAGGGGATACTTTAATAGATTGTTATTAACTGACACAAGTAATTGTGATAGGCATTTATATTTTTGGCCTTCCAAATAACAATCCTGTGAAGTTAAATTTATATTTTTTTTTTTTGAAATGTGACAAAAAAAAAAAATCATCATATGAACGACATGCTAAAAAAAACACTAATTAAAAACTTCGATAATCTCGTGGACTACTCTTTAGGCCTAAATCTCATAAGCCGTATTTTAAGATACATTGTTAGTAACCACTCAATACATGACATTTAATTAAACTGAAATAATTTAGTTGACTAGGAATATAAAATGAATATATAGTAATATCTTTATTTGGAAATAACATATTGTCACCATATATACATGAGTGTGTGTGTGGTTGGAGACTGAAACCATTCCTCTACCAAAAACGTTTTTTTTCTTCACTTTTTCTTCTTCTTCTTCTTCTTCTTTTTTTTTGGTTTTACTGTTAATTTTCTTCTTCTTCTTCTTCTTCTTCTTTCTCTCTTCATGCAAAATCACAGTTACAAAATAAACAAAAATTGAGATAATTAAAAAAAGATTCCCAAAATGAGTGAGGGTCGAGTCAACGCAGATCAACAACAACAACAACAACAAAACCTGGTCAACCCACCGGTCAAGCGATCTCTCAGCCTCCTCATCGCCACTTACGGTTGTCTCTTCGTCGGCTCGATCGCCTCGAGCCTCCTCGCGAAATTCTACTTCGTCCACGGTGGCTCGAGCCGGTGGGTCTCCACGTGGGTCCAATCCGCCGGCTTCCCTCTCCTCCTCGTCCTAATCTACTTTCCTCACTTCGTCTTCAAAACAACCACGCGCCGTCCTTTCACGCGCTTCACGCGCCGCCATCTCGTCTTCGCCGTCTTGATCGGGCTCGTCCTCGGCTTCAACAACTTCCTCTTCTCTTGGGGAACCTCGTACCTTCCGGTGTCCACGTCATCGCTTCTCCTCTCGACACAACTCATTTTCACTCTCCTCTTGTCCGTAATCATAGTGAAACAGAAAGTCACCTTCTCAAATCTCAATTGCGTTGTTCTATTAACGCTAAGCTCCGTTTTACTAGCTCTAGGTTCAAGTCAAGATAAACCGGCCGGTTTAACTAAAGGCAAATATTTCATCGGGTTTTTATCAACGATCGGAGCCGGTTTACTCTTCGCGCTTTACCTCCCCGTGACGGAGTGGGTTTACCGGAGCGTTTACTGTTACGCGATGGTTATGGAGATGCAACTGGTGATGGAATTTTCAGCGACGGTTTTCGCAACGATCGGCATGGCTTTTGACGGCGGGTTTAAAGAAATGGCTAAGGAAGCGAACAATGTTTTTACCAAAGGACCGACGGTTTACTGGACCGTTGCGATTTTAGCGAATGTGGTGACGTGGCAGCTCTGTTTCGCCGCCACGTCAGGGATGGTTTATTTGACGTCTGGAATCACCGGAGGGATCTGCATGACGGCGTTGCTAGCGATGAATGTGATCGGAGGTGTGGTGGTTTACGGCGATGAATTCGGCGGAGTGAAGATTGTATCGACGGTGCTATGTATTTGGGGATTCTCGTCGTACGTCTACGGGCTTTACGCGAAGATGAAGAAGGATGAGAAGGAGAAAGAGAAGGGAGGATATTCCGGTGTGAAGACGGCGGAAGACGGCGGAGATGAGGGAGTGACGGAGGTGGAAATGGGTAATGTTAAAGATGACGTGGCGGCGGCGGATGATAGGGTTTGATGATATCTGTGTGATTGAGATGGCCGTTATGATTATCATTAGGAACCCAAAAACAAAAAAAAAAGTATCTTTTTGTGTTCTTTCTTTTTCTCACCTTTTTTTTCTAAGTAATGCATCTGCTTTTTTTTTTTTTTAGGTTGTTTTGTTTTGCCCTTTTTAGTTATTTTTATGAATTTATTTTCTATCAATGGACAAAAATAATTATGTACACTTTTAGTGTGTGGATTTTCCAATGTCGGTCCACGGTCGATAAGCATCTCTTTGTTATCTTAATCATTTTATATAGAGTTTAATGTTTAATTTATATGATATGTGTTATTGTTAATTTAGATCGAATTTAGATTGTGATATAAAATAATTATAATTCATCATATTGTGATATATGTTATTGTTAATTTAGATCGTGACATATGTGGATGAAATAATATAATTTTTTTAATTTTCTGTTTTATATTAAAATAAAAATATAACAAAAATAAATTATGTTTTAAAAAAAAATAAAAACTAATAAAATAAAAAATAAAATACAAATTAAAGATCAAAAAATTATAAACTATTAAATTTATATAAAATTCATGATAATATATAAAATTATAAGAATAACAAATTGTTATCACGCGAGACCTAATATAATTATATATAAATATGTATGTATTTATGTATTTATGTATTATCTCAATTTGGTACTAAATTTTTTTTTGTCAACTGTACTACTAAAGTTTATAAAAGATACATTTGACAGAACAAAATCAAATATGCAAAGCAAATATTTAAGATCTTACTGGAAATAATCGTTAGAGGAATATCTTCTTCTTTTTTTGGTTCGTTAGAGGAATATCAGTTCTCAATACTCGGATTTTGTTACGAAGAGATAAGGATCCAATCAAATAAATCAGAATCTAATATATTAAAACATAATGCTATTTTGTGTCTAAACAGGAAAAAATGAAAATAAATCTATTCTTATTCTGGAAAACTTTTGAATTTTAAATTTTTGTGGATAATTATTCCCTGTTTCCAAACAGTTGAATTTTGTTTAATTAAAAATTCATTTAATTAATCTGATTCAATTAAAAATGAATTTATTTAATTAATTAATCTCATTATATATATATATATATATATATATATATATTAATTTTAATTCGTAATTATAAAAATTCAGACTTTGCCAGAAATTAAATTAAATATTTAAAATTATAAATAAAATCGATTATTTCAAAAATATGTAAATTAAATATTTTAAAAATAATTAAAATTTTATTATTATTTTTTTAAGAAAATAATATTAGTTATTTTGAGTTTCGATTATGCCAAATAATTTAATAATCAAAAAAATTTTGAATGATACATATTCAAAATTAACAGTTTTCATTGAAAGATAATATTAAATTTTGAATTTAATGTAGATTTTATGAGATTTCATAAACAGTTAGAAACAAAATAGTCAGAATTAATAACAAAATATGTTTACTTCAAAATTTAAATCTTATTAATACAATCAGATTTATAATTGAATATTTTTCAAAATGAAAAATAAATATATTATTAATTAGATTTGCAAAACCATAAATTTGATCATGCATATGAACAACATTCAGTTACTAATACATATTCAATATTATCTTAACATATATAAAATGATTAATATTGTAAGAACCACACAATTTTAGGAATTGTTAATTTAGAATTAAATTCGAAATCAAAATCTAATTAATCTTGGTAAGATTGTCCAGATTATGTTAATATTCTTTTATATTAATAAAAATTTATTAAAAAAAAATACTATCATAAAATCTAAACAAGAAATGGTTATTCTATTCAAATTTAAAATTAAGAATTCTACCACAAGTAAAATTAAAACATATACATTTTTTGTGTCCAAACATGAAAACCTTCATATTAGGCTATTCTTTACTTGAATAACTACTATTCAAGTTGCCAAACAAGTCAATTTAGTACAATATTAATAAAAAATTATTTTAATTTAGATTTAAAAATAATTTCAAAATTTTAATTTAGATTAGTTTGGATTTCTTTAAATATATGTTAGATTAATTATCAAAAATCACAAAACCAGTTGTTTCTTTACAAAAATAATAAACGAATATTAATTTAATTTAAATATTCAAATTTAAATAATTTTCTCATAATGACGGACATGATAAACGATATGTTATTGTATATTTTTATCATAATCAATCAGCCTAAAATTTTAAATATTTAAAATTAGTAAATAATTATATTATACGGTAATATGAGTGGACGGGTTAGAATTATGTTTTTATAATCGCGGTCATTCTCGGATTAATATCAATGGAGGAGTTAGAATTATGTTTTTATAATCACGGTCATATTTAATACTAGAAAAACTTAAATCTACAAAAGCAAACTATATCTAAACACAAAAATAAATCTTTGTCACTTATTAGAAAAATTATATCTATAAAACAAATTATATCTAAATACAAAAAAAAATATTACAAAATTTGGTAAACAAAAAAAGAAAAATTCTCGTGCGGACGCACGGGATAGAATCTAGTTAGTTGTTATAAGAAGTTAGTAACATTCGGTCAAAATAATTCATCAATTGCCTTACAAAAAATTACGGTTCTGTTTGGCGTTAGACTTTGGGAACTTTTTAAATATTTAACAGTACTTAAATTTTTTTTTTTTCAAACAGACTTTTACTTTTTTACACACAAAAAAACTAAAATATATATATATATATTTAATTTCTTTTTCTCTTTCTTCTTCCCCTAAAATCATTCAAAAGACTTTATAGATTTACATATAGGTAATTACTAACTAAATTTAATTGATTAATTATTTTATTTTTTCTGTTTTATTTTGAGATCCATTTCTTTAATTTTTTTTTCATTTTTGTTTATAAAAATCTTTGAAAAAGAATCATAAAGTCTTGTACAATGAAGAAAGATTCAAAGTAAATTTTTTTTTGAAATATTCAAATACTATTATTAGAAGATCACTAGAAACGTTATAAATAGAATAACAAAGTGAGTTTTCTTTTACACTTGCAAATCCAACAAGTATAATACTATAATTTACATTTGTTATTTGTAAATTTTCATGCTTTTTTTACGTGTAGTCTATGTATGTTCATATGTAAAATCAAGTTGTATTAACTTTTTTTTTGTTCTTACAGAAATGACATCATCATCATCATCTTCCCGTAAGGTAATGTTTACCATTTTTAAAAATCTTTATTTCAAAATTTAATTGTTTATTTTGTTATATCTATCATGTTATACCAATATACGTGTACTTTTTTGTCAAACATTTATAAAAAAAATCAGTTGGACCGAGAATAATAATAACCGTACCTTTCTTGAAATTTTCATCGCTGAACAAGAAAAAGAGAATTGGAAGGAGACATATTTAACAAAAGAAGGAAAAGATCGATTAGTTTCTAAGTTTAACCAGGCAACATGGTATGATTTAGTATGGAAATTTTTTAAGAATCACTACGATAGTCTGAAATTGTGGTTTTCCGCATAGAAAAGATTGAGCAAGAAAACAGAGATATCTATCAATAGTATTACTGGAGAAATCGAGATGGATCAAGAATGGTGGGATAACCGTATAAAGGTATATTTCATTAAGTTATGTTTAATTTATAGTTTAAATATGTTATAAAAACAATGGAGTATTTTTTGTAGGAAATTCCAGCAGCTAGTCATATACAAAAAAAAGCCACTACAAGACCTTGATCTGCTAGAAAGAATTTTTGCAGACGTCCTTATTGGAACTGAAGACGGGTGGGTGGTTGAAAATGGTCCTGATGGGTATGTGCCAGTGCAAGATGATTCTGATGTAGGTGATGACCACATATCAAATTTCCGTGAACCTCCAAGCACCGAAGTTCCTAGCGACACGGATAACGTGCATCCAAACGTTAATGTTAGACGCAAACGTAAAGGTTCAGTGAGCAGTGAAAAATCAGAGATCTCGATGGCATATGATAGACGGTCGGAGACTTTTAGATTTGCAGGAGAAGCGATGGGTTCAGACAGAGAGAGAGTTGTACGTCGTGTACACCAACTTTATAATATCGAATATAATTCATCTTTCTATTGGGATGTCATTACCCTAATTGAAAATAACAAGACAGCTCGACATACGGTTTTAGGATTGTCAAACGAAGAACATGTTCTCAATTATCTACAACGATCAATCCAAGTGCAAATAGAGTCGTCTTCTTACTCAGACTACAATTTTATTTAGTTATGCGTTATGAATTTCTTTTTATATTTGAATAAGATTTAGCATAATTTATTGTAATAAGCGAGATTGATATTTAAAAAAAATGAAGTTCTAATAAATATATGTTTAATAAATCATTAGTTTTTTTCCAGACAAATGAAATGATAAACCAAGATTGTTTTACTCCATAAATATCGATTGTTATTGACTTTGTTTCGTTGACTATAAACCAAAAAAATGAATACTATTCTAAAATATATTTAAATCGTTTGTTATTGACTTGGGTTTTTTTTTAATGGATATATTGACTTGGTTTTTATTAACTTTCAAAAAAATTGTTATTGACTTGGTTTTTTGTACTATCAAAATATGAGTAATATTTTTAACTAAAAATCTAGGAAGTACCAAATATGATTTTTAGGAGATCACCCCAATAAGTTAGAAATATGATGGTAATGTGTTTTTTCTTAAAAAAGAAGATATATATCTAAAAACAAAAATCGCTCAAACATATATGGCATCATCATCATCTTCACGAAAGGTAAAGTGTACCATCTATGATTTTACAATCAACTAATTGTTAAGTAGTTTCTTGAGTAATGATTTTAGCATCTCTTATTACTGTATTAACCAAATTTTATGTTGTAAAGCTATGTTTTAAATATTGTTCTAATTTTTTTCTTATTTTAAATATAGAATACGTTGTTATGGGAAATACTTGAAGATGAAGAAGGTGATGATTTGTTACTCGAGACAGAAGAAAATGATCAAGAAAAGAGATTCATGAGGCCTTTATGTTCAGATGCAGATCGTGGGCGACTTTTTGTTCATAGTATGATCAATGGTCATCCACTACAATGCCTCAATATGTTACGGATGTTGCCGGCGGTTTTTACTAAATTATGCAGTGCTCTGGAAGATCAATACGGGTTGCGCGACACATATAATATGTCTGCCAAAGAATGTGTGGCTATGTTTCTACATATTTGCGGACATAATATAACACAACATACCACAATGTACACATTTGGGCATTCAGCTGAGACAGTCTGCAAAAAATTCAGTGAGGTACTTCATGCACTAGTATTGATGGCCACTGATATGTTTTCACCAAATCTGGCAGCTCTTACGGATGTTCATCCAAAGTTATACGCATATAAGCATTATTATCCACATTTTAAAGGATTTGTCGGTGCAATTGATGGAACACATGTACATGTCATGGTTTCTGAACAATATCAACGTAGATACTTTAATAGGCACGGAAAATCAACTATGAATATACTCGCCATATGCGACTACGAGATGTTGTTTACATATATTTATGTTGGTATTCCAGGATTTGCACATGATGCAAAAGTTCTATCACTTGCTATGGAAAGTGATACTAATTTTCCTCATCCACCTAATGGTAAATATTATCTCGGAGATTCAGGATATGCATTACGCCGTTCATTTCTTTGTCCATATAGAGGAGAACGGTATCACTTAAAACAATTCCGCAACCAACCACAAGAAAGAAACTACAGAGAAATGTTTAATCGTTGTCATTCATCACTCCGATCCGTTATTGAGAGAAGTTTTGGAGTATGGAAAGGAAAGTGGCGAATTATGAAGGATGAAGCGAGATATAAAATTTCTACGATGCGGAAAATTGTAATGGCAACCATGGCTCTCCACAATTTTATTCGCAGATCAAATATCGGGGATCCTGATTTTGAGGCAGCAACAGAAGAAAGCGTAAACAGAGGGGACTCCACTGAGGAAGATCTTCCATATTCTATGGACAATCACGCTTCAAGACAATACATGGAAGGTATTCATGATGTGATTGCTACTGGTATGTGGGCCGCTGGACATTAGATGTTTTAATATTTTTAGGCGTTTTCTTTTTGTTTTATTTGATTAATTGTCGAATAATATGAAGTTAATAATTATTAAAAATAAAGTTTACAACTTCAACCAAATATGTTGGAAACGCATAAAACATCGTTTAGATAATTTTAAGGTGTTCTATAGAATTTATAACAACAATCCTGAAGCTCAACAACTTCGCCCAAATTTTTATAAGTTTGTCCCACTTCTTGATGAAACTTTTGGTTATTAAACCGGTATTTGAAGCAATAAACATAGATGAAGTTTATTTATTTTTAATAAATTTTCATGTAATTTATTTCTAGTTTTTTGTATTTTTTGTCAACAAATTTTTGTATTGATTGCTTATGCCAATATAAATATTTTTTAATAATTTAAATACAGCGTAAACTATATTTTTTACAAAAAAAAATTATCTGTAATTTTTTAAGTAACAGTCACTTTCTACAGTTTTTATTACCAAACAAACTTTTTTTTTAAGTAACAGTTACAGCTTTAACAGCTAAAACATTTTAAAGCCAAAAATCTACAGTGAAAGCGAAAAGTAACAGCTCTTACAAAGCATGTTCTACATGTAATTCATCGGAGCTCGATTAACTTCTTGCTTTAGCACTTCAATTTTTTTATAAAAAAAAAATATATCTCAGATAATATTTACAAAATTCATGTAATTTAAAATTAAAATACATAGTTATATAACTATAATGATGATTTGTTGACCTTGTTTGTTACACACTTTTTTTAATAACAAGAATCGAACAACAAATATAATAGAAGATTTGAGATGGATTCAAACTTAATTTCCACAGATAACAGCATTCTTGGTTTTCTTTTTTTTTTGCTAATGGCATTAACATTCTTGGCTTTCTTCTCCTCCTTTTATAGAGAGAACGATTCTCGGGTTGATGATTTGGCAAGATTTGCTCTTTTCTCTCTTTGACCGCATGTTTTGCGTTTCGTTTGAGCGTTTTGCAATAAATGAGTTCATTGACAAATCAATATGAATTTATATTTGGTTTTATCTTATATATTAATGTACTTTTAAGAATTTTTTTTACTGAATAGATTTTTTTATAGTAAAATGTTATTCAAGCTAGCTAGGACAATTGAGAATTAAAAATGACAGAAATTTTTTATAAAAATTAACAAAATTCGTCGCCTGAGAGATTCGAACTCTCGCAGGTAGAACCCATTTGCTTAGCAGGCAAACGCCTTAACCACTCGGCCAAAGCGACAGTTTTTATTGATTATCATTAATATGTTTCTAAATAGAGTTTAACTTCAGTTTTCATGAGAAACTACGCACGGGAATTTTTGTTTTTTTGTTTACCAAATTTTATAATATAATTTTTTTTTTGTATTTAGATATAATTTGTGTTATAGATATAATTTTTTCAATAAATGACAGATTTATTTTTGTGTTTAGATTTATTTTGTTTTTTATATTTAATTTTTTCTAGTATTAAATATGACCGTGATTATAAAAACATAATTCTAACCCGCATGTTCATATTACCATATAATATAAATATTTACTAATTTCAAATATTTAAAATTTAAGGCTGATTGCTTATGATAAAAAAATATACAATAACATACTCTATCTGTTTCATAATATAAGTTGTTTTAGAGGTTTTGTTTTGTTTCAAAATATAAGTTGTTTTCACATTTTTATGCAATTTTTACCTTTATTGAATATTGTGTGACCAATAATATTATCCAGTCTTTTTTATGATTGGCTGAATTGTTTTTAATTTATATATTGAATGATATATTTTTTAAGAAAATTGAATTTCTTAATATTTGTGCTTTTAGCCAAAACAACTTATATTATGAAACAGAGGGAGTATCGTTTATGATCTCTATCATTATGATAATATTATTTAAATTTGAATATTTAAATTAAATATAATTAATATCCGGTTTATTATTTTTGTAAAGATATAATAACAACTGGTTTTGTGATTTTTGATAATAGCATAATATAAAAGTTTTCATGATTGGACATAAAAAATATATATGTTTTATTTTTGCTTGTGGTAGAATTCTTAATTTTGAATTTGAATAGAATAACCATTTCGGGTTTAGATTTTATGATAATATTTTTTAATAAATCTTTATTAATATAAACGAATATTAACATAATCTGGAAAATCTCAAATTTAATTCTAAATTAACAATTCCTAAAATTGTGTGATTCTTAAAATATTAATCATTTAATATATGTAAATAAAAAATATTGAATTTGTATTAGTAACTGAATGATGTCCATATGCATGATCAAATTTATGGTTGTGCAAATATAATTAATAATATATTCCTTTTTCAGTTTGAAAAATATTCAATTATAAATCTGATTGTATTAATAAGATTTAAATTTAGACGTAAATACATTTTTGTTATTAATTATGAATATTTTGTTTGTAATTGTTGATAAAATCTTAGAAAATCTACATTAAATTCAAAATTTAATATTATCTTTCAATGAAAATTGTTAAATTTGAATCTGTAATATTTAAAAAAACTTGATTATTAAAATATTTGGCATATTCTAAATTAAAAAATTCAAAATAACTAATATTATTTTCGTAACAAAATAATAATAAAAATTTAAATTATTTTTGAAAATTTAATTTACATATTTTGAAATAATCGATTTTATTTATAATTTTAAGTATTTAATTTAATTTCTGACATTGTCTGAATTTTTCTAATTACGAATTAAAATTAATATATATATATATATATAATAAGATTAATTAATTAATTAAACTACTATTTAATTGAATCAAATTAATTAAGTGAATTTTTAATTAAACAAAATTATTTTGTTTGGAAACAAGGATAGTTATCCATAAAAATCTAAAGTTTAAAAGTTATTCAAGATATGAATATATTTATATTGATATTTTTCTGTTTGGACACAAAATAGCACTCTGTTTTAATAGATTAGATATGAGAACTAATATTTAAATCTATAATTATGCGAAACTGTGATGAGTATTATACAAAACAAATTTCAATATACATGCATGTTACACCCAATAACATGCAAAATAAAAAAAAAAGGAAAAGATGTCGTTTATGGGACACAACATCCCAAAAAAAAAAATTGAAAGTGCTCACGATCTCTAAGATTCCAATTAGAAACATATTAATGATGATCATGATGGTTAATTAGAGAGAGTTAAGAAAATAAAAATTGAATGGGGAAATAAAGAAGAGACATGCTTAATTGGTGATGATGCAGCTTGGCATTAACTTGGTGTAGATTACGAACATTGTCTCCTTAATGCTCCTTTAGGTTTTGTATTTTTCTTTGAGCACTTTCAAATGAAAAAGATTGTTTTCTTATTACCCTTTCTTTCTTTGAGCACTTTCGCTTGCTCCTTAATTAATTAGAGCCCACAAAATCCTAAATTTTGTTGCTTTTGATTCAACGACAAATTAAATCGAAGTTATGACCCCAATGTAGGGTTATGTATGTTTCCATGACGTGTTTTAAACACGACTCTACAGTAACATTCAATATCTCATAATCTCACATAAACGAAAATAATATAAATTTAAAGAATGTCCGTCACTCTACCAGACTACCAAAGATTACTTTCGATTATCAAACAAAAAGAACAAACGATTTAGCTATCATATGTATTACCAAGTGGTAGTTATAAAATATGTAAATCTTTATATATTAAAACAACTATTACGGCAAAGAAAAACAAAGAATAAGCAAATTCATATGCTATGAAACCATATTGGTAGATTACATACTTGTAGTTGTATCAATTGTAAATAATCTGTAAGCAAGTGGCTTGTGGGTACGCTTAAGCATGGGACGGTGCTAGTGCTTATGTCGTGGGGGAGCTCGAGTGAACGAGCACACACAAACACAACAAATTAAACAACAACAACAGAAAAAAAATAATAATAATAAGTAGTAAGCTATTTTTTGTATAGGTATATATAATCATAGATGGTGGCTATTATAAGGTTAGATTAAGCCTATATACGTTGGAAACAGCATGAAAACTCGTCGATCTATATATGTCGATGTTAAAAATGTTTAAATAAATTATATTGTAATATAGATTATCTTCCTGGATCATTAATGGAATATTTTTAAAAGAGCTGAGAATACGGTGAATGAACTTTTGGGGTGATTAGAAAAATGGGGGCATGATTAGCGGAGCGAAAGTGCGCATGTAATGAATTACGCCATTAAGCAACCGAAAAAGGTTAAAGAGGAGTTAACTAAATCGAGACTTAACATTAATAAGTACATGTTGATACACATATACAATATTAATTGAAAGTGCCCTTTGCAAGACGTTTTAGGTTTAGGCATTAGAAAGAGATAAACTCCAAAGATTATAGATCACAGATTTGAGCTGTAATTAGGAGGTTCACACGTCTATTATCATACCAAATTACATAAAAGCTCAGACGGATTTCGTACCTAAGGCTGTGCCTAATTAAGAACCTAAATTAGATACAGAGATGGAGGCTATGGTCTGTTGCTTTTAAAAATTAAAGATTCCATAAGCTCAATACATTTCCAAGATTTAGTGTATGGATTGGTTGGTAATATGTAGTAATGTAGAGCATCTGAGTATTACATTAATTAATTCCAAGATTACGATTGGTAAAACTGAAACATTACAACACTCGTAGAATCGTCGGTTTTTGTTTTTGTTTTTAAATATAGAATAGTAAGATGGAATGATCAATAAGAGAACGATTAACTTATAACTAAAGACCGCAAAATTTCTTTTATACATTTTAGTTAACTTTACGGAATTATAGAAATGATAAATCTAACAAAAATAAAAAAGTTTTTGATCTCACAGGATTGACCACGTACATATACAATACATAGCCAAGGGCTCATGGACCAGTGATAACAGCGAATTCGCTGGCGTGGGTATATGCCTTGCCCCCTGATTTCGAATCCCTTTGGCCACCCATCCACGTTTAAATCAGCACATTGCTGTCGTGAACCCCGGTGTTAGGCCGCCAGAGATTAGTCTGGGTCTAAAAAACCTAGGATCACTCTGATTTATCAAAAAAAAAAAAACATATACAATACATCATACATGTATATATGAGCAATGGCGGAGCTAAAAAATATATTTACCGGGGTCATAATAAATTTTTGATCAAAAATAATTGCATAAACTTCATTTAAAAAAAATATCACCATTAATATACATTTCAAAGATGTACACTACACTCACTCGTGTCTTGGAATCGTTTTTATCAATATTTCATTTTTCATTGTGCCAAGCACATGTTTTCAATAAAATAAACTAGATAATTGCTTATAAAGTCATCACCAATACTATTGCGGAAGGTCATCTTCACAATATTCATTGTAGAGAAGCACTTGTCAATGGTTGTGGTCGCAATAGAAAGAATCAAACATAATTTCAAAAGGCAATAAACCAAATGATTGAAAATGAAAAAAAAAAAGAGAAAGAAGATAAAAAAAAAACTAAACTAAACTAATAGAAATAATTAGGTTTAACTTATTTTAATAGACTTAGTTTTATTTTAAAATTATTTGTGATGAGTTTTATTGGACTAGCAGTTTTAATATACGATAAATTTATTGGGCTGTTAAATTAAATTTAATAAAGGTCAATAGTTATTTTGGACTAGGATCAATTTAAAATATTTAATAAATGTTACATTATTTTCAAAATTTCACATGAGTCACGTGACCCCATATTTGCTCTCTACCTCCGCCACGGATGAGGTGATCACTCACTCATGAGCATTCGGGTCTTCGGGTGGGTTTGGGTCGGTTTTTTTGGATTTCAGATAATTCGGGTAAGGAAATTTAGGACCCATGTAGAATCCAAAAAAATCCGGCTCGGTTCAGTTCGGGTAGATCTTGGGTCTGGATCGGTTTCGGGTATCCAAATTATTTGAAATAACCCAAAAAACTAAATTTTGGTTCAATTTTACAGAAATTTGGTTTAATTTTGAACAATATTGATTCAATTTTTAACAAAGTTATCTAATTTTATATATAACTTAGGGAAATTGGATATTTCAATTATTTTGGATATTTAGGTTATTTCAAGTTTAAATATACATAATAATTTGAATATATAATTGTATTTCATTATTTCCGGTACCTATTCGGTTCAAATACCCAAACTATTTTATAAGAGAAACATTCAAATATATATGACTATCCAATTCGGTTTGGTACCTCTTAATTCGGTTCAATTTCAATTTAGTTCTTCGATTCTATGTGTTTTGTTCATGCCTAACTAAAACCAATCGTCCACAATATCTTAATAATTTGTAAACTTAATATAAGGTTAGGTATAGCTGCTATTGCTACATCTAAAGGCTAGTCCAAATAAGGTTTAGCTGCTATTGCTACATCTAAAGTGTAGTCCAAATAAGGTTTTTTTTGTTTGTCAGATAAATACAAAAAGATAGGCAAGCGAAACACGACTTCGGTTATCCATAATCCTATTAGAATACAAATATACAATTAACGTTTTAAATACACAAGTAGTTTGATAATTGTGACGAAAACAAGTAGTCATATAGCCTCCTTTAAGCAAATTAGCTAAACTAAAACAAAGATATAAATATACCTATATAGGACCGTAGCCTCTTCGACCTCTAAAGCAAAGTGTGCCGCCTTCTTGCTTTCTTACATCAGTTTTTTTTACAACTTAAAAAATGTAATTAAAAGTGGATAGTCGTTATGTTCATCGCGACTAGAGATACAAATAAGATCAATTATTATAAAACTTTGACCCACAAATATATGCTTCCAATGATGAAATGATTATGTGGAAGACATACGAAGGTTTTCACTATTCATTATTCCTCCACATATTGTCTAATTATTATTGGCATCATCAGTATCCAACTTTTTGTGTTTTTCCTTTCATTTTCTTATTATACACGATTAAGAAAACTAGATTTGAATGAATTGTTTCCAAAGAATACAACCTAAAGTACATCATATATATAGTGTTTTAAAAGTTAGGTCATAAATGTGTACTGAAAAAGGATGATCGATTTTTTTTCTTCTTCAAAGATAAAAATAGTTTTGTTTTTTTTACCAAAAGATAGAAAATAGTTAAAAGTCTCATAAAGATTTTTTGCGTCCTAATATTCCTTGTGACGTCTTTCGCGTCCTAATGTATATGTATGGCATTTGATAAAATAATCTTGACCGGCTTAAGTATATGTACTTCCACCCCCCGCCATATACATTTATCATCCTTTCATAATACATATAGTTTCATACTATAGTAAAAACTCTATAAATTAATACTTGATAAATTAATAAATACGATAAACTAATAAAATTTTCTGATTCCAAATTGGATCGATTAAAAATATAACACAATTCAATAAAATAATAAAAAATAATTTTAACAAAACTCCTATGTAAATACATGGTCCCATTAATATCATAAACTAATAATTATCATTAAAAACTTATACAAACATATAACTAACATAATCTAGTAAAATATCAGTTTAGTGATGTTTATTTTTGATTTAAATTGAATGTTTTTGGAGCTCATCTTTAATTTTAGAAGAAATTTATAGAAGATTATAAACTTTAAAGAAAATCTCTTTTTAATTTAATGATTAATTAATAATTATTTTTTTCCAAATCGATAAATTTATAACTATAAAAATTAATAAAATATCAAAATCTCAACATTAATACACTACACGAAAACGTGTGTATTTCAGACAAAACAAATTGTCTGGAAAAAATCCGACGAGATTCTGAGTCAATTCCGACGAGCGTCAAAAATTTCCGGAAATTTTTGACAAAATTAATTTTATCGGAAATTTGCCAAAATTCCCTCTGAATATAGTCGGAATTTTCCGATGAAAAGCTTTCGGATACTTGTCGCAAATCTTGTCCGAAAATTGTCGGAATTTTTCTAACGGAGATACTTTCGCGGAAACACGCCGGAAATCTTGCCATTTCGAAACTTAATGTAATTTGGAAAAATAATTTGTTGTGATTTAATAATGTTTTTGGGTAAGTGTGGTTTTTTTTTATATTAAGTGTCGAACTTCATTTTAGAACCCACTTAACCGGTTCCGAGAAAATTCTGAGAATTTTGTTAAGATCGTCGGAATCTCATCGGAAATAGTTAATTTTTTATATTTTTATTTCTCCTCGGAAAGTTCTCAAAATGCAATATTTTAATAATATTTGTCAAAAATTCATCGTAAAATTCCGGTGACTTTCCGGTTGATTTTGTTGGAAAGTTCTCGGAATATTTTTGACGAATATCCGACAAAATATTATTAAAACCGGTGTTTTCGACGAGATTCCGACGACCTTAACAAGATTCTCGGAATTTTCTCAGAAATAGTTAACTTAATTTTGTCGGAAACTTGTCGACAAACTGGTTATCGAATTTCGATTGAGCGTATTTATTTATGTTAATTATTGGAAATTTCTTGGAAACCATTTAACGTTTCCGACGAAACTCTGACAAACTTCTAACTTTGTCGGAAATTTCTCCGAAACCGTTATACGTTTCCGACAAGATTCCGATAACATGTTAAGTCACATCACCTACGTTTCCGAGAAAAATCCAATAACGTCGTCAGAAACTTCTAAGAAATCAGAATTTTGCTTATAAAACTGCGTAGCTTTCCCTCTCCATGCTCACAAGTTTTGCCATAACAACCTCACAACCCTCTCTCTTCCATTACTCTATGCCTCCACTACTAATCATTTTTTAAGGTAAGTGTTTTTGTTTTGGTTGTTGTTTTACTTTATTTTTTTAAATTATAATAGTTTATAAATATTTATGGAATTTTAAATGACGATACTTAATTGAAAATTGTATCATTAGAATAGAATTGTAACATTAGAATAGTTGATAATTGAAAATTGTTATGGAATTCAAAATTTTAAGTTCAATGATTAAACCTTTAATGGTAGTTAAATGAAAATTATTATGAAATAGTTAATTAATTATTTTTATATTTTTTTTTATTTCTCCTCGGAAATTTTCGGAATTGAATATTTTCATAATATTTTGTCGGAAATTCGTCAGAAAAATTCTGGTGACTTTCCAGTTGATCTTTGTCCGAAAGTTCTCGGAATATTTCCGATGAATTTCTGACAAAATATTATTAAAATATGATTTTCTCGGAAATTCATCGGAAAAGTTCAGAGAACTTTTTGACTACCGTTTCCGATGACTCACCGATAAATTCATTTCTCGGATATTTTTCGACCAAATTTGGTTTTCGAGGCTCATATTCCAACCAATATCTTTTCGACGAATAGCTTGATCAAAAATTCACATGTTTTCTTGTAGTGTTAATTTATAGAGTTTCTACTGTATGCACCTTGTTGTTAGATTATGATTGGTACTAATTCAATTCAGTTAATGGGCCATAAGCTCATCTACTTAAAAATATGGAGGTTACTTTTGGATTTAAGCACGAATATTGAATGTTGAATGTTGAATGGTGAATGGTGTTGGTTGCATATTCTGTTATTCTCTCGTTGAGTGCAGATGAACTAAACAATATGTTGTTTGAGTATCAAACAAAGGTAAGCAAGAAGAAATTGAAGATATTAGATTTTGTGAACTAGGAGGAATTGTGCTCCAACAGACAATGTATCATGAAGCTGATGACATGACATGAACGTGGGAGTTGTCATGCTAAATAACGTTCATTGGAACAAGTCGGCAATTCAAAAGATCTCCCGAGTGTTGAGTGAGCAACTAACCCTAAATTCTCAAATCTATATATACATATATCAGGATGAATCTACTGTCTTTGCAAACTGGAATTGTTTTAAGTCAATTTAAAGTATATAATAACCCCTCCCCCCCCCCCCCCCCGGCCCCCCAATAAATTAGTTCATAGACTTATATGAAAATTAAACAGAAAATACTTGAAATTGCAAAAAATTTCAAAAAAATACATAAAGCCAATAAGGGGTTTCACTACAAGAAAACACACTAATTCCCAACGGAAAAACATTGGTCGAGAATTTTCGACCGATTTCCGATGAAATACCAAGAAAAAATAACTCGTCAGGAATTAGTCGGAAATTCCTGACGGATTGTTGGTCGTCGGGAATCCGTCGAAAATTCCCGACCGATTTCCAACGATATAGAAATCGATTTAAGATCGTCAGAAATTCCCGACCGAATCCCGACAGTTGTGGATATGTTTTACAAACATCTAATAAACGTGTTAATATACATTTGTAACACGTGTTTTTTAGCCTAAATGGTCGGAAATCGGTCGAAAACTTCCGACGGATTCCTGACCATTTAGGGTTTCGAAACCTCAAATAGCAAAACTTTGATTATGTCTATGTGTGGTAGGGTTAGATAAGATATTTTGAAAGAGTTGAATGTTAATATATTTTTAAAATCTCTCTTTTTGATCGTTTAATCAAAACCCTATAACAAACCAAATTTTTTTGTATAAGTTCTTTGTTTCTTTATGAAAGGTTAATCTCGTTGTCGAGTCAAGTTATATAAAACACGATATATTTTAGTTTATGTTGATCTATTAAGTTATTCGTTAAATAGAGTAGGTGTTAATGTCCCCTAAACCCAAAATTTTCATAATATTTTTATTTTAAAACCCTATACCATAAATAGTCGGAAATCCGTCGGAAATTTCAGACCGATTTCCGACCACTTTGGAGATAATGAAGAATAAAACCAAAAAAATACTAAGTATAAACCTCGAAAAATTTAGTAATGGTCAAAAATCGGTCGGAGATTTCCGACCGATTTAGAGATTTTGAAAAATAAAACCGAAAAAATGCTAAGTATAAATCTCGAAAAATTTAGTAATAGTCGGCAATCGGTCGGAAATTTTCATTTGAATCATTTATTCTCAGTGTCTCTTTAAAGAGTATGAATGCATTTCATATGAATGTGTATGTTGGGTTAGTTGTTGCATAAATTAAAGACTATGAACTCAAATAGAACTGTGTGTTAATCGCTTTTTATAATTTTATTCATTTCTGTATTTCAACGGTTTAAAAAGTCGTGTCTTTCCATTTTTTTACCTTTTCACTTTTGACTATAACAATTATAGAATTTTTTTGGATGTTCACGTCTCTGTATCATCATTTTTTTAATATGTATTTTCATTTATCATCGTTTTAAATAATTTTTCATATTAAATTTGAATATACGGTATTTTCCCATGATTTTGCAGGGTTCGAGACCTAGTTTTGATAATAATAATGTCAATTATAAGCTGCATCAGGTTCAAGCCCGGTTCTACCCTATAGCGAGAGAGGCGTAGGCCCTAGGCCCATAATTTTTTTTTGTTTAAGGAAACAATATCCAAAACTATGGAATAAAAAATATACATATATATATATATATATATATATATATATATTTATTTATATGATAAAATGGCCTAAAAAAACCCAAAAATTAAGAAATATATATATATATATATATATATATATTTGAGAAAAAGGCCCAAAAACATAAAAAATAAAATTTTATATACTATAAAATGTTCAAAAAAGAATTTTGGTCTAAGGCTTACAAAAATTTAGAGACGGGCCTGATCAGATTCTCAGACTTTCTTTTATCATACTTTAAAATAGAAAAATAAAAATGAAAAACAAATCTCACATCATCCACGATACCGGAATGATAAAAGATTGAATTTTTTTTATTTGCACAACCCTAAAGGTCGACTTCAAATGTGATCTAAAGGCCAATGAATTATGTCACTCATAAGTTATGAGTCATAACTAAGTGATGCGTCCTTTCTTGTTTTGCTATAATTAAATGTATGGAGACTATTACCAACCCAAAAAAAAAATGCTAAGTATAAACCTTCAAAATTGATTCCGACCAATTTCTAATCGATTTTGAGATTTTGAAAAATAAAACCAAAAAACATTCAAATTAAAACACTACAATATATGACAGAAAAACATTCAAATTTATTATGATGTGTGATAGAAAAAAATAAGAACATTTGTTACAAATTTGTCGTAACATGGTAACATATTAATATGTTAACATATATGTAAAATAATATTATTTTAGTTTTTTTGTGTTTACTAAAAAGAATAACATATATAATTGGATTTGATTTGCGTACCTAGAATGTTTTTGATGATGTAATGAAATACTCCCTTTGTTCTATAATAAGTGATGTTTTAGGGGTTTTTTTGTTTTTAAATAAGTGATGTTCCCATAAATCAATGAAAAATTAAATAATTTTTAATTGTTTTTTACCTTTGTATTTTGCAGATTGTTTTTTTATTGGTTAAATTGTGTTTAAATGTACAATAAATGATATTTTTAGTATAGAAAAAATAAAATTAAATGAATTCTTAATTGGTGTGCAAAAACCTTAAACATAACTTAATATAGAACATATAGAACATAGGGAATAATAGTTTATGAAAAAAGGATGATATTCAAGATTGTTTTGATAAACTTATTGCAACTTTTACTATGATAGAAGTTCATTGCAAAATTTTGATTATTTTATTCAATGGTTACTTATATTTGAGTTGGTTTATTTCAAACTAAACTGTTGCTTTTAATATTATATATATATATGCAATAAGCTTAAGTATTTTATGGATATCTTCATGCATATCTTCTGCTGAATTCATGCATGAAAAGTCGATCTGTTTTTTGTTTTTTGCTTTTAATTAGTTTGTCTTGGAATGATGTGTCAATTGCATATTTATGTGTGTAAACTTCACCGACCTGATGAGATAATGGACCGTAAGACCTGCTGCAAGAGTTTAAGTGTTTAACAGTGAAAAGACTTTATTACATCATACATGAAACAGATTCATGTTCACCCAACTACCACTAAACCTTAAGCAATAAAGTAGGACGATTAAACCCTTTAACAAAAAATAAAATAAATGATTATAAAAAAATTTTAAAAAAATAATGTAGGACGATAATAAGTTTTAAATCATGCTTGTGTTAGTTTTCAAAAAGATTGAAGTTTCTAAGTTCTAACAGAGTTATGCAACTAGAAGGACCTGTAGAGAATTTCACTGTAGACCAAATTAACAAACAGATAACGATGAAAAAGGCCACGGTTTGTTACATCGCGACCTACCTTAATGGGCCACAAGCCCATATACATCCAGCTAAGGCCCATATACTACTATTGGGTGTTATAAAGGCCTGATTCAATTTAGCTTCTTCTTCTTCATCTCCATTTTCAGATTTGATGCTCTCGGAAACGAAAGGGTGAAATTGCGGCGAATCAAAGGTATTAGAGCCGAAGCGAATCATGAAAACACTACGAATTTCTATAAACCTTATAAAGTAAATAAACCAATTGTTTCTGATTTTTTGGTTTTGTGTAAAGCTCAAAAGGTTGATCCATGGCTGATGTACAGTTGAAGAAAAGAGGCTACATCTGGGCGATTTCTGCTGGGCTCAATGCAGCTCTTGCCGCCATCTCCGCAAAGTTCTTCTCATCTCTGGTAATGTTATACTAAATCTCCAACATCAATCTTTTGTTTCAATTTAATCCATCTTAGAGGCCTTAATTAATAATACTACAGGTGATTAAGTATGGATTAGTTGTGTTGTGCAATGTGGTTATGTGGGGATGTTATGTAAACAGCTTAAGAGCTCTTTCATCGTTACAAGCTACAGTCACAAACTTTGCTGCTAATTTCCTCTCTTCCGGTTTAGCTGGCCTCTTTCTGTTTCAGGAATCCTTACCATTCCGGGTAAGTTTTTTTTGATCTTGGCTGTATAAAATGTATGGATGTCAAAGCCTATACTATTTTGCAGATTCCAAAATTTGTATTCGTTTTATAAAGACAGACACCAAAAATTGTAGTGATACATTCTTGCAGTGGTTTGCGGGAGCTTTATCGATAACCATTGGAGTTGTAATCCTCAGTTAGCTCGGATTGATTCAAGAACTGATCTTCTGTTTTTGGAGAAGGCTGCTTTTGACTACAAGCATCTAGAGACTAGAGATGTCGCTTTGTTCTGAGTTTTGAGTTTTTGAGGTTATTCTGTAAAAGAAAACATATTATATATTAGAACCAATTGGCAATTTGGTTCAATTCTTTTGCAACTGGATTTTCTAGCCATCTTATTGTTCTTCTCCTTCTCCAAACCTCAGACAGACTTTGACAATAATCTTTTACGTTATGCAATCATTGTGTTTATTGTATAATAATTTTTTGTTTGTTTGTTAAAATACTGTATAATTGTATACGTATACAATACTTCGTAAATGATTGCCAGCTACACAATGATATTAAATATAAGAATTTTTTTTTTTTTTTTATTGTTGTTTTGTAACATTGAAATGCTATATTTGATATAATGGAAATGATCTTTAGATGTTTGATATAGTAAAAATTCACAATAACTACATAAATAATTTATACATCAAACGAGTGTATGTCATTGTTTTGTGGTGTAACATATTCTGGATCGTTAATCTAGTATATACTTTAGGTTTGGTTTTCTCTATATACATATTGAGATCAATTAATTTACCTAGTTTTTGCAAGTAGATGAACTCTTTTCAGCAGTCACGATCACGAAGATGCTGACTTTGAGTCAAAGGACCCATAGAGGAACACATTCACAAAGGTATACTTATAAACTCAAAAGATCATGTCACAAATACGTGCAAACCATTTTGTCTGTCTCCATCAAACATTCTAGATTGAAAAATCAAATCTTTTTTTATCTTTCGTTTAAGTCTCATTTTAGTTTAAGATCCTCGCATCTATACATATGCACACACACACAAACACATGGATCATGATACTAACCACATGTCAAAATATTAGGACAGATACAGAACCGACAAACATGTAAGTCACTACTTTCTCCACGCGGCCATGAACGTGCTTCCCATTTTCTTTATTATTTTTTTCCTTCTACTTATATCTCTATCCTCTGCATGTTTTTTACCCGAAAAATTACAAAACCCATCTCTCAAAAATCATAATCTCACCTTCTTGTTTTCGTTGATAGATCTAGTTATGCCTCCTCCGGCAATGATTACGTTTGATGATAGTTTACCCGAGAAATCTAACGATAACGAGTGGAAGGGTTTCACGGTCTTTCCCGGAGAAAGCCCTAACCCTAATTTCAATTTCTTGGTGAAGAAGGCAATTCTACAGAGCGAGAAATCAACCAGTCCTATTCTCCCCCGTTTTTTGGCAAGAGACGACAGCTTCAGAATGGTATTGCCTCCGGCGATGCCTCCGCCTAGAGACTCTGCCGTTCCGCTTCCTATGCTCCCGGAGCCGATGAGAGTCCGGAAGAAACTTAGCCACCAAGAATCAATCCTTTTTATGAGGAAATCTCTTTACTCGGAGAAAATCCTCTACAAGGAAGAAGATTTCAAATGTAACGCCTTCTGCTTGTCCCTGCCAGGATTCGGGAAACACAAGCCGGTTAGGTCTTCTTCGAAACGCCAAGATTCAATGGAGAAGAAGATGATTAGAGCGTCTTCCTTCTCGAATTCCACTGTTTCGGTACGCGCCTCGCTCGAGAAATTTGAATGCGGTTCTTGGGCATCGACAACGGCTCTGACGCAAGATAACGGTCGGTTGTTTTTCGATTTTCCGGTCGAGATGATGAAGTGCAACAGCCGCGGAGGCGGAAACCGAGGAAGAGATGTGCAAGAACCGGTGACTTCTGGTTTCTTGTTCGATAGAGAAACAGAGACTTTGGCTCTGAGAAGCGTTTTAAAGACGAGGAGCTCAAGGTCGTCGGGAAGAGATCACCAGAGATCGGCTGAGACTTCACCGCTACGCCGTGTGAGATTTTCGACTTCTTCTTCGTCGGCTTCGGTTTCGTGCCCTACTTCGCCGCGATCTTGTATCACTCCACGATTGCGTAAGGCTAGGGATGACTTTAACACCTTCTTGTCCGCTCAAAACGCTTGAATAAGCAAGAAAACTGAGCACCAATACTTTTTTTTGTATGAGAATATGTTATCTATATATCATATATGTATGTATGTAATGTATCTACGGATGCTGTGTAAATATCTATGAAGAGAGAGAGAGAGAGATATTGTTGGATCATTGAGAAATCAAAATCGATGAAGAGTTTTATGATAACTATAAAATTTCAGGTTTGCATCTATTAGATGTAGAGAGAGAATATGAACCGATATATTTCACAAAGTATATATATTCAAGTGATTAAGCTAAAGGAGATTTAACCAAAATACATATACTAATCTATATTGATCTAATACCCCTTCCTCAAGTCGAATTCTTTAAGGAGGAAGAAAAAGACTTGAAAAAGTATATTTCGACATCAATAACTTGAAAGTCTTTGGAGGGAGAGCTTTGGTAAACAGATCAGCAAGTTGATTTCCTGTGGTGACATGCATCAGGTTTAAGAAACCAGCCCTCAATCTTTCACGAACCAAGTGACAATCATTCTCAATGTGTTTAGTTCTTTCATGAAAAACTGAGTTTGAAGCTATTTGTATTGCTGCTGTGCTGTCACAGAAGAGATTAGCAGGACCAGTTACCTTAATCTTCAAATCTTGTAGTAACTGATCTAACCAAACCAGCTCACAGGTTGTATCCGCCAAAGCTCTGTATTCGGCCTCTGCACTGCTTCGAGAGACTGTCTTTTGTTTCCTGGACTTCCATGATATTAAAGAATCCCCAAGAAAGATGCAAAAGCCAGTTGTTGATCTTCGTGAGTCTGTACAAGTTGCCCAATCAGCATCTGAGAAGCCTTGTAATCGCAATTCAGAATGAGCTGAGTAGAATAGACCACGACCCGGATCTCCTTTCAAGTATTTCACTATCCTAAGAGCAGCTTGTAGATGTTCTGTTCTTAGTTGAGATAAATATTGACTCAACTTATGAACTGCATAGGTGATATCTGCTCTAGTAATAGTGAGATATAGGAGCTTGCCAATCAAAGCTCGATAAACTGTAGGGTCTTTCAGAAGGTCTACACTCTCTGCACTTAATTGAATTGTATGATCCATTGGAGTTGCTACTGGTTTGCAACCAAGTAGACCAGCACCTTCTAATAAATCCAGAGCATACTTTCTCTAGCATACAGAGATTCCCTTACTTGTTCTAGCGATTTCCAGACCTAGGAAATATTTAACTGAACCTAGATCTTTAAGCTTGAAAGCTTGTGCAAGAGTATTTTTCAAACCAGAAACCGCTGCATCGTCGTTGCTGGCTATGAGAATATCATCAACATACACTAAGAGAGCTACGAAAACAGATCCCACCTGTTTAACAAAGAGTGTATGCTATGTCTCAGACTGTACATAGCCATTTGTTAGTATAAAACATCAGAAAATTTCTTATTCCACTGGCGAGAAGCTTGCTTAAGGCCATATAGAGACTTATGTAACCTCCAAACTGCATGAGGAGGTAAAGTCTCTCCTGGTGGTGGTGTGTATCCAGGTGGTAGCTGCATATAAATCTCTTCTTCAAGATCTCCATGCAGAAAAGCATTAGTCACATCCATCTGTGTGAGAGACCACCCATGTTTTGCAGCAATATCAAGTAACAACTTGACTGTAACAAGTTTGGCTACAGGTGAAAAAGTGTCAATGTAATCCACACCCTCCTGTTGGATGTAGCCTTTAGCCACTAAACGAGTTCTATATATGTCAATTGTATTATGTTTAATCTTTGAAACCCATCTGCAACCAATTGGATGTTTTCCTTCAGGTAAAGACACTACTGAGAAAGTTCCAGTCTTGACACAGGTCTGTAATTCTTCATTCATAGGAGCATGCCATTTCTCACATTTGACAGCTTCAAGAAAAGTCTTTGGTTCTGACTCATATGATATATTCAGAATGAAATTCTGATAATGTTCATGTAACCGTGAGTAGTCAAGAACTGTTGGTAAAGGATGTGCAGTAGATCCAGTTGGTGTTGGTATATGTTGAACCATATTGCAATGGTAATCACTCAGATATGATGGAACTCGTATATTCCTCTTAGGTCTATTTGCATCAACAGTAATAGGATGCTCAGACTCTACTGGGAAATCACCATTATCAAATAAAACTTTAGGAATGGAAGTAAAGGTGTTTGAAAAAGAATTAGACGTATCTGGAATAGGAAGAGGAAGAATGGATGTGGAAAAAAGATCAAGAGTTGAAGAAGGAAGTTCTGTGGAGTGAAATGGGAATATGTCTTCATGAAAAATGACATTTCTGGATATGGAAATGGGGTGTGTTTCTAGATTAAGAACTTTATACCCTTTGTATCCAGAAGGATACCCCAAGAAAACCGAAGCTACTACTCTAGGTGTGAACTTGTGTCTATCTTTAGGAAAAGTGGAAGTATAGCAAAGGCATCCAAAAGATTTCAGAAGAGAGTAATATGGTTTCTTTTTCATAAGAAGTTCAAAAGGTGTTTTGTTTTAAAGTAAAAGAGAAGGAGTTCTGTTTATAAGAAAAACAGAAGTTCTTATGCAATCAGTCCAATATTGTAATGGTATGTTTGATTGGAATAGAAGAGCTCGTGCCACATTGAGGATGTGTTGATGTTTTCTTTCCACCACTGAGTTTTGTTGTGGGGTACCAATACATGAAAAGTAATGAAAAATGCCTTTTGAATTGAGAAGAGAAGAGAGGAAAATCCTGAGCACTCTTGAAAGATTCCCAAATCGTAACCAATTTAGTGTAGAAAGAGTTTACGTCTAACGAACCTTGACGCAAGCCATGAAGTTGTTATTCAATCTGATAGAGACGAGGCACATTGTTCTGCTTGAATCTTTTTAGCAATCTATCCCAGATTCCATGAGCCGTCTTGACATAGAGTATACTTTGGCTGATTGTTTTCGAAACCGAGTTCATGAGCCAAGATCGAACCACATCATTGACTCGAGACCAAGCCGCTGCATCTCTGTGACCATCAGCTGGCTTCGGAAGAGATCCGTCGACGAAACAAAGCTTGTTACGACCGTTCAATGCCATTATCATTGATTCATACCAAGAACCAAAATCACATGCACCTGTGAGACGATCTGACACCAAGAGTTGGCCAGAGTGATCACTACCACTGAGGTAATATGGATTATCATAAGAATCACGAGATATCGCTGTTGGATTCGCCATTGTTGCAACGAACGACAAACCGCGGAAAAAATTGGAAATAACAGGATGAAATTGAGCAAAATGGAGTTCAAGAACCAGAAAAAAAAAGAGATTCTACTCAAATTGAGATCGAATTGAAGAAAATCAAGCTCTAATCATGGAGATTGAAGCTCGAAAGAAGAGAAAAAAAAAAGTTTGTTGCGGAAGGAAAGAGAGAAAGCTCTGATACCATATTAGATATAGAGAGAAAATATGAAACGATATATTTCACATTAGTTTATAACTGTAAATGTTCAAAGTATATATATACAAGTGATTAAGCTAAAGGAGACTTAACCAAAATACATATACTAATCTATATTGATCTAATAGCATCGAAGCTCTGTTTTGACTTTAGTCTCCAATTTTTGTTATAAAAATATTATTTGGCATTTGAGTCTTTGAGATATAACAAAAGATGAGAATTTTATGATTACTAGAGTAACTGATTTTTGTTTTATTTTTCATGTTTGCTTCGAAACTCTGTTTCTGTCTTCTATCTCGAACATTTAGGGCCTATTTGGGTTTTCTGAGTCTTTGACATATCAAAATCGTTGAAGAGTTGATTATGAGAGTGAAAAAATTAATTTCTTCGTTTTTGCTTCGAAGCTCTGTTTCTCACCTTTAATCTCCAACTTTTAGGGTTTCTTTTGGTCTGTTAAATCTTTTGAGATATCAAAGTTGATGAAGAATTTATGATATTTAGCTTTGTTTTTGCTCTATCTCGGTTTGATTTATAAAAACCATGACAGAGTTCTTTTTTATTTATTTGTCACCACGTTTGTAAATTCTTTTGTTGATCAATAAATTTGAAATATTTTTTAAAATAATAAAAAAAATCTATGAAGAATTCATGATTGCAAAATTCGGTTTTTTTCATGTTTGCTTCGAAGCCCTGTTTCTGACTTTCATATTCATTTTTAGGGGTTATTTGGTTGGCTTAGGAGATCTATCAAAAACTTCATAAACTGGACAAATAATTTCGCTACATTGTCGGTAACATAACCTAAAGTTAAAGAGAGCATTACGATAGTGAACTCGTCAAGCGTTTATGAACCGTTTTATTTCAGTTTCTTGTATCGAAGAAGACACGAACAACGTCCATAATCTGAGCTCGGCAAATCGGGCATTTCCCTCCACTCCAGTGTAGTTCGTTGGCACATTTTAGGCACGTGCACATATGTCCACACCTGTACAAAACCGCTTCGACCTGCGTTTCGTCGCAGACGCAGCATTTGCGTTTCATTGGGTTTTCTCGGTGAACCGACTGTTGCAAGCTCGCGTTAGCATCCAAATACGTTTTGACAGAATCTCGTAGTAACGACATTTCGTGTTGAAGTTGTTGGATCTGTGATCTCATATCGCTTATCAGCTCCATTTCCTGAAAATGTTTTTAAGCGGTCAAAGATTTTACTACTAGTGTGGTTGCCAGTTTCAATGGAATAACAAGAAATCGATTAAGACTTACAGGTGAGTGAGGATTGTGAACAGGCAAGACAGGACTGGAAGTTACTTCAGTGTCTTGAGAACTCCATGATCCTGCAGGAGACGATGCAAACATCTGCGAAAATCGGCTCGAGTCATCTCTATCGTCTTGCTCTTCGCCTTCTGTTAGTGGTTCTTCTTCTTCAATTTCATTTTTCTGTTCCTCCTCTTCTTCTAGTTGCAATTCCCATTTTTCAGAGTGCTTATTCGAATGTGTCTGCACACGGGACATCATGAGCCTATCGATCTGCTCTCGTAACCCGCTCTCGAGAAAGTCCGTTACCGTTCTCCTGTAATACCCGGAAAGTCTGTTAGTCAATGGTTAGCAATTACAAAACATGTGCTTGTTGATTTTGATGTTACTTACCGCTCAAGGAGTCTGCGTATGTCTTCTTTCTCAGACCGAGTGTTCATTACTTCAAGGTACCGTGATTTCCTCAGTTCCTCCCAGTAACTTCGCGGACGAGATATTTCGCTAAGCCAATCATTGTTCGGTTCTCCATAATAAGACTGCTCATCTTCATACTCCTCTGGTTCTTCCCATCCATTCAAGTAAGACGTTTCTTGTTGCTCAAGGCATTGATCCATCTCATGTAACACACCCTGTGTTTCTTGCATACAATTTTCCATTTTGTTCTCGTTTTGAATCTGTCGCAACCGCGATTCCTGAGTTAAGCAGGTGCTCGAGCTTGTCTTCATTTCTTCTTTCTTTTCAGAATCGCTGTCGTTCCAAGTTTCTGATTCTCTCGTTTCTTGCAGCTGAAGGCAATTCATTTTTGATTCAACTGTTTCATTTACAGTTTCTACTTCCTTGCATAACGTTGCTTCCTCTATCTTGTGGTTGCGGAGACTCAACCGCTCGGTGAAAATAACTTCTAGAGTAATACCGCCGTTTTTCGACAACCTCGTGCTCTCGGTAGTCACTTCTGTTTCTTCTACGGTTTTGTTATTCACCTCAGCGGATCGATGATGACCCTTCCTCTGATCTGCTTCAGCCGCAGCATTTACTGCGTTAGCACGAAATTCCTCCCTGCGTTTACAGATTTCACATTAGAAAATGTAAACCGCTAGCTGAGAACTAAACTCAAAAACCATAAGGAAAACAAAAAAAATAGAACAGAGATTCTGAAAAAAAACCTTAAATGCAGAACTGCAGAGCCTGTTTCGATCCGGTTTAATCCGGTTGTTTTTGCGTGAGACCGGTTTTGATCTTGAATCGCAAGACAGCGTTTGAGGTTCCTTAGCCTTAGCATTGACTTGGTTAAAGAAAGACATCACATTTCAAATGGGGCTATATCGTAACAAAATAAAGTATTGGGTAGATTTAAGAACTTCACTAAAACATTAGGCGGTTTATGAAATAATTACCTGGAGGCGGCCACGTTGAGTAAACCTAGAAACTGCGTTGCGTTCAAGCAGCGAATCCAACTCACGGTGGCGATCGCGTTCCTGTTTCATAAGCAGATCGGTGAACGCTTGCCGTCCTCTGATCCTCGGTGAGAAACTAACCATCGGAAAACTGCTTTTCCCCGATACCGACGACGAGCACGACGAAATGCAAGGCGTCGGCGTTCTAATAATCGAGATTCCGTCGCCGCCGCCATCATCTCCGGTGGTTAGCTTCTTCTCTTCGTTGCTAAGCCTCCGAATTAAGTCAGCGACTCTACCCCATTTGCTCTCTCCGGAATCAGAATCAATCTCCACCGTTCGATCAGCATCCTTAGCCTCCGCGATTTCCGATTCGGAATCTCCGTCTTGAACACTCACTCCTGAATCGCTCCGACTACTTCTCGTCGTCGATTGGTTATGGCTCGGCGAGTTTCCGCCGTTGGATCGGTTTAGCCTCGCCTCCCATATCTGTACCAGAGAAGAAGCTCCGTTTAACTTCGATTCCTCCTTCCTCGAAACCGTTTCCACGGGAGATGCTGCAAGAACGCGCGATTTTCCGACGACTGGTTTCTCCGTTAACCGAACGATACTAGTGTTGTTATAGTTCTTTATATTCTCAGTCTCGATCCAAGAATCGACCGGAGATTTGAAGAGCTGGTGATGATGGACGTCGTCTCTCACAGGAGCTTTCAGAAACTTGTTGTAAACAACGGAGTTTTGATTACGATCTCGAAGGATAAAACCGAATCTCTGAGACGAAGAAGGAATCTCCACCTCCATTTTTTGAACAATCTGAGAGTATCAGAATCTAATAATCATTGGAGGTAGAGGAAGAAAACTCTGTTTCGCAGTCTACAAGAGGAAGAGAGAAATGGTTTTCTGGTTAGCTGAATTATCTATGGAAAAACAGAGAAAAAGGAACAGAACAATAAGAAGAAGCGGTGGAGATACGAGGGGACGTAGTAACGATGAAGAAGAAACAAAACCAATGAAACAGTTCTTGTTGAGTAAGAAGACTTTTGGTTGCATCCACCGCTAAAAAAAATGAGAATCGCTCTGTTTTGTCCCTTATACTTGGGAACGTGTCTGTAAAATAAAAAAACAGAGGATGAGATTCTCGAGAAAGAGAGAAAAGCTTCCGTGGCCAAAAGTGAATGAATAGACCAAACTAAAAAGCTTTAATTTCGGAAAGCATTTAATTACTAAGTTAATTAAATTATTAATTACAAATGACATCTAAATCTTATAGTAAATCATATGATTAATCCAAGCGAGAGAATGTGATGGGTTATTGATGCGAGTAAACCGGCACGATCTGGTCAACAAAGATACGTGATGAATTCATTGCTTTTAGTAGAATTATTATCCTAAATTATTAGAATTATATTCCCCTCTTTCCCATGTTCCTAGATTGTAGGATCCACAACTCAGCTTCACTTTGATGTATTTAAATCACGTAAGTTCTTATGAGAGAGATATGAAAAGAAAATTGCAGTAACTTGTTTTAAAGACTTTGGGACCTATCAATTGGTATCAGAGCAAATCTCTTGCTTTGAAGAGTGACCAAAATTAGCTTTGTAGCTAACATTTGGTATCAAAGCCTTCGTTTCGGTTTGATCGGGATCAAATCATACCTATCATTCTTTCTGGTTTTGATACACAATTTGTGGTATCAGAACTTTTCTTTTCTAAACAAAAAAAAAAAAAAAAAAAAAAAAAAAAAAATTGTGATGGAGCGTGTAGAGTTTCCAATTTTTACAGGTGATGGAGGTGATGATTTGCGACAGTGGATTGATTCGATGGAGTATGAGTTCCTCTGGTACGGTTTCACGGATTTGGAGAAACTTAATCTCGCACAGGCAGTAATCGAAGGAGAAGCTATCGTTTGGTTTTACCATCGACAACGTTTTTTACTTTTCCGCAACTGGGACGCATTGAAGAATGCTTTGTTGTTGAGGTTTGGTGACAACAACGATCTGGAGAAGATCAGATTGCAGGACAACAATAAACGATTCTTGGAGAAATGTCACCAGAACCAAGAACAAATAGATGCCGTGAATATTCAGGAGGAGAAGGCACTGCTTCCTTCCGTTGAAACGGTTCACGAAGAAACCTCAGAATCGATGACAATTGGTATGAATTGCCAACAAAAGTATTCTCTTTATGTTCTTACTATCAAGCTTTAATCACCATTGAAGCTATCAATTGGTATCAGAGCAAATCTCTTGCTTTGAAGAGTGACCAAAATTAGCTTTGTAGCTAACATTTGGTATCAAAGCCTTCGTTTCGGTTTGATCGGGATCAAATCATACCTATCATTCTTTCTGGTTTTGATACACAATTTGTGGTATCAGAACTTTTCTTTTCTAAACAAAAAAAAAAAAAAAAAAAAAAAAAAATTGTGATGGAGCGTGTAGAGTTTCCAATTTTTACAGGTGATGGAGGTGATGATTTGCGACAGTGGATTGATTCGATGGAGTATGAGTTCCTCTGGTACGGTTTCACGGATTTGGAGAAACTTAATCTCGCACAGGCAGTAATCGAAGGAGAAGCTATCGTTTGGTTTTACCATCGACAACGTTTTTTACTTTTCCGCAACTGGGACGCATTGAAGAATGCTTTGTTGTTGAGGTTTGGTGACAACAACGATCTGGAGAAGATCAGATTGCAGGACAACAATAAACGATTCTTGGAGAAATGTCACCAGAACCAAGAACAAATAGATGCCGTGAATATTCAGGACTTTGGGACCTATCAGAATGAAATATAAACATGCTGAATGAATTCTTTTGACCCGGCATATATTCTGTTAATTAGGAGAATTTTAATTAGCAGCAAGGTCTATCGAAAGAGGAAATTGTTGATGAAGATTGGAATAACATTAAGGGTTATATGATTGTGCGAGGAAATTGTTAAATTCGAAATTACTGATTACTCCATTCTCCAAAACGACCAAAGAACAAAATAAAATAAAAACCAATCCAAGTTGACCAAAAAAATTAACATTAATCTAATCCAAATAAGTCAAAACCCCGATTTCAATAATGCAAAGATCACTATATCAATTTCGTGTTCTCTCTTTTAAAAATGAATCATAGTATATTATATATCATAAACACCATATACACGACATGCAAGCAAGTCATTTGAATTATATATATCTAAAATCTTTAAGGTGTGCCTCCCACGTAAAACCATCACATTAATTTCCAAACCCAATATATAAATTACTCACACACAACACACATCTCTCGACCATATCAAACAAATTCAATTCCAATCAAACTGAGAAAGATATATATAACAATGAAGTCGGCCGTGATCTCAATCGTCGTCCTACTCATGATTCTCGTGGCCTGGCCGGTATCGGCTGGCCGAAAAGACTTACCTGGAGCGGGAGGATACGGAGGCGACGAGGATGATGACACAAAGTCATGGTTTCCTTTGGACAATCTATTATCGTTGAATTATTATGATAAGATTTGTCCGAGTTTTGAGAAAATCGTTGATACCAAAGTGAGGGAATGGACAAAGAGTGACTCTTCCCTCGGTCCCGCCCTCCTCCGCCTTGTCTTCCACGATTGCGGCGTCACGGTATTGCAATTTTTCTTAAATGTTTACTTAACATTAATCGTTCAATTGCGTAGTAATTATATTAACATTACTCCATGCTATATAGCTAATGTTTTGATTCATATATGTGTTGTATAGTTTACATTGTCTAAAAATGGACCTAAATTGAATGTTCTTGGGATGACTATTAGGGTTGATTTTGTTAACATTTTATAATTGTGGAATTGTGGATTTTTTTGGGGTGCAATTTCTTCTATTAATTGTTTTAGACATATCTATTATATGAAAAAAAAACATTTTCAAAGATAACAACCCTTTTGTGGATCAATTTTCAGGGATGTGATGCGTCGGTTCTTCTAGACCACGAAGGATCAGAGAGAAGATCTCCGGCGAGCAAAACCCTAAGAGGCTTCGAGCTAATCGAGGATATCAAATCCGAGATGGAGAAATCTTGCCAAGGTTTAGTCTCGTGCGCCGACATCCTGATCGCAGCTAGCCGCGACGCCACCTACCAACTCGGTGGTCCTTACTGGCCCAACGCCTACGGTCGTCGTGACTCCAAAAACTCTTACGCTAGAGACGTGGAGAAAGTCCCTTCAGGCCGCCGTGACGTCACCGGTCTTCTCGAGACGTTTCAGTCTTACGGACTCAACATCCTCGACCTAGTTGTCCTTTCTGGAGCCCACACCATCGGAAAAGCCAACTGTGGAACCATCCAGTCTAGGCTTTACAACTTTAACGCCACCAGTGGATCTGATCCGTCTATTGACCCCAAATTGGCAGATTACTTGCGGCGCAAGTGTCGTTGGGCGTCCGAGACCGTTGACCTAGACGTCGTGACTCCGGTTACATTCGATAATCAGTATTACATTAATCTTCAGAAGCATATGGGAGTTTTGACGACTGATCAGGAGCTTGTGAAGGACCCTAGGACCGCTCCACTTGTAAAGGCTTTCGCGGAGCAGTCACCTCAGATGTTCAGGCAGCAGTTTGCTGTGTCGATGGCTAAGCTGGTCAATGTTGGTGTCCTCACTGGTGAAGATCGTATCGGAGAGATCAGGAAGGTTTGCAGCAAATCAAACTCCAGACCTTAATAATAAATGATCCCTCATGAGTTTCTAAAAACAATATCTTGTTTCCTAAGTAATTTCTTGTTTGGTTTTAATTTTGAGCTCTTTCGTATTGTACTTTGTTGTCCCAACAACAACAACAAAGATGTGAATCTTGTTTTATACTGAGAATTATTTTCGTTACAAGTTATCTGAGACTAGTGAGCTTACGTTCAAATTACTGAGTTGAATACTTACCATTATACTTGACCATGACAATGCATGATTTTCTCGGTCCAACATGGTAAAAATGTCAAAGTTTCATAATGTTTATAGAATCCTAAATGTTATATATCAATCAAGTAAAAATAGATAGCTTTGGGTGCAAGAAGCTGGAAGATGGGAGGCATAATCAGACGTCTTAGGTTCAAAATCACGTTTTTTTTATAGGTTTTCTATAATACTGAGTCTCACGAAACAAAACAGTACAAAAGAAGATATATTCTAAAAGACATTTAAGAACCTAGGAATTCGAATTTAGAGGGAACAAAATCATCCGAGCCAAAAACAAACCAGTAGAAAGCCAACCAGTTAGCTGGTTAAACTTACAGAATTTAGACTCGCTTGCCTCGAAGGAAACCCTTGCTGCGGCGGTTCTTCATTCCCATCTTAAACTTCTTCTTCAACTTCCTCCCGATGGGTTTTAACGACTTGTTTTGCTTCTCACCATCCATTTCCACATCTACAAACAATGATAGCACCCAAAAACAGAGCCAAATTATCAACACTTTCAAAGATAATAGACATAAGAGGTAGCATCAACTGAAAATAATTGTTTCCAAAGGACCCAAGCAAACAAATGATTTAGCTTGAAAGAAGATAGTATACTTGCAGTGAAACAAGGAACCAGCTTTTAGAATGATACAGAATCGATTCGGTTTCCTCATAGCACACAAGATCACAATCATCTTTTTTATGCATTCACACCATTAAATTTGATAAGTGAAGAAGCAATAACCTTCCCAAGAGCAACGAACCAAATCTTCAAAGATTTCAACTAAAAATATGTAATCCTGATGAATTTTGAAAATCAAATTTAGCAGAAAAGTGGTTTCTTCAAGCGTTATACTTTTATCTAAGAGCATATCGATCATAAACGAACAGAATGAAACAGCGACACTATCATCAAGTTTACATTGAGAAATTGACGCTACTACAGTAGAAACCAAAACATACCCATGTCGTTGGCGATAGTAACGGAGGCAGAAGCAGACTCGCAGGTCGGCGTCGCAACTTCCATGAACGGCGAAGCTGGTGGTTGACGAACTGGTAACTTCGGGGCGGCGAGTGCGGCCGCGATGGCGGCGGATTTCGCGTCTTCTCTCGTTAGGGTGAATGATTCCTTCTCAACTATTTCTCTTCTTATAGCTCTCAATCTCTTCACCCTCTTACATCTCATCGACTTCGCCATCGTTTGCTGCTGGTTAACCGAAGCTTGGGGAGATCCGAAATTAGGGTTGCGACGGAGAAAAGGGGTTTTTGATTTTCAGCGTCGGATTGTTTTATATCGTCTAAACCTAATTGAGAAAAAATTGTTCGGGTTCTGTTTGGTTACTAGTTTAGCTGTATCGTATCCGAGGTTAAGGCCCATTTACAAAAAATGATTGGTCCATAAGTTTAATGGCCCAATAAAGCCCAAATCAAAACACCTCCTCCTCCTATTCGTCCCTGCGCAGATCACACGGTGGTAGATTTCTCAGGAGAATCCATTGTTTCCATTAGAAGAAAGCTTTCAACTTTCGCTTCGACGATTTAGTCTCTGCCCATTCTTCTTCGGGTCAGTTTTTTTTTTTTTTTTGTGTGGATCAGTTGTGGAATTTCTTCGTGATGTGATTGTGTTGTTTCTCGATTAGTAATCAGATCTTCGCTCCTATTAAGATTTTGATTTATTTCGATGGATTGGTTGAACTTGAAGTCTCTTGAAATTTCGTGGCGAGATAATCTTGGGTTTTTCCTGTTGAGTTGAATTATAGATCTATAGTGTTTGATTGTGCATTCTCGTGATTGAAATTGATAAGCAATTGGAAGTTATTTTACAAATTGAGGTTATGACTCTAGATCATCGATATTGGGATCTGGTGATGAATCTCTATATCTGAGGTTTTGACAAAATCGAAATTGAAATTTGAAGAAAACTCTGTGGACTCAAAGAAGCAAAATGCTAATCTTACTGTTTTGGTTTCAAAAGCTTAAGACTTTAGAACTAGGGTATTTATTTGATATGGTTGCTGTGAGATAAGATGTGTTGATTTATAATGGTTTTGTGTTTGATTACAGAGATGTACAATAACATGGGACCTCAACCAGGGATGCCAAGACCTCCAGGAAACCCTGAGCCTGGTCCGTTTGGGAATCCGTTTACTGGGGCTGGCTCGGGTTTTATCCGTGGTGGTTTGGGAGCGTACGGGGAGAGGATTTTAGGATCGAGCTCTGAGTATGTGCAGAGCAATGTGAGTGAAATTCTTGGTGATTCTACATCACCTGTGATATCTGATTTTCATCGTTTTGAAGTTCGTTTTTTTCTTTCTTAACAGATAACTCGTTACTTCTCTGATCCCCAATACTATTTCCAAGTGAATGATCAATATGTGAGGAACAAATTGAAGGTTGTTCTGTTTCCCTTTCTACACCGGGTAAGCTAGTGTTCTCCTTTTGTCTTCTGTTTAGACCTTCTCAAACCAGCCATTAATTAAAACTAGTGTGGGTTCTGCTTCAAACCCTCAGGGACACTGGACCAGAATATCTGAACCAGTTGGAGGTAGGCTCTCATACAAGCCTCCAATCTATGATATCAATGCGCCAGACTTATACATTCCGTTTATGGCATTTGGCACCTACGTTGTTCTTGCTGGCCTGTCACTGGGACTTAATGGAAAGTAAGTTTTGTGCTTAATCTTTCTCCATATGGTTCTCTCTTAGAGTTTTATTCATATTTCTTGATGTGGTTGATGTGGAGACCAAAGATTATTAAATCCTTTTCAAACCCGAATTTTATATAGGTTTACTCCGGAAGCTTTGAATTGGCTGTTTGTGAAAGGATTGGTTGGTTGGTTTTTGCAAGTGATGCTCCTGAAAGTAACCCTTCTATCACTCGGTAGCGGAGAAGCGCCTTTACTAGACATTGTGGCATATGGAGGCTATGCTTTTGCGGGTCTATGTCTAGCGGGTTTTGCCAAGATTATGTGGGGATACTCGTACTACGCGTTGATGCCATGGACGTGTTTGTGCACAGGGATTTTCTTGGTGAAGACGATGAAACGTGTTCTGTTTGCTGAAGTAAGGAGTTATGATTCGAGCAAACATCATTACCTTCTGCTGTTTCTAGCCTTGGTCCAATTCCCTCTTTTGATATGGCTTGGTAACATTAGTGTTAATTGGCTTTTGTGAAATGGGGCTTTTGTGAAATGGGGCTTTTGCAATCTACCAATTTTTTTTTTTTTGTGAATTTCCTTATTGGTACTTGTAGCAAAAATTTGAACATTCTTGACAATGTATGCTGATGATCTATGAATGTGGTGGTGAAGAAAATGTTATTTTGAACATCATTGTATTAATCTATTTCTGCTTCTTTTTTGTCTTACCATTATCTATTTTATCTCCATTACTATGCTTGTAGAAACTCCAATTTGATTTCTCTAATAGAATACCAATTTACTTTCTTTTTTTCTGTATATGAAAAAAACTGGCATGAGGTTCAAGCAAATGCGGGCAATTTAAATAATTGATTGGCATTTAATCATATGCGTAAACTTTTAATAATCAACATCGTGTTCAGTGAATTTAATCATTTTTCTCCTTCCACAAGTAGAACATATAAATATATTGTTGTATAAACTAGTTCATTGCATTCTAATCATTCTAATCATTGCATTCTAATCATTTTTATATCAGAGACTTATTTTTCTGCTAAATAAAATTTTGCATGTTTGTAACTATTTCCCCGAATTTATTAAAATAAACACATCACGACCTTATACAAAACACATCATACTCATTGTCTGCCTTAAATAATATGGGAATAATGGTAAAGCTAACAATTAGGTCGGATATTTCATTTTAATAATCTATTTTTTTTTTTTGAACATCTTCATTTTAATAATCTATGTTGATTATGCAAATAGTCATGTCTCCTAGTAATTGTCACATCCGTGTTTGGATGATTCTCTAACTTAACCCATATGGTACTTCAATAGACTTTGCAAATTTTTTTTCCAAAGTCAATGAATAAGCAATGGTCTTGATTTTTGTGATCAATACTACTAATTTAAAAACTTTGGATATATGAATTTCCTAAATATGTTTTACAAGTATATCCGGATAAAAATTGAAACTTGTTAGACTTGAGCTACCTGTAACGTTCTCCACTTGATTAAGCTTAAAGATTAGAGTTTTGAATAAAATGATAGGATCTCACGATTGCCTTACAGTCTAAGAAAACGTTAATTATTTTTCTCGTCAATCAATAATTAAAGAAAAATAATAATAATAAAAAAAAAGAGACAGAGAAGTTTGTTGAATCAGTAGAAGTTGCAGAGACATGGTTAGTTCCGCTGACTCTGTCAAGTCATCTTCTCTCCCGTTTACTTTACGTTAAGAACTCTTTTTTTCTCGAGAAAAATTTAGGAAAATTCCTCGAGAAAAAAATCGAAAACAGAGACACCCACTTTCCCGCAAACTCAAATTCTTTTCCCCCATGAAAGCCAATAGAAAATGAAGATAGTTTCAATCACCTAACTCTGTTTAAGATCTCATTATTTCTCGGGAAAATCTACAGAAAACCGAAAACAGAGAAGCCCATTTCCGAAAAATTATTACTTTACGACTACCCTTCACTTTCTCAGGAACTCTGTTTTTTTTTTCTAATCGGAAACAATGTCTTTGATCAATGAACGAGCCGCCTCGGCTCTGTTTCTAGCGTTGACCATGGTGGTCAACGGCGTTTTCGGGAGATTCATCGTGGAGAAGAGCAGCGTCACGATCCTAAACCCTTTGGCAATGCGGTCGAAACACGACGCAGCCATCGCTAACTTCGGCGTTCCTAACTACGGTGGTTACATGATCGGCTCCGTCGTCTACGCCGGTAAAGGAGCTTATGGATGCGACTCTTTTGACAAAACTTTTAAACCCAAATTCCCTCGTCCTACCATCCTAATCATCGATCGTGGAGGTAACTGTTTTATTTGCAATGACTTCTTATCTCTCTTTTGATCCAAATTGCTCTGCAAATTAGAGAATGTTCTTCCAAGTTTCCGGTCAAGAATAGACGGTTTTTGTCATTTACATAAGAGACTTGTCTCAATCTCAATTTCGTTTTATAAGAACTCAAACTCTCTCTCTCTCTTTTAAGTCTTGGTTTTACATCTTTCAATCTCCTTTTTGATCTACCAAATTGTTGATCCCGGAGATCACTAATGAAGATTAAGGGGTGATTAGGAGATGAGAGATGAGATTTTCGTTAATTAGAGCTAGTTAACCACAATCAAAAGCAGGTCGGAAATATTTTTTGGGCAGGCCGTGGGCCGTGTTCCTTTATTGATGATAAGTGAAGTGAACAATTTAGAGTTACGAACTGGTTCCGAAGGACGTCCAGTTCGGCGTTCTAAATTGCTGTCTTGTTACAAAGAGAGAGAGGTCGGGTGACTTATGGTAGGTAAGATACAAATTTTTCAGATCAGAGTAAAAAATGCGAGATCCTTCCGCGGTCGGAGGTCCCAGTCCAGATATCTCCAAGTGAAGGTGCGTGAGGGGGTATATATAGCAAGAACCGCGTAGACGGCTTTCCGCGATTCGGGGATGTCGTGACGTTGACAAGACAGGTCGTGAACAGTGCAAGGTATGTCGTGAACAGCTCCGGTGAACAGTGCAAGGCATGTCGTGAACAGTGCCCGTGAACAGTGCAAGGCATGTCGTGAACAGTGCACGTGAACAGTGCAAGGCATGTCGTGAACAGTGCCCGTGAACAGTGCAAGGCATGTCATGAACAATGCATCTTCGTGCGACATCAATGTTAGCTCGGGGTGCGAGCTCGGGATGGTAGCTCGGGATGGTAGCTCGGGGTGCGAGCTCGGGATGGAAGCTTGGGGCGCGAGCTCGGGATGGAAGCTCGGGGCGCGAGCTCGGGATGGAAGCTCGGGGCGCGAGCTCGGGATGGAAGCTCGGGGCGCGAGCTCGGGATGGAAGCTCGGGGCGCGAGCTCGGGATGGAAGCTCGGGGCGCGAGCTCGGGATGGAAGCTCGGGGTGCAAGCTCGGGATGGAAGCTCGGGGTGCAAGCTCGGTGCCGTCCTTGGTCGAACGCCGACTTCTGGCTGATTTCGACCAGACGGGCCTTATTTGCTGAGATGAGCCTAGCTAATTGGGGGTGCTAAACCCACCTCCAACACAAATTTCTAATTAGATATAGAAAGTATTGTCATTTACATAGGAAACTTGTCTCAATCTCAATTTAATTTGGATAAGAACTTAAAAAAAACTCTCTCTTTTAAGTTTTAAGTCTTAGTTTACATCTTTCAATATCCTTTTGATCCAAATACCACTGCAAATTTGGTATGTTCCAAAATTTCTGGTTAGATTTAGAAAGTTATGTCCTCCTTTATATACGAGACTTGTCTCAATCTCAAATTTAGTTTGTAGAAGAACTCAAGCTCTTTCTTTTTAAGTCTTAGTTTACATCTTTCAATATCTTGCTACTTTTTTGAATTCAATTAGCTGTGCAGATTTCATATGTTCCAAATTTCTGTTTAGATATAGAAAGTTGTGTCATTTACATATGAGACTTGCCTCAATCTCAGTCTAGTTGTAGAAGAACTCAAAGCTATGTATGATTGAAGAATTAGGGATGGTATTTATTCGGTTTTTTTGTTTTGCTTTGTTTTGCATTAGAGTGCTACTTTGCATTAAAGGTATGGAACGGTCAACAATCCGGTGCAGCAGCAGTTCTTGTAGCTGATAATGTCGATGAGCCATTGATAACAATGGATTCACCTGAAGAATCCAAAGAAGCTGATGACTTTATAGAGAAAATCAGCATTCCATCGGCTTTGATCGACCTATCTTTCGCCAATACTCTCAAGCAAGCTCTTAAAAAAGGCGAGGAAGTAGTACTGAAGATAGACTGGAGCGAGTCATTGCCTCATCCGGATGAAAGAGTTGAGTATGAGCTATGGACAAACACGAACGATGAGTGTGGTGCGCGATGCGATGAGCAGATGGATTTCGTCAAGAACTTTAAAGGGCACGCGCAGATTCTCGAAAAAGGAGGATATTCTTTGTTCACACCTCATTACATTACATGGTTTTGTCCTAAGGATTATGTTTCCAGCAATCAGTGTAAGTCTCAGTGTATAAACCAAGGGAGGTATTGTGCTCCTGACCCTGAACAAGACTTTGGAGATGGATACGACGGGAAAGACATCGTTTTCGAGAATCTGAGACAGTTATGTGTTCATAGAGTAGCAAAAGAGAATAACCGGTCTTGGGTTTGGTGGGACTATGTGACTGATTTTCACATCAGGTGCTCTATGAAGGAGAAGAAGTATAGCAAAGAATGTGCAGAGAGTGTTGTGGAATCTCTCGGTAAGAGACATCACAATCGTTTCCGCATATTTTCTTCATATTACGGTTCTTACGAATTTTCTTATCCTCAGGGTTGCCACTTGACAAGATCAAGAAATGTATGGGTGATCCTGGAGCTGATGTAGAGAATGAGGTTTTGAAAGCTGAGCAAGCGCTTCAGGTAGCGGTTTTAAATTTTTTCCTTTGTCTGCTGCATCTATATTTTACCATCTTTGAAACCGATTCACCGAGTTTTCTCTTCTCTCTTACCAACAGGTAGGGCAAGGAGACCGCGGGGATGTCACAATCTTGCCAACATTGATTATCAACAATGCTCAATACCGCGGTTTGTTTCATTTCTATCCTCATTGTAACATGTTTGTTTAGAAATACAATATGTTACCGGAAAGTTAAAGATTCTTAAGTTCTTAATCTGTTTCATTTCTCAGGTAAACTCGAGAGAAATGCGGTACTAAAGGCTATATGTTCAGGGTTCAAGGAAAGAACCGAACCCGGGATCTGTCTAAGTGGAGGTTAATTAAACCAATTCCCCTTGTAATGAACCTGATCTTCTTCTGGTAATAGAAAGCTAAAGAAGTATTCTTTACACTTTTGAAACAGATATCGAAACAAACGAATGTCTCGAAGCAAATGGAGGGTGTTGGCAGGACAAGAAATCTAACGTAACAGCTTGCAAGGTACTTGATAAATATCGTTAAAACTATATAATCATTTTTCTCATAGATATTGATAGGCTTTTTCATCTAAATTGGATTCTATCAGGACACATTTAGAGGAAGGGTTTGTGAATGCCCTGTTGTTAATGGTGTGCAGTATAAAGGAGATGGCTATACTTCATGTGAACGTATGTTCTTGAAATTCTATATCAAAAACATTTTGTGTTCTGGTTTGGAAAAGAAGTCATCTTTGCTTGAATCTTATAACAGCTTATGGACCTGCGAGATGTTCAATGAACCAAGGAGGCTGCTGGTCTGAAACCAAAAAGGGCGTAACGTTCTCCGCTTGTTCGGTTAAGTGACTCATGAGTAATAATGCCATAAAGTATAAAACTTTTCATCCAAGTTACTCATTTTTTCTCCAAATTTTTTTTAATGCAGAACTCGGAGACATCGGGATGTCGTTGCCCTCCAGGCTTTAAAGGAGATGGTCTTAAATGTGAAGGTGAATACTTTTTTCCCCACTAAAATTTCAAAATTCTATCATGATCTTGTATTCTTAAACTGTATCATCTTGTTTATATATATCTACTAGACATTGATGAATGCAAGGAGCAATCAGCTTGTCAATGTGATGGATGCAAGTGTAAGAACAAATGGGGAGACTTTGATTGCGAATGCTCTGGCAATCGTCTCTATATGAAAGAACAAGACACTTGTATCGGTAAATGTCGAAACAAACAAATCAAGATCTAAACTTTATCATATTCTCATTCTGTTTTTTTTTGTGTGTTTCTTCGCAGAGAGAAGCGGATCAAGAATCGGATGGTTCTTTACATTTGTGATCCTAGCTGCAGTTGCAGGTATCTGTGTAGCTGGTTACGTATTCTACAAGTATCGTCTCAGGGTATGTTTTCACACTTTTGCTTCTCTTAACGAATCTTCGTATTCGTCGTCGTCATCATCATGAATCTCGCTAATGATAATTCTAATTTGTGTGTGTGTCAAAACAAAAATGCAGTCTTATATGGATTCAGAAATCATGGCGATTATGTCTCAGTACATGCCATTGGAGAGCCAAAACACAAACGATCCAATGACTGGTGAATCTCAACAGCAACAGCTGAGATTAACTTCTGCAGCTTAAAATTTAATTTCATAATAGAGGATTTGTTGTTGTGTTAACCTCAAGGAAAGCCTTTATAAAGAGCTAAAGAAGAAATTTTCTTTTGTTTTTACTTTTTTATTTTTAAGAAGAAGAAGAAAAAAAGACTTCTTTTTGGCCATTTTCATAATTTTCCCCTACTCTTTTCATTGTTGTAGATAGATAATATGCATAAATGAAACAGACTGATATGTTCGTCGCAAGGAGAAAAACAATTGAAATTGTAACTTGGAAAACTCTCATATCCAAGAAACTTGCAGCTTGTCATATGCATTGTTGTGTTCATGGAGTATATTAACTGTAAATCTCTCTCTTATCTTGTTCTAATCTTTTACAAGAACCGTGAACACAGTTATCAGAGAAAGCTCAACTTCTCGATGATGGTGATTATGTACAATGAGTAGAAGACATCAATATGTATACATATAAACTCTACAATCGCTATTTTGTATTCATTACCATGGAGTGAAACCTTATAAATGAAATATGGATTCTGAATCTCTGAAGAACTGTCGCCTCTATCATGATTATTAGATATGTAACAATGCATACAAAACGCCATATATAAACCAATGCCGGAAAATAAAATAAAATTAAAAGCAGATGAAAATTATAACAAGAATACTATAAGTGCTCTTAAAAGAACCTTAGACTCTTTATCATTATGAAAAGAGGAGTTTTATGGAGAAAAAAAAACCCAAATAATGTGGGATTAAACATTATATTGCTTTCAAGTAAAGTGCAATACAATTAGAGCAGCCAAACTAGATAGACTCTATTTTATAAAGTTTAGATCCTCCACATGGTCTACAAAAGCGTAAACGTTACTACTATTCTCACCAAAACCTTGGATTTCAACACTTTGGAGAATATTACTTTCGGGATTGAAGTAGAAAACGTAAAAACGTTTAGATGTATACATCTCCGACAAAACAATTTCACCTGTATTTGTCATCCCAACGACGAAAAAATTACGTACAACGACTTCATTCTCAGGCAAAGTGATGCAGCTAGATATTTCCAAATATCTTCATTATTATATTTTATTTAATTAATTAAGATTATTCTAAATTTTATAGTTTTAGGGTTTTATGATTTATTATAAATAAGCCGTTTAGGTCTTCTATTGTATTCAGTTGATGATTTGATTAATAAAGAGATTTTTAAAGAGCTTTGTCAAGCCCTGTGAAGAGGATTCACAAACCCTAAGAGCTTTTGTTAAAGCCCTGAGAGGAGGACTCTCAAACCCTAGCTTCCGCTCCATCATTTGGTATCAGAGACGCGTTCCTTTGATTTCTCAATCAAGAACGATTCTGGATGTCATGGTGAGTGATAGTTTCTATCATTTTGTCGAGAGAGAAGAGAACCAAGAGATCTACAGAGAGATCTATGGCGATCCGATCTACGACGTCTATGAAGATGAATTCCTGGTTATGGGGTTTGTTTTCAAAGAAGATGTTTTTGCAAATTTCGTCAGTGCAAAATCCGTTCAGAATCGGATCTGTACAAAGTTTGTACAAAATCATATCTGTCCAGAATTCATGAAGAATCTGCTTTGTGCAAATTTCGGGCGAAATCAGTTTCGTGCAAATTTCGGGCGAAATCAGTTTCGTGCAAATTTCGGGCGAAATCAGTTTCGTGCAAATTCCGGGCGAAATCAAAAGAAGTATGAATTTAAAGATATATTGAAGATTTCAACAACAAAGAACCGCTTCAAGATTCGAGGACGAATCTTCTTCAACCCGGAGAGACTGATGCAGCGAAGAATTGAAGATTCGAGGACGAATCTTTTTTGGCTGGCGAGACTGATGCAGCGAGATATTTGGAATATTTCCAAATATCTTCATTATTATATTTTATTTAATTAATTAAGATTATTCTAAATTTTATAGTTTTAGGGTTTTATGATTTATTATAAATAAGCCGTTTAGGCCTTCTATTGTATTCAGTTGATGATTTGATTAATAAAGAGATTTTTAAAGAGCTTTGTCAAGCCCTGTGAAGAGGATTCACAAACCCTAAGAGCTTTTGTTAAAGCCCTGAGAGGAGGACTCTCAAACCCTAGCTTCCGCTCCATCACAAAGTGTAGACATATTTCGACCATTCCTGTTTCTCGATATCCTCTAGAACCCACACACACAACTCAAGGGTATTGTCATCGCCATCATACTTCCAATCAATCCCACCTAACTTACCCTTATAGTTTATCAATTTAGTACCCCAAATTCCAAATGATTTTCCGTCAATAACCTTAAACTTCTCAGACCTAACATCAAAGCAAACTATAATACTCACACGAGTTGCACTTGCACCAATAAAAGTGAAAACTAAGTAATACAAAACCCCATTAATGCATATCCCTTTACCCCAAGGCTCATGGTGCGCATGGTGGAAGGGACATTGGATCTCTCTCCAACTCATTTCTCCAGTTCCTAATGTCATAATCATATGACGACCATTAGCCATGACCAATACCTTGAATTGCTTGTTAATCGGATCAAACCCTAAAAAGCTTTTTGAGTTTCTGTACCTTCTCTGTTTAGGTAAACTCTGTCCCGTGATAGGATTACATACCGATATATCAGGGAAATAGATCAAACCAGAGGCATAGCTACAAATGTATGGTTTTGTGTCTTTAGAGAGCTTCGTATGAAAATCAGCGGCTACTACCAGAGACGACTTGTCATACGGTTTTTGAGGCTGAGGCAACGAGAAGAAGCACCACTCACCCTCTCGTTCGACCGCGAATAAGAGACGTGGATGAGCGGAGGATCTGGTCAGGAACAACTCGGTGAAATCTGGACGGCGAAGTTCACACGCCCATAGCTTCGAGAGGTTACGAAACCTACCAACTGACTTCGCCGGCAATCTCGAGAATATCTCGATAATGAGATCAGTCGGGAAGGAATCCAAGTTTTCCCTTCTTATCATCGAATTGAAAGAACGTTTATTACCTTGGGACATGGCAAGTTTGTTCGTATTGATTTGCACCGGACGAGAAGAATACCTTGGGACATGGCAAGTTTAATCACAATACCCCTCTTTTTAAATGAAACGACGAAAATACCCCTGAATTTTTTTAAATGAAATATCACTGCCAGTATCCCCTAGTATTATCCAGTATTACACCTGAGTATTACCAGGTGATACCACGCAGAGGGGGTTCGAACCCTGGTTGCGCGAACGCAGGTGACGCGCGTGGAGCTCGCAACCACTGAGCTCACGTGTTTTTCGTTATCCTCTTACTGATTTAATTCTATTTAACATTTACAATCATTCATTAAGGGTAAAATCGACATTTTACCAGAGAAGGAGATTTGTGATTAAAATTTGAGAAGAGTGGTATATGAGGTGAATACCCAGATGAAACCCTATAACAAAGGATGAGCAAGGCAATAGTTACGAGAAAAACAATAATAAGTATGGGTGTCAATTAGGGCCGAAGCCCGAGGGCCGGCCCGGCCCGACCCTGAAAAACATCGGCTAGTGTGTTTTTCGGGCTTAGTCCGATCGGCCTCGGACTAACCCGAAAAGTCCGGAACTTTACATTTTAATTAGTTAGAGATTTTATTTAAACATTTATCTTTCTAAAAATAATAATTTGACATATTTTCTATATATTTCGTGATCCATGTACCATTATCATTCATCCATATTTACTTCATATTTTTAAAATCATTATCTATAGACTTTCAATGATATTTCTATATGATTTATACATGTCAAAACTTAATATTATTTTACTTTTTTTTATCTGTACCTCTTGATGGTGATGAGGATTTAGAAGACGATGAAGGAAATTCTAATCTAAACTCTACTACCTAGATTTGAAGTGTTTTTATTTTATGTTTTATTTGGTAATACAATTTATTTGAATTTTATTTGTTTTTTTGTCAAACTTTTGATTTTAAATTTAATATGATTTGATATAATACATTTCAATTTAGATTTATTTTGATAAATATTTTGCTTTAATTATTCATTTGAGAATTATGAATTTTTGTGTTTGTAAAAAAAAGAACGAAAAAGCCCGAACAGTCCTAGAGCCCTGTCCGGGCCGGGCCGGACCGGGTTTTGGAATATAGACCCGATTTTTTTCTGGGCCAAATTCAAATATATGCGGGTTTCACGGGTTTCGGGCCGGACCTTGCTAGCCCCATTGACATCCCTAATAATAAGGGAGTAGTTAAATTTACAATTTATGGGTTAATTTGCATAATAACCTCACGGTATAAAGTATTTATATAAATAACTATAGTGGTAAACATGTTTAAAAAATGTGTTTCTGAGCAATTTGACTAAACTATTCTCTTGGTTCTTTACTTGACACTATTTTGTAAGACAGCGTGGTATCTTATATAAAACTAGATAAGTATCCGCATATATGTGGATTTGTAATTTAATATTTTATAATCCATAAAAAAAATTATAAATAAAATTAGATCACCCGTGAAAATATATAATACATAAATTTAGAAACAAATTTTACGATAAAATAAATATATACTTTAAAAGAAAATTTTGGTGGAAAGATACAGTGAATAGCTTTGAATACGATTATTAGACTTTTAACTTTTTGATGTGTAATTGACAGGCTACCAAATTATGGTTTGTATAGAGGTGAGAAATTATAATTCTTTTCTTTTTATGATTAATTTCCTTAATTTAAATAGAAAAACTAAGGAATGTTTTTTTTATATATTAATTTTGTCTTTTAGGATAAATTTTATTTTTAAATTTTAGTATTTTTAGTAATTTTACCTTTTAAGATTATGAATCGCTTATTAATTTTTCAGAATTTTAAGGTTTTTTTTAATAATCGATTTTAGATTTTTCCAACTTTGACTTGACACGTGTCGCGATCATGTGAATTAGCAACTTTGAAACAATCACTTTTATATAATAAGAAAATTCTTTATTCTAAACTGAAATATGAATTTAAAAAAAATAAAATTGTGGCTTTTATTCCTTTTGTTTTTATGATTGTTATCTATTATTTAATTTTTATTATTTTAATCTGGAATATGGTTTTCCTTTTTTAAAAACTTTGGTTTTTATTTATAGTTTTTGTTTAGTTTCCTTAATCTAAACATAAATATATTTTTTTACCTTTTAGGATTATGAATTGATTCTAAATTTTACTTATATTGTTAATATCATATGTTAAAAAAATATTGGAAATTTATTAACCACATATTAAACACATATCAAAATCTAATCGATTAACTTAACATGTATCACGATCATGCGATTTAATAACTTTGAAACATTTCAGTTTTATAAAATAAGATAATGTGTCAATGAATATTATAGCATAGTAATATTGTGGTATTTGTTTTTTTTATCACATGCGAAATTATTAATATTGGTGGAGAGAAAATTGTAAATTTACTCCCACGCACTTAAAGTTTCTTTACATAATAAAAAAGATCTATGGTCATTTATCTAAATACTTTGCTCAGTACGGTTATTTTGTGAATGTTCCCTAAATTTATTAGGGAAAAATTCTTTTAATTATATATATATACATGTTTTCAACTTATTATATAAAAAATAATGTTTCAAATATAGTAACTCACCAGATCGTGACACGTGTCAAATTAATCGATAAGATTTTGATACGTGTTTAAGAAATTGTTAATTAGATATTGACACATAATATTAACAATAAAAAAAAATTTAATTTGAAAAGTAAATTAAAGTTAACAAACAAAAATAAAAAAAATAATAATTAATCCAAAAAGCCAAAGTTCAAAAAAGAAAAAAGAAGTTGCGTATAGATTAAAGAAATTGTTTTAAAAAATTAAAGGAAAAAGTAAATAACAAAATATTGTTATATTAAGGAAAAAGACTAAATACCGTTTTCATATTTTAACAAAATAGCTTTAAGATTGAGGAAATTTTTCTTAAACGATAAAGTTTTTTTAAAAAGGTAAAAAATAGTATTTTTAATAAGAATAAGGAAATAAAAATTAGTATAAAGCTGAATATTTCAAAGTTGCTAACTCACCTAATCGCGACACATGTCAAGTCAAAGTTGGAAAAAATTAAATTCGATTAATAAAAATTATAAAATTCGTAAAATTTAATAACCGATTCATAATCTTTTTTTTTTAATAACCGATTCACCAAGTCAAAGTTTTTTTTTCTATTTTTTATTTTAATTTTTTTCACAGGTTATAAAATATTAAATTATAAATCCGCATATACGGGTATTTATCTAATATATATATAATAGATTGATAGGATGTTATTATTTAATATTTTGCAAAATAATCATTTATAATTTAACTCCCAATTAAAAACTTCTGGTACAACACTGTATTTACCCTTGAATTTATTATATGTATACTTTTATTTAGGGGTGAGACGGATTGGATATCCATGAATTTTTGGAAAATTTTGGATATCCTGATCCGTATCTGGAGATTCCGGATATCCGGACTTCGGATATTTAACTAGATATTAAGATATCTGCGGATATCCGTATCCGGATCTGTAAAAATAAAAAATATTAAAATATTTAAAATAATGATAAAATTAAACTTTTATATAATATTTTGTAAAAAAAGTATGTTAATATACAAAAATATTTAAATTTTATTTAAATTATATATATATCTAAATAAAATATAAATTTTAATATATTTAAAAATCCGGATCCGACCCTCGAATATCCAGATTTTCGGAGTGGATCTCGAATAATAGTTTCACCCCTACTTTTATTTTTACATTATTAGATTTCATCTACCCAAAGTAAAAAGTAATGGTCAACGAACTTACTGATCTAGGTGAAAGTTAAACTGATGTGTCAAAAAGGTGAATAACAAAATAAGGTTGCTTGAAGATTGAAGACAACCCGAAATTTTCAAGTTCAAAAAAGTTTTTAACCTTATATCCATATATGGCGATTTCTTGAAGGTTAATATTTACTTTGAGTTCTAGAATTTGATATATCTACAAATTTTTTACCCCCTATTTTCCATAGATTTTAGGGCTAGAGAGAATTTGAATGAATAGAGACATTAAATGCATACACGTACGTGAACTGGTATAAAATCGCATTGTGAATATTTTGGTTTCTTTTTTTTCTTTTTAAATGTATTTTGTGTTTAATTAGTTTTAGTATCATTTTTTGTACTGAAAAGTTAACCAGATACAAAAAACAAAAAAAGTTTCAGACAACAAGGATTATGTTTTAAAAATAGATATTGTATTAATTATTTGAATAACTATAAATAAAATATCAAAATTCCTATATAGGCCGGAAATTTATGTCTACTAATATAACTCCTATCATGCATACTACGTAGCAAATAACACATGTGTGTAAATAACACTGCACAATGGCTGGATTGAAGTTTCAAATCAATTAATATTTACTTCAACATTTTTTTACTTAATTAATATATAAACATATTCTACCGGGTTAATTAAAATGTTAAAATTGACAATTGATTGTGGCTACGACTTGTAAGCGTGCTTAAAAGTTTAAAACCTAGTTGGGAAATGGGAAGATAGATGATTTGACAAAAACAAGACACTGTTTGGTTTCAGAGACTTCCTTTAGCATCAAAACACAAACAAAAGCGAAGCCTCTTGAGTTACTTCAAATAGAGAATATTATTACTCTTTTGCGACTTGTCAGCTTCAGATATTCTCACCTTGTATATATTATTTTCACGGTAAACAATGCCTTAAATAAGAAACCCTGATTGGACTTTTGAGCTGACTCTACTTCACTTTTTGTACCTCTTTATTTTTCAGTCAACATATCTCTCTAACCCTAATCACACATTAACTCTAATCCAGCTCCCTTTTCTTTGTGTTGTCTAAACATCATTTTCACACATCATTGTAATTAGCAGTGGTTAATAAGAATTTTACCGGGTTAGGGTTCTCTAAGAATCTGATGTTTGTAAATTATATCGAACGTAGAATGTGTTTTTTTTTTAATTAGGATATTCCGAATCTTTGGCTTTTAGGTTATGTGGGGAGGGAGTGAGGGTCGGGAAGAGTTTACTATTTGTAACTAAATCGATCACTATATTAATGAAGGTTTTTCATACAAATATGAAAACAACATTATGGATAACATAAAAATATATATATATATTCTTAACAACATCAAATAAGGGTAACATCTATTTCTGCTATAACCTTGTGAGCAAATTGTTCGATCACACCGTAAGAATGTATCTTAATTCTGGAAGAGTATTCGTCTATTTCTATTTTTTCTTTTTCTTTTTCTAATTCTCATTTTTCTTGTTAAATATTTTTTTCATGTTTAGAAACTACGTTCTTTTTTATAAACTACGAATGTTGCATATTGTTACATATTTTTCCATTTTTCCTTGATGAAACTTTAATTATTGGACTGTATTAAATATTATAATATATTATATATGTTTTTTTGTAATAATATATTATATATGTTAAGCTTTTGTTTTGAATCCGAATATAATAATGCGGTCTCCTCCAATAAAAATCATTAAACTAACGGTCCGATCCATATATATTATTTTCATACATGTAGTAGCACTTGACTAATTTCCATTTCTAAGAGATTAGAGAACTATCTATTCTATTTATAATAAAACAGATTTATAAACAAAGAAAGTGATTGACGTCAAAACAAAAAAAAAACAAAACAAAGAAAGTGATCTAATTGGTTTGTTTGGATGTAGACAAAAAAATCTGAAATAGTTTGCTCTTCAATCTCGAGTATTCTTCGATTTGATCTCCAATGAGTACAATTTGTCTGACCTTTATCAAAAATAAAAATATTAAAAAATATACCATGTAGATTGCAATAAAATTTAGAATTAAAAAAATGAAAAGAAGTTGAAGATGTGATCAAGTGTGAAAAGTATTGGAGTAGTCTCTGAATTAATAATGTCGATGCTGGGCATTGACAAGATAACTCTGAAGCTCTCTCAACTTTAAGAACCATCACTTCCTCTGCCACCATTTTCACGTTTACCCACACACACACATATACAAACAAAATTTTGTTAGTCAATTAATATCAACAAACTGTAGTTATAACAAGGCTTTTGGATAGTTGTTCTTTTTGAAGTTTGGTTTAGTTAATACAGTTTATTATTTTGATTCAAGTATATATATAACACTGGTTTGAATGATACCGAATACATCCGGTATACATATATTTGAAACATACTTTACAATTTATAATTTAAAAAATTCAAACTTCGTAACAAATTTGAATTGTTTGAAGTTAAAACCCTTTTGTTTGTCTTTTCCATTTTACCGGTTTAGTTTTCCGATTTTAGTTTTAATATAACAAACCTGAATCCGATTTTTACTTTTTCTTTTTGACAACACACAAATAAAAAGAACGTATAATAACCTATCAACTTAAAAAATAAATTGTACTAATTTATTTTAAATAATTTACAATCTGAATAAGTACTTTTTCATTTTGTATAAATTCAATTTAACCTTTGTTTTTACTTTTACCATCTTTCATTTACCTTTGTTTACATATCAATTGTTCTTTTATATATAAATATATATGCCACTTTACTCTGTTGAAGTCAAGAACATATCAAAAACCCATGCAAGAAGTAGAGAAAGAGCAGAGAGAACAACTTAACTTTGTCTCCTCTTTGTAACTTCTTTCTTCAAAAGCTATACATATGATCTTTGCCTCTTTTCCTACAATGGGTTTTGCATAACTTTCACACAAAAAAACAAAACTCCAAATCCATTTCAGACAAAGAAAATCCCAAAACCCTTTTTACCAAATCTTTCATATATACTTAAAAGCCTAAACAACAAAATGGACACAAATGTGTTCATTAATAACCCATCTTTAACCTTACCTTTCTCTTATACCTTCACAAGTAGCAGCAACAGTAGCACAACGACAAGCACAACCACAGATTCAAGCTCCGGTCAATGGATGGACGGTCGGATTTGGAGCAAGCTACCTCCTCCCCTTCTTGACCGTATCATCGCTTTTCTTCCACCTCCGGCATTTTTCCGGTCACGTTGCGTCTGCAAGAGATTCTACGGTCTACTTTTTTCCAGCGCTTTCCTCGAGACATATCTTCAACTACTTCCTCTCCGACACAACTGTTTCCTCTTCTTCAAACACAAAACTCTGAAAAGCTACATTTACAAGAGAGGTGGAACAAACATTGATGATGGTTTAAATAAAGCTGAAGGCTTTTTGTTTGATCCTAATGAAATCCGATGGTACCGTCTCTCTTTTGCTTATATCCCTTCAGGGTTTTATCCTTCAGGATCATCAGGAGGGTTAGTGAGTTGGGTCTCTGAAGAAGCTGGTCTGAAAACCATTCTCTTATGTAACCCTCTTGTTGGATCCGTGAGTCAATTGCCACCAATTTCAAGGCCAAGGCTTTTCCCTTCGATAGGCCTCTCAGTAACACCAACTTCCATTGATGTTACCGTCGCTGGAGACGATCTCATATCTCCTTACGCCGTGAAAAACCTTTCCTCGGAGAGTTTCCATGTCTATGCTGGCGGATTCTTCTCTCTTTGGGCGATGACTTCTTCTTTGCCAAGGCTTTGTAGCTTGGAATCTGGTAAGATGGTTTACGTGCAAGGCAAGTTTTACTGTATGAACTACAGCCCTTTTAGCGTTTTGTCCTATGAAGTTACCGGAAACCGGTGGATCAAGATTCAAGCTCCGATGAGGAGGTTTCTCCGGTCTCCAAGCTTGTTAGAGAACAAAGGAAGGCTTGTTCTCGTAGCAGCCGTTGAGAAAAGCAAGCTTAACGTTCCCAAGAGCCTTCGGCTTTGGAGTTTGCAACAAGATAACGCCACGTGGGTCGAGATTGAACGGATGCCTCAGCCACTATACACACAGTTTGCAGTGGAAGAAGGCGGAAAAGGATTCGAGTGTGTCGGAAATCAAGAGTTTGTAATGATTGTGTTAAGGACTTCTGTACAGTTGCTGTTTGATATGGTGAGAAAAAGTTGGTTGTGGGTCCCACCGTGTTCTTACTCCGGCGGCAATGTCAGCGGTGGTTCAGACGGAGAGGTGCTGCAGGGTTTTGCTTATGACCCGGTACTTACTACACCGGTTGTTAGTCTTCTTGATCAGTTAACACTTCCATTTCCTGGAGCCTGTTAGTTTTTAGACTTATAGTTAAGAGACTACGTGTCGTTTCCACTTCTGGTGTTAAGACTGCTTGTTGTTTTTCCAATATTCTGTGGCTCTAACTTATTCTTGTGATCCTGTATGTTTGTAGTAAGTTTATATTTCTAATGTCAATGTCTAATCTTTGACAACATATACAGACAGATATCGAATCGTGTACAAACCCAATCCTAAATCCGTCGAAACTCAAAAAACTATAGTCTTCGGAGAAAGGTTTCACTTGAGCAATACCTTGAGAATGAGATGAACTTTGCGGTTCATTATTCTCCTGAGTTCTTCATTGGCCTCCATTCCAATCCTCCTGCAAAAGTAGCATCGATCACAAAAAATCAGTCACGAGGATTAGTCAAAGAGTGAATTTTGAACCAGCCTGTGATCTTGTTTGCTCTTACCCGATTTTGCAACCGCCCTTGCCCACAAGAATCTTGCGTTGGCTAAGTTTAGGAGTGATGAGATGCTGTTCGATCCTCAGAGACCCGTCTCGCTGCTCTCTCCAGTCCACTAGACGGTGCTCTACGCCATATGGGACTTCCTATGGTTTGTTTTCAATCGTGTAATTTGTCATCTTGGAGGCGGAAACAGATACAGAAGATTATACAAGTAGAGGTTATATTATTACCTGATGAACATGGTCTAGTAATCTCTCCCTAACAACTTCAAGAGAGATGTTCTTCATGACTTCTTCACTCATTGTGAATGCATCTTCTTCCCATGGTTTTTTTACTGCCTGATCCATTAAATATTGGCTAAGATCTTTAACTCCAGATCCCTTAAGTCCTGATATCATGAAGTACCTAGGACACCAAACAGAACAAAAAAACCACATTTTTTTCAGTTGCAATTCGAGAGACTTCCCTGTTCATTTTTTTTTAATACCGAGTCAGGTATATCTTATCTACCTTTCATATGCCGGAAGATTTTGGAACTCCTCAGCAACCTTTAACAGATCTTTCTTCCTCTCAACCAAATCAACTTTGTTCATACATAAAATGCGCTTTTGTTTTGGATTTGCTTCCTCTCCCATGTATCTGATCAAGCGTACCACTCTTGAATCCGGACTATATCAATCAAATAGAAAAAATAGACTTCACAAACTACGAATTAAGTTTGAGAAAACTCTATTTCTACTCGCCAATAGCGCAAAACTACAGTCATAGATTCCGGACTGTATCAATCAAACACAATACAGAAGTCAGAAACCGCAAATTAAGTTTGAGGGAACTCTATTTCTACTTGACAATAGCGCAAAACCAGTCATTTAGTCCTTTTTAAAAGAAGGAAATAGATGAGTGTTTCCATCGGTTTACAGTTAATCTCGGTGAGATGCTAGTAAGTCCACCACTAGATGCACCCCTTGATGCTCTTAACTAGACTACTCTTTACGAGATAGCTTTGTCAATAAAAATATGTGAAAGCTGATAAAGTACACAAACGAGCAAATGACTAACCACGTGAGATGCCTATGGACATCAAACATAACAATGAGGACATCAAATAGGTCAACCGAAGTCCAAGCATTTTGCACACGAGCCTTGATGTCTTTGTAACCATATCCGCTTTTCTTCAGCATTAAACCCGGAGTATCGAAGAAACACTGCAAGGTAACACAATACTAAATGTTTCAATCTACAGATGATTGCATTTAACAATAAAATGTTAATCTCAATTACTCCAAAACCATAACGAGTAGTTTATATATACAACAGATATAAGAGAAAACTTACAACTTGTGTATCTCCTTTTGTCAATACTCCCAACACTTCATGGGTCGTCGTGTTGGTCTTCCGCGAAGCAGCTGCAACCTTTGTTCCAACCTGCACATAAACTTATGAAACCGTAAGCAAGATTCTAAAAAAAAATCCAGCAAGCAACGAATTTGTGCATAAACAAATGCCTCAATTGATTCTCAAAGACGAAGCAGAAAAGTAAAAAGGAGGAAATAATCGAACCATGAGATTAGTCAGGGAAGATTTTCCGGCGTTTGGTGGGCCGATGATCCCGACATTAAGCGACTTCTGATCTTCTTCTCTAACCTCACCTTCACCGAGTTCTTCATCAGCTGACTCAAGCGCCGCCTCCAAGAGAGCCTTGGCGAGAATCCTCGACCTATCAATACTATCCTCTTCTTCTTCTTCTTCTTCTTCTTCTTCTTCTGGGATTCTCAATTTACCTTTCTCGGTCTCTCTCGGAAACAACTCTTTCTCTACTCTTGCCCTGTACCCTTTATCCCAACTGGGTTGCTTGGGATTTTCCACGGAATCTCCATGGATATCTTCGATTCCAGGGATTGAGTATTGTCTGCTATCGAAAACGGAGTCGCTGATGGGGCCGTCTTCGTTGACGGAAGTGGGTTCGTCTAGATTCGGCTGCGCCGAATAAAACCGACGGAGAAAGTTGTGAGGCGGATGGGATTTACTACGAGGTGTCGTCGTTCGTGAGATTGAAATCAGTACTCGTAAAGATCTAAAAGCTCTCATTTTAGCAACAATGGCGAAGTAGCGATCGCACACAAAGCACAGATTTTTGACCAAATGTAACAGCAGAGGACTCGAGGGTTTTAGAGGGATCAATTGCACAAAAGCCACTTATTGGGAAAAAATGTTCAGATATGCCACATTCTAATAATTCATTTAGTTTTGATTTTTGTTTAAATCCAAAAACATAGTAAATACTTTAATTATCCTCACACATATATAATATTATCAACCCAACCACAATTCTACCCATTCAAATTGGATGACCCATGAATACCCACCCATTTATCAATTTATCTCATATAATAAAACCTAATTTGACGATTCACTCAAAGTAAAAAAAACTTGTTTCCCGACGATTTCAAAAATAAACACTCTCAAAATTCTCGTTGCCGGCGATTCCTTCCGATATTTGTCCCTCTTCGCCGGCGATTCTCTCCCTCTTCGCAATCCTCTTCCTCATCCGTCGTGTCCTTTCCTCTCCCTCCCCCGTGTCCTTTCCTCTTCCGATTCCTCCGATATATGTTTCCCGTTTCGTCCTCCGTGTCCTTTCCTCCTCCGTCGTGTTGTAATTTGGGTCCTGTAATCTGTGCGCTTCATCCTCCTCAGCCTCGATTCGAGTACGATCTCCGAAACTGGGTTTTCCAATTTTCTACTTGGTTGGTTATGTATTGATTTTGAGCTAGGCAACGGCCATAGAAGATCTCTGCTTGTCTAGATCGAGAAATATATTAGAGAAAACAATAGAATTGGATTTATTTAGTGCCAAATTATGGAGTGAAATCGCATGAATTTGGCAATATTGTTCTTCACGGGAAAAACTAGGATAATATTTTGTTATATATGAATCTAATGTTGGTTTGTGGTTTGGTTGGTCCTCCGAATTCGATTCGTTTTGTTTATTTCAAAGTAATAATTTCGAGGGAAGCTGCTAGGATGGGTGTGAAGCAGGACCTAAGGAGCATCGATGCTTTCCCAAGAGCAGATGATCACTTGCTGCAGAAGACGCAGTCTGGCGTAGTCGGTAATGGATCTCCTTTTCGCTATTATTCGTTATTTGAGTACCCCCTTTTGAATGCGTGGTGTGTGTGTGTTCGCTTATTAACATCTTAAATTTCTCGTTATTGCAGTAGCAATTGTTGGACTCATTATAATGGCTACTTTGTTCTTGCACGAGCTGAGTTACTATCTTAACACGCTTACAATGCATCAAGTACGTATTTATGTTTCCTTTCACAATTATGTGTTGCGATCTGTGAGTTTAGTGAGTTGACATTCTAAACTTTGCTTCAATCTCTATGGATTCTTCTTTCAAATTGATGTTTGATTAAATTTTGTTTTTGGTAGAATTTCGGACAACTGGGACAACTAAGTAATATTTTGTTTGATTAATTTTTGTTTTTTTTTGTAGAATTTCGGATAACTGGGACAACTAAATAATAATGTGTTTAATTAATTTGTGTTCTTGGTAGAATTTTGGACAACTGGGACAACTAAGTAATAATGTGTTTGATTAATTTGTGTGTTTGGTAGAATTTCGGACAACTGGAACAACTAAGTAATACTGTGTTTGATTAATTTGTGTGTTTGATAGAATTTCGGACAACTGGAACAACTAAGTAATACTGTGTTTGAATTTCAGGAAACCGATAATGATACCCAACCAATGCAACCGTATACAGAGGAGACAAAAGACAAGAAAAAGATGGTAAAAAATACAAGAGGGAAAAAGGGGCAAAAAGGCAAGAAGAAACAGAAGATTTAGAGTTTATGGTTTTTGGAAGTCGTTTATGGTTTTTGGAAGTCGACCGTTAGAACTTATTTTAGTATGTTTTTGTTTAATTTGGTTACATATTGGAAATTATTATTTATAAAATTGGAAATTAAGTGTCGATTAAAGAGATGAAAATGTTAAGATTTCTTTATTCCTTTGATTTAAGGTACTTTGAAGTAAAAATAGATTTAGGTACAACTACGTACAACTGATACTAAATACAACTTGGTACAACTGGTATAACTATATAGTTTAAAATTATAATTAAAAAACAAAAAAGAGAGACACGTGCGCCGCAAAAGGGGACATGTGCGCCGTCAATTTTGTACATATTGTCTATACGTGTCCAGTTGTACGAAGTTCCAAATAGTTGTACTTTTGCGAATTTAGAGTTTTTGTAGTTGAACCGTGATATAAATTATTACGTTGTAGTTGTCCACATGATTTTTGAGTTTTAATGGTCATTTAGGAGGTTTTCATAGTACAAGTTGTGCAAAATCATATATTTTGTTTCTTTTCCATCGTAAGATGGTTAATATTATCAATGTGTTCCTTATAGTATAATGTGTATTTGATGTGAAACAAGAATTATTCATGGACAAAATGATTATTTCATGTTATCCATATTTCGTATTATGAAAATCTCCTAAATGACCATTAAAACTCGAAAATCATGTGGACAACTACAATGTAATAATTTATATCACGGTTCAACTACAAAAACTCTAAATTCACAAAAGTACAACTATTTGGAACTTCGTACAACTGGACACGTAGGAACAACTGTGTATAACATAATTTTTTATAATAATTAATTGCCATATTTTGGAATTTTTGGAAAAAAATTAAGGTTTGCAGAGATGCGATTTCATGTGTTTTTGTGTATAACACATGATTTTTTATTTCCCTCAATTTTTATAATCCAGACAAATACAAGCACACAAATACATACGTTTGTGTGGGTGTTCTTCATCGCATCCTGGAAATAAAATAAAATAAAACACACTTACGAATTACACAAAGTGTTCTTCATCGGCTGTCATATATCTCTTAGATGTTGTACCAGTTGTCTTATATCTCTTAATTGTACCATTTGTACCAGTTGTCATATATCTTTTAATTGTACCATTTGTACCAGTTGTCCTATTTCTGGATCCAATCGATTCGGGGATTCTTTCGATTCTAATCTACCTAAGATTCAACACGATTCAACAACTACAATCAAGACATTACCAATGCAAATACCTAATCGTCGCATTAAACGTGATTACCAACCGTATGTGCATACTTAAACAAACAATTTCCATTTCAAATCCCTAAATTTATGGATTCCCCATATGAAGAATTCACTAATAGCAGAGGAGAAGAAACTGATTGCAAGAAGGACGATGCTGGAGGCGACGGCCGGCGAGATGGGCGGATCTGAGCTAAACTTCGGCGTCGGAAAGGAGATGCTCGTCGGGAAAGTAGATGCTCGTCGGAAAGGAGATGTTACGTTTTTTTTTTTTTGTTCTTAGTTTTTTTTTTTTAAATTAAATCAAATATCATGAAGTCAATTATTCATTAAGGTTAAAATGGATATTGCACAATATAAGTGGCAAGGTGATTAAAGCGTGGCATGGATGGTTATTTTTAAAAAAAACGTGGCAAATAAAATGAGAACTCGTTTTAGAGGTTTACTTTTTACGACATTTTTTAGTGGCAGTGGTGAGAAAGTAATGAAATATTACAGATAGCCCCTTATTTGTTTAACAAAATCAATTTCACATCCCTAAACTTTGAAATCGATACATTGAGAGACATTCCCCATTTTGAGTTTCAAATCTAAGTTAATTTTAACCTTTTATCAATGAAGATATTGGATACTCCCTCTGATCCAATTTAGTTGATGTTTAAACAAAAAAAATTATTTTATTTTAATTGATGTTTTATATTTTTAATACAAAATTAAAATTTTTATATTTATTTTTGACCATTTATATTCTACAGTTTTTTTTAGATCAGACCGGAGTATAAGCTAATTTTATTTTTGGCTAAATACTAAACATGATGCAAAAGATTTTGGGTGAATCTGTATTTTATGTTAATTGATAGATAAATTCAGAAGAAAGACATGACCAAATTTCTTCCTCCAAGTCACTCTCCAACGACAAAAAAAAGAAAAGAAAAACTAAACTTTTGAAAAAGCATCCCTGAGATCTCAAAAATAATGCAATGGTAACTAACTCACCTGGCTAGAAATACAACAGATAGATAAATAACTAAAATCAGATCACAGATGCAGCTTCTGAAAATCTGAATGTGAGTGATGAGTTGAAACAAAAGCTCATCACCATCGCCTTCCTTGTAGATTCTTGAAAGGTTTCTTCGAAACACTTTGTTGCCAAAGTCTAAAATGCCATCCGCCCAGCGAGCCTACTCTCTGAGATTCGTCTGTCTATGGCTGCATTTATCGAGTTCATCTGCAACAATTTCAAAAGGAACAAACTCGGTTCTGAGTAAAAGAGTTTGATACTTTATATGAATGGCTACAAAGACTTTTCTTTTTTTATTCCCTGAGACGGTGATTGTGCAAACTTTGCAAAGTTAAGAATATATAAGGAGCTGACCTGGGTTTGAATTCAAACCTGTTGAGTATGATCTTGTGGAACCAATCCCCACATTTTTTTAATACAATACAAGAGAATGAGGAAAATATATAATGAAAAACGAGCAGATACGCATATGTGATTTTCTTCACTGCTTATCGCAAGCTACTAAAGATACCATTCTAAAATCAATGATCAAACATGCTTAGATTTCTTGCCTAAGGGATGGAATTATAAACTGAATTTATGGAGGTACCTCTTAGCACAGAAACAATAGGATCTGGAATAAAAATGGCATAAATGAAGCCTACCGAATGGGTTAGACGTACAAAGCAAACTCTCCTTAACTTTAATAAAAGGTACAGAACTTACCTGGCTGGTTTCATCATGCACCTTGTATTTTGGTAAGGACATTCTTCTTTCCTCCTGCGGTTACAGAGATATGAGTCAGATTGAAAACCAATTGATTTCTTTAATGGCAATTCTTCAAACGACAGTATTATAACATGAATAGGAGGAAACTAACCATAGACATCGCTTCATCATCCCATACAAGATAGACCTCATTAGGCTGAGAGCTAGGAGCTTTATTTGCAATTACAGGAGGTGGACCAATTGAAGGACCGCTGGTGTTTGGACCAGAGGCATACGAATGAGAATTAGTCCCACCCACTGCAACACAGCATAAAAGAGAGATTAAAATTTTGACACGAAACAGATGAATCAAATGTAAGCACTCGATTCTAAGAACATAAGACTGAACCTGCAAAAGAATTGTTAGGCGGATATGCATTCACTGATCCTATGGTGGCATCCGCAGGAGACGGTTGCTGAGCCCCACCAACGGGAAGAGGAGCAGAAAATGGTGAAGCTTGAGAAGGAGTGCTGATATTCACAACAGGGAACAGAGGTTGAGGGACCGGCATCGCAGGTGATGATGAAGGAATCCCAGGAGGAGTGACTCCACTGACTACAGGAGATGATGTTGGCATAGTCATCCCCATACCATGAACAGGAAAAAGTGGTTGTGGTCGATAGCCTAAATGGGCAGCTGGAGGAACTGCTGGATTTTGTGGATACCATTGTTGTGGACGGGAAGGAGGCATAGGCCATCCAGGACCAGGAGGACGCATAGGAGGACCGGGATAATACCTTTTGGCACAAAATTATTTAACATGATCAATAGCAAAATTATATAACGAACTATTACAAAAAGAAAAGATAACATCTGAATATTCTACAAGTCACGGCAATAAAGAGAATATAGTGAAATTAGTACATACATTGGTCGCACAGCACCAGGCACTTGTTGAGGCGGATATACCATGCCATATGGTCTAGGAACTGCACCACCAAGAGGGGCGGAAGGAATTTCAATGTTTGCAACTTTGGCTGGAGACTCTTCCTCTGCAGAAAACATTACTTCAGTTCGAAAGGTACCAAATGCATTAAACCAGCACAATATATCAAATATAATTACTTCAAAAGAGCAAAAACCGCATGCAAAATAAAGACGAATTCATGATCATTAGATGCAATAGATCCATAGCACTTGATGAAGAGACGGACAAAATATCTTGCATTACTTCTCTTGTTCAATGGCAGATAAGTGATAATGTAAACAATACATCTCAGCTCCTTACCTTCTTCTCCGTAGTGAGCAGCCAAGACATCGGGTGGAATCCCTTGCATTCCGTATATTTCAATATCAGTTGAATCTCGACCGGACTTAGCATTAGGAACCCTAGTGGGAAAAATGAAAAAGAATCAAAGTTAGCAGTGTCATGGAATCAGAAGAAGTGGGAACTAAAGAATTGTGCATCTCTGCAGGCCCAAGGAATGAAACTAAAAGGGTTAATCTTTCCCTAAACCCGTCTTCCTCCTTACTTGACCAAACGAAGCAAAGTAAGAAAAAAAATCAAAACTTCAAATTCAATATGCAAACACATTGAACAAAAGAACTTTTCCTAGGAACCCTATCAAGCAAAAGAATGTTTCTTTCCAAAAATTTGCACACAGAGAAGTACAAATTAGAGTTTATGACCAAACTTGTACAAAATTAACCAAACCCATGAAAGAGCTAATGCAACAAAGATTCAAATTTTCTAAATTCCCAAGTAAACATGCAAATTCAACCGATTTAAACCATCAAACAAAAGTAGATTAGGGCATTCAACAGAAGCCGAAAGGTGATCTCTAACACAAAATCATAGAGGCATCATCAATCCTGAGATCCAAATTAAGCTAACACAAAAAAAAAAGAGAAGGAGGGATAAAGAAAAGCGCATACTTTGTAACATTCTCTTTATGAACCTGGAGGACATGAATCACCATGCCGCTAGCTGTAGAGAGCTTCTTGTGGCAGACATGGCACTTGAAGTGTTTGGCTTTCTGGTGCTGCACAAGAATCTTCTCGTCGTCGAACTCTCTGTCGCAGTAATAGCACCACACCTTCTCCGTCGCTCTCTTCTTCTTCTTCCCCATCACTAAACCTTTCTCCTCACTCTATGTTAAATTCACGATTGATCCGCTAAAGACTCTCAAAAATCTGTTGAAACCCCTTCCCTCTCTAGTTCTCGTCTTTGTCTCCTTCCGCTCGCTAGGGTTTCTTCTATTCGCACAAAGCGTTTTCTCGATTTCTTCTGCGATCTCTCCAGATTCTCTGTCGTTTTGTCTTTTATATTATTTTCGGTTACTCTCTTTGTATTTATAGGAAAAGGACCTTTCTTGTGTAATATTGCGTAAAATCCCTAAACTTTAGCTAAATTGTATGTTATCCGTGAAATATGATACAAATAATACATGATAATGCATTTATAACTTAGTTATTATACTGATTAACAGCATCGTCAGGATGGCCGAGTGGTCTAAGGCGCCAGACTCAAGTTCTGGTCCTCGTAAGAGGGCGTGGGTTCAAACCCCACTTCTGACATTTGCATTTTTTTCTCCCTTTTTTCCCCTAAAATCACACGTTAAGGCATGGGCATTCAAGTATCCGTTCGAGTTCGGATCGATTTTTTTGGGTTTTGGGCACCTAAATTTTAGAAGTTAGGATCCATTCGGATAGTTTTTTTTTGGAACGGGTTCGGGTTGGTTTTCGGGTATCCGAAATTTATCTCAATTTTCGAAAAAACTTTAAAAAATGTTTAATTTAAATAAAAGTTAGTTAAATTCTGCAAAAAAAATATAATTTTGACAAATATAACTAAAGTTTTTTGAATATTTCGAGTATTTTGGTTATTTCGGTCTAAACATAACTAATATATTTGGTTTATAATTGTAATTTTGAGTATTTTGGTTATTTCAAAACTATATATACATAGTATATATATATATATATATAATTGTATTTTGTATATTTCGGGCATCTGTTCGGGTTTCAGTTCGGTTCTGGTATCCGAAATATTTTATAAGAGAATCCATTCAGATATTTATAACTATTCGGTACCTTCTGATTCGGTCCAGTTCGATTTTTCGATTCTGAATATTTAGCTCAAGTCTACGTTTTACGCTCTTCTCTGTAAACAAAAGAGCATTTGAATGGCATGTACTATTTGATGGTGTGTATTTTAAAACTTATTGATCTTTTCTCAGGAGTTTTTTTATAGCATATATGTATAGATTTCACAATTTTTTAATCTATATATTTTTCCCACATTCAATAAACAAATTAATTTAAACGTTTAAATGTTATTATGTGATTTATCGTCCTTGAATAAAATAAAGTCTTATATTGGCTCAATGACCTATAAAAACGAATTCATTGTTTTTTAATTTTAACTACAGAATACTTTTAGCTTAAAGCCTTAGAGCTATAGTATATATCATCTATATTAATTAAAAAAAATTGTTAAAAAATAACTTTAGTTTGCATGTGATTTACAATTGTACCGATGTGTCATCACCATATAGTTTATCAAATCATTTATGAAAAAAATGTTTAACTTATTAGAATAATTACATTCATGTCGTCATTCACATTAAACATATGCATAATCATATAAATTTTATTATGAGATTTCATATACAATGTTAAATCAATATTAGTTTCTAAGTTATTTCATTTTCTAAAATAAAAAATTATCTTCGAGTTTTTTTATATCTGAATTATATTGTTTCGTTTCATAGGGTTATTAATTTTATTTTTGAGATTTCTTTTTTTTATTATTGTGACAAATATTATTCTTACAAGTTTCATGTTTACTTGCTCAGTTATTTTTTTTTTTGTGTGGAAAAATCTCTTAGTTATATTTCATTTCATACAAATTTTTGCATATTCAAATTATAATATGAAAGCTAGCATTCATATTATTGTTATGATTATTGAGATATAAAGGGTATAATATAGTTCACACACATGTACTAATTAATGATTATTAAGATATAAATCGTATAATATAGTTTGATGTTAATGGTCTCATCAAAATATATTTTAATTTGATATAGTTTGATGCTAATATAGTTTGATGTTAATGGTTTCATGAAACACACATACTCATGGATATTCATGTGACGAATTTGAAATTCGAATTCAAAATGGTTTAAATTGTTTTGAAATTACCATTTATTTTGCATATTCAAATTCAAATCACATTGAATTTCATATTCAAATATAATCATATGAAATTGCATATTCAAATTCAATTGGTTTAAAATAAAAGCACGTTTCTGTTTAAAACTCTTTTTAGATTTGAATCTCATATTTTCGAAATAAATATATCAGTTTATTGTTTTCTTATTCTTATATATCGACCGGAATGGTGGACTCTTCCGAGTTTGGATGATGTCTCTTTTTTTTTTTTGATAAAAAGCATTCATCAATCACGACAAAATCCCGGCTTTGCTTTGTGTTTCTTTTTTAAACTGGAACTATATTCTAAATTCGTGCATTTACGTGAGATAAAATTTTTTGTAATATATAAAATGTGAAATGAAGAATAACAACTAATTTAAATGTTATTGATTCAAATATGTTTAATTTATAATTTTTTAATTTATAATATATTTAATAAATATATGGCAACATGTTTAATACATGTTTGCCAACATGTTCAATTTATTTTTAAAACTAAAAAGTGTTGGAAACATATTACAAAAATGTTTCTATTTTAATAGTATAGATTTGGTTATTTCACTACAAACATGGGCACTCTCTCATATTCCATCGGCCCCGGGAGTTTTCCCGATGTCATCGGTTTTCTCCAATTTGGATCATCTCTTTTGGAGACTCCCAAAAGAGGAAAGGAATTCAATGTTCCCTTGGATTTTGTGGAATATTTGGAAAGCAAGGAACGACAAGGTATATTCCAATGTGGATAGAAATCCACAAGAGATTCTGCGGATAGCGGAAACAGAAGCACTAACTTGGGAAACGGCACAGTATAGCGAACCAGACATAAATTCCCAACAATTCGTTCATAATGCGGGTCAACAAGATGAAAATAACGGACTGGCATGCTATATTGATGGTTCGTGGAAGGAAACGGATAACTATTCTGGTCTAGGTGTGTTCTGCTTTCAGGAGGGAGTCGAAGGAGTACTTATGGGGTCCCGTAATCTGCGAAGAAGTTTATCCCCGCTGCACGCAGAATTGGAAGCGCTCATCTGGGCGATGCATTGCATGATTGCAAATCAAAAGACGGCGATAGCCTTTGCAACGGACTGCTCAGAGTTGGTGAAGATGGTGTCTACACCCAAGGAGTGGCCGGCTTTTACACTACATTTGGAGGAGTTCAAGAGGAGCAAGGAGGTTTTTACCTTTTTCTCTATCACACACATCCCACGCGCAAGCAACACAGTGGCAGACAAGTTAGCACGAGGTGCTCGCGTCTACCCATCAGATTTCACTTATGTAAACTCGATACCTCCGATTTGGTTCACCGAATCGGAATAGGTATTAAGGCTGTTGACAAAAAAAAAAAAAAAAAAAAGATTTGGTTATTTTAATAGTAACAGTAACAGTAACATGTCAAGTCGGTATTACTTGTGATACCGACTCGACATGTTACTGTTACTCGTTTTAATGCTTCTCAAATAGTTGACTGAGTCCTAAAGTTTGAATACGAATACATTGCACATATAGTTAATGTTATTGCTAATCGTTTTGATGCTTCTCAAATAGTTGATTGAGTATCCTAAAGTTTGGATACAAATACATTTCACATATAGTTAATGTTACTGTTACTCGTTTTTGATGCTTCTCAAATAGTTGACTGAATATACTGGAATTAAGAATATAGTTCCAGTATCCAAACTTTAGGATACTCAGTCAACTATTTAAGAAGCATTAAAACGAGTAACAATATCATTAACTATATGTGCAATGTATTCATATCCAAACTTTAGGATACTCAGTCAACTATTTGAGAAGCATCAAAACGAGTAACAGTAACATTAACTATATGTGCAATGTCTTTGTATCCAAACTTTAGGATACTCAGTCAACTATTTGAGAAGCATCAAAATGAGTAACAATAACATTAACTATATGTGCAATGTATTCGTATTCAAACTTTAGGATACTCAGTCAACTATTTGAGAAACATTAAAACGAGTAACAATATCATTTACTATATGTGCAATGTATTCGTATCCAAACTTTAGGATACTCAGTCAACTATTTGAGAAGCTTGTATCCAAACTTTAAGATACTCAGTCAACTATTTGAGAAGCATCAAAACGAGTAACAATATCATTTACTATATGTGCAATGTATTCGTATCCAAACTTTAGGATACTCAGTCAACTATTTGAGAAGCATTAATACATTGTATGCAATGTTTGGATACGAATACATTGCACATATAGTTAATGTTACTGTTACTCGTTTTGATGCTTCTAAAATAGTTGACTGAGTATCCTAAAGTTTGAATACGAATACATTGCACATATAGTTAATGTTACCGTTAACGTTTTGATGCTTCTCAAATAGTTAACTGAGTATCCTAAAATTTGGATACAAATACATTGCACAAATAGTTAATGTTACTATTACTCGTTTTGATGCTTCTCAAAAAGTTTGGATAGCACATATAGTTAATGTTATTGTTACTCCTTTTAATGCTTCTCAAATAGTTGATTGAGTATCATTATGTTTGGATACAAATACATTGCACATATAGTTACACTTACATGTAAAATTTTGTGGACAGGAATATGGGTAAAAATACTGTGTTCTCATACGAATGCATGCACATATAGGAGTAGCTCAATAATATAAAGTCTAAGTTATCGTTATATGATCGTGAGTATAATGAGCATAAGCAACGGCTCGTGTTGCACGATCCCGGAACCAAATCTTGTGATTTGGTTCTCACAGCCAAGTCTATCGGACTTCATCTTTGTTATTGCCAGAGTTTAATCTCTATTTCCTAACTTGATTGTGTTTCTCTTTCTCTTTTGTTTTCCTTGTATGTACGAATAATGTCATTTCACCATCTGAAAATGGTCAAATTACAGTACATATTATAGCCACAACTCTGGCATTCATTCATTTCCAATTACGAGTCACGAGATCAAAAGCTATAAAGCCAGAGAACCAAAAAAAAAAGAAACACCAAATTACACCCAGCCTAATCGGATATTTTCAAAATGGATCTAACATAAATTTAGAGTATTTTTCATATGTTCCAAAAAAAAGGGAGTAAACATCTCTTGTTCTCATCTTCTCAGTGGCTGTCACTTGTTTAGCTCTTTGGAGGAGGTAGTCTTTCTATCACCCAGCTTGGAGAATCATTTAACCAGAGACCTAAACCGGTTTCTTTGTGCTTAAAATCCGGAGCTTTTTCATTTCTCTACATTGATTTGAGTTATATAAATGATTATTAGGTTGCGGTAAAGATGTGAAAAAGGGATTGATTAAGTCAGGTCAGGCATTTTTACCTTGTTCAATCTGTTGTCCCACCATTTATTCATGTTTTCCACCAAGTCCTTCCATGATTCCTCTCCGCCTTAACATGTTTTACATAAGCAAGATTGTTATACATAAATTCGAGTAGTGTCTTCTGGATCAGAGACGCAATTTTGTTGTCATTCCAATTCGTAGAATACTAAAGATTCATAGGTAAGAGCACTATTTCCTTACCTTTTTGTTGTTTTGGGTATTGTGATCTAACGGGAATATCGAACTTCAAGTCTTTAAGATTAGACAATATCTCAGTCGGAGCGCCGTTGAGCCAAAGCGCTACACTGCCGTATTTCTTTTTGAAATCAGGGTGCTTAGGATGTACCTGTAGAGAGAGGTATCAAGAAAAAAAAAGTGAACTTTGACAAATGTATCACGGAATGTAACAAAAAAAAAACTACTTCGAAAAGTTCAGTTACCGATCCACTCTGTTTGCTTTCGCGGTAATCACACCATTAATCCGGTTTATCAAGAAGATCAACCCAACGATCACTTCGAAAATCTCTTCCTTTTTGAAGGCTTGCTAAGAACAAGAAGACGAATGTTCTTGGTTAGCCATCGGTTTTAGCCAACCCCATAAGCATACATCAGTAAAGAAAAATGAAAAAAAGAAACAGGATTGATGCGCTTAAACACTTACCGGAATGCTTTAGCACATCTTCCTTTTGATCTGATGCTGGCAAAACATTTGGTAGGGATTTAGAACCCTTAATGTAGCGGAGATCACGAGCCATTACCTGAGGTGAAAAGTAACCATGGAAGGTTATGAACAGCATTAAAAAAAAAAAATCCCAATCTAATCTTTAAGGAGCCACTCCAAAACTATAAGAAACAGTTTGTTACTTACATGAACATATGCTTGATCAGGCTTTGCTCCAGAAATTTCACTGACATCTACAAAAATCTGTCCGGTAATATAAACCCGATCGTTTTTCTTCAAATGACAGTTAGCAGTATGAGCTAAATCCCCTTCAAATATTACCGGAATCCTGATGATCAAAAAGAATCAATACAATGTATCAATCCATCATCCTAACAAAACCATTGCAATTTCAACTTCACAACAGCCAAAATCCAGCAAAACTCAGTTCAAGCAGAATGCAGAAATGCTTAAGCAAACGATTCACGAGAATCCAAAGTAATTCTCACAGAAACAAATTAGAGTAAAAAACATTCGAATTTCAAATTCGTTATTACTTAAAAGCTTCGATTTTGCCACAATCCCGAGTTCCAAAACAACAACATGCAAAAAAATCAGAACCTGACCAGAATTTATGAGTTGAATCCGAGTCCGACTCCGATTCGGAAGCAGATGGAGGTCCGTGCGTAATGACGGTGCCTGCCCAGAAACTTCCGTCGGGCTTAGCGTGGAACTGAATGGGTTGGTTCACGTACCCAATCAAATCAGAAGAATTCGCGATTTTGGGTTGGTACGGTATCTCCGTCGGCCTCGGCCACTCCGTAGATTCCTCAGTTCTTCTTCCTCCGCGAGTACTGCTACTACTATTCGTCGCAGAAAAGGTCGAATGACATTTCGGAGACAGAACCCATGATTGTCTCAACAAAGGTCTTATTGATCTTGCAAGAAACTGCATTTTCGCCAAGATTGAAGTTTTAGGGTTTATGGGAGGTTTCTCTGGAGCTTTGACAACCAAAGAGAAGGGCTTTTTTGAACCTTCTTTCGTTACAAAACGTTGTCTTTCGCGTCACAAAATAGCGTTTCCCGGCGTAAAAGTCACCCAGAAACGTCGACGTTTCATGGAAATGTCGTTTGTTTGTATAAATAAGAGTACAGGGCTAATTTTAAAAATCGCAGAATTTGTGTGGGTCATTTTGTAATTTTGTTTTCGTTTAGCTCGTCGTGCGGCGGGAGCGGGAGAGACAACCTGCAAATCGGATTTCTCGAAACCCTAAAAAATCGACGAAAGAGGGAATCTTTGGATTAGAGAAGCTCCGTGTTGATATACTCGAGACGATGAAGAATCACTGGTCTAATTTACACCAGGTCTCTTTCTCTCCGGTTCTCGGCGTTGTCCAATTCTGTCCGATCCCTGATTCTTATCCCCAAACTCGTTGTCTTTTTGCAGATTGCGAGAAACTCCTTCATAGCTACATCCACCGTTTACGCTTCCACCGAATTCAACTTCTCAAACACTTGTCTTCCCGATCGAAGAAGCTTCTGCTATGTAGCAGGAGGTAAATGTGCTTGCTTTTCGCCTTTTTGTGTACAATTGCTGTCTATTTTTCATAGATACATGAAATGGTTTCGCGTTTGCATCGAAACGAGTTTGAAACTGAAAAAAAAATGAGCTTTAGGTTGGGTTATTGCTTATGCAGAGAAAAGACTTTCAATTTTGCTAAAAACACTTTCATTTTTAGATAAATCCGGCTTTGTTGTGTTGAAATCGGAGAAGGAGTTCAACAATGCACTGAGCAAAGCTCAAGGTAAGTAAATAAACAATCCTTGATGATTTGCTTAGCATGATCAAAGCCTGCTTTATCTTCTCTTGATGTATCCATTTTTCAGATGGATCTTTGCCGTCAGTTTTCTATTTCACTGCCGCCTGGTGTGGACCTTGTAAGTTAGTTCCCTGAAAGCAAGTTTGGCTCTGGATAATTAGTCTTTGGAGTGTCTTGCTTTATTGATTCGTGTATTAGTGATTTGAGTTTAGGCAGGCTTATCGCTCCTGTAATATTGGAGCTCAGTAAGAAATATCCCGATGTAACAACATATAAGGTCGACATTGACGAGGTATGTCTCTACAAGGCCATCGTAAGACCTAAGCCACCATTTTCTATGGTTTTTGTTTTGTGATTAGAAGCTTTTGAAGTATCTGCTATCCAAAGCCTTTTTCATTGGGTGTATAGAACCAAATGAATATCTTAACTGATAGAAAGTCTTGAGGTATAAACAAAGATTGCTACACTCTACTTGCTGTAACTGGTTACTGATGTTACATCCTTAAAAGTAACATAAGTCACTGAGTAGAGAAATAATTTCACACATGTATAAGCTCTTTCTTTGTATCCCATCTTCTTATAAGTATCACTGTAAGTTTCATTGATTAAAATATCTCTTCTTGCATATTTGTAGGGCGGTCTTTCAAATGCTCTTGGGAAGTTAAATGTCTCTGCTGTGGTAACATCCTCTGTTTCCTTTCAAAGATTACTCTACATTCTAGGATCAAGCATGAATTAGTTTTGAGTCTACATCAGCTCTATAATGTTATCCACTTTTTGAGATGTGCGTTACGATGATTGATGAATGCAGCCAACACTGCAATTCTTCAAAGGCGGCGTGAAGAAAGCAGAGATTGTAGGCGTAGATGTCATGAAGCTGAGGAGTGTCATGGAACATCTCTACAAGTGAGAGAGGGACTGTGATTTCTTTTACTTTTTTTTCGTTTACTTGTTGGTAAAATCCTTTCTACACTACTCTGCGATTACGATTACTAAAAGGAAACAAAAACTTGATACTCAACAGCATTTATTTATCGATGTACATAATTTGTGGTTTTATCAAATATAGGTTTGAGTTGTGATTATTTTGTGCGTTTGCTTTAAGTTTTGGGCTTCGCCAGATTCTTCCATTCTCGTGTTCCTGCGATTGATAAGGGTGTTTTGGTCTCTGTTCGAGTGTCTTATGAAATTATAAAAACTGGATTAAAATAGAAGAATCTTGTTCGAGTTGTTTTTATTTGTTACTTTTCATGCAAAGTTACGTTAAGTTTTTTAGAGGAAAAAACAAAAAAACGTAAAGTGTTTTAATCGAGAATTTCTTCTTTTCAATTTAGTTTGGTTACATTTTACTTGGATATAGGAGAGAACGTGCACGTCGAATGTATTTCTTTTTGTTAGTGTCTTGCAAGTTGCAATGAAAGTGGAGATAATTTAACACTAATATATGTAAAGTAGAATTGAAGATACATAAATTTTGACATAGTATCAAAGTTTAGTAAGCCCAAATGAATATAACCATTTTAAAACGAAAAAAAGAAGAAGTGGAATTGGTCTGATATGAATAAACCAATCGAATTATTATATGGAAAGAACATGCTAGAATGTCTTATATTAAAAGTGAAGATAATTCAGTGTATATAAAGGATACGAGTGTGTATATTGCTATTTGTTACGAATTGCCAAAACTTTTTTTTTATTTTAAAAAACCATAATTTCTAACGTTTTGTTTTATGCTAGTTCTCTCGTTTGGTTTAATTGAAACTAGATTCTAAATCTGCGTTTTATGCAGGATTTTTTTTTGTAATATATAAAATATGGAACAGGAATCAAAACTAATTTAAGTGTTATTGATTTAAATATATTTAATTTTTAAGTTTATAATAAATTTAATAAATGCTTGGCAACATATTTAATACATGTTTGACAACAAATCTAATTTATTTTTTTTTAAATAAAGGGTGTTTGGAAACATATTCCAAAAATACTTATGTTTTAATAGTGTAGACTATGATTTAATCCGCACTAGCTATATAGTGCGGGATAATTTTTTCTTAAATTTTTTTTTTGAAATTTAAGAAGAAGAAAATTTATCTAAATTTTATAATATGTATAACTAATGATTATATATATAACTGTCTACTTAACCCGTTTTGCAATGAACTAAAATATTATTCGGATTAACCCGTAAAAAGTTATAATCTTGAAAACATAACTATAATATGCACCGGTTAATGACTATAGTTTTTGTGGTAGTTCCACAAACTCTTAAAAAATCAATTTTCTCGTGTCTGACTATTTATAAAATTAATAAAATATTTTCAAACTTTTGTTTTAATATATGTTAAAATATAATATAATCATCATAGTGAAAAATATTGGAAGGTCTCGAATTTGTTTTTTTGAATATGTATGGATTGATTATTATTTAATAATATCATAATAATTAAGAAACTAAATACTAAACAACCTCTTTAAAGGGAAATGAATAAATTTTATATTCTCATCAATAATTTAAAAAATAATTATATCCTTTTTATTTCAATTATTTTTTCTTATTTGTAATATGTAATAACTTATAAAATAAAGTTCATTTTCCTAAATGACTTCTTAAATAATAATATAGAATTAATAGTTGGAATTGGTCCGAGATGAATGAACTAACATACTCATTATTTTGAAACGATGTGTTAGAATGTTTCACATTAAAAGTATATAATTTAACACTAGTGTATATAAAAGATACAATGTTTGTACTCATTGCCAAAAAAAAAATTTGATAATTTTGTAACATATTTGTTTTTTCGTTTTTTAGGTTAGCTTTCTCGATTTGGTTTAATTAAAACTGGTACAGTACTAAAAGCCCAAAAGAAAATTAGATTAACTCTAATTCATAACTGGGAATTTTTTGTAATAAATTAAATAATGGTATGAACTGTGTTACAAATACATTCTACATTGTTAATGAAATAAACCAAATCTCTATAATATTATTTAAGAAGACGTTTTTAAAAATGAACTTTATTTTGTAAGTTATTATATAAAATGCCATTAAAAATAACAAAGAATAATTGAAATATGAAAGAATATAATAATCTTTTAAAATTACTGATTAGAATATGGAAATTATATATTTTACATTAAAGAGGTTATTTATTATTTAATTTCTTAATTATTTTTAATAATATATATTTTAAAATAATAATCGATTCATATATATTTAAAATCTTGCTGTATTTTTATTATAATTTATTATATTTTATTTGAATATATATCAAAACAAAAGTTGAAAAATATTTTACTAATTTTATAAAAAGTTAGACACACGAAAACTATTTTAAAAGTTCGTAAACTAACCACAAAAACTAGAGTCATTTAACGGCGTATATTAGAGTTATGTTTTCAAAATTATACGTTTTTACGAGTTAGCTCGAATAATATTTTAATTCACTGCAAAACGGGTTGAATAGACAAATTATTACAAATTGACAGCTTTATTTATAATCATTAGTTAGTTATATTGTAAAATTTAGATAAAACCAATTTTTTTAAATTTAAAAATAATTTCTTTTAAAAAATTACTCCACGCTATAATTAGCGCGGGTTAAATCTTAGTAAAAATAACATTTGGTTTATTTGTACTCATTAAGCAAATTGGTACACTACTAAAAGCCCATTGGATCAAACAGAGTCGGGCTGGTCTTAAGAAGGCGCATGTGATCTTCTCGATTAAATTAAAATAAAAAGGACACGATGATAGTGGGGACCTCGAATTTGGCTCAACCGGAATCGAGATTAAACCGAAAAATACACTTGTAAAAATTGATAAGAAAACACAACAAAAATACAAAGGGAGTTAGATAATGAGTAGGACCGGATTTGACCGGTATAGTACACTCTGTTTTTACAGCTTCATACGGAGACTACCAATCATTAATGAATGAGAACATATTATATACAAAACTCTTATTTCTATCCTTTTATTTTTGTCCTTCTTCTCTTTGTATCGCAATTCGGTCGTACCAAAATACAGAGAAACAACAACACAAAATATAAATTCTACAAGTAGAAAAATACAAAAACTCAAAGATAACAGTAGTCTTTTCATATGTGATAAATTCTTAAAAAACGGTGTTTTCTAACATTATTTTTTGTCTTTCTTCTCTTTGTATCGCAATTGAATCTTACCAAAATATAGAGAAACAACAACACCAAATACAAATTATAAAAAGGGAAAATACAAAGGTAACAATAGTCTTTTCACATGTGATAAAACCCATATTTTTTTAAGTCTAAACAGCGTTTTCTAACATCCGTTCGACAGATTAACGGAGTTGACGAAATTGGTGTTAAACCTACGAATTTTAAAAATCCGAGTATTAAAATAGGTGCGATAGTTAGTCAGTATATTTTCCGAGGAGCCAAAATAATTCATATATTTTTTCCAAATTTTATATAATTCGTGAATTTTTAAAGTTTTTTCCCTTTTTGTTTTAGCTCAATCTCTTTTCTAGTTGCATCTAGAGCTAGGTAGCACGGAAACTTCGCCGAAGATCCGTTTTCTGCTTCCGAATTGGAATTGGAATTGGAATCGGAAGCTCTCATAAGCTTTTGGAAGCTCGCTTCCATAGCGCTTCCAAAAAATCATTTCAAAAATGTGTTTGAAACTTACGCTTCTGTTTTAAAAACATGGTATGGTAAAAAGGTATGAATGGTAAAGTTATTTTTGATATGTTTTTCATTTTATTAAAAAAAAACAAAAACTAATATAGTATAGTGACATTTGTAAATACTAATTTATGTATTTTATACTAATCATATGTGAAATGTTGGAAGTGGTCAACTTTAGTTAAATGTTGGAAGATTTGAGTTTGATGATCTTTCTTTCGACAACTAAGAGTTTGAGACAAGTTTATTTGATGGATAAGAAAACTGAGAATGAAGATGGTGACTTATATTTTTAATATTGGATCATATTATTTTTAATTATTTTAAGTTTATTGTGTAATATGGATGGATTTAATTTGTGCTATTCATAACTTGTTTTTAAAAAATAAAAATAGAATGATGTTTAGTTATATATATATACGCTTCCAACACGTACATGTTTCCTAATTTTTTTTTAAAAGCCACTTCTCTGTTTCTATACACTTCTGCTTTCGCGTACCCGTTTTCGATTCCTGGTAACATAGATCTAGAGCAAATAATATAAGTATCATTTTTAATAATGAAAAAGGAAAATAAATGGGACGAGAGAGAGAGGGAGGTGGGGAATGGTCAAAGGAGAAGGACAATGATTTGTCCCTCTTTGTTTCTTCAGTACTTTTATCTCAGTCTCCTTTTATTTTCCAATTCTCATCTCTAAAATTTTCATTTTTTTTTGCTATTCATAGGAAAAACACAATCCATATTTATATGCTTAAACAGAAAACGATAGCTAAAAGTATGTGATAAAAGTTATATACAATTAAGTAATTACCAATTGTGAAGCTGAAATACTAATCTAAAAAGTTGAATTCCTTAACTTTTGAGTAGTTGAGTTATAATGATCTTTCAATTCGGTGAAACTTATCATACATATGTTAAAAGAAAAGTTGACAACTTAGGATCTTTCAAAATGTTCTATTTGGTTAAATTACAGCATCTTTTTTGTTTTCATATATATATAATATTAGCGCAACTAAGATTGAAGATACCATCCTATGTGTTGTCATATCAAATATGATTATGTCATTCCACAAATATATTTGATAAAAGAATTATACACTCAGTTTGTCTTCTGCTTGATTGTGATATACTTATTGCAAGGGTTTGTCATGCATACACTTTTAGGAATGGAAACGAATATGATGTTATGAAATTTCGGGATATCCAAAACTGATTTACAAGTTTACGAATTTGGATATGTGGTTTTTGGAAATCTCCAGTATAGATAGATATTTGTCAAAAAATCAAGATTAAATATGCAAAAACAATTAATATGATATATTAAAAAAAAAAAATATTATATGTATATTTATATATAAGAGAATCATATAAAAACTGCAATCAATATTTATACTATTCTTTTATTAGTAACAAACTAGTTCCATATATCTAAATTACATTAAAATAAAGATATATAAATCCGGATTCAATCTGAAAAGATTCGATTTTTTTGGATATCCAAATTTTGAATTGGAACTCAATTTTGAGATAATAATTGTGTATACATCCGGAATTTATGGATTAAGAATTTTGAGATAATAATTTTGAATTGGAACTCAATTCACATACTACCGGATGTATTTGACTAAGAAACATAAAAACTAATGGATTTTTTCGAAGATAAATCACTTTACTTAATTTTTTTTTTAGAATAAAGTCCATCAAAATTAACTGCTTTCGTCAATTAAGTTTAAAAATATGTTGATGAATTTCTTTAAATTCACTGCAGTTTCTGATAATTACTTCAAGAACACAGTCACCATATGAACCTTTGAACTCTATAAATCAAGAAGACAAAACAAGATCGGTAGGAGGTCCTAAGAGGCCAAAAGGACTGACAAGTGTTTTCAATAATGAGAGTGATCTTTTGGAGCAGTGAGTCAGATCCATCAAATGGAGAAGACTATTTTCTCTCTCTTCTTTCTCTCTCTCTCTTCTCTCAATTTCAATCTCAAAGAAGGTCCCATCTAAAGAAAGGCTAATAGATTGCCAGATTCTGCAGGGAGTAAATTGGCCAGCTAGTTTTTCTTTCTTTGGCCTCTCTGCACCTCCACCTTCATCATTTTCAACCCTCTTTTTTTTCTTCCTAATATTACTATTGTTAGGGTTATTATTTACCTCAATAAAAAGAAGACAAATTAGTTCTTGCAATGACTTATGGGATATTTATAAAAACATGTGATTTTCTTAAGCAAATTCTTATGGAAATATGGACTTTTATTTTTCTTTTTGTTGAAATGTGAAATTTATTGTTTTCTTTGTTTCAAAATATAGATATTTTCAAAATATAATGCATACAAATAATAAAAATATTTAATTCAAAACATTTAAAAGCGAAGATCAAATACATTCACTCTTGTTAGATTCCAAAATTTTAATGGAGTACCCTTTATTAAATGATGTTTTTTGTTTAGGAAACATAAAAAAATTTTAGTTTGCGTACTTTTAACCTAAACATCTTATATTTTTAAATATAGGAAGTAATTAACAAAAAAACTAATATTTATAAGGGATTAGGAAAAACTAGAATTTTTGAGGGTATAGCATGACTATATGTAAAAACAGAGCACAATTTAAATGGTTTGGTAAATTAGAGTCGGAAGAGAGCACAAATGATATTCTAGCGCACGAGGATCTTGGTGTTTCTTTTGTCATGATTGTGATACAAAGACAGAATAAGGATGTTGATGAAGTTTTTTCGTAGCTATAACCTATGAATCCAAATAGATATTTTATTACAAAATATAAAAGTACTTGAATTTACAAAATTTCGTGGTTTAATAATATCTTAGAGCATGTTCAATGGGGGTTCTAAATAGAAGAGTTCTAAAAAATTATAATGATATATAATTGATAAATATTGGAGATGTTCTAAAAAGAAGAGAGAAGGGTTCTAAAGTTAGAACTTTTAGATACAGATTCTAAAAATTAACATACAAAATGTTGGGGTTCTAAAAAGTGAGGTTCTAAAAATTTTAGATACCCATTTTTAGAACCTCACCATTGGACATGCTCTTAGAGAGACGGTTATTCCATAATTAACTCTTGATTTTAATAGGATAATTGTATTTGGTAGGACGGCATATACAATAATCAATGAAAACCTATCATTTGATAATATCGATCCAACTTATAAGGTAAAACAGCCAAATAACCAAATACTAGGTGATAACATGTACCTTGTGCGAGGTGAAAGTTGTCCAAGTTTTTTTTATTGGAATATACAAATATTATTTATATGAATATAATTACAAAATATTAGCTTATATTTGCAACTACAAAACTGTGTGTTGATTACATAATTACGAATAATAGTTACAATTGTATTTGTATTTTCTTACGATATTAATCTATTCATAATATTTGAACGTTTCGATATAATTACTTTTAACATTGGCCAATTCTCAAAAATACCATTAAAATAAGTTTTCGTTCTAAATATATTATCACTAGTTTTTTCTTTCTAAAACTACCACAAACATTGATTTTTTTCCACAAATACCCAAAAACTAAAACTAAACTTTTAACCCTCAAAACTAAACCCTAAACCCAAAATAGTGAACCCAAACCCAAAAAATAAAATTTATAAACCTTTAAAACTCATTTTTAGTGTTTGTGAGATTTGTGAAAAAGTCATTTATTGGTAGTTTTGGGGAAAAACATTAGTGATGGTATATTTGGAACAAAAACTCATTTTTAGTGGTATTTTAAAGAATTTCTCTTAAATATTTATAATATTTATATTTTTTATTTAATTATACTACTCAATCAAAGAACTATATTAAATCGAAGAATAATCTTATGATTTCTTATCATTTTGGTCATTTTTATAATAAGTTTATGAACTACCATATATCTTATGTGGGACTTTCAAAGACACATATTTCTTCAACTTTGAGTAATTTATGTTTGATTTTAAAAATTCAAATTATAACACGTGTGAAAATATGTAGATTTTTTATTATATGGATGATGTGATGATTTAGTTTTTTTTTTTACAAAATAAGATCAAATATATATTAGAGAAATGAATATAGTGTTTAAAGAAATAATTAATATGATATATTAGATTTACAATAAATATTTTGGTAGAAAATAGAAAATATAAGTTATCTTTAAAAATTAAATGTTGAATATTAAATAACTAATTGGTATAAACTATTTTCTAACCAAATTAATGTGAGTGTCATAAATTGTAAATAGTCTAGTTATTTATGTCTATTTTTCTTTTTCTTTTAGAAACTCTCTTATGATGACACATCAGCATGAAAATATTATAAATCACATGTCAATGTAAGATTTGTTTTTAACAATGCTTCTCATTTCTCAATTAATATATAAGAGATTTATGCATCAACATAAATTCATCTATTTTCAACCAACAAAAAACATAAAATGATCTATTTTCTCGATCATCAAAGTAAAACCAATGGTCTAAAATCTATTTGGTTAACAAATATTATTATTGTTGTAAATATTTAAAAATAATTTATTAGTACATGCACATAAATGGTTAATATATTCTGAAAAACAAATTTTAACATGTTATATCTCAAATATATTCTATGTATATCTTGAATAAATAACAAATGATATATATAAGTCTCATAGACTCATGCCATATGCTTATGAAGTAATATTTTATTTTTAATTGACACCAAAACACCATATTCATGAGATTTGCGGGATATGGTTTCTGAAATAATTTTTCAAGTCTCGCAATATGCATTTTTTTATTGCTTACATCAATCCCTTTTTATTTCCGTTTGCAATTGTTCTCCTTGGAATAAGTTTGCTTTCTTCTTCAAATCTTTTTGTATCTCTTTATTGTGTCTCAAAAACAGGGTTTTTTTTTTAATTTATAACTAAGGTGGATAGTCATTGTCATGTGCATAGAGGGGACATCCTAAGAAAACTCAATAAAATAAAATAAAATACTTTGAATTGCTCATTTTTTTGTATTTATTTTACTATATATTTTTTGTAAAATAATTATATGGGCCCATTAGAGAGTGAAGCCTACGCATTACAAAGATATCGACATCATGTAGGTTCCATTTACATAAATGATTGAGTAAATGGTCAAAAGCTTCAATCATACCATATGCCATAACTCTTTCTCTCTTTCTTTTTTCATGGAACAAATATTCCAAATGAAACTCATTGCTTTAATTATTTTATAATCAAAACCCTATTACTGTTATAAAGATTCGATTTAACAAGTGTGCGATTTTTGCGGAAATAATCAGGTTGATACGTCGACATTCAATATCGTGATTTTTATCTTTAACTTCGTCAGCTTGTACCTTCTGCTGATTAAAGCCCCAATTTAAGTACCAAAGATGAAAAAACCAATATATTTTAACATAGAAAAAATTAAGATAAAAATAAATTATATCAAATTTCCACATAATTATATATAAAGAAGAAATAATAAAATATGTAAATATTATTTGGAAACATGTATTTGACTTGTCAATTGTTTGAGGCTTAATGTGGTAATTATTACTAGAAGCCATCATATTGAAGATATGGGGAGTTCGAAACTAACTTACATAATCATTTTTGTTTGAAATTCACTAACTGATAAAACAAAAATAAATTTTGTTTGATCACCAAATTTTCAGAATTGGTTATGGTAATACTTTATTCAAAGTTGTTAATTGTGAGATTAATTTAGAAAATGTTCCCAACAAATCAAATACACCACCGATATACAAAGTAAAATTGTTCCAAAATTTAAAACACTCACTATTATTTTCATATTTTAGAGTCGATCATAACGTAGAAACAAACCAATTTCAAAAGATTGGTATTATTCCAAGCCTCTAACACTTCATTATAACTAGATTAAGTGATATTTACAAACTCACTTAATCAGATTAATTCGGCGTCAAGATAAGGTTCTTGATTCGACAGTTATCAATTAATTCTTAGTATCTTATGGAACGACATATTCCAATTTCCAACACACATAATCTTATCTCCTTGAGCACACCTACTTACTTACAAAAAACGAAAAATCCAAGCTTTGCTTCTGTTTAAAACTATTTTAGCTAGTTTAATTATTATTTTTTTGAATAACTTTGAGGATTTAGGCCGAAGTCCGTACATCTCCATAGGTCCGGATCAGTTTTTAATATTTTTATTCATTCCAACTACCAATCGATTTTGTGACCTTTTGGATTACTCCATAATACTTTTTTAGTCGAGCTATGGACTTCTAGTTTAGCTAGTTTAATTGAGATCCTTAAACATGTATTTATATACTCATCCATGTTCTATCTCCAAGATTTACCCTTGATAAGATATGTGAGATTTATGTACTAGTTTCTTAATTTCTATTTAATACGAAGTATTTTAAAATTTTGAGTATTTGAAATCTTCTTTGATGACTGCATGTCACATCAGCTTTACCTCCATAACATTTTTACACGTGCATATCCTTATTCATGTTTTCCACTGCATTAGTTCTTATGCCCTCATCGGAGAGTTGTTGCTTTCGTGGAATAGATGCATGTTATATATATATGTTGAAGAAATTAATAATTCATAATCTAGAGAAAATATATTAGAGATCAGACAAATCCTACATCACAATTTTGGGAATTTAACAAAGCCTCTTTTGGCATACTTTATTTTATTTGTTATTGGTTTTATTTCTTTCCGCTTTCCGCGACAACGACCAAAAAAAAAAAATTGGCGTCGACATTAATGTTAAAATTGTTATAACGTATACATATATGAATATTAGCTTAAATAAATAATATTTATGTTGATATTTTTTCGGCGATAGAGAAAGAGATCTTAGTGGACTGCAGCTAAAGGCTATATGACACACACACCTTATTGTTTCCTATCTGTCCGACTACCTCGAACCTCTTGTGCCAGCTTGAACAGTTGAACCTATCTGTCCAGGTGATACGTATCCAATTAATATCATATAAATATATAGAAATGTATTAGTGTATGGAATCATGGCGGTCAATACTCAAAAGTGTGTTTTTATGGGATTGAAATCAGTTATTTTTGAAGGAGATTGTAAAGTGATTCGATACTCTGAAGTTAAGAATCTCTGTAAAGATATCACCATATGAAACTCCAAGTTTCGAAGAAGTTCATGTACACATGTGTTATCCGAGATCTTATAATCAAGTAACACATTGTCTAGCGTGTAAAGGAGTGATTGTATTTCCTTATATGAAAAGATATCGATTGTAAATGCAGTAGAAAAGCCCTAATAATCCTCTGTATAAATAGGTCGTCTCAATATTAATACAAAACACATTCTCTCAATAACTTCTATATGGTATCAGAGCCAGATACCTAGACCTCAATTTTTTTTTTTTCCTTTCAGTCGCCACCCTCTTTGTTCAAATCTCTCCGTCTTTCGTCTCTCTCATATCTCTCTTCTTCTCCACCTCTCGTCTTCTCTATGTCGACCTCTGAACAATCAAACCCGGCTGTTGCAACCTCTGCCGAGACAGTATCCCTTGCACCAACATCTCTTCTCAATATCAACATGACGAACATCACCAAACTAACGACCTCCACCTACTTGATGTGGAGCCGTCAAGTTCACGCCCTTGTTGATGGCTACGATCTGGCCGCTCATCTCGATGAATCTGCTCCCAAACCACCTGCAACAATCACCACATCAGACACCACAACTGCAAATCCTGCGTACACTCTTTGGAAGCGACAAGACAATCTTCTATACAGTGCGTTACTTGGTGTTATTTCTACTCCTATCCAAGCTCTTCTCTCTCGTGCATCCACCGCTGCGGACATCTGGGATACGTTAGCATCTACATATGCAAAACCCAGCAGAGGACACAAGCAATAACTCACTCACCAACTCAAACTGTGGACCAAAGGGACTCGGTCAATTGATGAATACATCCAAGGGCTGACAACTCGCTTTGATCAGCTCGCTCTTCTCGGCAAGATCATTGATCATGAGGATCAAGTGGACTACATTCTACAGGGTCTCCCTGAAGAATACAAAGCAGTCATTGATCAAACAGAGAGTCGTGATGTTCCACCTACAATTCCCGAACTTCATGAGAAGCTCCTCAATTTTGAGGCCAAGTTGCTGACATCCTCTCCAGCGTCTCAAGTCCCATCTTTTCCCATCACTGCCAACTACACCAACAACCGCAATAAGCCACAACAACACAAGGGTAACCAGAGACCAAACCAGATATGGAACAACAATCGCAACAGCGATCAAAACCGGAGCTATCGGCCTTACCTTGGGAAGTGCCAATTGTGTGGTACCCAAGGACACTCAGCCAAACGATGTCCTCAGCTTCACGCTGGCGCCTCGTCTTCTCGAGGCCTGCTCCCCACTCCCTCAGCACCTCACGCACATTGGCTTCCTCGCGCCAACGTTGCTACCACAACAAACAACAACCCTTGGATCCTTGATACTGGTGCTACACACCATATCACTTCGGATCTAGCAAATCTGTCGCTGCACCAACCTTACAACGGCGGTGAAGAGGTGCTCATTGGTGACGGATCTGGCCTCTCCATCTCCCATACGGGTTTCACTTCTCTTCCTTCAAATTCTAAACCGCTATCTCTCACAAATGTTCTATACGTTCCAGAGATTCACAAGAATCTCATATCGGTCTATCGTCTTTGCAATGATAATCACGCCTCCATTGAATTTTTTCCCACCCACTTTCAGGTGAAGGATCTCAGCTCGGGGGCCCCGTTACTCTAAGGCCGTTCTAATGAGGAACTCTACGAGTGGCCAATCCCAAAGGCAGCAGCAATGTCATACTTCGCAACTCCAACAGTGAAGGCTTCGGTCACAGATTGGCACTCACGGCTGGGACACCCCTCTTTTCCGATTCTCAAAAATATTATCTCAAGCTTTTCTTTACCGATTTCTGCATCCTTATCAAAACCTCTATCTTGCGTTGATTGCCTTTTGAATAAAAGTCACAAACTCTCTTTCTCTCAAACATCAATTTTCTCCTCTCGTCCACTTCAATACCTCTTCAGAGATCTCTGGATTTCCCCCATAATCTCAGTTGATCATTACAAATATTATTTGATCATTGTAGATCACTTCACGCGATACACGTGGTTTTACCCGCTTCAACTGAAGTCTCATGTGAAAGAGACATTTATCAAATTCAAAGCCCTCTCAGAAAACAAATTTCAAACAACAATTGGAACCTTGTTTTCTGACAATGGCGGAGAATTCATCGCGTTACGAGAATTCCTTGCTTCATCTGGAATTACTCATCTCACCTCTCCTCCTCACACTCCTGAACACAACGGTATGTCTGAACGTCGTCACAGACACATCGTTGAAACAGGCCTGTCCCTACTTCACCACGCAAAAATGCCAAACACCTATTGGTCTTACGCCTTCTCCACTGCAGTATATCTCATAAACAGACTTCCTACTCCTGCTCTCCAACTCTCCTCACCGTACACTCTTCTCTTTGGAAACGAACCAAACTACACAAAACTCAAAATCTTTGGTTGCCTTTGCTTTCCATGGCTAAGACCATATCGATCCAACAAACTTGAAACTCGTTCCAGCCCATGTGTCTTCTTGGGATACTCTTTGAGCCAAAGTGCATACATTTGCTTAGATCCAACCTCTGGCAGGATATATGTCTCCCGCCATGTTCGATTTGACGAGACGCAATTTCCCTTTGAATCGCTAATTCCGTCAACATCTGTGACCGCAGCTGACAATGGCAATTGGACACCACCAGTATCTCTCCTCCAATCAGCGACACCACCACTCGTAGACTCCTCCTCCGCGGCGCCCCTAGGCTCGGATCTTTCACCACCATCGACGAATGACGACAACGCTCCGCCACACGCAGTTCCGTCACAGTCGCAGTCGGCCACTCCCTCATCACCACCCTCGCCAGCTCCCGCTTCCTCTCCGGCTCTATCACCAGCCACCGCTGCTGAAACGTCGTCTTCAACCTCTCCGACATCGACCGCACCTACACCTGTCGTCATCCAAACCTCATCCTTACCACCACCAAATATTGGCCCAACAACAAATGAGCCCATACCTATTCCCCTCCCCACCTTACAAAGAGGACCAATAACTACAAATACCCAACAAGGCCCAAACACCCATCAAACCCAAACACCAACCCCACTTCACGATCCCTCTCCTCATCATCCACCTCCTCAAATCCCGTCTGCACAGCAACCTCCATCGACATCCATTACCAACAATCATCAAATGCGAACTCGGGCGAAACACGGAATTACCAAGCCCAACTCCAGATACGCACTCATCGCAACCAAGTCTCATGAAATTGAACCACGAACTGTGATTCAAGCTCTCTCTGACTACAGATGGCGTAACTCCATGTCCGACGAGTTCAACGCTTAGCTCCGTCATTTCACATGGTCGCTTGTTCCGCGGGCTCCGAATCAAAATATTGTTGGTACAAAATGGATTTTTAAGCTGAAATACTCTCCTGATGGCTCCATTCACAGGTACAAATCCAGGCTCGTCGCGAAAGGATATAATCAGCAGAAAGGCGTTGACTACACCGAGACTTTCAGCCCAGTCATAAAATCAACAACAATTCGCCTCATCTTTGACGTTGCAGTGACTCGAGACTGGCCAATCAAACAACTCGACGTCAACAACGCCTTCTTGCAAGGAACGCTAACAGAGGAAGTCTACATCAATCAACCAGAAGGATTTGTGGATATCAATTATCCCAATCATGTATGCCGTCTTCACAAAGCACTCTACGGTCTCAAGCAGGCTCCACGAGCGTGGTACCAAGAACTGCGCACGTACCTTCTTTCTCTCGGCTTCACCAACTCCCTTGCCGACGCGTCCCTATTCATCCTAAAGACTGGTCCACATCTCGTCTACATTCTCGTTTATGTCGACGATATTGTTGTCACCGGCAACAATAATGCTCTGCTCCAACAAACTCTTAATGCCCTCGCCACCAGATTCTCGATCAAAGACCCAGAAGATCTCCATTACTTTCTCGGCTTGGAAGCACACAGAACGGACAAGGGCCTGCACCTCACACAACGACGGTACATTCTTGATCTTCTTACTCGCTGCAACATGATGGATGCTAAGTCGGTCACAACACCAATGGCGGCATCTCCAAAGTTGTCCATTCACTCTGGTTCAGCCTTATCTGATGCAACCGAATATCGAGCCACCGTTGGAAGCCTTCAATATTTGGCATTCACTAGGCCCGACATCTCCTACGCAGTCAACCGTTTGTCTCAGTACATGCACAAACCCACTACAGACAACTGGCAAGCTGTGAAACGTTTACTTCGCTATCTGGCAGGTACCTCGTCCCACGGCATCTTCTTCCACCGGAACAACTCCAACAACCTTCACACCTTCTCCGATGCGGACTGGGCTGGTGATCAAGACGATTATGTCTCCACACAGGCGTACATTGTATACCTTGGAAAGAATCCCATCTCTTGGTCATCTAAGAAGCAAAAAGGAGTTGCTCGTTCATCAACCGAAGCGGAGTATCGATCAGTTGCAAACACCTCGTCTGAAATCCGGTGGATATGTTCCTTATTAGCAGAGCTGGACATCCATCTCTCCTCCACACCCGTCATCTATTGCGACAACGTGGGCGCTACCTATCTCTGTGCCAACCCGGTTTTTCATTCTCGCATGAAACATCTCGCTCTGGACTATCACTTCATCCGGAATCAGATCACATCAGGTCAGCTTCGAGTTGCTCATTTCTCAACTAAAGACCAGCTAGCCGACGCATTGACGAAACCACTAGCTCGTGCACCCTTTTCCAGTTTCTCTTCCAAGATTGGAGTGTCCAAGGCCCCTCCATCTTGAGGGGGCATGTAAAGGAGTGATTGTATTTCCTTATATGAAAAGATATCGATTGTAAATGCAGTAGGAAAGCCCTAATAATCCTCTTTATAAATAGGTCATCTCAATGTTAATACAAAACACATTCTCTCAATCACTTCTATATAGCGAAACAAAGTCCTCCAAATTAAATAACAGTTTTTTTCGAGTTGTATCTATCCCTAACTTGGTTAACACCTACTTAATTTATATCATGACTATGTATCTTTTGATCAGGTTATATAATGAAGTATATATATCTTAGTACTGTAGTAAATAATGAAGTGTATATATATATCTTAGTAATGTAGTAAATAATAATGGTTCAAAAAGAATGTAGTAAATAATATTATATTATGAAAATGTTTTATTTTTGAAAAAAAGAAACGTCAGGAGTCAGGTGGCATGGTTCATGAGAAAGTCTGAATGGGAACCCATCTCTCTGCCCTCTATTCCGTTAAACAAATAATAAGATCATTATTTCTTCCCTTTTTCTTTATTATTTTGTATAAAAGAAGTAAATCATTCATATAGATATTTATTAAAACCATCCACTTTTAGTCTAGTATTGAAAAAATGGCATTTGTATATGTTTTATGAATGTATTACCATGGCTAGTAGGGAGGTACTAATTTAGGTCCCAAAAAAAAGCATTTGCTTTAGGTTCTTTTATTATTATGCAAAATTTGAAGTTCTGAATATTTAAAAAATTTCATTTGATATATTGGTAATATACGTATTTTTAGTGCTAAATTTTAGTTTAAATCTTCATTTTATTGATAAAAAACAGCGTTAATAATCTCTAATATCTTTAAAATAACTTTTATTGACAACATATATTTTATTATAAATAATATAAAAATCCTTTTTTCATTTGCTTTAGATCTCCAAAACCTTTGGCACGGCCATATGGCCATATAGCCATGTCCGCCATGAAAAGTTGACTAGGAAAATTTCGACACCATAACTAGTAGAGCACTCTTCGGAATGGGTTTTGATTTTTGTAAGGTCTCTAGTTTGTTCACAAGTTATATATATAAATAAATTTTATCAAATAGTTTGATTGGCTGTAAAAGAAGAGTAATAGTTATGCCCCCTAACATGCTGTTCGCCATATTATACATGTTAGATTGTTTTTTTTTAAAAAATCAGATTTTATGTTTTCTATATGCTCCATATTATTAATTTTAATAAATTAGTAAAAAAACTAAAAAAATGTGTAGGAAGTAGGAGCAATGTTAAAAACTAAAAAATATTATTAATTTTCCGAATGAGTCACTATTGGTGAATTTTGATTATTTTTTTTGGCGTGCAAAAGAAGTAGGAGCAATGAAGAAATTTCTAAAGATTTTTTCATGGATAATTTGGTATATATGAAAGGTTAGGAATGATAAAGTCTTTAATAGTAAGGAGATTCCTTCCATTCACACCTTCCAGATCGCCACTCAAAAGGCAAAAAACTGAAAAGTAGCACAAATAGTCTCGATAATAGATGAAGATAACGTTAACCAGCTGGACCCACCACAAGATGGAGAAAGTAGCGGAACACGACTTCGCTGTCAGATAGACGCTTCTTGGGTAGGCGTGGATGAGATGTTTGTCGGCGGTTGTGTCATAGAACTTATGAACAGAAGGCGTATGTTCGGCTCCTTTGTTAAGGAACATACATTATCCCCTCTCCATGCTGGATTTACCACGTTATTATGGGCCATGAAGACCGTTCGATCGCTAGGAGAACTATTTATGTCCTTCGAATCAGATTGCCTCTAGAAGGTCAAGTTGATCGAGGAATAGGAAGAATGGTCTGTTTTGGCCTCAGAAATTGATGAATTTAATTATTTACATCCCACTTTTATTTATTTTAATATATCTTATATTTATGGCGTTTTAAATATCTGTGTTGATTCCCTTACGAAAAGAGTTAAAATATGAATTTAATAATGATATTAAAAAAAAACTAAAAAGTATAGAATTAGTCTTGACAAAAAAAATAAAAATATGAATTTAATAATAAAAATGATTAAGACATTAATTGTTAAATGATTTTTTATATGAAAAAAATATATTCAAAAATCAATCTTGATAATAAAAAAACGGAGTATACGATGCTAATAAAATTGTGTTTGCTTCCAATAACCAAAAAAAAAAAAAATCATCTGCTATCCACACCTTACTGATATGAATACAAATGTATTTTGCTATTAAGCCTTTCTATACTTTATCTTATAAAAAATATTGAGCACAAAGCCATTGCATTTGCATGTGGAGAAAAAGAACATGAAGGCATTATTGGCAGAGAAGGACACGTGTCGAAAGCCCGTTTTGCCATCTACTACTCTATGTACGCCAAACGGCCATATGCAACAATCTGCTGCATAGATTGTTACAAATATGGAAACCTAATACGAAGAAGTGGACCGACCATGTGCTTTTTATCCTCATCAATATCTGAAAAATACCCTTTTTAATTTCTCTCAAAATACCCTTTTTATTTCTTACGCATATTAAGTTTATATTTGGCCTAATTAGCAGTAATTTAATGTTGGACACAATTCTGTTACATCCCGTTTCATTTTCCGTCCCGAATTCTCGTCCCATATAAGAATATATTCTCATATAGTACAAACTATAGATTCTTGTTTGGAAACGGGACGAGACGAGACGAGATGGAAATGGAAATTCCCGAAGTTCCATTCGGGATAAATTATATATTAGCTACATAATATTCTATATAATTAAATATATGTTAGAAAATAAGAAATAATGAGATTTAATTTTTGAATTCTTTAAATATAGTAGTATGTTACCAAAACTACTAAAATTTTAGTTTTGTTTTACAGAAATATGATTTTAAAACCTTTCCAAATTCCAAACCTCGACACCGTTGAAAATATTGAACGTATTTTAATTTTATTATGGTTATGTGGTTTTGTGTTAAATTAATTATGTTGGTTTTTTAAAAAACTTTGAAATTTTTAATTATTAAGTTGGACAAATATGTTTAGATTTACGAATTATGATTGTCAATTTATCATGTTTTTAATTTTTTTGGGAATTTATATTCCGTTCCCATCCTGTTATGTTTCATTCATGTCCTGTCCCAAAATTTAAATAAAACACAAATAAAATAACTATTTCAGTTCCAAAGTTTTGTTCCATTCCCATTCCCGTAAAGTCTCATTCCGAATTTTCATTTGTCCACCCCTGTATAACACGTTCCTTTTATTTTTTTGACTAAATCTTACACGCATACGTGGAATTTTTGGAAAAATGCTCCTTTAGCTCATTTTTCTTCGTCTATCACTCGTGTCGCTCATAAGCTTCTTCATCCTGTAGCTAATTATAGAAATTCGAAAACCATAATTAAATATGGCTCTGATAATTCGTTATTTCTTATACCACTACCTCACTTAACACTATTCACTGTGAAGACCATAAAGAATCGGTGGTAGATAAGAGGCAAACAAATCACATTAAAGCGCCTGGACTTTTTTTATCTATGTCACACAAGACATCTCTACGATAGAAGAAACATTTTCACTATTTGATTCCGAATTTTTTAACCGTTTACTATTTATACTATTAAAATAGAGTAACATTTTGTATCCAAACAGGGATTCTTTCTGTTTTAGTTTAATTCTATTTCGGATATCTACTATCCTTTTTTTTTAATCCTGTTTCCAAACAACTTTTTTTTTTTAAGTTGATTTCCTAATTAATAATTTTGGATATTAAATTAAGGAATATTATTTATTACGGTTCAATCATTTAAGAAATATCCGTGGAATCAATGTTTGAATATCATGTTTCTGTTATTATCTTTTTCATGTTATTATCTTAATGCTATGATTTTGGTAGGTTTCAATTATATTCAAGATTTTGTATTGATATTTTTCTATTTGTATTCATTTACTTTCCGTTTATTTTAATATAGATTGATTGATTATCAAAGCTTTTTTAAGAAGTTTTACTAAATCTATAACGCCTATATAAGAAGTTTCATTTCGTAGTTTTTTTTTTCATTTTTGCTGAGCATCTTAATATCTAAATTTAGTGTATATCGTTTCGATTTTTCTTTTATGCGGTCTTCAAATTTTGAAACTAATGGATTTGCTTTTATTTTTCTGATTGAATCAGTCCGCATTGAGAGTTTGCATACCATCTGTTTCCCTTCCTTGATTTGCGGCTAATCGTGAGAAGAAGAAAACGAAGAAGATGAAGAAGAATAAAAAGAAAAAGAGAAGAAGATAGTACAAAGAGGTAAAAATCAATCCTTTTGATCTCTCTGTCTTATTACTCAAGAATAATGACTCAAGAATAATCGCAAAGGGATCTTGTAGTCATATAAATTAATACCCAATCTAATTAAAACAAACTTGGAATCATTTTCAAATTTCAAATCTTTCTCGCTGGAAAATAAGATGGGTAAAGCAAGGGGAGTGAACAATGGTGTTAATCAAACTCTCTCGGTTATCTTTTTGGTTCCGGCTGTCTCCTTCCGCCGCCGCCGCCACATTGGGGACCACAACTACTACCGACGGAACCGGAGGGAGACCGATTACGACCACGACGATCACCGTCACTGATAATAAGAAGATACATGCATGTGTCAGAGGAAGCTCTAATAATTACTTCAAATCAGATTGCCAAAACTGTGGAAACTTTCTCACGGTAAGAGGAGATTTTTACATTTTTCAGATTAGGATAAAACAATATTGATTTGATTAAAAAAATGATAAAATCCAAACGTGTTTGTTGGTTGGATGATAAAGGAGGTCAGGACATGCCATCTACTATATAAGGTTCATGCTGTTCATGGTGGAGGATCTTCTCTTCGTTATCTCTTTGGAGGACCAAGTGCTTTTGATTGGTTCAAAGACGACATGAACAATTGCTTCCACAAAGAAAGTAAGTAAAAATGTTAGAAGATATATTTATAATATTTTATTTGACCATAATGATCTTTGCTCTTTACTTGGGTTTTAAATGTTTCACTACAAGAAAACTGTCTATTTTCAACGAAAATTTACGACCGTTTTAAATCGATGTAACTTTACGTCGACTTTAAGACGAATTTACGACGAAATATGTGTTCGATGTAAAATCGTCGTAAATTCGTTGTAATACTTAAAATATAGGGTTTAGGGTTTGATTTACTTGTTTAGTTTTTTTTATCTTATATCTTGTTTTACGTAAGTTATAATCATAGTATAAACAATTTTATGTTTTTACAAAATCATTTACATTATTTAAGTCATGCATGTTACGAATATACTTATAAGAACGAATGCTATACATTATTATGTAAAATAAGGAAATCGACGACGATATAGATTCAATCGTCGTTATTGAATATATTGTTAAATATTAGAAGTATTAGATGCACAAATATACTTCGTTCTTACGTCCAGGATATGTGTATTGTGATTTAGGGTTTAGGGTATAGATTTAATCTATTACAACGAATTTACGACGGATTCGTCGTAAAATCGTTGTAATTTTACAACGATTTTACGACGATTCCGTCGTAACTTCGTTGTAATACTTAAAATATAGGGTTTAGGGTTTGATTTACTTGTTTAGTTTTTTTTATCTTATATCTTGTTTTACGTAAGTTCTAATCATAGTATAAACAATTTTATGTTTTTACAAAATCATTTACATTATTTAAGTCATGCATGTTACGAATATACTTATAAGAACGAATGCTATACATTATTATGTAAAATAAGGAAATCGACGACGATATAGATTCAATCGTCGTTATTGAATCTATTGTTAAATATTAGAAGTATTAGATGCACAAATATACTTCGTTCTTACGTCCAGGATATGTGTATTGTGATTTAGGGTTTAGGGTATACATTATTATGTAAAATAAGGAAATCGACGACGATATAGATTCAATCGTCGTTATTGAATCTATTGTTAAATATTAGAAGTATTAGATGCACAAATATACTTCGTTCTTACGTCCAGGATATGTGTATTGTGATTTAGGGTTTAGGGTATAGATTTAATCTATTACAACGAATTTACGACGAATTCGTCGTAAAATCGTTGTAAATTTACAACGATGTTACGACGGATTCGTCGTAAAATCGTTGTAATACCCAAATATTTAATTTACCGCGTGGAGGGAAATTACGATAGGTTGAATTTTTTGTTACAGGTTTACGACGATTAACGATTTTACGACGACGACAAAATCTATATATAGGCGACCAGATTTTCTCTCCCTCGCTCACATTTATTAAATCTCTTTCTCTCTCTCTAAAATCTTAATCTCTCAACTCTCTCTATCTCTAAAATCTCTGCCCTCTCTCTAAAAAAAAGGTAACATTTTTTTTTTGTATTTATAAATTATATTATCGTTCTAAGGATTTTGAATTGTTTGTTAGGATTGTAATATTTATTAGTTAGGATTGGAATTATTAGTTAGGAATGGAATTATATTATACTAAAATTGAGTTATTTTTAAATATTTTTTAGATATGGCGCCACGTAAGTCATACTATCGGCAGTTTCTCGAGACGGGACCGAGTGAAAATCCGCCTCTCCCGTCATCTTCTGCGACACAATCTGCTGTTCCGGATTCTTTTTCCGGACCAGCGCCGCCTCCAGAAGCAGTTGCTCGACCTCCGTTGTTGTATGCAGGATTGACGGTCGAAGATATTTTGCAGTCGCCGGGGCATGATTCTTTAGACCGGTTAGATCCGCGACGACTCCCGAATACTTTTTGGTACGTACCTACAAATTTTTTTTTTAATAACATTATGAATTTGTTTTTTTTACTAATAATTTTTGTTTTTTTTCTCAGGTTTAAGGAAGATAACAAAGTTGGACGGAGTGTGGCTGACACCATTAAAGCCTATTTCATGGAGCCACACCGCAATTGGTCTTCGGTTCCGGAAGACGTTGTCGAGACATGGTTTAAATGTTTCGCGGTAAAAATTTTTTTTTTTAATTCAATATTATTTTGGAGAATTCTTTATCTTTAATATATCGTTTCTAATTTTTTTTTTTTTTTTTGTATAGCAAAAATGGCATTGGGACGTTACGATCAACGAGACGGTGAAGGCGAAATTCAAAAAGAAGGGAAAATTGCGGCTCAACAATACCATTTCCGATTGGAAGAGGAAGTGGGAGGTTAAAGGCGATCATGGGAAGCCGCCATACATGTCTTCCGATGTTTGGAACGGCTTGACAGCATACTGGAGAAATCCACATGCGCAGCAAGTGGCCGCTAAGTGTTCGGCTTCTCGAAACACTATGGGTCCAGACGGTCTTCCAGCGCTTATGCCTCATACGTCGGGTCAAACATCTTTTGCGGGAAGACGCCTTCAAATGGTAATAATTTTTTTGCTTATAATTTTATTTATGTAATTTTAATTTGTTATTAATTTATATTATCCATCAACGGTTTGATTTCTTTTTTAATGTATTTTTTGTTAGGCAAATGGAGGCGAACTTCCTCCGATGACCCGAGTTTTTGCGGAAACTCACAAGAAGAAAGACGGATCTTTTGTAGATCCTCGAGCTGATGCAATCTACAATGACGCGCATGCGAGGATTGGCGAGCGTCAAACTCAGCTTTCTCAGCAGCTATCACCTGGCGGTAGTTTGGTCCAATCCACTGCGACTTTGACGGTTGCCCAGATGGACGACATATACGCAGAGGTAATTTAACTATTTTTTTTTTACAAATGTTAATGTTTTTTATACAATTTATTAAATTTTTCGTTTCTTTTTTAAAAAGTTGCCCCGAAGAAAAAGGGCAGAGTTTTAGGGATGGGATCGATCGTAGATAGTGCCGCCGCGTCGTTCCGTCGTCAGCTTTTCGACGATCCGGTTATTTTGCGGACGGAGTTAAACAACGCCAACTCCGAGATCAACAATTTGCGGGCGAAGCAGGTGATATACGATGAGAAGATCCAAGGATACGATCAAACGATCCTAGGATACAATAAAACAATCCAAGGATACAACACTCTCTTCGATATTATTGCCCTGAGTAACCCGACTTTGGCGGCTGCACTAAGGCAGCAGGAAGGATCGACATCGGGCCAGCCAACTGATCCGCTCGCGCAAGAACGAGCGAATATGGAGCAGAATGGATCAGACGACGAACTTTTTGATAATTTACGTTTTTCGGCTAGGAATTAGTTTGTAATAAAAATTTTATTTTGTATTTTAAATTTTATTTTATATTTTGAATTTATTTATAAATTTTATTTTTAAATATAATTTTTTAATTTTTTTTTTAATTTTATTTAATTTATATAAAAATTATAATTAAATTACGACGAATTTACATCGAATATTTTACATCGATTTTACATCGATTTTACATCGATTTTACATCGTTCCATAATTTACATCGATTTTACATCAATAGTTTTACATCGATTTTACATCGTTCAAAAGTTACGACGAATTTACATCGAATATTTTACATCGATTTACCAACGTATTTACATCTACATATTACGACGAATTTACGACGAATACGTAAAAACAGAAATTTTATAATTCGATGTAAATTCGCTGTAATGTTTCATCCTATTACGACGAATTTACGACGGATTGTCGAAAAAAAAATTGTATAATTCGATGTAAAATCGATGTAATTTTTAATCGTGATATCGATGTAAAATCGATGTAATATATTCGTCGTAAAATCGATGTAATATATTCGTCGTAAATTCGATGTAAATATACAACGATTTTACGACGAATATATTACATCGATTTTACGACGATTTTTAGTCCTCTTTAATAGTACGAGCAATTTACGACGATTTACGATTAACGACGATCATATTACGACGAATTGTTAATCGTCGCTAATCCGTCGTAAATGTTTTACGACCGATTTACGACGATTATGTTTGTTGTAAAAAGGCTGTTTTCTTGTAGTGTTTGCTGTTTATTTCTTAATCATTGTTAAGAATGTGAACAATGTATGTATTTGATTCTTCGATTTGATGTTATTAGTATACTTAGTGAACTGAATTTTATGTTTTTTAGCACTTCTTGCAAGGTGTTTATGTTGCGATTGGGGGTTTTTGTTTGTATACAGGGATGTGATGCATCAGTTCTTATAGACGCAGATGAATCTCACCCTTTTGATAAAGAAGCATCTCTGAACCACTCCTTGCAATAATTGGCGTTATTGACTCTGGTAGATTATCAATCATTCTATAAATTTGTTTCGTTCTCAACTTATCGTAACATAAGGATAATGATAATCCAGGGAGAATCTACTACAGGCGAAGGAAGAAAGGTCAAGCAGAGATGTTGCCAGTTGAAACAGAGATCAATGTTGAGCTGGCAGAATAATAAATCGTGGATGTATTGAGCTGGCCAATCTGTTACAAGTGGATGAACATGAGATGTGGTTAGTAGTCAACAAGTGAAAGAGTCAAGAGTCTGTATAAATAGCTATGTGTTTGCATATTATGTTTCTCAGCATTTATGTGTGAGTTGTGAGGGATTAAGAGAATGTGTTTCTCTGTGATATTGGGAGAGCTCAAGATCCTTATTGACTTGAGAGATTGTGATTCATTTCTGATAAATCAATAAAGTGAGTTGTTGCTAAAATTCTAATCGTAATAGGAAGAAGAAGAGGAAGTGACAAATATGATGAAGAAAAAACATTAGATAGTGTTAGTAAAAGTGTAGATTTTTGGGATTTCTATTGGTTTTCTAGAGTTTTGGAATTTCTATATTGTTTTTTAATAAGTTTTCCGTCTTTCCCAAAACTCACAATATTGGTTTTCTAGAGTTTTAGGATTTCTATATTGTTTTTACCTAGATTAATACTATTAACAACACTTATTAAAAAAATTCGTATAGCATTACATAAAAAATAATATTTCACAACAAAACAAGATAATTATAACAGAGACACTTTTTGTGTTCAAACATGAAACAATGCATATAAATCTATTCTTTTTCTGGATAACTTTTAACCTTTGGATTTTTGTGGAAAACTATCCCCGTTTCCAAACAGAATAATTTTGTTCAATTAAAAATTCATTTTTGGAGATAAAAAATCAAATACAAACCGTAATCTTCTAACCTATTGATATCACAAAAGTTTTAATTTTGGTTTCTACTACAATTGAACCATAATTACGGTTTTGAAGAGAAATAGGTGTTACAAAGTTTAGAACCATATATCAACAGGGAAATGTATATTCTTATCATGGATAACTGATATTCCATTCTTTTTAATCATGTTACCAAAGAGAAATCTATTTTAATTTTTTTTTTAAAAAATTAAGTATATTTGAAAAATCTTACCAAATCTTTAATTATTTATTATTTTAGAAATTATAGAAAAAATCTTACCAAGTCTTTAATTATTTAATATTTACGAAAACATAGATATAATATCTTTACAAAAATATTCCTTAGTTTGGATTTTTTTGGGATTAAAAAATATTTCTAAAATTCAAATTTTAATTTAGATTAGTTTGGATTTAATTAAATATAGGTTTTATTAATTATCAAAAATCACAAAAATCAGTTGTTATTATATCTTTACACAAAATAATAAACTGGATATTTTTAAATATTCAAATTAAATAATATTTTCATAATGATGGAGATGATAAACGATATATTATTGTATATTTTTATTATAATCAATCAGTCTAAAATTTTAAATATTTGTAATTAGTAAATATTTATATTGTACGATAATATGAACGGGCGGTTTAGAATTATGTTTTTATTATCACGGTCATTTCAGATTAATATGAACGAGCGGGTTAGAATTATGTTTTTATAATCACGGTCATATTTAATATCAGAAAAAATATACAATAATAAATTATATCTAAAAACAAAAATAAATCTTAGTCACTTATTAAAAAATTATATCTAAATACAAAAAAAATAAAACAAATTATATTACAAAATTAATTGGCTATTCTTTTTGTGGATAACTATTAATTGCCGAACAAGTCAATTTAGTACAATATTAATAAAAATATATTTTAATTTAGATATAAAAATAATTCCGAAAAATCATATTTAAATTTACCTATTTTCTTTATTTAGAGTATACAAAATAAAACATTAAACATATTTTTGTTAAATCTCAAACAAATTTTGCATATCCTACCCGTACTATAGATGCAAGATTTGGAAGTAATGTATTATTTAAGCTAATTGAAATCGATTATGGAAATTTTTGCAAAATAAATGAATCCCAAAATGTTAAAATATATGTATATGGAAAATGTGATCAACAAATAAATTATTTATAAATGAAATATTCACCAAAAAATCTTACATATAATTAATAGCCATAGATGAACCTATGATGATTAGCTTACCTAAACGATTTGACCATCAAGCAAAATTATAAATAAAATATTCTCCAAACGATTTGTTATGATTTATAAATACGAATTAAATTCTTTGTAACTTACTTAGATGCAATTCTTTAAATATTTTTGGAACTTATCAATAAATTTCCGTTCCTAAATATTTTATTTACAATATATTAACTAATCTAATTAATCACAAATCTCTATCAATATCTTAATTTTAGGATGTTTTTCAACTATTGGAAAGATTTTGTTGGTCATTATGATTAATTATTATATTCAAAACTAAAATATCGCAAACCCTATAATTTAGTCTTCTTCTCCTATAAATATTGCAAATTCCTTTGGCCAATCTCACACCACAAATTTTATTCAAAGATCGATTACTCTTTCAAACGAATATCACTACTTTCATAATAGATTCTAATGGTTTTGTTATATGTTATAGGCTGTTTCAAGTCTCAATCCATCCAAATATGAATAGCGGTTCCATGTCAATTGAAGTTACTACTAATTTCAAAACTTAAAAACTCTAACTCCAATCGTTGTTCATAAATGTTGCTTTTTGTTATAATTATGTTTGAAATATCAATATATGTTATTTTCAGTTGCAGGTCCAAGAATTCAATTATTTCAACTACGTTAAATGCTCTTTCAAATTGGTCAAGACTTTCCAACCTATGGCGACCAACAATGAAAGAATCTGGTGCTGCACCGCCTGGACAAATGAAGTGAGTAAAGAAGTTTATTCGATTATAAAAATGATAAATTATATTACAAAGTTTCATAAACAAAAAAAACTACAAAAACAAAAATCATATTACAAAAATTAAATCTACAAACAAATTACATCTAAACACAAAAATAAACACATGTTATATTACAAAGTTTCATAAACAAAAAAAAATATCTCGTGCGGGCGCACGGGTTATAATATAGTCTAATCTATTAAATCAGAGTGCTATTTTGTGACCAAAGAGAAAAAATGCATATAATTCTATTATTTTTATGGATAACTTTGATTTTTTTCCTGAATAACTATTATTTCTATTGCCAAACAAATATTTTTGGTTAAATTAAAAAATTAATTATTAATTATATTTGGTTAAATTAAAGAGTATTTTAATTAATTACTCCGATTATATATATATATATATATTAATTTTAATTCGTAATTAGAAAATTCAGATTATGCAAAAAATTAAATTAAATATTTAAAATTATAAATAAAATCGATTATTATAAATTACATATTACAAAATAATTTAAATTTTCAATACTATTTTGTTACGAAAATAATATTACTTATTTTGAATTTTTGAATATAGATTATGTCAAATATTTTAATAATCATTTTTTTAAAATGATACAAATTCAAAATTAACAATATGTATTGAAAAATAATCTTAAATTTTGAATTTAATGTAGATTTTCTGAGATTTCATCAACAGTTACAAACAAAATATTCGGAATTAATAACAAGATATGCTTATTTCTAAATTTAAATCTTATTAATACACTCAAATTTATAATTGAATATTTTTCAAACTGAAAAAGAAATATATTATTAATTAAATTTGCACAACCATAAATTCGATAACATTCAGTTACCAATACCAAAAAGATAATTCACATAAATAAAATAATAATTATATTTTAAATATAAAATATTAATGATGATTTGTAGGTGTAAATTATATGATATTTATGTTGATTATAGAAAATATTTATGATAATGCTTTAATCGCAAATTAATAACAAAACAATGGGTAAGAGTCCGAATGGATAATTTATGTATTAAAAATATATTTAAAATAAAATATAGAAATAAAAATATATATATATAACAAAACGGATCAGAAAATTTAGGTATGTAACATCACTAATTTTGAATCATACATGTCATACCAAAAATATATTTTCATACAAAATAGAATACATAAAAACAAAAACAAATAAAAAATTGTCGAATGCCCTCATTGTGGATTAAAATTTTAGAAAACTATATAATATATTTTATACCAAAAATAAAATTGTTAACACATTTCAAACTTTTACATCTATAAATACATTTTGTCAAAAAAATAAAACTAAACATGGAAAATAAAATTTAAAACTCACCCCCGTTCTAGGAAGGATTAGAAAAAGATTATGTCAATATAATGAACTCCCGTTACTTTTCATATTGAACTCCCGGTTTAAAACAGATTAAAAAAACAAACTATATCTAAACACCAAAATAATTATGTGTCTTATATGACAAAAATTATATATACAAAAATATACTTAAACAACAAAAATACACATTATATTACAAAATTTGATAAACAAACAAAAATTTCCGTGCGGATGCACGGGTTTAGAATCTAGTTAAGTCATTTAAAATTGCATTGGTTATTTTTGTGATGCATTAAAATTGATGCATATTTTGTAGTGACTTTTTTAATTTTTTTGTTTTTTAAATATAATTTTCACTAAATCATGTCTCTCTATTTTAATCTTATTCTATTTACTAGGGTTTAGTCCGCCCTACGGACGGGTAGGGATGATTAAAATATATTTTTATTTAATATTTGATTTAAATTTAATATTTTATGCTGGATTTTTATTATCAATTTGAAATTCCTGATATATCGGTTGCATTATTAGAAATATAATCGAAGAAAACTTTAATAGATTTTTAAAAAACTAGAAATGGTACATTTTTGACTAAAAGTTCAAGAGAAAATGTAGTATATCATTATGTAATATATTTGATTGACTGGGAAAATTTTCATTTTAAAGACCAGCGAAAATCCTCTATATTTATAGTTCTAATTCAAGTGTAAACCACCTCTTATTTATCAAGCGGCGACTTTCTTGGGTCATTCTATATACCAACTACATATATCACATGAAAAAGAATTAAAGTTAGAAAAAAATGTGGACTTTGTTATCCTCAACGCCAAATCCTCTTTAATTTTTCTTTCGTGTCCTTAATCCAATGCCGGCTCAACGGGAGGGACAACAGATGCGACCGCCCGGGGTTCAGGTATGATTTTTTTTTTGGGCCCGAAAAAAAAAAGAAATTTCAAAGGGGTAGGGCCCCAAAAAAAAATTCCCCCAAATTTTTTTTTTTGGCCGGGGGCCCCGGTATTTGTTGAGTCGGCACTGCCTTAATCCTTGCAAAATCTTCTTATCCTTGTGCATCCTCTTCGTGCACATGTGTTGTTCTGATATCATAAGAAACATGCCGCTTTACTTTCTTAAGTTTCAAACTTATGACATTTTGATTGAAACTTTTAATAATTTTATCACTAAATCAAAAAGATTTTTTTGAAATTTAGAAGCATATTTGGTTTAAAATTGTATATATTTGGATTGTAAATAGCATATTTGGTTTATCTTACAATTGTTTATTCAGATTCTTGGTTTTTTTTTTTTGATAAAAATTCATGGGGTTTTAGTTACATATGAGATCCATATTCATGTTTCATCAATCTGCGACTCTAGCTTTAGTAAATTGGCCTGGTCCTACTTGTACATAAGTACATTGGTTAAATGAACTAAATTATATCCATTAGATAGATCAAACTCAGACCATATGATTCACTAATTTAGAGAAATTGATACAATTATCAAAACATCGATCGTTAGTTCATCCAGGATACCAATGGGAGGAGGTGATATATGTGATATTATCAATCTCTGTCGCAAACAAAAACACACATTTAACATCAGGTTCTAATCCACAGTCCTAGATCATTCTAACGACGTTGAACTATATGTACCACTCATATGATTCAATATATAGATATAGACTTATCTCCATGATCTCTTGATCCCTCTTAAATCCAATAAGACCAAAATTTTATTCATTAGAGATCTTAAATGACGAAAAAGCTATATAATAGAAATGAAAAGCAATTGAATACAAAGATATCGGTCCACGTAATTTTCTTTGGTGGTTTTATACCATTCTTCCTTTTAACTTCCACCAATGAGTTCCTTAACTTGATGTGATAAGATAAAAAAAAAAAAAAGGATAACGAAAGAAGTTGATGATGTCCGAATACCGTGTTCTCTTAAAAAAATATAGAAATAAATTTCTACAATATTTTCCTTAATTAGTTCCAAATTTCAAAACCACATGATCGATATACCCTTGTGTTTACCTTTTCCGTAGCTGCATTAGGTCTTAAAATTTGAAGAAGTAGTATAACATCATTTATTATTTTAAGAACAAAAATACGATTGAAGATTAATTATGAAAGGAAATATTACCTCAAGGTTTTAAGTGAGAAACAAAATGTAGAGGGATCTGCATAAGTTCCTTCTCGAGGGAGACTTCTGTTATGCAATTTTTCAATAGATTGTCAATATATAGCTTGTCAACTTCCTCATTTCAGTGGTTATCTTATTTACACGTTGAGCTACACACGGCAACCTCGCTGAGTAGCTTCTTTGGAGGCTTATCTACAACGTTTGTAGTCGTTTAGGATTGAGTAAAATCAGCGAACACCTAAAATGCATGATTAGATTATCACATTATTAATATGTTATACGATCCAATTTTATGAAAAAGAACTACGTCGTTATATAAGGTAAAGTAGATAGATGCTCTAAAAAGAACTTTGAAGAAGTATTACAATGGCAAACTCCACCGCATGTCGATTTTCACCCGATCAGATGCATGTGATGTGATAATGCGTTCATTACCATTGAGATCGACATGTGTAAAGTTGAAACGACAACCTAATTTAAAAAATGATGTTGAGGTTTTTCACAGCACAAATCACACCCATAAACCAAAGCTATAAAATAAAATGAAATAAAATGAGAAACTCACCAAACTTACACATACAACATATAGAGTGGGAAATCGAAGGATGGGAAAATCGTTACCCGACGGTCTTGATCTTGGAAGAAATCAAAAGCAATCCAACGTCTCTTCGTCTCTTACAAATTTACTGATTCAAACAATCACTACAAGAAAACAGTCGATTTGCAATGGAATTTGCGATGGATATTATCCCTCGCAAATTTGCGACGGATTTGCGAGGGATTTGCGACGGATTTGCGAGTGACTAACTAGTCGTCGCAAATCCGTCGCTATTTTGCGAGGGAAAAAGTCGTCGCAAATTGCGACGATTTTGCAACAAATTTGCGACGAACGTGCGAGGGAATATCTAGAGTCGCAAATCCCTCGCAAATTTGCGAGGGCCAAACGGGCGTCGCAAATGCGTTGCAAAATTGCGACGAATTTGCGAGGGATTAGCGAGGACCACAGTGGTCGTCGCAACTCCGTCGCAAAATTGCGACGGTAAATGTCCCTCGCAAAATTGCGACGGATTTGCTACGGATTTTTGCAAGGGATTTGCGATGGAAGCAGTTAGGTGGAGTTAGGCATTGGAGCATTTTTCAGGGATCTATGCACTCGAACACTGACTGAGAATGGCATAGCGCAATTACTCAATAATATACCTGTTTTGCTGTGTAATTTAGAAAAAATATTTCCACCTTCATTTTTTGACGTAATGGAACATCTCCCAATCCACCTACCACATGAAGCAGCTCTTGGGGGGCCCGTGCAATTCCGATGGATGTACCCGTTCGAGCGATTCATGGGACATTTGAAAGGAAAGGCCAAAAATCTTGCAAAAGTGGAGGGTTCCATCGTTGCAGGTAGTTTGACCGAGGAAACATCTCACTTCACGTCATACTACTTTAGCCCAACCGTCAAAACGAAAAAAACCGCTCCTAGAAGATATGACGATGGTGGGGTTGCACCTATCGTGGATGATTCAAGCGAAGATGCAGCCGCATCTGACGAGTTCGAGGAGAACGATAGCGGAGAAAACAATGATGAGCATAGTGAACACTCTAATATGTCTGAAAATGAATCTGAAAACGATTCGGAATAATGTGTTAAATGTACTATAATGTAATTTTTAAAATAAAAATATGTATATGTTGTAAATCAGTAAAAAAAATAAAAACTTTATTATGATAATAATACATATACCATAAACCATAAATCTTATAAAAATAAAACATTATTATGTACTATTAAACGTATACCCTAAACCTTAAACATTATAAAATAAAACTGACGAATTTGCAACGAATTTGCGATGGATCCGTCGCAAATCCGTTGCAAATAAAGGCCCCATCGCAAATCCGTTGCAAATAAAGGATCCATCGCAAATCCGTTGCAAATTTGCAATGGAATTGCTAGGGATTCATTCCTTATTTCCGGAGAGGATAAAAACGTGATAAGCGTCTAACGGTTTTAAAAGTGAATCTCAAAAAATTATATTTCTAAAGTTATTTAATGATGTGCATTCATAAATTGTGAAAATTTGGAAATGTCCCCGTATGATATATAAAACGTCATATATCCGTATATGTTGTTTATGAATATATATATATATATATATATAAGTTCAACATTCCTCGTACCTTCAAATTCATTATATTTGTGAAAAAATATGCTTATGATCATGACTCTTATGAGATTATAAACCGTAAACTTTATTATGTACTATTAAACGTATACCCTAAACCCTAAACATTATAAAATAAAAATCACGAATTTGCAACGGATTTGCGATGGATCCGTCGCAAATCCGTTGCAAATAAAGACCCCATCGCAAATCCGTTGCAAATTTGCAATGGAATTGCGATGGATCCGTCGCAAATCCGTTGCAAATAAAGGATCCATCGCAAATCCGTTGCAAATTTGCAATGGAATTGCTAGGGATTCATTCCTTATTTCCGGAGAGGATAAAAACGTGATAAGCGTCTAACGGTTTTAAAAGTGAATCTCAAAAAATTATATTTCTAAAGTTATTTAATGATGTGCATTCATAAATTGTGAAAATTTGGAAATGTCCCCGTATGATATATAAAACGTCATATATCCGTATATGTTGTTTATGAATATATATATATATATATATATATATATATATAAGTTCAACATTCCTCGTACCTTCAAATTCATTATATTTGTGAAAAAATATGCTTATGATCATGACTCTTATGAGATTATAAACCGTAAACTTTATTATGTACTATTAAACGTATACCCTAAACCCTAAACATTATAAAATAAAAATCACGAATTTGCAACGGATTTGCGATGGATCCGTCGCAAATCCGTTGCAAATAAAGACCCCATCGCAAATCCGTTGCAAATTTGCAATGGAATTGCGATGGATCCGTCGCAAATCCGTTGCAAATAAAGGATCCATCGCAAATCCGTTGCAAATTTGCAATGGAATTGCTAGGGATTCATTCCTTATTTCCGGAGAGGATAAAAACGTGATAAGCGTCTAACGGTTTTAAAAGTGAATCTCAAAAAATTATATTTCTAAAGTTATTTAATGATGTGCATTCATAAATTGTGAAAATTTGGAAATGTCCCCGTATGATATATAAAACGTCATATATCCGTATATGTTGTTTATGAATATATATATATATATATATATATATATATATATATATAAGTTCAACATTCCTCGTACCTTCAAATTCATTATATTTGTGAAAAAATATGCTTATGATCATGACTCTTATGAGATTATAAACCGTAAACTTTATTATGTACTATTAAACGTATACCCTAAACCCTAAACATTATAAAATAAAAATCACGAATTTGCAACGGATTTGCGATGGATCCGTCGCAAATCCGTTGCAAATAAAGACCCCATCGCAAATCCGTTGCAAATTTGCAATGGAATTGCGATGGATCCGTCGCAAATCCGTTGCAAATAAAGGATCCATCGCAAATCCGTTGCAAATTTGCAATGGAATTGCTAGGGATTCATTCCTTATTTCCGGAGAGGATAAAAACGTGATAAGCGTCTAACGGTTTTAAAAGTGAATCTCAAAAAATTATATTTCTAAAGTTATTTAATGATGTGCAGTCATAAATTGTGAAAATTTGGAAATGTCCCCGTATGATATATAAAACGTCATATATCCGTATATGTTGTTTATGAATATATATATATATATATAAGTTCAACATTCCTCGTACCTTCAAATTCATTATATTTGTGAAAAAATATGCTTATGATCATGACTCTTATGAGATTATAAACCGTAAACTTTATTATGTACTATTAAACGTATACCCTAAACCCTAAACATTATAAAATAAAAATCACGAATTTGCAACGGATTTGCGATGGATCCGTCGCAAATCCGTTGCAAATAAAGACCCCATCGCAAATCCGTTGCAAATTTGCAATGGAATTGCGATGGATCCGTCGCAAATCCGTTGCAAATAAAGGATCCATCGCAAATCCGTTGCAAATTTGCAATGGAATTGCTAGGGATTCATTCCTTATTTCCGGAGAGGATAAAAACGTGATAAGCGTCTAACGGTTTTAAAAGTGAATCTCAAAAAATTATATTTCTAAAGTTATTTAATGATGTGCATTCATAAATTGTGAAAATTTGGAAATGTCCCCGTATGATATATAAAACGTCATATATCCGTATATGTTGTTTATGAATATATATATATATATATATATATATAAGTTCAACATTCCTCGTACCCTCAAATTCATTATATTTGTGAAAAATATGCTTATGATCATGACTCTTATGAGATTATAAACCGTAAACTTTATTATGTACTATTAAACGTATACCCTAAACCCTAAACATTAAAAAAAAAACTCATGAATTTGCAACGGATTTGCGATGGATCCGTCGCAAATCCGTTGCAAATAAGTGATCCATCGCAAATCCGTTGCAAAATGTTTTTTGGAAATTTGGTACGAAAATTGAATTTTTTCAGCACATTTTGGGCCAAAATTTAACCGCGAATTTTGCGATGGATTTGCGATGGATCCGTCGCAAATCCGTTGCAATTTTTGGATCCATCGCAAATCCATTGCAAATCCATCGCTTATTAGTTTATAAACCAACTGTTTATCTTCTTCTTCCTTTCTCCCTTCTCAATCCCCTCAATCTCAATCTCCCGTCGATTCCGGCGATCCCACTCCTCCTCCTCCGGCGATCGGTTCCTCTTCCTCCGGCGATCGGTTCCTCTTCCTCCAGCGATCGGTTTCTCTTCCCTTCCTCTCTACTCTCCTCCGCGACCTCCTCCCTTCACCTCGCGAGCTCTTTCTTCTCCTCCTCCGCCGGCGAGCACTCCTCTCCCTCCGGCGACCTCCTCTCCCTCCGGCGACCTCCTCTCCCTCCGGCGAGTCCCCTCCCTCCGGCGAGTCCCCTCCTCTCCCCTCTCCCTCCGGCGACCTCTTCTTCTCCTGGGCGAAGGTAAGTTGCTTTTTTTAATTTCATTTTTTATTTCAAAAATATATGTTGTTATCTTAAAAAAAAAAAATATTGGATTTGTGAACTTTGTTAGATTTGTTAGATTTGTGAACTTTGTTAGATTTGTGAAAAAAAAATTAGATTTGTTAGATTTGGATTTGTATTTAATTTAGATTTTTAGATTTTTAGAATTGTTAGATTTTGTTAGATTATTTAGTTTCTTAGATTTGTTAGATTTTTTAGTTTTTTAGATTTGTTAAAAAATTATATTTATTATATTTGTATTTATTAGGATGAATTTAGATTGTTAGATTTAGATATGTTATATATTAGGTTGTTAAATTTGTATTTTAATTAGTATGAATTTAGATTAGATAATTTTATAATTATTATGACATTATATAAAATTATTATGACAAACCTCGTTTAAAGCACGGGGCCGAAACATAGTAAGTTTTTTGTAAAAAAAAAATCTTACATTCGTAATTTAATTTAATGTTATGAATTTATGAATTTTTTTTAGGCCGCAAAGACCGGATCATCAGTTCCGGATTTGTTAGCGGTTCTCGAGGAGACAAAACGGAAACCGGATGGCTCTTTTATCGATGGACGCTCGGAGAAGATCTACCACGATGTCACTTCGCGGCTCGAACTGTTATCTCAGACCGTCGATAGTGATGATCCCGAGAGCACAGCATCTGGCGGCCTTACTCCTTTCGTGAAGAACCAAATTTTTACCGAGGTACGTATTTAAAAATTAAATTGTTGTATTGTATTTAAATATTTTTAGAAATATTTATAATGTTTGTTTTTTTGTCTTTCATAGGTTGCTCCCCGCAAAAAAGGAAGAATTTACGGTGTCGGTTCGCTTCAACCGCAAATTGAAGCTTCTTCTACATCGGCTTCGCGTCCATCCCAGGACGATTTACACCGGATCATAACGAGTCAGGCCGAGATGCTATCGAGTCAGGCCGAGATGCTAACGAATCAGGCCGAGAAGATTAATTCCTATGATGCTTTCATGGATTACTTTGCTGAGAAGGATCCGGCTTTTGCAAGACTTCGCGAAGCACGTAACCCTTCGGGATCGGGATCCGGAACCGGTACCGAAACCGGAACCGGATCCGGAACCGGAACCGGAACCGGATCCAGAACCGGAACCGGAACCGGATCCGGAACCGGAACCGGAACCGGAACCGGAACCAGTCCTTTGTAAACATTTTATTTTGTTTTTTTTTTAAAACAATTATGCACTTTTTGTAATAACTAAATTATATAATTATGTTTTTAAATTTAATATGTTAATTATTTTAATTATTATTCAATTTTTAAATTAAATTTTTTTTTTTTTTTTTTAATTTACAAAATTCAATTTTCCTTGCAAATCCATTGCAATTTTGCGAGGGATTCGCGAGGGAAAGTTGCCTTCGCAAATTTGCGAGGGAATTATCTCGTCGCAAATTTGCGACGGATTTGCGAGGGAAAGTTGCCTTTGCAAATTTGCGAGGGAATTATCTCGTCGCAAATTTGCGACGGATTTGCGAGGGAAAGTATCCGTTGCAAATTTGCGAGGGAGTATTTATCATCGCAAATTTGCGACGGGTTTGCGACGGATATTTGCCGTTGCAAATTTGCGAGGGAAAATGGTTCGTCGCAAATTTGCGACGGATTTGCGAGGGAAACTGTTTTGCGACGACTGATTTGCGACGGAAGTCGTGTCGTCGCAATTCCGTCGCAAAACGTGATTTGCGACGGATTTGCTATGGATTTGTCCATCGCAAATCCGTTGTTTTCTTGTAGTGAATAGAGAAGAAATAGTTACTAATCTCTTTAAACCATGTTTTGAGGTGGAGAAGGGAAACTATGTTGCTGGTAGAGGTTTAAACAATAATGGGTGACCATTCAGTTGGCTTGAACTGAACGGAGTCGATGCGTGGGGAATTTAATATATAATACTATATATCTATCCCATTACTATCTCTGGAAGTTGTATCGTCAAGTAAGGAGACGATAAGTCTTTGGAAAAGGTAATCACATGAGTCGTTGTGGAAATGTAATGATTTTGAAAAAGCGATTAAGAAAGACACGTAGATATAGAAGTTATGAGGGAGATATTAGATGGAGCACTTTTATTGGTTAGGATCTTGGTTTAGTAACGTGGCTTGTTATAATTAGTTGATTATTTGCCTGAATATTTTAGTTGATGTGGCAGCTCTAAGAAGTCAGGAAATCAGTCCCTTTTATATAAAGGAGACATCGGGTGGCCCATGTGGATAGTTACCCCAACAATTTTTTTTTTTACCTTAGTCACATACTATTAACTGATTCAAATTTTGTATAATACCCAAAAAATACAGATTTTGTTTCACAGCTAACATGATTTAAATTTTAAAAAGCTAACACAATTTTTTTTTCAGACATGAATAATGTTGTCAATAACGTAGCAAGTTTATTTTTATTAATAAAATAGCAAATCTATTTGTTTATATATCAAAAACCAAAGGAAATAAGGCTCACTAGGCATTAATAACATAACAAATCTATTTTTTAAATCAAAGATATAGCAAATCTAGCAATTACAAAGTCTTGTCATAGGGAATGAAATAATAATTGTTTAGTATATAATGGTTAATTAATACATAAAATTCAACTTGAGAATTACAAATATTCAAATAAATAAGAATAGCACATTTATAAAATTGTATAGATTATTATAGTGAAGATAATATGGCGTGATCTATATCTAAGAAACTTTTCTATATCAATTGATGTGGATACTCTTCTTCGCTAGGATAGAAGCGCTAACAAATAATAAAAATTTATGGCGATCGAACAATTAGCAATGATCCAATCTCAACTCAAATGTAGTCATACTATGATAGACACACCTCTACGGTCGAATGAGATGGTAGTGGAGGATTTTCGATGCTTCCGTTCCATATTCTAACAAACAATTTTGTGCTTTGTTTAGCTTATAAGTCTCTACTATTTCTGCAACTCAATGCTCTTCTGGTATTTGCGAATTTCACTGATTCATAAAATCCCCACTTGAGCTCGGCTTAAGACGAGTTTGAGAAAATCCCCACTTGAGCTCGGCTTAGATACGATCCATCTGAGCTCGGCTTAAAATTGGAAACTTCTTTCCATCCAGCATCAAACTGAGAACAACTCTTGGCTTTGATCTCTGCCGTAGGATCACCAGTGACGATGAAGAGAGTTGTGAGGCGATGAAGAGAAAAGAAAAAAGTAGAGTAGACGATGAATCACGAAAAAAAAAAAATGGAGAAAAATATATATAATTTGTTTGTTGGTCATACACTGCAATTTCCCTTTTATTTTGTCGGGAACATTTTTAATTTTTTATCGCCGGTTTGGAATTTTATGGTGTAAGAAAGGTACTGATATCGTCGTTATAAAATAGATTCAATTTGCTTTTATAATTGTCCTTTGAAATGTTTCTATAACCAACAATTGTTTTTTTATTAAGAAACTATTGGTTAAATGCCCCGACCATGAGGTGGGCTTAACTCCCGATGAACGGATCCTAATATAAAATTGCAAATAAAAACAAATATAACGTTCAGACATCTTAATTAAATAAATCATAATATAAACATTTTCTTAAACCACTAATTAGATTGTGAAAACTATCACCAAATTATTTATTTTTAACGACTACTACCAACTAGACTAGAAAACCAATGTTTAAACAATAATAATGGAAAAATATACGGAATTTAGTTCAAAATCTCCTAATTATTAAAAAAACAAAAGTTAATGCCCAAGTTTATACAGAAAAATTAGTGTTTGCCAAGTAGGTTTTTTTTCTATAAACAATAAATAATCTATAAATTTTCTGTCCACTTAATAATCAATACTCAGGTATTAACAATTAAAGCATGGCATTAAAAATGGTGAATTTAATAGATAACATTCAATAACTTCAAAATTCATTTTCTAACTACGGATAACTTAAAATCAGGTATTAAGAAAGAGAAAAAAAAAATCCAAAAATATTTTTAATATTTTAAATAATTACATAAAATATTATTGACACTATTCATCACCGAAAAACGTAAAACCGTTTGTGGTGTTAGTGGATAACTATTTGATTAACATGTTAACTAATATGATATCTCGAAAAGTTTATGGTTATCCGATAACTATAAAATGTTACCGTACTATCAATAATATCCGATACATATAATGTGATAACAATAATATTCGATACTTGTAATATCTCGATAACCAATATATAATATGAAATTATCATGTTAACCGAGTTATCATATCATAAATTATCATGTTCATCTAAACCCTAATCCCTTAACCAAAAACCCTAATCCCTAAATAATAAACCCTAACCCCCAAACCTTATTACTTAAACTATGAACCCAAAACTGAAAACATATAGATTTGGTTTAAATGTTCGTAATCACAGATAACCATGTTATTATTTTTTTTTTTTTTATAACTCGGGTAATCCGGGGCAACGGAATCCCATGAGCTCCGAGTCAGGTCACGGGAACTTTTCTCCCTAACTGATTCTCGGATCAACGGGCCATGAGCGCCGACTAATCCCGGGGCCACGGGGAGCCATGTGAAGACCCGTGACACCCGCGCGTTAGTGTTGTAGTTGCCAGGGTTCGAACTCAGATGGATAAGCCTTTTAATCTCTTTTCCTCTTCCTTCTTACCACTAGTCCACGCCCGCGCGGGCAATAACCATGTTATTGTTATTCAGTAAACCTTAAACCATTTACCATAACCTCTAAACCTTTAACCAAAAACTCTAAACCCCTAAACTTTATTACCTAAACTATGAACCCAAAACTAAAAATATATAAATTTGGCTTAAATATTCGTAATCACAAATAACTATATTATTGTTATTGGATAATATATGTATCACGATAATACATATATTAGAATAACAAATATGCAAATAATAATTAATCGTTTATGGATGAGAATGCAATGCATGTTATTGTCAAAAAAATTTGCATAAGGGCCAAATCTTTATTTCATTTGGTAACAATACAAACCAAAAACTAATTTTGAATTTTGAGATTATTGAATGCTATCCATTGGTATTTCCCTTAAAAAAAACTATATAGACACGAAAAAAGCAAGGAAAATACTAGTATTTGGTTATAGACTTATAGCTTCTTGATTTCATCCTATTAGATCAACGTTGAATCGTAGTGTTTCCACTGCCATAAAATTTTACTGTTGTCCTCAATACTATCATAGTATAACAAGTTAATTATCGAGAACATATATTAAAAAAGTACTAGTTAGTAGTTACGCTATAGTTAATGGGAAGGTAAAGCGCATAATAGCGTTTGTTTCCTATATTATATATCGTACACTTAACGCAAAACCACGAAGCTGCCAGAGGCTAACGTAAGCGTCGATACAGAGATTCCCCAATCCTGTAATCGGTACACTATATACAAATTGTATATATTGATTAAAATCCTAGCTCTTCCTTTTTATTTGTATATAATTGTATTACTCATGTATTGCTTTTAGTTCTTATGTATAGTACAAACACATGTGATCCGAAGAAAACAAACACATACGCAAAAATTATACTTATTACTTAGTGGTTTCGACGTCTGTCCGAAGTTCTAATGACGAAGCAGATGGTATTTTAATAGCATTCTAAAAAGTAATACGATCAAAGATAATTAAGAGATAACCAAAGTGATGGTAATGTTTAGTGTAAAAATGAGACAAGGTGTACACTTTTGTTTTTTCTTCAGTTTGATTTTTATCAAAAATATTTTGGCTAACTGAAATAGTGCCATATTTAAACTTATTAGAAAATTCAAAAAATATTATAAGAAATAAAAATAAGACATAACAATCCGGATTAAAATCTGCATATTGTCAACACTCAAATAAAATAATACCAAATTTAATAATAATAATTTAAAATAAAATAAAAATACATTAAGTATAAAAACACATGAATTAAAAATTCAAAAAAATCAAGGAAATTACATTAGAATTCTTGTCTCATCAATGTTATTTAATTTCTACCAGTTAGCAACAATATAAATTTAATGGTTGGTTAGAAAATTATATATATATATATATATGAATTGAATAAAATGGTAAAGTAGAAAAAACGGTGTTGGTGTAATTCATGACGCCGCTAAGACTTTTCAGCTGTCCCCGTGAAAACCCTGTCGTCGTCTATTCCATCTCCCAATGAAAATTACCCAAACTACGAGTCCACTTTTTTTAATACTCCATATTTTATACTTTTTATAAAGTACTAGTTTTTATTCACGAAGAGACCAATAATTTATCAACAATTAAAAGTAAAAATCGTTTTCGCATTACCACAAAAAAAAATTGAAAATAAATAAATTAACCCATGATAAAAGCAAACACATTTTGGTGATAAAAGAGTACTAATTATTTTATCGTACCCGTTACAAGATACACCTAATAAAAGAAACACGATACACACACACATATATATATATATAATATGTTCTATTTTTAAAATATATGTGTTTTTTGGCCTATGATTTTATTGTCTTTAATTAAGAAAAAGGAGCCCTATGAGGAGCACCTTTTCTTCTGCTACCAAGTGAAAGAACCATCCCAGGCAAGTAATTGCTCTCTTTCTTCTTCTTCTTCCTCTTCTTCTCTTTTAAATTACTACTATTGTTACCATGCTCCGATTGATCTGAAGTTACCATCATATCCTCCGCATCATCCTCCATCGTCGATATCTCTCCGAGCTGATCGTGTCCGTCCATTCTCAAACTTGAAAACGTGAAATCTGATTCATCAATTCTATAAAGAATGCTTGATAAATCATCTCCTTGATATACTAAGTAATCCACCTACACACAAATATTAAAAAAATTTAATCATTAATTTGTAACATTACTTATATAATAGTAACAAATATGGCTAGTATTGGACTTGATAGTTTCATAACCTAGGAAAGGGCTCACTTTGTACTTTTCACATGTGTTTAAGAAGATTAAACAAATGTAACACATAATCCAAGGGAAAAAATAGAACATATTATAAAGAATGAAAAAAAACAGCTGTTTTTCAAAGTTTTGTTTTTTCATCTTTAGAGTAATGATTTGTTTTAAAAAAAAAAAAAACCTTGGTCATATGGTAAAAAGTTGAAGCAATCATTCTATTCTACTGTTATGTTCAAATTTACTAGAATAAAAACAATCAACAAGTGAATCTCAAGAATTAATGGGTCTCACTTTGTCATTCATGGGTCAACTATGTCAACAACTTATAACTAAATATCCCTGTTTTTTTTGTTTTCAATAGCAAGGAAGACACTAGTACAAATCAAAAGTTTTAAGTTTAATTTCTTAGGGCTCAAAATTCAAACATTCAATTATACCTTGAAAAAGAAGATGTGCATTAATTGAAAACATACCTTGCAAGAGAGGGAACAGAAGTGGAATGGTTCTTGGAGGATTCTATCACAAGTGAAGCAAACATTTGAAGAGACCTTAGCTCTTGACTGTGGTCTTTGATTTATGAATATCACTTTGGCTCCATTAATTGTATATGGCTGATCAATATACAGATTTTCAATCAGTAACAAATTAAATTAAAAATCAAAAGCTTCAAAAGCGTATATAATTTACCTGAATATATGAACAATCTATGAGCTTCTCAAGATCACTCAGCCGAACGACGTCGTGGTATACGTATCTTCTCACCTGCCAATTCATAAACCAAAGGGGGTTTAATTGATTAAATATAAACTAATGGGATAACAATCATAATTGCTTCAAAAAAACTTCCTCATTTTTCTTCCCTGAAGCACAACAGGGTAACTACAAAGAATAAAAAAATTATTATCCAAAATTAAAAAAAAAAAAATTTCCTAAAATCTTATAATTAGAGCCATGGATTTTGGATTTGCACCAATAATGTTCTTGGGGAATAGTGGAGAATTTTTAATATATTTATAAAATAACAAAACCAAAAACTGTGGAAAGAAGTAAATGGAAGTGAAGGAAAAGGAATTTGGTCAAAGCTTTTATGTTCTTTGAAAGCAACAGCTCAAGAGAAGTTGATCAGAGAAGACAATAAATTTAAAGGAACCAAGCAAATTTGAAAAGAGAAAGAATAAATAAAAGATGAGAAAAAGATACATACTATATATAGAAACAAACCAAATCCAAACAGTAGACAATTCAAGTCCAATACTATCAATGATATATATATGTTTATACATTCTGGATTTTGCCTTCGAACATCTACAATTCTCAGCATAGTTACAGAAATAAAACCTATGATTAGAGCAAACTGAATCAAAATTAGCCTTAAAAGGGTTTAACATGCGCAATTAAAATCTAGAGGAAAATGTAAAAATGAAGAGAAATTCAGGAAGACGACCTTAAAGGGTCTTTTAAGAAGATGAAAACATCATCATTATAAAGAAATATTTTTCTGGGGAGAAGAAAAAGTTTATGATAATGAAAGGTCCATTTAAAATAAAATTAAAAAGAGTCCTCATAGTACAATTTCCAAAAGCTCTATAATTTGCATTTAAAAAATCTGAAAAGATGTTGGAGACAAACAAAAAAAATTAAAAGCAGAAGTATGTGCATGTGAATTGAAAGTAAATATTAATTACACAGAGAAACAAAACCCATAAATTTGTTTTCCACCGTGAAAATTAAAAAAAAAAACAAGGGTTTTTGAAAAATTTCTGGGTTTATGCTTAAATATGATATTTTGCTAACGTTTGCGATTATATATAAAGGTGTAAGTACAGATTTCGCTACAATCCAAACATCTCTCATGAGAGAGAGAGAGAGAGAGTTTTCTTCGAGAAAACATACGTACACACAGTGATTGCTGTTTGTATAGGTGTAAGTAAAGATTGTATCGCAATAAGAAATTCGCAACGAAGAATAAAGAATAAAAAATAAAAAACATGGGTATTGAAATCGTCACGGAATCAAATCATGGGTCATCAAAAATTCTCCGAATCATAGAATTTCTGAAAATCCGCATATGGAACCAGTTCGTAATGGGTGAAATTGTCTGTAAATTGATGAGTAAATTTTGGTACCTGAAGAAGAGGATGAGAGCGATGTGAAGGGAGACAGTGAGGACAAACACTGAGACAACAGAGCAAGCAGAAGACGTTCTTCTCGCTTTTACGGCGACTCTCGTGGACCCCACAGCTCGAGAAGAAAGTTTCCGCCATTAATCCTTGGAGCCATGCAGGTTTCGTCGCCACCATCATCATCATCTCCTCCTCCTCCTCTTCATCCTCATGACCTTCCCTCAACATTCTTATAGTCAAGACCCAGATAGATAATTTTTCTCAATTTTAGTATTTCAATACCGAAAGATCCTCAATTTCAAAAACCCTATTCTGGAATTAAAAAAAACCCTAAGAGATTGAGATTTGGGTTGTTTGAGAGGTTTTATTTTGTGATTTGGAGAGAGTGTGAAGAAGAAGAGTGTAAATGGTTATATAAGTGTGTGTGTGTGTGTGTGTGTGTATGTATGGGTTTTTGTAATGTAGAGGAGGCTTCAGAATTATTGTCGCTACGAATAGAGAGAGAAAGTGTTGGGTGGGAGAGAGAGAGAGATGTCTTTTATTGAGAAAACGAAATGTTCCCAGAAAGATCAAATCTTTTCTCCATTGGCGAAAGATCAAATTTGAGAGAGAGAGAGAGAGATGTGAGTGTGACAAAGTGTCATTAATCAAAAAAAATAAAAAAAACTTTTAGATTTCCATTGGGCAAAATACACAATAATTCGAAATTCCAAGTCTTTGATTACTTTTACATGGAACAAAAAGATTAGACTGAGATCTTCACGAGGGGGTGTTACCTTTTTTTTCTTTTGAAACTTTCTTATAAAGATAAAAAAAATTACGGATGTATATCTCTTGATTTTTTTCTTTTGTTTGTGTGCATTTATTAGGATATATAATTAATTTGGTGAAGGACAAATGTCCCAGAGGATTAGTTTGTTTGGAGGGATCGCTAAGGTTAATTTACCTTTTATGGATATGTGACATTGTGTGACTCATGTTTCCCTTCCTTCAACCTAGAACCTACAAAAAAATAAAAAAAACAGAGAAAGTTTTAGGATTCACATTTTAAATGTTATGACCATTTATAGCATAATTACTATATCTTATGGAGGTGTTGACTGTTGAAATATAGTTTTGGAGTGAGAATTTAAAACATTTATTATCATATGAATAGCTATAACTTATAAGATAAGGATTGATCGTATGGAGTAATAATTTAATCATAATCATGTTGTCAATGACTGTGACCATATACTATCACAAATGGAGTGATAATTAATGAAAATTGTCACCGAGATTTCTGTAATTCGGTATTTAACTATTTCAAAGTTATACAAAATTATGAGCGTGAACTCTACAAACAAAATAAAATACCAGTCGTATGAACGAATGCATACATATATATGATACACTGATTTTGACATGAAAAGATTTGTTGGACTTGTACAAGTACAACAAATTATTGTAAAAATGTTTCTCTAAACTAATGCATAATATATTATAGAAGTAATATAATAGCTAAGAATAAGAAAAGAAGAGAATACAAGAGATTAAGAGAGTAGTCCGTAAGGTTCTGGTCGAGTGGGGTGTAGTATGTTTTGCGTTTTTTATTTGGGTTCGATTTTCACCTGATACCAAAACAATTTTTTTCAATGACACCAGCGTTGACAGTTTGTAAGAGTTTATAAAAGAGTGAACACGTCTTGCCGAATTAGTTTTGAGACCTAGAAAGTAGATGGAACCTCTTGATTAAAAAAAAAAAAAGAATACAAGAGAGTATGGATAGGAGAGACGTTGGCCTTGGCAAGAGTGGTGTTCCTTTTTTAAAAAGCTTTTAGTACTTGTACTTTTCTCCTTACCTCGATTTCTTCTTAATGCTTTTTTATTATTTCCTTCCTCTCTTTCTGTTTCTCTCAATCTTGATTCTTGAATATATATTAACCTTTTTGCTATATGAAAATATTAATCCAAAATTTCGAGAATCATAATTATTCAATTATATATATGTTTGTATTAAAGAAAGTTCAATCATATGTGTATATTCCCCCTCTTATAGATAGGTTTGCATATATAATTGACTCCTGAAAATTTGCAGTCTTGGTTTTTTATTCAATTGGTTTTGGCTTGCATCTGATTATTAGTGGGAATATCTGAGTTACTTTGTCCGGTTGGCACATTATTATCTCTCTTTTTTCACCACACACACTTCCTAGCTAATCTCTGTATTAAATAATAAATAATTATACGTACATATATCCCCTATTAGTAATTTCATTGAGCTAGAGAGAGTATATATATATATATATATACTTATATAATATCATAACCAAAATTGTTCGGGTTCGATTAGATTGTAGTAATCTTCTGTATATGAATAAAGAAGTTAGAAATGGTTAACCAAGTTGCTCATTTATATCATACGCGAGTCTTGTTTTTGGTTCATAGATTATTATAATTATTTTTTTTTCTATAAGTGAATATATTACTTAAACAAAAGAGTTTACAAAGTCAGAATGTAAAGTATATGTAATAAGGTTTGGAACATAGAAATTAAATATGTAATATGAAATATGTATCAGAATGTAAGGTTTGGTTCATAGATTTATATGACAAAATTCTTCTTTGTTTTGAAGAAACTTTACACTGATTCAATTTATTTTCCGTAATAAAGTAGATTTATTCCAGGATCCATTGCAAATGCAAGATTGATTGATTTTTCTATTATCAAGGTATACATAAAATCAGATATATTAGTACTTTTATAACAAATGGATTCTAGATTGAAACTCTGGCTATCTATGAAATTGACCTAATATTTGTATCAAAACTTTTTGTTTATATAATGAAGTTATTTAATACGTTTATAATTGTCAACGATGAATAAAATCGAAACAAAAGAAATTTAAATTCTGACCTAATTTATTATATATCAAAACTTCAATATTTGACCACTTTAAATTTGTTTATATAATAGTATACTATTGCAGATAATATACATTCTTTTATAATGTATCGAATGAAGCGAAGTACATATTTATTCTGCAGTACTTGTCGCTGTGACCGGCTGGGAGGTTCATCCCGTTTTTGGTTATAAAATTAGTTTTAGTAACAATGTCTACTGAAATTATGTGCACCGTTAATTATTTAATCTTACCCGGATGCCGAATATACTTGCAAGTTTATGAACTTTTGTTAATCTTTAAACAACTGAGAAAGTACTAATTGTCTTTTCGCCAAAAATTATACCTAAATAATTGTGAATGACAACAAGTAAACAGTAATAATAGGTCCGATTGATACCCTAAAATGATACGGAGTTTTAACGGTTAGAAAAAATGATAAACGGTTATAAAATAGTTATAAATTGTAAAAAAAATAACGGTAAGCGAAAGCAAGACAAAAAAGCTGAGTGTAATATTTTAGGTAACTTTTTGTCAATGAATCTGCCTAAACAAGACCAGTCATCAAACCAAAAAGATGAAGATAAGCCATTGTGAACCTCCACCTTATGAAAATATTTCGCTATCTCTTTATACTTCAGAAATTTTTTTCACATCCAAGAGCCCGTGTTCATCGTCGCTTTCACCGTCCAAAACGTTTCCTTCCGAATTAGAGCATTGGTAATCCAATTGACCCACAGTGATGGTTGAGCTGAGAGGATTCTCCATACAAGTTTCAAACAACTAATCTAGCTTGTTTGCTTCTCTTAATGAAGAAATTCTCAATCTTCCTTCTCGTTTCGATTTACAAACATCTTTCCACGCCACTTTCGATTTTTTTTGTTTGTATTTAGCTCAGGTCCAGACCAGAGAAAGACATCACATAACTTCTCAATCTCCTTGATACATCCATTCGGTAACCGAAAAGCATGAATTCAAAATTCTGTAATACTTCCGATAACTGAGTTGAGAAGTTGTAACATTCCTGCGTATGAGAGGAATCGTGTTGTCCACGAGCTGATGCGGCTTCGAATGGTTTCTAAGAGGGGTATGTAATCGGCGACCATCATCCTTTTCGTTAGTAAAGGCAAGCCTAAATAACGAACATGAAGCTGTCCCGAGGTGAACTGAAATCGCGAGACCATTTCTGCTCTGTTGTGCTCTGAAAATCCGACCAAGTATAACGTGAATATCTCAAGACTTATTTTAAGACCTGAGAGAGCTGGAAACTTATCAAAAATATTGATAATCCCCTATATTGACATGCATTTACCGTCCATAAATACCAATAGATCGTCCGCAAAGCACAAACATGTTAATTGAAGACTCTTGCATTTTGGGTGAAAGCCTATTCTCCTTTCGATGGCAACCTTATCTATCAGCCTTGACCTTTCGATGGCAGCCTTATCTATCAGCTTGACAAGAAATTTATACATATGACGAAGAGATACGGGGAGAGAGAGCATCCTTGTCTCAATCCCCTTTCACTTCTGAAAAAACCCGACTAGCTTACCATTTACTTGAACAAAAAAAGAAGCCGTCGAGATACAGAGATTAATCAAATGTATAATTTTTTCCGGGAATTTTAAGACCTCTAAAATATTCAGTAGAAAACTCCATTGTATTGAGTCAAAATCTTTGGAGATGTCAATTTTCACCGCGCCACGAGGAGATATTGAATCCTTATGGTAGTCTTTCACCAAATCGATAGCTAATAACACATTATCCATTTTTACGAATGCCGAATGATTTAACCCAATAAACTTTGGCAACAGACACTTAAGTCTATTAGCCATAATTTTTGAAATCACCTTATAGTTCACATTGTAGCAAAAGATGGGTATGTAGTCTCTCATCTCTTTCGCCGTATTTTTTTCATGATTAGAGGTATAATCGTGGAGTTAACTCCCTTCGGTAAAAATCTTTTGACAAAAATGATTTGATGGATGCGATAAAATCTTTACCAATTATTGGCCGACTTCACTCGTGTATCCATTAGGTCCCGACGATTTATTACTCGGCATGGAGAAGAGAACTTTCTTAATTTCATCATTTGTGACATCTTTGCAAAGCATATTCTGGTCCATTTCTGAACATCTAAAATCAAGAGTTTCTCGAAGTCTCTCCACTGTCATCCCTTCAAAATCACTCAGATTATGGCTTATAAAGTCCCGAAAAATCGTTCTACTTCCTCCTTAATAGCATTTCCATTCGTGAGCATCTATCCATGTGGATTCAAAACCTCTCGAATTGAATTTTGCATCTTTCTAATCTCGGCAGATTTGTGAAAGTATAAATTATTCTGGTCGCCAACATTGAGCCAATGCGTTTTAGCTTTCTGTTTGAGAAATTCATTTTCTAGATGCGCTAAAAATTGCCATTTCTAAAAAGATATTGATTCTTCCTCTACCCTGAATGGAGTTGGGTTAGTTAACGTGGCTGCCTGCTTTGTACAAATGTCTTCATAAGCTTCTCGTGTACATCGCGACAAGTCTCCTAACTTCTCTTTTTCCAGTGCTCGAAGAATAAGCTTTAGAGTTTATTCGAGAGCCTAAACATTGCCGATGTTGATACGAACAAAGAATATGTAGTATCCCAATATCCACGAACAACCTCCCAAATTGAGGAAGAGTGGCCATGATGTTCATAAACTTGAACAGTCTCCTTCCTCGAGTCATTTCCGCGTCCAGTCTAATCCTTCCTCGTAGATGATCCGAGCAACCATCAGCCTTGAATACACCATAAGATTACAGGAAACAAATTAAGCATTTATCATTCACTAGAACTATGTCTAGTATTTTTACAAATAAGCCATTCCTCTCTCTTGTTACACCATGTAAATTAACAATGGACCATGATACCCAAGAGCAAGAATCGAACAATAGCGCATCATATCCAGAAAGTCTCTCATTCCCGGGGGATAATGGAGAATCCACGTAGTTCGAGTGCTCTTCTCTTTCTAGAATCTCATTAAAATTACCACAAATCAACCACAGTTTGTTTCGAAACAATGGTGATTTCTCAAATTCTCCCACAACACCTTTCTCTCCTCTACAAAATTCGATACATATATGAAAGTGCAGATGAATTCCTCTTCTTTGCCTTCCAATAATACTGAACAAGTGATCATTTGAGCACTTTTAAACACCGGAGTAAGTCTCTCATCTGCCTTTCATACGACTCAAATACGACCCAGCCGATGATGCTTGTTATTTAACAAAAAGACTAACCTTGAAATATAGAAGAAACAATCTGCTTCACTTTATTCTCTTTGACTCTCGTCTCCAATAAGCAACCAAACTGCATAGAACCGTTATTTACCCAACTACGAATGACGAAATGTTTAGAAGATTTATTTAAACTACGTACATTCCTGAAAGAACCCGACATTAATCATTTTTTTTTGCTTTGAAACCCGTTTACTCGAAGCACCATGATGCTTATCCTTAGTGTTCGGAGCTTTGGAATCTACCAAATATCGATGAGATGCTTTCGATGTTTGAGGAAGAGGTGGACGAGTCCCTATTTATTCTTGTTTTTTCATCTTTTTGACTTTGTGATCTGTCCGTGAGATGTTACTTCTCCTTCTTCTAATTCTTCTTCTCTTCTTTCGTTAATTTCTACCCGAGTCTGAGCATCATCCTTTTTATCTTCTTCGTTCCTACTAGTATCGAATATCAAGATGGGGAAACTGAAATTTTATCTTTTTCTCCTCCCAAATTATCTGATTGTCGCCCAACTTTTGTTGGAGAAACAGAGCACCACTCTCCATCCTCGTTTCCTATTTTTTCCTCTTCCGTAACAACAAAGTGATTTGGCTGTTCTATCTCCAAATCTTGAGCTACAACCGTCGCACCCAAGCCCTATGTTTCCTCTCTCAAGTTAACTAGAGCCATTTCCTCATTCTCGTTCTCACCAGAAACAATCACCTTTAGATCAAATTTCTCAGCTACTTCGATTTTTTCTCTTGTTGATTTCTTTAACAATGTATTTTGGCATGCACCCACCATACACGATTCTGTAAGGTGACCCCATTTTGAACATGTAGCACATCTCGGAGGCAGCCACGGGTATTGAAATTCAACAAGTGCGTCAACTCCCATCTATGATTTGAAACGATAATGCTTCGGTAACTCTTTCGATAAATTTGCTTCTTCAAAACTCTTACCTTTGTATCGGGTGTAATCTCTTCGGTTCTCCTACCGCACTAGCAAGAAACCTTAATCCTTTTCAACGGAACATCTTATGTGGAACGTTTTTTAGGACAATCCACATCGGCATCGTTTTAATCTTTAGTTCCACGATTGGTGACCACTTCGATACAATCATCGGAATATTCGCGATATTCCACATCTCTCTTCGAAGAACACGATTCGAACAGAGCTATCATGTATCTTGAACTTAATCGTAGTTGAATTGACCACAAACGCATCAACTTTCAGAGTCTTATATATGAGAATCCATATTTTGCTGACAATCATGTGGACTTTCGCCACGTGAGGAGCTGTCGAGAGAAACTTTCCTATTATGATCTCGTCCTACAGTGGAGCAGAGCCTTCAATGATGTTGTCTGAAATCACCATCGCTGGAGAACCATCTATCATTGTGACGTTTAGATCGTGTTTTGAGAATCTTGGTTTGTTCTGAACAATAAAGGACCAAAGAGGTTTGGCTGATGGAGCCTGTGAATCTTGAGACGACTGCAAAGCCACCTCTTTTTCTAACTCCGACATAGTGGCAGCGGCCATCGGCAAAACTTGATTTGTGGTATACGCAACAAACCCTAGTCGCCTTTCTTTTCTCCTTGCCACGTCAGAAGGGAAAAAAATGTTCAATTATCTTCATAACTACGTTTTATATGCTTCAAAGATTAATATAAGTCTTGGCTAGGGATTTCTCGGTTATAACAAAACATATCTAAACTACACTCACAAAAAGAACATACTAGTGAACTTATTAACTACGTTTATTTGTTTTTGATATAAAAAGCACGTTAAAGCTTTTATATGATTTTGATGATTATTATTACGTAATTGATTAGAAGTCCTTATAAATCTTAACTTGGTGATTTGAAATAATTTTTAGTTTGGAAAATCTTATTTTAACTATCTTTAAGGACATCTAAGAAAATTTAAACTTTGTTAGACAAAATTAAGTTTGTTATAATCAATTCTTTCGAAATTTTGGATCACTTACAGGTAATAAAAAAATAATAATTTGTAAGTTTGTTTAATTTCTTAATTAAGTGAAGTATTTAAGATTGAATATATAGTTTAGACTATTTTATTATGTGGTCAGGTTTTCGATTTTCCAGAAAACGTCCTACACATTTGTGTTGTATGTTCTAAAGTAGAGGCATCGGTCATCAAAGCATCATTGGCCCAATTATATAAAAAATCCAATTCGTTATCCTCTTCGAAGCCCATTTAGAAAATTGTGGCATCTAATTTGTTTAACCCGTTTCAAACCAAATCAAAAACCATATAAAAACGATGCAAAGAGGAAAATAATAATTTTAGTGATTATATATCCATGTAATTGTATTTGAAAAAAATTAAAACGTATAATACTTAAGTTAATTTGAAGCTTTTGAATGGACCATCATACGTTAAACATTTGAATGGCTAGCTCCCAGTCATATGGTTAAATTCAAGTAATATTCATTAATAAACTAGTCGTGTATTGCATTGTAGTATACCTAAATCAAACCCCAATATTATTTATTGTATTCTATATAGGGCCATATCACAATGTATTCTATGAGGTTACCAGGAACAACTGCACATCATAGAACTGTGACCCCAATGATTAGATATGCATATATAGTATACATAGAACAATGCTCTTCCGTTATACTGCTTGCTCCACCGATTGTTCGAAGGGTTTATCATTAATCAAATCGTTCTCTCTACACACTTTCTATCTATACCAGTTTTTATTTTGCTCATAATGATCAACGATACAAAGAACCTCTATACGAGGGACTCCAGTAGTCAGTTGCACTGTTATCACGGTATGCAATTGGGATGCAAGAAATAGGAACCAAGCAAAGCCCTCTACTCTTTAGGTCTAGATGTTTTGGTCCTCTTCTGTTGTGATCTTCTCTGTCCCATCCTCCCCATGGATCCTAAAACCATACATATGATTGGTTATAGTCATTAAAATAGTTAATGAAAATAATATTTTAAAAGCCAGACATTTTTTTCTCCTTAAAACCTTACCTTGATTGATGAATTCTTCATATAAGGAGTGCTTAGCAGCTGCATGATCGTAAAAGTCACCAACCAAACTATTAATTAAGGTAATCAATTAAAGGCTTGCGTATGTATGCAACAATCATATTGTTTTCGTAACTATTATCATCGTGTATATAAAGCATTTTACCTTTACTTGCTCTTGATAAAAGTTTATGTAAGTGATGGCCTCTTGAAGCACAGAAGCAGTATCCGTCTAAAAGGTTTTCAAACCAAATATTTAATTTTCTTCCTTGTATTATAAAAAGGAACGTAAACTTAAGGAGAGATATATATAAGAAAATAAAAACTAAAAAGAAAAAAATGAATACCTTTCCAAAGGGAGACACAATTTGCTGTAGAGTCGTGATCTTGTCTCGAAGCTTAGCTTTCGGTAATTCCTGCCATTTATTTTTCGAAAAAATAATGTAAAGTAACGATTTTTATATATTTATTTAACCAATATAGTTTCATGTAAACAAATTTTCCATAAAAAAAAAAGATTTATTCTATATTTTTGGAAAAAAATAGTAAGAGAATAATTACTGTTTCGTATAAATGTTTCAATATAAAAATTTCATTGAACCAATATTTTTAAAGAGTCTTATAAAAGAAAACTAATACTCGAAGTCATTTTTTTGTCAACGTATAGTTTTACTCTTGAAGTAGATTTTCACTTGTTTTTTTAGTTAACCCAAAAAAATCACAATTTTTGGCATTAAGGTGCACACATAGACATAGTTATATTATGTAGAGATTACCTTCTCCGGCGAGAGTGTAGAGCCGCCGCCGCACTTGGCCTTCTTTGAGACCTCATCGGAAACTTCATCACATCTTTTCTTCTTCCCGGCGTTTGTTGTTCCCAACCTCACAGTTGCCTGCCAAAATAGTTTCCAAGTTCGTGTTTAGCGTCGGTGCGTAACCTCTAATTGGCTATTTAGCATAATGCATGGTGTGGAATAACGAAATGTTTAATTAATTTGTGGAGTTGAATGAGGTATGCGAGGAATGAAAAGGTTCTACACTAAGAAAAAGAAGCAAATAGCCGCAAAAGAAAAAAAGATTAGCTAAGAAAATAAATACCAAATCCCACAAACTTTATGTTAAGAAATGATTCTTATAAGTTTAATTCTTTATTTTAGCTATCCTTTGGTAAAAAAAAAAAAGTTTAAGTGGTATTTTTAAAACTAAAACTTTTCTTCGTAGTAATTTAGAGTATTTTTAAAAAATATAATAGGTTTTGACACAAAATACTGAAAATTAATTTCCACAGCCATATATAGTAACATCCGTCACCAAGCTTAATGCAACTGAAATATCAACATTAAATCCATTGTAAACCCCATATTAATAAGCTATATATAGTATATTTTTCCTTAGATAAAATAAAAATGAAGGAACAAAATCACATATTTGATGATATAACCTGAATTAAAAGTACGTACCAGTGAAGCCGTTTGATGCTCTTTCTTGTTAAACTCGGATAAGTTTAAGGCCTTAAAGCATGGTTTAAACGACGGATTAATATCTGTTAATGGCCTACTTAACCTTATATCAAGGAAACTTCTAGAACTTTCTATAGCATCATGGAATAACGAAGCACCACCGGTTAATCCATTATTGTAACAAAGATCTTCCTCATTTTTCACTTCCAACGCTTGTCTATACATAGAAACGTCGTCGTTTGTCGTCTGATCAACGTGATGATGAAGACTATGGTTCATGTCGGGATTGTTCGGTGGCGCAAGCGACCAGTGTTTGCCTACTAGATCCGTTAACTTTGACAGCCTTTGCTCACTATTTTGATCGTACCTAACTTGGTTTGTATCGTAGATCCAACCGTTACCGTTAGCGTTATCGCAGACTGGCTCAAAAGGTAATTCTGATGTTGTTGATGAATTATTTCTAGAAGATGTTGTTATGTGATTATGGTGATGATGATCCATTATTTGATCTCCTAAGCTTCTACCGGGCCTGTCCATATATATAATGACCATAATTCATCAATGTATGTATAAAATATGTTTACAAAACTTAAGGTAAAATATGGGCTCGATTTTTTAAATTTATTTATGAATTTTATGTGTAGTTTCTATGCTATACTGTTTTTACTTTTTTAAAAAAAGGAACACTACATTTTAATGTTTTTATTAAGATATTTTTGGGAATTTGTAAACGCATACGAAATGATATTGTTTGGTTGAGTTTTACGTTTTTTTTAAACAAATACAAATATTTTAAGTAATAAATACAACTTTTTTTTTGATTAATAATACTCCATCCTTTCTGTAATAAGTGATGTTTTAGAAGATTTTTTTTGTTTTCAAATAAGTGATGTTCTCACAAATCAATGCAAAATTAAATAATTTTTAATTGTTTTTGAACATTTGTATTTTGAAAATTATTTTCTTATTGGTTGAATTGTTTTTAAATGTACAATAAATAATGTTTTTAGTATATAAAAAATAAAAAATAAATAAATCCTTAATTGGTGTGTAAAAACCTTAAACATCACTTAATATAGAACCGAGAGAATAATAAACTACATCTTCGAGTGGCCAATAATAAAAGATGAATCATAAGTGCAAAATTATAGGCATGCCCTCACCAATCAAACGTTAAATCATTTATTGGGGAACAATAATTCAAAAGAGCTACTAATTTACTTTTGTAAACCAACTTTTAGACCTCTCTTTTGTTTCTAAAGCATTCCTTTTTATTTTAAAGCATTCATTTTTAAAAAAACTAGCAATACTGACTTGACAATATATATCATTATGGAGTGGAGCTTATAACTGTAAACATCAAACTAAACCTTTGATCACAACCGTTATGTAAATTGTAAGTAATTAAGAACGCAGACTAAAAGAAGCAAAGAAGATGAATAAAATTATGGATATACTTACAAGAAGGCAAGATTCCATAGATGATTATGAGAAGAGACGACATGGTCTCGGAGAAACTCATTAGAGGAGGAGGCAGGCTGATCCGGAGCCGAGAGAGAGTGATGATTGGAGGATTCAACGGTTAGGTCAAAACGATTTGAAGCGTTTACGGTCGAGATCGGGAGATTGTCTCCTTCACAGCTAGCGTTTGCGTATGAGTTGTTATTACTATTCTTATGGTAAAATAACGTCGAACTAATGGAGTTTGCATGATCATTATGATGATGTTGAACATCTTCCCACCATGATGAACTTGGAGTACATTCTTCCCTTATCATTTTCCTTTCTTTGAACTTTCTCTTTTGCTCCTTTTTTGTTTGGTTAAGAGTCTAGAGGATATGTGAATTAGAGAATATAAAGAGTATATGATACGATCGGTGGTGGTGACAATATAATATGCGAGTGGGGTATGTCCACTAAGTTACATTTAATATTGCATATATATTTATAGAGATTTATAGAAATGTCTTTAAGCCACCGAAGATGTGTTATATGCGGTCTGCGTAAGATCGTACGTCAATTGAACATGTGTTTGGCCTCTATATGAACTTGTCACAGCTTTTGTTTTTCGGTAACTCGGCCGATTATTAGACTAGTTAGTTAACACTCTGTTAGTTGTTACCATATCACAACTCCACATTCAGCTCAAGGTTAAAGAGGGAACGAGAGGAAGAAGATAAAGTTGTAAAAGTGATTCTCTCATTGATTCAACCTGTACAGTGTAAGGTTTCATAGAATAGTGTTGTCACGATTAATCAACTAACTATAATTAACAAACTGTTTAACAACTAACAGAGTGTTAACTAACTAGTCTAATAAACCAAGAGATTGTAGTAGGGTGATTCTATTTCCGTTGGAAGAGTCGTCATGTTGGTCCATGCCAGGAATCGACTCTCCGCGGGAGCGGAATTATCACATTAGTTTTTGGCCAAGTAGGGCATTAAAAATGGGATGTGTCACTTCCACCAGAAAAATTAGTCTGGACATGTTTGGGTTTGAGATTACTCCCGAGACCGTAGGGCATCAAAAAAAAAAAAAAAAAAAACTAGTCTAATACCGATCTCGAAATATATTACCGTCAGTTAAAATTTTATAGAAGCTAAAATGTATATAGTAGGAATCAATTTTCGGTCTAGAAGACATGTAGAAACTAACCGAAAAAAGAAATTTCCTATAAACATGAACCAGTTTTTTTTTTTTTGGGTCAACATATGAACCACTTGATTGTAGACAAATGGTAGTTAGTAAGTACTCTTAAGATTTTATGTTACGTTTCACTACCTCGCTTTTGTTACCAAAGATTTGCTAGAAATCATGGATAGTTCGGAACCAACTAATATTTTTATTTTCTTTTTGATATGAAATCAACCAGTATTCCTAAACATGGTGCAACGTGAATGCCGCCTGGTGCTGCAACTAGAAACATGTTTCTTTCGTTGTCATCTTTACAAGTAATTTGTTTTTAAGTATTTCGAATTTTCGAGAGGAGCCAATTATTTGGCTGCTTTCTTTGCTACATTGGTTTTTGACCAATCTATTCTTTTACTCTCCTGCTTTAATAAAGATGTTGGTTTGCCGACCAAAAGTTCTCTAAAAATTTTTGATCGATAACAAGTTTCCGATAGTTAACTAAAACTACATTATATTTGGCATAAGATAGAAGGAATTTAAGATAGCATACATAGATGATGAAAAAAATAAGACTTCAATGAAACATGATAAAGATTTTCGATCACATATTTTTTCATGCATGTCGTACTTATCCCATATTGCTAAGATCTTGAGCTTCTCATAATAAATATAAGAAAGAACAAAAAAACCTAGGGCGAATTGGAGGAAGGTGTAGAAGTGGTAATAGGGTTTATTTATTTTAATTATTTTGTTGTGTCCAATTATTATGAAAAGTGGACACATGATGCCAAAAATGAAATTAAATTAACTTGGATATGTTAATTAAATATGCAAGCGTGATTATTGATTAATAATACGTTATTATCTTTTTTCTTCGTTACCAAAAAAAAGGGCAATATGGAATATTAAATGTATATATTCTGTGAGGTTTCAGATCACCTAACAAGGAAGCACCCATCTTTCCAACTTACACATTTTCTTGTAATACTTCGTACCGATGGTAATCAAAGATAACCATTTTTTTGAAAAAAGTGCAGAAAACAGATTAATTAACATGTTTTGATTAGTAATATGAAAAAGATTATAAACATAAGACCCGAAATCTTTGGTTATAAAATAAAATAAAAATAGTATTGTTACTATTATTATTTTTTTGTGTTATCGGAGATATCCCAAACTGAAATCCAGACTAATCCTTTGAAATCCATAGAAATCCGAGTTTTAGAGTATGATTCATCTTGGGATATCTCTGATAACAAAAACAAAATTTAGCATGATTCAAATCCAGACTAATCCCTCAAAAATTTTAGCATGATTCAAATTTGGTTATAATTTTTATTTTGTTTCTTACCATTAAAAACGTATACGAGTGACCAAGAATAATTGTAATCGCAGTGAAAAAATTTGAATCATGCTAAAAATAATATTTAGAGTAAACATTACGTGACCACCACCACTTAGTTATTGTTACTAATTTTGGAACTTTAACTATATATTTGTTTTGAATGAAAAATTGAGTTTTGACTTTAAAAATATTTATGTTTTAAGAAATCATACAGAATAGCATGATTTTTTTTTCCAACTACACAAATCATTAAAGAGATGGAATACGTGGAAGAGGTACCCGCGGCCGTGGTAGACCATCTTTCTAAGAATGCTAGAGATCACTTAATTCTCCCTTAACTCCATTCTCTTAAATCTACTCTTTTGTATGTTCTATTTATTTCTTGTGACTATCTTTTTTTAACTATATGATCTTTATTATCATATCCTAGTATTTATTTTTAATGCAATTCAATAAAAAAAAAACTTTATCAAAACTAAACGAATAACATGAACTTACAACTTTTTTTAGGATAACTTTGGATTTTTATAACCGGCAGTTGAAAATTTATAAATAAATAATTAATCAAGTCTAAGCCTCAATCGAAATTGGAGGTGTCTAATTTTAACTAGTCTAAATTAGGAGAATTCGAAATATTACTTAAATTGATTTTTTTTTTTATTATCTCAAATTAAAATATGGTGCTTGCTTGTTTGGTGACACGAAACCTAGCAAAAAGGTTCCGATTCCATATTGGCCCTAACTTTTGTTTAAAAAAAAGATAATTTAAAGTATTAATCAATAATCACGCCTATATAAATTAATTTATTATCGTTCCTTGGTGCGCTATTTATTTTCTCAGGCATTCATCCCTTTTAATCCGAGTCCAACTCCACTCCAAAAGTTTCTTGTCTTTTTGCGATATCTTTTTATTTTCTTTTTTCATATTTTAAGTAAATACCAATTTAGAAAGAGATTAAGTGGCCAAATTTTTCTGAGGTTGACTTTTATTAAATTCATTATCATTTATATTTGACTCTTTATTTATAGTCAATAACCAATCAATAGCATCATAACCCAATATGTTATTTTTAATGGCCAATAGTTCAATGGAAACAAATCCAATATTAAATAAATCCTATTAGGCAGGTTATAGAAGTATTCTAGGCCCAGTTATTTTTTGGGGTTTGGTCAATCCACAGAGGCCCATTCCTGCATGAATCAATCTTCTTCTTCTTTTTTGGGTAACGCATGAACTTAAGAAGTTTAAAAAGTCGTTCACAATTCTAACCAAGATGCACTAGTCAGTAGAGCAACACAACTTGGTTATAGTTTAACTAATTTTATGTATCATTACTGAATTATCTACTATCGAACACACGAATGAAAAATTCACCCAGCTTTCATGCTTCTCGTTTGTCAAACGAATCTAAGAGAACACACATATATTTTTACGAGTTTGTTGAAATAAAAGTTAAGAAAAAAACGATTACAAGCTGAACGAAGATGATGTTCGATTGAGCTCAACGAGCTTTTTGTTATGTTTCTCAGTGGAAACAACGTAATTAACAAACTCATCTAAAAACCATCAAAACGTGATGGTTTAGCTCCAACCAACTTAATTAAGACCACTTAACCAACCTGGTTTAGTACTTTTATTTAGTTACGTTCTATTCAATCTAAAACTTTCCAACTAATTAATCCGTCTATCAACTATTCAACTTCGAATCTCTCTTGAAAGTTGAAACTGAGCCAATCTTCTCAATCACCAATGGATTTAGGCTCTTCATAATTTGAAAATATGTTTGCCTTTTTTTGTATGTTGTTTAATGATCAAGTTGATAAAATATCTTTATACGCACTAATTACTTTATATAATATCTTATAAATTTTTAAAACCGGGAATAATTAACTATTTATATATTTAAATTGTTAATAATTATTATATATCACTTGAAGATATTAGATGCTGGCAGAATTGATTAGACTAAACTAAATTGTGACCCATCCGTCTACCTAACTTTGATGTAACAACTGAATAATCAACTTACCAAATCTCTAAACTCTCGTCATCAGCTCTAGTCTTTTGCTTATACTATGCGATTTTTCTAATAATTAATATAAATTAAGAACAGAAGCAATTATTAGTCCATTATAATCTATGACCAAATGAAATGATGGGCCAATGTTCTTCTTTTTGTTTTGTTTTGTTTTTTTGCCGACAATGATGGCCCAATGTTCAGAAAACTTAAGTTTATTAGAATGATATTTAAATGTGTACTGTAATCATCTATATACTATTAAATTATTAAAATATAAACATTTTTAGAATCTGTTTTCAAATATCATATATATATATATATTTTTTAAAAAATTAAACATGTTACCAAACAAATATTGAACATGTTGCCAAACATTTATTAAATTTATATAATTTTACATATTTACAAAAAATAATGTATAAAAATTATTATCTCGCACACAGCGTGAATTAGAATCTAGATTTCACATATCACGTGTTAGAAATATTGTGTAAACATCAAAACATATATTGCACAACAAATGAAGAAAATATTATATTCTCACTAAAAATCTATGAATTACAAATTCAACATATTTGAATCAATATCACTTAAATTATATTATTTCTCATTTCATCTTTTATATATTTTAAAATTTAGTTTACAAAAAAACTTTATTCTGCACCCGTGCACGAATTAGACTCTAGATCTTTTTAAAAAACTATTATTTTACTTTTGTTCTGTTTAGCTGTCTCCCTTAATTAAAGTAATGTTGGGTGCACTAATAGCGTAGAGGCCCCAATTTAACTCATTCTCGATTTATACCTTCCTCCAATTTCTCCACATTGAGCTAACTATATACTAATGAATTAAATCTCAATATAAACTTTAATATACAAACAAAATATATACAATTTCGTGATTATCACAACATCATCCTATTAAAATATAATATATGAAATAATTTAGGGAACAAAATATATATCTTGTTGACCAACTATTGTGGATTTTCAAAACCTTAAATATGAAATGAATTACTAAAGGTTGGAAATCCGAACATAAGAATAGTTTCTAAATTTCTGATATTATCCTTGTACAAACATATTATTATTTTGGCTTGGTTTCTTTTATTTGTTAGAGTTGGATTATGAATTACTTTATGTTATGGTAGGTGTTAATGTTATCACTATATATTGTAAGTTAGGGCCTCATATCAAACAACAAATTAATAATATCATATTCTATATATGAAATTTATCATGGTATTTGAGTATTCGAATTCGATCATAATTCTAATGGATCGAAGTTAAAAAAATTTTGCACTAGAAATTTCGTGATGTTACATCAAAAAAAATCATAGAATCTTTAAACATCGGAAGAGACATGAACAAAAAGATCACGGAGACCGTAGATGCAAAGATCCACCTTTCCAAACTGGTGTTCGGAATGAGTTTGAATGGAATGAATCAGGGCTAAATTTAGAATGTTAGACTGAACGAAATTTAACAACAATCAAGAGTCGAAATATGTTCTTTATTTTTGGACCTTTTGACGTGTTTTTTTTTTTGGACTTTTACGAGCCGAATTTTGGTGACGAAATCCAACACCAACAAAGACGATCCAGAGAGAAGCGATGATGGAAAAGTGTTGATGTACGAATTGTTTTGGCTAAAGTTAATGGAATTCTTCGTTTTATGTTTTTTTTTTTTTTATTTTCTTTTTGACAATTCAGATAATCCGGTTGAATTAAGGACCGCTGACTCGACCGATGTTAGCCCTTTACGACATTTTCCACCAGCGGTCGAACGTATCCTCCTACACCGACTAATCCTGGGGCCATGTGAAAACTCTTGGTGACCACGTGCCTATGTTGATGTTTCCAGGGCTCGAACTCAGGAGCTATCCCATTACGACCTTGATTTCCTTCTTTCTTCCTTACCACTAGACCACAGACACGTGGTTATTCGTTTTATGTTTTTGGATACATGCTATATATTATAAGTTATAATTTTGGTTCACTATTTATTTTTGTACAATAATTAATTGAGAGGTTTTCAATTGGATAAAACCGAATCAAACCAAACCGAATCGAAATAGAATAATATGGTTCTGTTTTGGTTATATCATATAAACCGAATGAATGTAATTTTTTGAAAACCGTAGAATACGGATATGATTCGGATATTAACCGACTAAACCAAAAAAATTGATTAGTTCTAAATTCCGACCCTCCCCATTTACAACAAAAAAACACTATTGTTGTAAATACTTATATATAATATTAATATGTATATATGTAATCCTGAATAGCTAATGTCTAAAGTCTAAACAATTTTTTATATAGAATAATATAATTAATTTAATTTTAACATAAAGAAACCCTAGTTTTAAAATTAAGTAATTTTTTCATAGGTTTATGTAAAATTTCGTTGGTTTTACTAGGAAATTAATGGGTTTTTTCTTCTTTTATTTTAGTGTTTTTAATGTTTTCTTAATTGTGATTTCGAATTTTCTATGCCGAATAATCGAAACCCACATAATTTGAAATTTAAATGAACATAATTTTTGTTTTTGGTATAAAACTGAATAAACCAAAAATTGAGAGTATCCAAACCGAACCATACAAAAAAATATATGGATTTAATACGGTAACTATTTTTTGTAAACTGAAAAACCAAAAAAATTGAACCGAAATCGAACCGATATCCGGATTGAACACTCCTAGTTTTTAGGTATTCACGAATTATTAATTTATATTGTTTGTGGGATTTATTCTTGCGTCCAAAATTTCTCATGTTTTAATACGAATTTTGATTTCTTATATTACAATGGAATAAGCCTCTATAAAAGAATCCAATCAGTACTTACACGTTTCTGGTGGGACGTAAATCCTGAAGAGAGGAAGATGTGCTGGGTGGCATGGCACAAACTCACAAGAGGGGAAAAAGAAGGGGGCTTAGGCTTTAGAGATATTCAATTCTTTACCAATGTTGAGTTGGCCTAGTGGTTAAGGAGGAATGGGTATGTGCCTCTCTTACCGGCCCTGGATTCGATTCCCGTTGGGAGAGGTCTCCTCCGAAGGAGTGACTTTAACATAGTTTGGGTTCCGCTCTGGGGATGTACGGGCCTACGGGCCCGGAACCTCGGCGATTCAAAAAAGAAAAGAAAAAGATATTCAATTCTTCAACAATGCTCTATTAGCAAAACAAAACTGGCGCCTTCTTACAAAACCAGAATATCTACTAAGTCAGGTCTTAAAAGGCAAATACTACCACTCAACAAACTTCCTTGACTGAACAAGCTCAGAAGCAGCCTCTCATGGATGGAAATGAATATTGATCGGCAGAGAACTCCTAAAAAAAACCCTGGGTAAAGCCATTGGAAAATGTCTTACTATGAGTATATGGGAAGACACATGGATATCGACAGCAAAGCATACTCGACCCATAGGACCAGCACAAAAAGAAGTATATGATATGAAAGTGGTTGACCTGTTCTTACCGAATTCAAAAGATTGGATGTGGATCGGATTAGAGAACTCCTACCAGCATTTGAGAAAGATATCGTATGCATAAAACCTAGTGTATGCGATGCTGTAGACAAACACATATGGCTCCCTACATCAACAGGCGAGTACTCAACAAAATCTGGATACCACACGACACGCTCTACTGGCCACAACGAGCCGCTTCCAGCAGGATTGATGCGAGATTTTAATTGGCAAGGCGAGATATGGGACGGTAAAGTCTTGCAAAAATGAAAGCTATTCCTTTGGAAGATAATGCAGGGAGAGTTACCTGTGGGAGAAAACCTGGTTAATCGGAGAATAATCCCGCATTCGAGTTGTACCAGATGCGGAGAACATGAATCGGCAATACACCTACTGTTCCAATGCAGTTTTCCTTTAGCACCTTTCAGGGAGACAATCGATCCAACCAGCTTCCCATATATCGATTTGGGAATCAGATCACTCAAATCGGCGGTATGCCTTCCACCATCAGGCATCGGAAATGGTCCTCTTTTTCCATGGATTTTCTGGAATCTATGGACCGCTCGGAATAACCGCATCTTCAACGGAAGGAATTTCACTGCAGAAGAAACAATCATAAACTCAATCAAAGGAGCAAGAGAATGGCAATGGGCTCAACCGGCGATCCAATCGATCTCACATTTAAGGCGAAGCAATTGGAGACCAAAATTCACTACTGACGCGATCCGATGCTATTCGGATGGTGTTTGGAGAGAAGACATAACTACAGCAGGGTTGAGATAGGTATTTGAATCAAATCAAAAAGAAATCTTCCTACAAGAATCGAAAGCATCGTTGGCAGCGGAGGCTCTATCCATCCGAATGGCGCTATTGAGGGCGATAGATCTGGGCTTCATAAAACTTTGCATCGCTTCAGATTCCAGCCAGTTGATCCGAGCAATCACGCCATGTCCACTAATATCAGAAGTTTACGGGATTCTTCAAGACATCTCCCAAATTTCATTGTTTCATCGATGTATTTTTCATATTCATCCCAAGGGAAGCTAATCTGTTAGCTGACTCATTAGCAAAACTCTCCCTTCGTATTTTCTCTTTGGTACAGAAAGAAAACTGTTTGGTTTAACCGGTTTAATGAAATGAGATTTAGAACAAAAAATATATTACAATGGAGTTCGATTTGGTTTTGCTATCACAACATTCATGTTTTAAGTCAATAATTCTTTGTTCGATACAGACTGTCCAAAACATATATGGACAATTGTAACTTTATAATAAATCTCTGATTGATACTGGTTTAATCTCTAGGTAACTGATTAAGAATTAGACACATCCCGAATGTCTGATTAGTGCATTGTAGTATTTTAAACATTGGTTACTAGTCAAATTTGAAGTTAACAACATTGGTTACTAGTCACTAGTTCCATCCGAAATTGCAATAGTATTGTTTTTGAAGTTTGATATTGTTACCACGTATGTATACCCCAATCTCCGAATAATATTTTCATATCACTATCTTAATGACAAAATCAAATATTATGTATTATAAATATATTTTTATTGGTTTAACATATAACAATATCCATTGTTCATTAAGCTACACAGCATCAATAAACAAGTAACTCGATCTAGTCAGACGTATAAATTTTTACATCGTGTGACCATTATTAGTTATTTCCTTGGGCAAATACTAACATCACAAAAACCGGCATGTTAACATGTCTAAGAGCATCATTATCGCTAAAACCCATTTGGGTTTCTAAACTATTTGTTTAGTATTAAAATGGAATAAAAAATTTACTGAAGATACCTCATTTTTTTGTATCATTATCGCTAAAATTAAATAGACAATAGGATTCTTTAAAAAAATACCCCAAATCATCTCTTCTCCGCCTCACCACCTGCTCCGACGATGACCGCAACGACTCCCGGTGGCGTACGACGACGGTATGGAGGTGCTGGAATGCATTAAATTTGTATCACCTTCCAAGAAAATGATGAGTAAAACACGAATCAATTCATCTGGTCCAAAATATACTATAAAATCCTCTAAAACACTTATCATAATCGTCAGCCAAGGTATTGGTTTCAATATTCGGTCAAATTTCGCAATGCCATTGCCAAATTAAACTCAAAGTGAAGGACATTTGATTCAAATCAACGCAGAAGAAAGTCAAATTGAACACGTGTGATTTTTGAACAGGATGATTTTACTTTTTTTCATTTAACTGTTATAAAAATTGTGATTTTATATAGCTTATTATATTTCATATATAAATTTCAAGTTTATCAAATAAAGTTAATCAAACTGTGGTAGAATACATTTTTTGTGTGTGTTTTTTCTCTGTATTCATAGCACAATGTGTCTGTTTGTTTTGCAATCACTAGCGATAGGACAACAACAATGACTGGCGATATGTTTTGTTGTTTATTTCACAATAGCCAATGACTATATCTTATTCGTTTTCATACTCGTTAATTCAATGACATATTTCAACGACTAATGACTAAAATTTTATGTTTTTTGTTTTTTTTTAAAGTTTTAAAGTTTTGAATTAGCGATTAAAAGCCGAAATATATCAGTATCGTAATAGTTATATTAGACCATATGTATTGTGGTGTCTCAGTGAGACACTCTTCAATAAAAAAATAAAAAAATAGAAAAAACAGGAGAGAGGAGGAGGAACGGGTCTCGTTTGAGACACTCAACCAGAAATGTTGAGACACCCTTTGCATACGTGTAGTTGTTTTATTTGTCCAGCAAAGCTTCCATAAAACTCAAAAATATTAAATAAGATGCTTTAATTAAATAATATTATATAAATTACTATTTTATTTTGAAGACACTATGTGGATGTCTCAACCGTTGCATATGCTCTTAGTATCTCAAGTTTATGGTTGTCAAAACAAATATGATTTAATCGTTAGTCACTATCGCTAAACAAACATGACTGTTGGAGGTGGGTTTAGCACCCCCAAATTAGCTAGGCCCATTTCAGGAAGTAAAGTCCACCGAATCCAAGCCCAGCCAAAGTCGACGCAGGGATCCACCGAGCTCGCGCTGACGTCCCACCAACTCTGCGCAGAGGGACCAAGGGAGAAGGTGACACGTGGAGGGCAGCTCGCTGAACAGTGCGCACCGAACTCGCGCTGACATCTCACCAACTCTGCGCAGAGGGACCAAGGGAGAAGATGACACGTAGAGAGCAGCTCGCCGAATAGTGCCTTACCTACGTAGCATTACCTATCCATCGAAAAAACCGGAAAGCACGTCTCAAGGCATCTTACCCGCGAAGAGCGCTCTGAGTGCCACGTTATCCCGGACACGTCACCCTAGAATTGCGGGGAGCAGGTGGAATGCCCTTGCTATAAATGCCCCTTAGCGTGCATTTATGAGGGGGATTCCAAATTTATTGCTCCGACCAAAACTCTCTCTCTCTCTCCCTCGGTACTATTGTAACATCATTATTTAGAACCCCGAATTGGATTCTTTTCGGAACTAGTTCAAAAGTCTAAATAATTCGTTCTGTTTTGGTCATAGATACAAAGAACACGATCCCCGACCTATTCATCATTTGCATCGACCTGTCTTTCGCAAACCCCGATCCAGTCCTTGCAAAGCTGTTTTCCTTCTATTCACGAAAATCTCGCCCCCTTTCACATTATTCTATATTTAAACATCATAATCCTTTCGGTGATCATTCGGATCAACAATGACCTATATATATATATATATATATATAAAATTCATGCTATCAAGAAAAAAAATGAGATATTTTTTTAACATTTATTTTTATTTATATAAAAACTGCAATTACATGAAAAGTATGGAGAATAATAAAATTACAATCAGATATATGACTAAAATTTTGACGTTTTTATAGATATCGTCTTTGATCTGGCTATGAAAAAAATGGGATCTAAAATGAATAACATAATTAAAATAAAAAAATGAAAAACGAAATATCAAACCCGCTGAGTTAGGCAGAGAGGGGATAGCCAACAAACTGTCGGAGGACTCTGACAGAATGCATGAGACTACAAAAGGGTAAATAAGTAATTTCAAAACTCGAGTTGTTGTTACACGTTGATTGATCCCTGTCTTCTTCGCCACTGTTCGCTCTTCGCGTCCGCTTTGGCCTTTAAAACTCCCTTCCGATGAAAAAACTCAAAAATCAAAAATCCGAATAGATTGCTTTTTGGCTTCGAGAAATGAGGGAACCTTCGATGGAGAGAGAGAACGGAACATCGGCTTTAACATCGACTACGACGACGACGACGGCGGAGATGGTTTCTCCTCCTCAGATGAATTCGCCGCGTCAAGCTTTGGTTGAGAGATTGAAGGATTATGGACAGGAAGATGCTTTCGCTCTCTGGGATGAGCTCTCACCTGACGAGCGCGATTTCCTCGTCAGAGATATCGAGGTAAATCGGATTTTGTCCGCTTTTCCAGATAGACATTGCCGGAAATCGGAATCTCAGATTTGAAATTAGCGGATTAACTGAAACACTGTCACTGATTTCCAGAATTTGGATCTTCCAAGAATAGATCGGATCATCAGATGCTCACTTCACTCTCAAGGTTTCATCAATTTCTCCACATTCAAGCATGCATTGTTTCTTTTGGATTTTCATCATTTCATAAATACCTCAAACGGTTTAGAAATCCAAACCGGTGGTATTGAGTTTACGGTTTTCATATTTTTTGGGTTGATATTATAATTAGGTTTGCCCGTGGCGGCGATAGAACCGGTGCCGGAGAATTGGGTTTCAACGGTTGATGGAAGAACAATGGAAGATAGAGAGAAATGGTGGAAAATGGGATTAAAGACTATCTTTGAAGGAAAATTAGGAGTTGTGCTTTTATCTGGTGGACAGGTAAAACTTCAATTTTATTTTTTAATTAATCCAATTTGTCATTTACAATCATTGATGCTAATTTAAGATTAATGAGAGTGCTAAAATGATTCTCTTGTCGATGGGTTTTGGAATAATTCTACCTACATTAAAAATAAAATAAAATAAAAAGTGATTTTTAGATAAGAAGGGGTGGCAATGATGATTAATTTTTATACAAATCACTGTCGGTGGGTTTTATTACTAGATTAGTTGAGTAAATGGCGATTTCTATGAGGAACCTTCTGCTTAATTATAAGACATGATCACGTGATCTGAAAGTTGCTTTTTTTTAGGATTCCGTAACTTTAAAATAATCATATTGTCTTCACATTAGGATGCTCTGTTTCGTGTGATGTAAGGAAGGTTGAAAACAAAATCTGATTTGAATATATGATGAGTTGCTTGGAGATTACTTCATTTCATAACTTCAGAATATCTTTCTCTCGTATTGTGCTTAGGAAAATGAATGATGTTTATCTGATTATATGAAGGAACCACCTTAATGATGTTGAGAGGAGAAAATTATATTTTTTAATAGATTCCGGTTTACTTTTGTTTTTTTTCCCACACATCGTAGTGTTTTGTTTTAGTAACATTAGTCAAGTGATCCACATTGTAATGAAAATGATTTGATTATGAAAACTAATTAACTGCAGGGAACAAGGCTTGGAAGTTCAGATCCAAAAGGATGTTTCAGTGAGTACTTCTCATTCTAGTTATGTTTTTTCCTCTGTCCAATCTTCTTTACAGTTACAATGCTTGGAGAATTCACCTGTTAGTTGTCAATTTGTCATAGAGCCAGCTCTCGCCTTTCCTTCTTTCAATCTGCGAGTTTTACGAATCTTATGCTCTAGAGTAATAAGAGTACTTTGGTTCTTTGTCATTGCTCTGAATAGGCTCAAGTTTGGTTAACATAGTAGTTATTGGCTTAATTCCATCTCAGATATCGGACTGCCTTCAGGGAAATCACTCTTCCAGATTCAAGCAGAGAGAATCTTGTGTGTCCAAAGACTTGCTGCTGCTCAAGTAGTGAGTGAAGGTGAGACTCATGGCCTCTTCTACATTCCGATGTTTGTGTACCATTACACCATATTTTGACACTCCTTTTTAACATAATATTCTATCTTCAGGTCCAACTCGCCCGGTTACAATACACTGGTATATCATGACTAGTCCATTCACTGATGAGGCGACACGAAAATATTTCTCGAGCCACAAATACTTTGGCCTCGAACCAGATCAAGTAAGATGCTTTTTTCGTTGGATGGTATTTCTCGAGTCATACTTTTCTTTTTGTGTCTGACCAATCTTGATCAATTTATACTACAGATCAGTTTTTTCCAACAAGGTACTTTGCCTTGCATTACAAAGGATGGAAAGTTTATCATGGAGACACCTTTCAGTGTATGTACAATAATATGTGGTGCAGTGCAGTCTTTACTTTTATCTTCAGTTATTTTTTTATTTGTAAAGAAATCGGCTTTATGAGTTAAGTTACCTATCATGAACAGCTAGCTAAAGCTCCAGATGGTAACGGGGGAGTCTATGCAGGTATGTTTTTTACTAAACTGATTCTGCTCTTTACCATCATGTGTTTCTTCTCAAACCGTTTGCTGATTCTGATCCGAGATTTTTTACAGCTCTGAAGTCTTCAAGGTTATTAGAGGATATGGCTTTAAGGGGGATTAAATACGTCGATTGCTATGGCGTTGACAACGTTCTGGTTAGTTTTCTTGTACAATCATGAGTGCTTAGTTTTCTCAACTCTGTCTCGTGGTTATAATGTGGAATCTTGGAAAACAGGTTCGAGTAGCTGAACCTACATTTCTGGGATACTTTATCGACAAAAAGGCTGCTTCGGCTGCAAAAGTTGTGCGGAAGGTATCTAAGATTCTACACTGGTGCAGGAAGATATTAAGATTGAAACTTTCATCTTCTTGAGATTCAATTTTTTTTTTTTTGGTGTATGATAAAAACAGGCATATCCTCAAGAACAGGTGGGAGTATTTGTTCGAAGAGGGAAAGGCGGACCATTGACTGTAGTTGAGTACAGTGAGCTAGATCAGTCAATGGCTTCTGCAATAAATCAAAGAACAGGACGTCTTCAATATTGCTGGAGTAACGTAAATAACACTTTCTCCCTCTCTTCTTCATCATTGGAATTTCGTGACTTGATCGTCTCAAATTGCAAAAAGCTTATGAAACGTTTTTGTTTAACATCTTTGGCATCAGGTGTGCTTACACATGTTCACTTTAGATTTCCTTAATCAAGTAGCGACCGGCCTAGAAAAAGACAGCGTGTAAGCTCCTCAATACAATCGAAAAAGCCGCAAATCAAAATGTTGTATTAAAGTGTTGTTTTTTGGCAGCTACCATTTGGCAGAGAAGAAGATACCATCTATGAATGGATACACAATGGGATTGAAACTAGAACAATTCATTTTCGATTCCTTTCCGTATGCTCCTTCAACCGCACTCTTTGAGGTATTAACTATATATCATTTCATTTCACAAAAAAAAAAACACTAAGCAAAACCAAATATTCAAAAAATGGAAATTGGATTGAGCAATGTGCAGGTGCTAAGAGAAGAAGAGTTTGCACCAGTGAAGAATGCAAATGGGTCGAATTTTGATACACCAGAAAGTGCGAGGCTTTTGGTTCTAAGGCTACACACACGTTGGGTTATAGCAGCTGGTGGATTTCTAACACATTCTGTGCCTTTATATGCAACTGGTAAAATTCCAATACTATCTATTCATTTACATTTTCTTTATAAAAAAAAATTTCCTAATGAATACTAATTTTTTTTCTGGTATGCAAATTTATATATAAAAATAAATTAGGTGTTGAGGTTTCACCGTTGTGCTCGTACGCTGGAGAAAATCTTGAAGCTATTTGTCGTGGAAGAACGTTTCATGCACCTTGTGAGATTTCCCTCTAATGATTTTTTTTTTTTTCACCGGCTTTGATTTTTCGCTTTAATTTGTTTTTTTTTTGTGTTTTTGTTTTCGGCTGTGGTTTATAAACTTAAATCTTCCCATGAGAGAGAGAGAGGTCTTGGCGTTTTGTATCCATTGTAACATATCTAATAAAATTTTCTAAAATTTTCCCTCAAAGTTTCACACATAATTTGTCTATTTCAACTAAAATTTTCTCTATTATGAATTAGAATATTTATACAAGTTGTATTCTCTATGTAAAACAACAAGTTACCAAAGAAATTCTTAAGAAATTAAGTTTTTAATTCATGTCGGCTGAAGTTGTCTTCACAATATTTATAACAACTATCATTTTCCCCAAACTCAAACTCCCATTAATGTCTCATCCCTCTTCTCCAACAATTCATCGGCCTTCGAAACCCTAACTTTCGGCCATTGGCTTTCCCTGAAGCAGCCTCCAACATATAATTTCTCAGAAAAAACCCAGAGTTGATCGTTAGATCACTGTGACTCAGATTCAACGGTCCATGATAGATTTGAATAATAGAAGCACTTTGGCTTTAAAAAAAATAAGAACGAGGAACGGAGCCGATTTTTAGATCATTGTGACTCTGATACCATGATAATGTGATGAGAAATAGATTGGAAGAATCGTATTGACTCTCATAACTTCTTCAATATACATAAGACACATATATATACAAGATAGATATAATCCTAATTATTTACAAGAAAATATTATCATAATAATGATAGGAGAAATCATAGGGGTTGAGTAATTGATTTGATTGATATATACTATTTCCTTCTATACTCCAATCCTCAAGAACTTGTCTCAAATCTTTAACCTTATTCTCTTTCCCACCGCAACAATTACCATGCATTAGATAGACTTTGCTAATATCCCAATTTGGTTGGTAGAAATTTCCAAAGTACACCGGATCAAGAAACCTCATCTTGAGCCCTAATTGTTTGATATAATGATCATGTTTGATCCGCTCGAGCACGACTTGCTCATTTTTTCCAGGGAATCTCAGCCTCGACGCATACCAATAATTGTAAAACTCGATTGTTCTGCGGTTTGACACGACGAAATTGAATCCGTTGCGTATGTCGCTGCAATTTCCATTGAAGTAATCTCCAGCGACTTGGAAATCTACCTCTGAAAATAGTCGAGTGAATGGATCTCGGAGCCACATTGTATCCATATATATCCTGTTCAAACATGTGGGTAACAAAAAAAATATATATATATAATTTATACAGATTTTGTATATAGTTTACATTTTCATATATTATCTTTTGACCTTATAATTATAGACTTTCTTTCGCTAGAAAGGTCCGACTGTTTTTTTTTTTTGTGTGTGTGTGTGATTGTTTAAATTTATTCTTACATTTTAGATTGTTTGTGTTTGCTTTAATTTCATGAAATAATATAACTTGATAGAAAAATGCAACAAAATGACAAACAAAAACTGAGGAAATCATTTTCATCTACGTTTGACGTTTACAATTCTCAAATGAAACTTGATAAAAATAAATATTGTATTCTATTTCAGAGTGAACAAAACATCCTAACATGAAATGATGAAAACGTTGAGACTGAAACAAGAAGCCAGAAAAAGGCTTCGTATGCATACCGTGAAGAGGAAGTTATATATATCTAAGCTTTAGCAAAGAACCCAAGAACTCGAGTCGAAGCCACATCATCTTGAGATAATCAGGCACCATGAACCGCTTCTCTCCGGAGAATTCAACTCTGGTAATCCTCAACAAGCTAGAAGCAACGGCGATGATGGACCTCATTGCACCGTGAGTAGGCCTTCTCGACCAAACACACCACCACCACGTGACGTAGCAGTCTCTTCGTCCCTACGCCGGCGTAAAAAGTAAAAACCTTCAAGAAGTACGTCAAACGTCGAATTTGGCTCCGCCCAAGCCTGATTCATCATCGTTATTATCACCGTCTTCTTCTTCTTCATCGATGCAATTCCTTCAAGATTCTCGCCAAATTTCTCCTATCTTCTGCCTCAAATTATCACCAAAATATAATATTTAATGCAATCTCTTTATAGCAACACAAAAAAATTATATATATGAGATTTTTTATATATAACTTATCGGAAATTTCATTCCCAAAATCTAGCGTAACACCTCGATTGTTACAAACGCAATTTCTGCGTTTTATTTGCGTTTGCATATACATGAGTAATAAGTTTTCACATTTTCAAAGTATAAAAGATTTTTTAAAAATATATAAAATAGCCACCATTCTAATTTAGTATATTGTAGACTCCACATATATATATAGATAAACTAAGATTTAGGTCCTTATATCTTATAATATGATACTGTATATATGTATAGATTACTACGTTTTGGCGACCGCAGAGGACGACTACATATTTAGTCGTTAAGGGTTGCGACTAATTAACGACTACTTTCCGACTATTTTGCGACTGATAAAATTTAGTCGTAATGGAGTCGCTTATTTACGACCAAAGTACATAGTCGCTATAATAGTCGCTATTTTACGACTAATGAACGATAACATTTCAAACGGGATATAATAATCGCGTAATAGTCGCTAACTTGGCGACTATTAGACGACTATTTCGGCGGGTCGCACTTTAGTCGGTAAACAGTCGTTAAATACTGGTGGAAAATACGTGTAAATCGTTTTGGGTTGGCGTACCTGTTTTTTTGCGACTACTTTAGGTAGTCGCTATTCAAACGCCTTATAGTCGCTTTGTAGTCGCCATAAATGTCTATATAAGCAAAATTCACCCCATTTCTTCTCTTCATCCGATCTCAAAAACAAAAAAAACACAAAAAAAAAATTCAGTTTTTATTAGTTAAATAATGTCGGGAAATTACAATTATAGTAATTTCCGGGAGTGGATGTATAAGAGGTTCGATGAAGCGACGGGAAATTTCTCGGCAGAGTTCACAACGGGGGTGGAGCAATTCATGACATTTGCAAATAGCCAGCCTCTAACACAGAGTAATGGCGGTAAGTTTTTATGCCCTTGTAGTGTTTGCAAGAACGAGAAATTTATCCCGGGAACAAGAATTTTGAATCATCTTTATAGCAGAGGATTTATGCCAGATTATTATGTTTGGTATAAGCATGGGGAAGAAATCAATATGGATTTAGGATCGAGTAGTTATCTTGATACGACGTATATAAGTGGGAGTGAAGAAGTGGGTAATGTAGTAGAAGATATATATGTGGATATGGTGAATGATGCATTTCGTGATAACGTGAGTTTTGATAACTATCATCAGGATGCTAGTTATCAGAATGTAGAAGAACCGGTACGTAACCATTCAAAGAAATTCTACGACTTGTTAGAAGGTGCAAATAATCCATTATATGATGGTTGTCGTGAAGGTCACTCGCAGTTATCCTTAGCTGCTCGAGTCATGCAAAATAAGGCAAAATATAATATGAGTGAAAAGTTAGTGGATTCGGTTTGCGGAATCTTGAAAGACTATTTACCAGAAGGAAACAAGTCAACCGATTCACATTACGAGATAGAAAAATTGATGCGCAATTTAGGTCTCCCATATCATATAATTGATGTTTGTATTAACAATTGTATGATCTTCTGGAAAGAGGACGAGAAGGAGGATAAATGTCGGTTTTGTGGTGCACAAAGATGGAAGCCTAAGAACGACCGGCGTAGAACCAAAGTACCATACAGTCGTATGTGGTATCTACCTATTGCTGACAGATTAAAGAGAATGTATCAGATCGAGAATACTGCAGCGGCAATGAGATGGCATGCCGAGCACCAAGCAAAAGAGGGAGAAATGGGTCATCCGTCTGATGCGGCGGAGTGGAGATATTTTCAAGATCAACATCCCCGGTTTGCCGAAGAACCCCGTAACGTTTATCTTGGATTATGTACGGATGGGTTCAATCCATTTGGCATGTCTCGTAATCATTCGTTGTGGCCTGTGATCTTGACGCCATATAATTTACGCCCGGGTATGTGCATGAATACAAAGTATTTATTTCTTACAATTCTGAATTATGGGCCAAATCATCCGCGAGCTAGTCTCGATATCTTTCTTCGACCCCTTATTGAGGAGTTAAAAGAGTTGTGGTCTAATGGCGTCGATGCATACGATGTGTCCTTGAATCAAAATTTTAATCTAAAAGCAGTGCTGATGTGGACGATAAGCGACTTTCCGGCGTATAGCATGTTATCTGGATGGAAAACCCATGGTAATTTGTCTTGTCCAGTTTGCATGGAAGATACTAAGTCTTTTTATCTACCTAATGGAAGGAAGACGTGTTGGTTTGATTGTCACCGAAGATTTCTTCCTCATGGTCATCCAATGATAAGGAATAAAAAAGACTTCCTAAAGGGAAAAGACGCTTCGAGAGAGTATCCACTTCCGTCTTTGACGGGTGAGCAAGTTTATTTCGAGCGGGTGGTTGGTGTAAATCCATAGAAAACAAAGGATGTTGGTGGAAACGGTCACGAAAAGAAGAAGTCGGGCTATGGGAAGCAACATAACTGGCACAAGGAAAGCATATTCTGGGAGTTGCCGTACTGGAGGGACCTTAATCTCCGTCATTGTCTTGATATGATGCATATAGTGAATAATTTTTTTAACAACATCATGAATACTCTTATGACTGTGAAGGGTAAATCGAAAGACAACATCATGTCAAGATTGGATATATAACGATTTTGTTCTCGACCACACTTACGTATTGATAGTGCGGGTAAAGCTCCTTTCCCATCCTTCACATTGACAGAAGAAGCCAGAAAAAGTTTATTGGAATGTGTGAAGAATGCGATTAAGTTCCCAGATGGTTATTCGTCAGACTTAGCTACTTGTGCTGATATGGACAACCAAAAGTTTTCAGGCATGAAGAGTCATGACTGCCATGTTTTTATGGAGCGGTTACTTCCATTTATCTTTGCAGAACTCCTAGATCGGAATGTCCACCTTGCGTTATCAGGTACTAATTACGACAATTTATTTAAATAAAATTATAGTAACTTATCTACTAACCTCATGCAATTTTTACGTATATTGTAGGGGTTAGAGCATTTTTCCGGGATTTATGTTCGAGAACTTTGCATACAAGTCGCGTTCAAATTCTAAAACAGAATATAGTTTTAATACTATGCAATTTAGAAAAGATATTTCCACCTTCATTTTTCGATGTGATGGAGCACCTGCCTATACATCTCCCCTATGAAGTTGAATTAGGAGGCCCTGTCCAGTATCGGTGGATGTATCCTTTTGAAAGGTTTTTCAAAAAGTTGAAAGGGAAAGCAAAGAAAAAAATATATGCGGCATGATCGATTGTTGAATCATATATCAATGACGAGATTGCTTATTTCTCAGAGCAATACTTTGCCACGAATATACAAACGAAATCAAGGTAAATGCTAAAATCAATGACATCATGTCCACTTTGCCATTTAATTTGTATACACATGCTACTCATTTGGTCAGATTAACAAGATTCGATGAAGGTGAAGTCCCCGTATATCATGTTCCCGGAGTACCTTCTATATTTACTCACGTAGACCGTCCAAGTGGAGAAATGCATGAAATATGGCTCTCAGAGAGAGACTATCAATGCGCACATGCATATGTTTTACGAAATTGTGACTATTTTCAGCCAATTGAGAGGTATATAAGTTGACATCGCTCTCAGATTGCGTTTTAATATATTTAACCTTTGTTTAATTTCTCATATTTGTGTTGGTCTTGTGTAGTATGTTCGAGAAATTTATTTCTGCAAAATATCCAGGACTTTCCGAAAAAGAACTCGCCGCAAAAAGAGCTGACGAATATCATTTATGGGTGAAAGAATATGTATGTCTCAAAAATTTCATAACTATTCATATCTTTATACTTATATATATTTACAAATTTTTTTATATATATGCAGGTTTCTTACTGGAACGCCACGAATACATTTCCTACTTGGGTTCAAGAGATAGTGCATGGACCTTTGAATAAGGCCAAAACCTGCCAATATATTTTACAAGAGGCTATTTGTTTCATACGCAGAATCACGGCGCTGGACGAAAGACATGTAACTATGGGGTCAGTGTTAAAGGTGAAAATTACACTGATGCATCCGATGCAGCTGATTTCTACGAGACCTTAACTGATATCATGGAACTCGAGTACGAGGGGATGGTCAATTTGAGAATCACACTTTTTAAGTATAATTGGTATGACCCTGTTATCGGTAGAGGCACTCGGAGGAGCAATGGTGGCGTTGTAGACGTTCTTTCATCGAGAAAATATAATAAATATGAACCATTTATTCTAGGTACGTAATTATGACAATATTTATATATAGCATTTTATTAATGTTGATATACATATGTATAACTTATATATACATTTATATTACAAACAGCCTCGCAAGCGGATCAAGTTTGTTATATTATGTACCCATATACAAAGAAACCGAAGCAGTTGTGGCTCAATGTTCTAAAAGTGAATCCGAGGGAAAATATTTCAGGGGATTATGAAAAGAAAGAACAGACTCTTTTGCAAACAGAAAATGATGATGCTGTATTGATAACAACAATTGAAGATCTTGTACTCGACAATTTCGTACAAGGAGACCCAATAAACCTCGATTACGTTGTCGGAGATGCAGACCCAGAAGACGAATTTCTATGTAATTTGTCGTCTTCTGATGAAGAATCAGATGACGAAGAACCCTACTAATTAACTATGTTACTTATGTCACAATTTCGGTGTAATTTGTCGTTTACAATATTTGTCGTTATGAGTAAAAAAAAAAACATTTTCGTACTGACTACGATTCGAACCGTGGGCTGGTGGATCACACTTAAATATTAATAAGTAATTAGAAAAGATTAAAAAAAAAAAATCCATCTTCACCAAGACTCGAAACCGAGTATGATGGTTCAGAGAGTGGGTGAATTACCAATACGCTAGAGTCATTTCATTGGTTATTAACACACAAAACGTTTAATAAGTCTTCTTTGATTTCGATTAAAAAAATTTACTTTACCATTTTGAGTTTCTGAGTCTGCGAAAACCCTAAGTCCTTTTGCTCTCTTCGCCTTCACCCTTCGATCTCATCGCCTTCGATCTTCTTCTGCTTCGATCTTCTTCTTCTTCGATCTTCTTCTGCTTTGATCTTCTTCTTTCATCTTCTTCTTTCATCATCTGAGATTGCATCGCGAATCTCTTCTTCGCTTTTCAATCTCTTCTTCTTCTTCTAACTATTATTCGCCTTTCAATCTCTTCTTCGAACGATGCCGGCAGAGAAGAGCAAACGAGTAGGGAAGAAAAGATTCGCTCCCAATGTTTCTCAGAGAGCTGGAATGTCGCCTTCTACGTCGCGAACACCAACCCCTCTATCGCCGCCGGCCCAACTTCCGAATCAGTCGTCAACACCTCAAGTCCCCGTGAACTCACAACTGGAATCGTCAGCACCAAGTTTTCGGAGCTTTCCACTGCCTTTACAACTATTCCAGGACTCGATGCCTCAACACCGTCGAGAAGAATTACCTGCGGCTTCGGCTCCACTGGAGAACACTCCGGCGTCACCACAACCGAAACAGTCACAGCCATCCATCTTCTGGAGGGCACAGCTTCCATGACGAATCTGCACCAGGTTTGCCGGATCTCCAAGAGGACACACTACGGGCGCTGAATGCCTTGCTTATGGTGCCAGACCAAGATAGATTCACCACCGTCTTCTCTCCCACACCAACGCCGAACTCAACTTGGTATGTTCCTGATTTTTAGAGTTTGGTTCTGCACCTGATTTCTTAGGGTTTTTGCTTATGTTTGCTCAGGATTTGATTGTTTTTGTATTCATAATCGTGTTCTTCTCATAAGGAAGATATCTTATTAGTCATTGACTTAGGACATTCCAAAATGAGAGAGGTCAATGTGTGTAATGTTTTATGGAAATTCATTGTGCTGTATTGGTTTGTGTGTGTGTGCAATGTTGGTTTGTGTGTGTGTGCAATGTGCTGCTCTTAATTCGGATCTCAGATTTTTGACAATGTGATTTTTTTTGTCAATGTGTGTTCTGTTTTGTGTGTGTGTGTGTGTGTGTGTGTGTGTGTGTGTGTGTGTGTGTGTGTGTGTGTCATCCGATATAGATAGTTGTGTGTGTGTGTGTGATCAAAAATGAGAACACAAAACTATATGTGTTTCAGTAATATAGATAGTTATGGAAATGCATTGTGCTGTGTTGGTTTGTGTGTGTGTGCAATGTTGGTTTGTGTGTGTGTGCAATGTGATGCTCTTAATTCGGATCTCAGATTTTTGACAATGTGATTCTTTTTGTCAATGTGTGTGTGTGTCATCCGATATAGATAGTTGTGTGTGTGTGTGTGATCCAAAATGATAACACAAAACTATATGTGTTTCATTAATATAGATAGTTATGGAAATGCATTGTGCTGTCAATTCATTGACTAGCTTTTCGGATCTTTGAAATTGGCTTCTACTTGTGTTTCTCATAACTGACTATCTGATTGTTGTCTAGGATTTGGATGTGAAACAGATTGTTGTCTAGGATTAGGATCAATTACAAACTTGATCCGTTAGTAACCAATACATAGATTCTGAGTTGGAGTTGTCACGTTTCTTGGTTGTTGTCTAGGTTGGTGTTGAAGTTGTCAAGTTTCTGATTGTAGTCTAGGTTGGAGTTGTCACGTTTCTGATTGGAGTTGTCTAGATTCTCTTAGGATTTAGTTATGTGTCTGTTTTTTTGTCTTTTTTTACTTTAACTGTTTTGGAGTTTGTTTGTTTTCTGGTTTATGTCTTTTCTAGGATCTGGTTTGTTTTCGTTTAAGTATTACATTACAGTATTGATTAAATTGCAATGTACTACTAAACTGTAACTGTTTCTGGTTTATGTTCTTTTAAGTTTCTGACTTTCTGAGTTTGCAGGTTTACACGCGACAGAGGATCTAAACTGGTTAGGTCAATTACTAAAGTCTTTACAAACAAATTTGATGCTCCCTACTATAGCTGGACATGTGTGCCTCGGGAGAGGCAAGAAATATACTTTCTCGAGTTCGCGGTAAGTTTTATGTTCTTTCGCATTCACATATAGCTTTGCTTGTGATGTTTTTACTAACATCATTTTATTCTCTTTGTAATGTAGAAAACCCACACATGGGATCCATTGATAACAGGGACAGTTCAAGCCTATTTCGAGGAGATCTGTCAACGCAGGATGAAAGACATGGTTAGCAGCGTGAGGACTAGTCGAGTGCGACCTAATTGGATCAAAGACACTCTCTGGGCAACGATGACAGCATACTGGGACACAGAAGAAGCAAAGCAAAAGAGTGTCACCTATTCAGCTGCTCGTCTGTCTGACCGTAAGGGTCTAGGTTATCACATCCACTTATCAGGGCCTAAGTCCTATCAAAAAATACAATCCGAAATGGTTAGTACCTTTTCAAAAAAAATTTTTGTCATATTCCTTCTGTAATGTCATAATCTGTTGTTCTTTGGTTGTATATTGTATTCTTTCCTAATCCTTGTATTTTTTTGTAACATTGCATGAAGAGGAATTAGGAAGACCGGTTAGTCTTGGTGAGGTTTTCAAAAAGACACATACAAAGGCAGATGGTACGTATGTCGATAGGAAAGCGGAGAAAATTGTTGAAACATATGAGAAGAATGTGCAAGAGAAACTGTCTGACCTCGGGGCAGAGACTTCAGAAGTTTCTGACGGTGCGTCGCGACCTCGATACCTAACACCAGATGAGTATACGACAATCTTTCTTCAGGTAATACTTCATATACTTCATATTTCACATTCCACTGTTAAGTCTTATATTCTGGTTTTTATATTTTCTATTGAATTCTGGCTTTTTCTCATACTTTTCACAGGCAACCGAGAAGGATTCAAGAGGAACTCCTTATGGGCTTGGAAGCCTGAAGGAGAGTCTTCTCAATGGCAAGCGCAAGCAACCAGGAGACTCTTCCTCGTTTGTTGCACTGCAAGAGCAACTGAAGGAAGCTCAGAAGAAAATCGAAGAGCAGGCTGCTTACAATGAACGGCGTGATGCTGAGGTTGCTGCCCGTGAAGCAGAGCACTCCAGAGATGTGGCTGAGCAAAAGGACAAGCTCGAGCACTTCTCATTGGTGGAAAAGTACCTGAGACAAACCGATCCGCGGTTTCTAGACTTCGTGGCATCTCATTCAACTCCAGCAACAACTGAAATGCTTCCATCAGCCTCTCTACAAGATCCAAGGAACGTATCTTAGGTCACTAATCTCTGTTTTTTTTTCTGAACTTGAACTCATGAACTTGTTTTTATTTATGTTTTGGCTTTTGTGAACTCATGTTTGAAACAAGAATATTTGTAATGAAATGTTCTTTTCATTATAATGTCTTTCTTTTACTTTGCATATTTATCTTTGTAACACAGGTTTCAAACCATTTGAGAAACAAAACAAACATGATTCAATCGTACCATATTCTTGTTTTGCCAACAAATATAGTCACTAAACAGTCGCCTATTAGTCGCCAAATAGTCGCAGAAGAGTAGCTGAGTAGTCGCAACATATTTAAATCCGCAAAGTCTAGTGACCCTAATAGTCGGCAAATAGTCGTTAAATTGACATAGAATAGTCTGTGATTAGTCACAAAAGTTGCGACTACTTTACGTCTACACTGTCCAGTCGTTACGTAGTCGCCATTAGGCGGCTATATTGACGACTACTTATTTTACAAATTTTGCGACAATCTTACGACTACTTAACGTCTACACTGTCCAGTTGTTACGCAGTCGCCATTTGGCGATTATATTTACGACTATTTACTTTAGCGATTAAACATTAACGACTACATATTTTAGTCGCTATGTAGTCGTATTACAAGTTTTAGCGACTATTATGCGACTCCTCCTGCAATCGCCAAATCACTGTATTCTTGTAGTGCTAACGTTATCGGTGTTCTTAAAATCGTGTTTTGCAGTGATCAGATGCGGCTCAAATGCAGAAACGTTTGAAAGTTGCGGCAGCGACTGCGTCATGAAACGAGACGCCGAATGGTAGACAAGCAGGCCCGGCCCAATAAAAATGGTGGTCCGAGACAAAAAAAAAATGTGATCCTTTATAAAATGTATAAAATAAAAATTTTAAGGCATAATTCAAATTTAATTTGAAAATCATTGGAAAAAACAAGAAATAAAATAACTTCATATAAAAAATGATAAGTATAAAATGTTTTTGGTGGCCTTATAAAAAATGGAAACATCAATTTTGTGGCCCTTCAAAAACTAAAAAAAATAATAGTCCAAGATCTTGGCCTACCCTGCCTAGCCCCTGGGCCGGATCTGTAGACAAGTGGACAGTGGAAGAGTGGAAGAGTGTAAGAGTGTAAGAGTCAAAGAAAAAACAATCATTTTCACGTATCTCCACTTTGCTAGCAGTTGATGTAGCGTTTGCTTCTGCGGCTGCGACTCTGGATCGCAGACGCTAACGTTACCTGGTCCAGCCGCCGTTTTCTTACTTATGATCATATTTAATCTTAACTCAAATCTCTTTCTTAGTATATATGTTTATAAGTGTTTAGAAGTGTATATGATATATTTTACGGTTTTTACCCCCAAAAAAAAAGTGTATATGATATATAAACTTAATACATAATATCATAATGGTTAATTTCCTTGGCAAGTAGTTGACTAATAATTTATCACGGCAACGTGCACGTATGTATATTATTTGCATACTAACATTCAACCCACGCTAACTATATAGCATGTGATAATTTTTGTTTAAAAATTATTTTAAAATTTTTTTAAAAATTTTTTTTTATTTGAATTTTAAAATACGTTTAACTAAGGATTATAGATAGAACTATCAACTCTGATTAACATGTCTATTTAACCTATTTTGTAATAAACTAAAACATTATTTGGGGAACCCGCAAAAATTTATAATCTTGAAAACATAACTCTAATATACACCGATTAATGACTATGATTTTTGTGTTCAATCTACAAACTCTTAAAACAATCAATTTTCTCGTGTCTAATGTTTTATAAAATTAATAAAATATTTTATAACAATTATAGTAAAAAATATTTCAAAATTTTGAATATATGTTTTTCTTTAAATATTTATGGATTGATTATTATTTAATAATATCATAATAATTAAGAAACTAAATAGTAAATACCCTTTTTAATGAGAAATACATACTTTCTATATTCTCATCAACAATTTTAAAAGATAATTATATCATTTCTTATTTTAATTATATTTTTTTGTAATGATATTTCATGTAATAACTTACCAAACAAAGTTTATTTTTTAAAATATATTTTTAAATAATATTATAGAGATTTCTATCATGAGTTTATTTGTGATTTTAACCAGATAATTATCGAGCTTTATATGAGACAAATTTGATTTTCTTATTTTGGTATAAGAAAATCAAAATTTTGATTCCTCTGACAATATAGAAATAAATTGATAGACTGAAAAATGAATAAACTCAGATAACATATTAAGAACTATCAAACTCTTTGTAGACTAGTCAACATGTTACAGCCGTAAATTCTTTGTACATTACAACTTTATAAGAAAAATCCCTATAAACATATGTTGTTGTTTTTTTTACCAAATCAAAGTGATGTGTTTCATTAAAGGAAAGCCATTTAAGTTGAACCATTCTTGAACCACTTTATTCACCTCTTCTTTTTATATCCAATTAAAATATATCATCTAATTAATTTAAATAAAATAAAAAATAATATTAGTGGAATCGTACCTTCTTATTAGGTTTTTACCAAATATAAAACTTTAAATTATTAAAAACATTGACAAATTACTCAAAAAAAATAAACCCTAAATTCTAAATCTAAACACTAAACTCTAAACCATAAACGCTAAATCCTTAACCATAAACACTAAACCATAAATTCTTGGGTTCACCTCAGGGGCGAACTTCTTTAACCACCCCTTTTTCTATCCAATTAAAATATGTCATCTAATTAATTTAAATAAAATAAAAAATAATATCAGTAGGACCGTACCTTCTTTTTATTTTTTTACCGAATATAAAACTTTAAATTATTAAAAAATTGACATATTACTCTAAACCCTAAATCTAAACCATAAATCTAAACCCTAAACTCTAACCCATAAACCCTAAACTCTAAACCATAAATTCTTGGGTTCACCTCAGGGGTGAACTTCTTTAATCACCCACATTTTTCTATCTAATTAAAATATGTCATCTAATTAATTTAAATAAAATAAAAAATAATATCAACGGGATCGTACCTTCTTTTTAGGTTTTTACCAAATATAAAACTTTAAATTATTAAAAAATTAACATATTACTTAAAAGAAATAAACCCTAAATCCTAAATCTAAACCCTAAACCCTAAACTCTAAACTCTGAACCCTAAACCCTAAACGCTAAACCATAAATTCTTAGGTTCACCTCAGGGGTGAACTTCTTTAAATCACCTCCTTTTTCTATCAAATTAAAATATGTCATCTAATTAATTTAAATAAAATAAAAAATAATATCAATGGGATCGTACCTTCTTTTTAGGTTTTTACCAAATATAAAACTTTAAATTATTAAAAAATTGACATATTACTCAAAAGAAATAAACCCTAAACCCTAAGCTCTAAACCTTAATTCCTAAACTCTAAACCCTAAAATCTAAACTCTAAACCCTAAACCCTAAACTCTAAACTCTAAACCCTAAACTCTAAACCATAAATTATTGGGTTCACCTCAGGGGTGAACTTCTTTAATCAACCCCCTTTTCTATCCAATTAAAATATGTCATCTAATTAATTTAAATAAAATAAAAATAATATCAGTGGGATCGTACCTTCTTTTTAGTTTTTTACCAAATATAAAACTTTAAATTATTAAAAAATTGACAGATTACTCAAAAGAAATAAACCCTAAACCATAAATCTTAAATCTAAACCCTAAACTCTAAACCCTAAACTCTGAACCCCAAACTCTAAACCCTAAACGCTAAATCATAAACGCTAAACCCTAACCCCTAAATCCTAAATTCTAAGAGCATCATTATTGGGGGTTCTTGATAGGGTTCTTAACCCAAAAAAAAATTTAAAAAAATAAAAAAATTATGAACAGTGTAAGAACCGGTTCTTAAATAAGAGTTTTAAGAACCGGTTTTTAAGGGGTTCTTACACTGTTCTTAGCCACGTGTCAACCCCTAATTCGCCGGACTATTTTTTTTTTTTTACTTTTTCTTAACTTTAACTTAAAAACAAAATTCTTACGACTTTTTTTTTTTTAAAAATTTTTCTTAACTTCAACTTTAAAATTCTAAACTTTTTTTTACATATTAATGAATTGGAATCTTTACATAATGAATTGGAATCTTTACATATTAAATTTTTTTTATATATTAATGAATTGGAATCGTTCGGTGGGTGAACAGGAAGCGATTCATAGACAAGATCAGAAAAAACCCAAATTGAGAGTTCTTTTGCATTTTTTTTTCAAAATCTATGTTTAAAATGTTATGTTTTTATGTCAACTATGTCTAATTAAAAAAATAAATTCTATTTAAAATAAAACAAAATTATTAAATTTTTTTTTTTAAGAACCCCTAATAGGTTCTACCAATAAAGCAGCAAAAACAGAAGTTTCTTAACAGAATTTTTTAACTTCAAATTTATAATTAAATATTACTTAAGAAACCCAAATGGGGTTCTCCCAATAATAATGCTCTAAACTCTAAATCCTAAACTCTAAACCATAAATTATTAGGTTCACCTCAGGGGTGAACTTCTTTAAATCACCTCTTTTTCTATCAAATTAAAATATGTCATCTAATTAATTTAAATAAAATAAAAAATAATATCAATGGGATCGTACCTTCTTTTTAGGTTTTTACCAAATATAAAACTTTAAATTATTAAAAAAATTGACATATTACTCAAAAGAAATAAACCCTAAACCCTAAGCTCTAAACCTTAATTCCTAAACTCTAAACCCTAAAATCTAAACTGTAAACCCTAAACCCTAAACACTAAACTCTAAACCCTAAACTCTAAACCATAAATTATTGGGTTCACCTCAGGGGTGAACTTCTTTAATCAACCCCCTTTTCTATCCAATTAAAATATGTCATCTAATTAATTTAAATAAAATAAAAATAATATCAGTGGATCATACCTTCTTTTTAGTTTTTTACCAAATATAAAACTTTAAATTATTAAAAAATTGACAGATTACTCAAAAGAAATAAATCCTAAACCATAAATCTTAAATCTAAACCCTAAACTCTAACCCTAAACTCTGAACCCCAAACTCTAAATCCTAAACGCTAAATCATAAACGCTAAACCCTAACCCCTAAATCCTAAATTCTAAGAGCATCATTATTGGGGGTTCTTGATAGGGTTCTTAACCCAAAAAAAAAATTTAAAAAAATAAAAAAATTATGAACAGTGTAAGAACCGGTTCTTAAATAAGAGTTTTAAGAACCGGTTTTTAAGGGGTTCTTACACTGTTCTTAGCCACGTGTCAACCCCTAATTCGCCGGACTATTTTTCTTTTTTACTTTTTCTTAACTTTAACTTAAAAACAAAATTCTTACGACTTTTTTTTTTAAAAACTTTTTTCTTAACTTCAACTTTAAAATTCTAAACTTTTTTTTACATATTAATGAATTGGAATCTTTACATATTAAACTTTTTTTATATATTAATGAATTGGAATCGTTCGGTGGGTGAACAGGAAGCGATTCATAGACAAGATCAGAAAAAACCCAAATTGAGCGTTCTTTTGCATTTGTTTTTCAAAATCTATGTTTAAAATGTTATGTTTTTACGTCAACTATGTCTAATTAAAAAAATAAACTCTATTTAAAATAAAACAAAATTATTAATTTTTTTTTTAAGAACCCCTAATAGGTTCTACCAATTAAGCAGCAAAAACAGAAGTTTCTTAACAGAATTTTTTAACTTCAAATTTATAATTAAATATTACTTAAGAAACCCAAATGGGGTTCTCCCAATAATAATGCTCTAAACTCTAAACCCTAAACTCTAAACCATAAATTATTAGGTTCACCTCAGGGGTGAAATTCTTTAAATCACCTACTTTTTCTATCAAATAAAAAATATGTCATCTAATTAATTTAAATAAAATAAAAAATAATATCAATGGGATCGTACCTTCTTTTTAGGTTTTTACCAAATATAAAACTTTAAATTATTAAAAAATTGACATATTACTCAAAAGAAATAAACCCTAAACCCTAAGCTCTAAACCTTAATTCCTAAACTCTAAACCCTAAAATCTAAACTCTAAACCCTAAACCCTAAACTCTAAACTCTAAACCCTAAACTCTAAACCATAAATTATTGGGTTCACCTCAGGGGTGAACTTCTTTAATCAACCCCCTTTTCTATCCAATTAAAATATGTCATCTAATTCATTTAAATAAAATAAAAATAATATCAGTGGGATTGTACCTTCTTTTTAGTTTTTTACCAAATATAAAACTTTAAATTATTAAAAAAATTGACATATTACTCAAAAGAAATAAACCCTAAACCATAAATCTTAAATCTAAACCCTAAACTCTAAACCCTAAACTCTGAACTCCAAACTCTAAACCCTAAACGCTAAATCATAAACGCTAAACCCTAACCCCTAAATCCTAAATTCTAAAACTCTAAACCATAAATTATTAGGTTCACCTCAGGGGTGAACTTCTTTAAATCACCTCCTTTTTCTATCAAATTAAAATATGTCATCTAATTAATTTAAATAAAATAAAAAATAATATCAATGGGATCGTACCTTCTTTTTAGGTTTTTACCAAATATAAAACTTTAAATTATTAAAAAAGTGACATATTACTCAAAAGAAATAAACCCTAAACCCTAAGCTCTAAACCTTAATTCCTAAACTCTAAACCCTAAAATCTAAACTCTAAACCCTAAACCCTAAACTCTAAACTCTAAACCCTAAACTCTAAACCATAAATTATTGGGTTCACCTCAGGGGTGAACTTCTTTAATCAACCCCCTTTTCTATCCAATTAAAATATGTCATCTAATTAATTTAAATAAAATAAAAATAATATCAGTGGGATCGTACCTTCTTTTTAGTTTTTTACCAAATATAAAACTTTAAATTATTAAAAAATTGACAGATTACTCAAAATAAATAAACCCTAAACCATAAATCTTAAATCTAAACCCTAAACTCTAAACCCTAAACTCTGAACCCCAAACTCTAAACCCTAAACGCTAAATCATAAACGCTAAACCCTAACCCCTAAATCCTAAATTCTAAGAGCATCATTATTGGGGGTTCTTGATAGGGTTCTTAACCCAAAAAAAAAATTAAAAAAAATTAAAAAATTATTAACAGTGTAAGAACCGGTTCTTAAATAAGAGTTTTAAGAACCGGTTTTTAAGGGGTTCTTACACTGTTCTTAGCCACGTGTCAACCCCTAATTCGCCGGAATATTTTTTTTTTTACTTTTTCTTAACTTTAACTTAAAAACAAAATTCTTAAGACTTTTTTTTTTTTTTAAGTTTTCTTAACTTCAACTTTAAAATTCTAAACTTTTTTTTACATATTAATGAATTGAAATCTTTACATAATGAATTGGAATCTTTACATATTAAACTTTTTTTATATATTAATGAATTGGAATCGTTCGGTGGGTGAACAGGAAGCGATTCATAGACAAGATCAGAAAAAACCCAAATTGAGCGTTCTTTTGCATTTTTTTTTCAAAATCTATGTTTAAAATGTTATGTTTTTATGTCAACTATGTCTAATTAAAAAAATAAACTCTATTTAAAATAAAACAAAATTATTAAATTTTTTTTAAGAACCCCTAATAGGTTCTACCAATAAAGCAGCAAAAACAGAAGTTTCTTAACAGAATTTTTTAACTTCAAATTTATAATTAAATATTACTTAAGAAACCCAAATGGGGTTCTCCCAATAATAATGCTCTAAACTCTAAACCCTAAACTCTAAACCATAAATTATTAGGTTCACCTCAGGGGTGAACTTCTTTAATCACCCATTTTTTCTATCCAATTAAAATATGTCATCTAATTAATTTAAATAAAATAAAAAATAATATCAGTGGGATTGTACCTTCTTTTTAGTTTTTTTAGCAAATATAAAACTTTAAATTATTAAAAAAGTAACATATTACTCAAAAGAAATAAACCCTAAACCCTAAACTCTAAACTCTAAACCATGAACGCTAAACCCTTAACCCTAAACTCTAAACCATAAATTCTTGGGTTCACCTCAGGGGTGAACTTCTTTAACCACCCCATTTTTCTATCCAATTAAAATATGTCATCTAATCAGTGTAACCGTACCTTCTTTTTAGTTTTTTTTATCAAATATAAAACTTTAAATTATTTAAAAAATTGACATATTACTCAAAAGAAATAAACCCTAAACCATAAACTCTAAATCTAAACCCTAAACTCTAAATCCTAAATGCTAAACACTAAACCCTAAAGCTTAAACCATAAACCATAAACCCTAAACTCATATATAAATAGTAGACATACCACCATAACTTTTATTAAGATAATATTAATTTTTATTTTGTTTAAAAAAATTAGATAGCATATTTTGATTGACTAAAAAAAAGGGGTGAACCAAAGAATTTTTCATTTAATTTTATCTATAGACTGATAGTTAATTTCAATAACAAAAGTTTTTTTTTAAACACTAATACAAATTATGAGAACTATTACAAGAATAATTTTACAACGGACAACATTACTCGTTCCACTATTACTCGTTCCACTAGGAACCATAGGAACCACGACCATGATGAACTGTTCCACTTGCATCATGCTGAAGATTTTTTTATAAACGTGCCTCCATTAATCTACAAAAATTACATCATCTGAGAATTGAACTTCGAACCTCTTGGTGTAATGAACTATTTGGTCAACTACTTAAACAAGGGGGCTTCCACCAATAACAAATGTTTTAGTTGATGGATTTTTTGATTAAAAATTTAGCTGAGAATTTTAGATATGTCGATTCTTTAGAGTATTTTCTTTAAAATCCTTAAAGATAACCATCAAATCAATTCAATTTACACCGTTGAAGAGAAAAATCAATATGCTGACTTTGATAACCATGTATTTTCGAAGATAAAAACTTATAAAATCTTATATATAATAGCAGAGTTCTCTTTCCATCTAGGGCAAAATCACAAATCTTAACATTAAAAAATATTTAAAATATTCATTTAATACATATCTATTTATATTTTACAATTATTTTTATTTAATAAAAATTACAAAAATAAAAAATTTAATATAAATAAACAGAAAAATGTGACAGTTCGATATTAAGAATTAAAAATTATAGTACTATTTGGATAAAAAAATAATGAAATATTTTATTGAAAATGATATATTATTAGATTTTCAACCAAAAACTTGAATTGAAGATTTATCATATTTAAAATTTTAGAATGTGTTTATGAAATTAAGAATGTAAAATAGATTTAACTACATGTAGTGAAAAAATAATTTATTCAATTTTGGTCCAAGAAAATATATTTTTTTATAATAAAATTTACATCATTTGAGAGTCACAAAAATACTATAAATTTGTGGTAAAGATAAGTTTTTAAAATTAATTTTACAAAGTCTAGAACATGTAAAATAGGACAAATATAAGAGCAAATAAATAAAATTATGGATAAACGATATTAGGGAAAAAATAGATTTAAAAAGGGACCAAATGATTATAAATAGTCAGAATTAAATAAAAAAATAAGTGTTAGGATATCAGAAATTCAAAAGAAAATCAATAATAATTAAGTTTTTTGGAAATCTCTCTACAAATTTGTTCTAGAAAATGATAAATTAGGTCAATAATATCTTCTTTTTTTTCTTTGCTTACATATACCATAGATTGATGGCGAGTATTTACAAGTAAATTTCATTGGAACCATATAAGAAAAGCTTGATATTTTTTACATGTCTTGAAATTTTAAAGTGTTATGATATTGTGCTTTAAAAAAAAAAAATCTATATAAATTTTAAAACTAAAATAGTACAAATAAAAAATGCTTGAGAATGTTCAAATACTACCATAACAAAACAGACATGTAAAAAGTGATACAAGTTATTTTGTACCATATTGCGAATGGAAATGCGATTCTACACCGTACTGCAAGAGAAACACATGCTTGAAAAAAATTCTAATAGTTTAATGGATTCGAAGAATCGAAATATTTAAAACATGTTAAGTTTTGGGTAAAAAAGTCGTAGATGAAGTCAACAGTTATACATTTTTAATTAAAAAAAATGGATTGCATATTGTTGGTGTTGTTATATGTGCCAAATATTATGATGAATAACACTCCAACAAATTTTTTCTTTTTAAAGTATCTAAACGCACAAGGACATCAGATCATGCAGTTTTTAAAACAGACAATTTCTAACAAAAAAGAATCAAATCAAAATCTATACAATTAGGATATCACACAAAAGGGTAAAAGAGTGAACTTTGGTCGGAATCTTGTTAGTTATAATTAGAAATTAGAAAACTTTAGTTGAACTTGAATTGAGGGACTTTGCTAGAAGCTGTTATAAACTTGTAAAAAAAAAAAGCTTTTTAAGGTGTAACCTGACTCCATAGGTGTTTATATTAAATGGTCATTAACGACAATTATTATATTTTTACACAGCTTCTAGCAAATCAACCATGTCTTACATTTTACATGATATATATTGCATTACACATAGAAAATTTGGCCGACATTCAAAAGGCTTTCTTGAGGAACATTGAAGATAGCACTATTTTCTCTACAAATCTTCCTAAGAAACGCATACACATAATCAATGGCTATCCTCTTGTAGAACCTCGCTTCCCTCCTGGCTTGAATCACTGTGTTCCCCATTATGTGCACCACTCCTGCGTCTCTGCAACCGTTTATGAACTCCAGCTCGTCCACTCCTCCGCTCATCTGGCTCGACCCTGTCACAGTGTGGCTCGTCCGTTTGGTTGCCCCTGCGGGTGCTATAACTGACTCCATTGAATCAAATGTATCGAACGTCGACAAATTCCTACTCTCGTTTCCGTTCCCGAGCCCGTCTCTGGGCTGTTGTTGTTGTTGGCTTCCGCAGATGCTGTAATCGTCGGAATCCGAGCAGCCTTCCATCATTGATTCAAGGCGAATGAAAAGGAAGAGGCTTTCAAAGAGCCGTTTCTCAAAGTCATCGTCTTTCTTGTGCAAGTCTCTGTATCCGTACCTCGCGACGCAGCGGAACATGTGGAAGTTTTTGGGTCCGATTCTTTTCACGAGGAACCGTTCTTCCTCGGGGACAGTGTAGACAGGAAGGTTCTTGACGCAGACAAAGACCACGACAGAGTGAATTGCCGGCAGGTTTGTGATGAAATGAGAGAAAATGTGAGGGACTCCGCTAGCTAGTTCGGTGTAAACAAGGCCAATTCCGGGAACACGGACAAGCCCAAGACTAGGACCAAGCCCGAGAATCCAAGCCATGGAGACTTTACTATGCATTTCAAACTCATACCTCTTGAGGGTTCCATAATGCCAGACGTACATGATGATGAGAAAAGCCGCTGCGATGACAAGCGGGACCCACCCTCCTTGGTTAACCTTGAAGAGGACCGCCGAGAAGTAAGTGCATTCCACGACAAGGGATAGAACGGTAAACAAGAGGACCAGAACCCAATGGCATCGCCAGACGAGTATCATGATCAGCATCATGAGAAGCGTTGTCACGAGCATGACGATCACAACCGCGGTCCCATAAGCGTTTCCTATCTGGTTCTGGTTCTTGAATCCGGCAGTGACGGCTATGCAAAGGATCATGAGGATCCAATTGATGTCCGGAACATAAATCTGACCAAGAAACTTCCGGGAAGTATGCACGACTTTAACTCTAGGGAAACATCCGTGAGCGAGAGCTTGCTTGATCAACGAGAAAGTCGCCGATATAGTGGCTTGGCTTGCAACTATTGCAGCAAAGGTTGCAATTATGAACATTGGCCAATATACACTTTCTGCAACAACAAAAAACAAAAACAGAAACTTTCATCTAAATTTATTGTCCAGAGATAATCCAACGATAAAATGAAATTGATCAAAGATATACAAACTTGGAATGGATTGATAAAACGCGTCTTCCACATGATGTGGGTACTTTCTAAGGTATGCAGCTTGTCCGCTATACGCCAAAAGGAGGCAAGGAAAAACAATTACAGTAAAAGCAATTTGCACAGCTGACACTGGAAAATGTGATAGATCCGCAAAGAGAGCTTCGATCCCTGAAGTTTAATGGACATAACAAGAAGCAATGAATAACAAAAAGGGTAATAAGATGAAGAAGAAGATAAAGATTTGATCAGTTTTTTTTACCAGTGATACTAAGCATAATGCCTCCAAGCGAGGTCCAGCGATCCTGACCTCCTCTTTTAAAATACCGATATATATAAACCGGGGAGAAAGCTTTCAAAACGCTCGGGTCATGTTTCCATACATTGTACATACCGATACTCGCGATAAAGAGAAACCAGAGGAATACAACGGGCGCGAAAAGCCACCCGACCCTGTCTGTTCCATAATGTTGTACACTAAACAAGCTCACTAATATCACAACCGCGACAACAACAACAACACCTGTAACAACAACCAAAACCTAAATCGATCAATCAATTATCAACACTCGAGTAAATGGCACTGTAGAAAAGAGCTTTAACGTAGTAATTAATACCATTGTTTATATGAGGAAGGTTTACCCTGAGCCCACCCGCAGCAGATAGAACTGCAACAGATTAAAGACAATGAAATACTTTCTCGGTAGAGCGCAAAATGGTAAAACAAAATGTATATATTTAGAAGGTAAGTGAATAATGGCATTACCAGAAATGGCGGGAGTAAGGATTCCATCTCCAATCACCATGCACGTACCGACAAGAACGAGAATAAGTAGCGAATTTTTCCTAGAGGGACCATTCTCTAACCATCTCTTGGTTTTTGCAGCAAAAGAATGCTCATGAAATGTCGTACGACTATAAGTTGTAAGCTCTTCATCTGTACGGTGTTGGTTCGGAATTGTGTTCACTTTTGCGTGTCTACAGAGCAAAGAATACAGAGCAAATGTTCCACCTATTCACCAAACAGGACATCATTCAGAAAAAAAAGCAATACGCATAAATGAGAATATAAGAACCTGTACAAAATGTGACCTTACCTTGACCATTGTCATTTGCTTTGCACACAACGAAAACGTATTTGAGGAGAGGGATGAGTGTGAGGGAATAGATGATTAGCGATAGAGCTCCAATTATATCTTCAGGGTCTTTGATCCCGTGAGGAAATGTATTGTAGAAAACATATAAAGGAGAAGTTCCCAAATCTCCATAAACAACACCGAGACTCTGAAACGAAAGCTGCAGAAGCAGAATGGCCGAGAATTTCTGCGAAAAAAACCGAAACTACATTATATCCCAAAGAACTAAAAGTTTCTCCCTTTATGTCACTTTCTTTGTTTCATCCATCATAGAGCAACTAAACAACCAAAAACAACACAGTTTAGCATTTGAAGCAGCTGAATTTCGATATAAACAAGGCAATTTTCAGAATTTCGATTCAAAGAGCAACCAAAATCGAAACAAGATGTATCCAGAATTTGATATATAAACCTTTTCTCTGTACATGTTCCTGAGCCGACCAGCTTCTTCATCCATAGGTTGATCAAGCGTCTGATCCAAATCCCACATACTTCCTCTCTCATCAGTCTCTTCATCAATCTGACCACCGACTGATGCTTCTACTCTTGCCGCCATTTTTGTTTTCTCGAGAAGAAAAAAATGTTACCTTTGATTCTAAAACACAAAACCCTTCTTTGGTAATAAACCCAGAACCCTAAACCTCCTATATCCACACGCCCAGATCTTCACTACCCAAACAACAACAAAAAAACAAAAAAAATCTGAATTTTTGACTCGAATTTGAATCACGGGGTTTCAATTGTAATTTGAATTCGATCAATTCTCTCAATTAACAGAGAATCTATGAATCCCAAAACGAGAAATAAAGATGGAAAATTCACAAGATACATGCGATTTTCACAAAAAAGCTACTTTTGTACTTCCCCTAAATTGAGAAAAAAATCGATACTCGAAATATGTATCCCTTAAACAACTAATAGACATTTACTTTGGTGGTTCCGGGTCGAATCAGGAACAGTGAGAATCAACTCTCACAAAAACCCAGAAAATCTCTGCGAATTACCCAACCCAACCCAGAATAACGGAGACGATCGAAGAGAGAGAACGATTGGGTTTAAGAAATATTTCTCTCTTTCACAAAATAATGACTGAAAGAAACAAAGAGCTTACTGAAAAATTAATTTTATTTTTCCCAGTTATTCTCCCGGCGAGAGAGAGAGAGAGGTTATATGATTACGAGTGATACGTTTTCTTTTTGACGTCGAAATAAATTAATTAGCGTTAAACTTCATAAGTTTATTTCCTTGATTGTATTTTTTTTTTTTTTTTGACTAAAATTTTCGGATTGTATTACTTTCAAACTTTCTCTGTCTTTTTTTGGCAGCATTAATTAGTTCTTTTTTACGTGTGTATTAAATTTTTAATTATTACATGTATTTAATTTCCATGTATGGCCCTATTTGTTTGTTCATCTCGATACTCCATCTAAATAGAACTGTAAAATGATATTCCTTTAATTGCATTAAACTATTCATCCAAATGGAGCATTTAGGTTAGTTTTGAAAATTTATCCAAAAATTTTGAAAAAATCTGACTGAATTTGAGAGAACCATCCTGATGGATCAGGTTCAGCCAAAAATCTGAAATGACAAAAATATCTCAGTTTAAATTAAGTGATTACATTAAAAACTATTATATTAAATAATAAATAATCAATAATTAATAATCAATAATAAATAATCAATAATAGATAATAAATAATAAATTCGTTTTACTTAAAATTTTGTTTTCCTACCAAAAATATAAATACTTTTTCCCGCCAAAAATTTAAAATTTCGTATTTTCATAAATCATGTTTTACGCAAAAAAGAAGAAGAAAATCTCGTTTTTTCACCAAAAACGTAAAATTTTGGTTTATTGCCAAAAAATGTAAATTTTGTTTTTATACCAAAACGTATATTCCGTTTTCTCGCCAAAAGCGTAAATTTCTGTTTTCCCGCCAAAAACATGAAATTTTGTTATTCCCGCCAAAAACATAATTTCGTTTTTCTGCCAAAAACAAATATATTTTTTCCCGCCAAAAACGTGAAATCCCGTTTTCCGTCAATAAAGCAAATCAAAAATAAAAATAAAGCAAATCCCATTTTCCAATCAAAAATGTTATTTCGTGTTTTCAGTGCTAAAAAAAGTAAATCTTTTTTATTAGTGTATTTTTTAATTTTATAAAAATAATTCATTAAATTTAAGTATTTCATGAACATATAAATCTATAAATTATAAATTTATATGATGAAATTTCTTATAAAAATATATTTCATGAAAATAGAAATGTATATATGTCATAAATAATAATTTAAAAATTATTTAGTTGTAAATATTGTTTAGACCAGGAATTAAAATTAATCTGATTAAGATGAAGACAAAAAAATATGATTAAATTAAAACATGGGTATTTTAGTCATTTTTTATTAAAAGCATCTAGATGGAGATATAAATTATGATGAAAATGACCAAACAAACAAAAGTTCTTCAGATGAATCATTCAAATGAACAACCAAAAATAGAAACGAACAACATTCAAATGCATTATTCAGATGAATCATTTAAATAGATCATCTGGATGCAACTGTCAGATGAGCAAACAAATAGAACCTATATACAAAATACAACTCATTCCTAACAATCTTAATATATAAAGCAGAATGTTTCAAAATTAGTAACAAACAGAACGATTAGATTTTGACATGTGTTTAATAAATTTTCAATTATATTTTGACACGTGTTTAATAAATTTTCAATTATATTTTAACACATAATATTAACAATAAAAGTAAAATTTATAATCGATTTCTAATCCTAAAAGTAAAAGGGAAAAAATAGTAGTTATGTTTACATTAACGAAATTAAACACAAACTATAAATAAAAACCAAATTTAAAAAAAGAAGGAAAAACCATATTTTATATTAGAATAAGGAAATTAAACAATAGATAACAATCGTAAAAAAAAGGAATAAAAGCCAAAAAACAAAAATTTAAAAACTAAAAAAAGAAGAAAGAATAATCATATTTCAGTTTTTTTTTGTCAACAGCCTACGTAAAACGGTTCAGAGATCCAAATCGGAGGTACCAAGTTTACATAAGTAATATCTAATGGGTAGATACGAGCACTTTGTGCTAACTTGTCCGCCTTTGTGCTGTTTGCGCGTGGGATGAGAGAGATAGAGAAAAAAGTAAACACCTCCTAACTTTTCACGAATTCCTCCAAATCATATTTCAGTTTAGAACAAGAAAAATTTATTATATAAAAATGAATGTTTCAAAATTGCTAATTCACTTAAACACGGCTATTATATAATAATGCAATTCACTTCAAGTGTTTTTTAACTATGACTATTAATACAGTCTATTTACATTAATATACTACCATTTATTTTCAAAAACAGAATTCATCCTCTTGTTTAAACCAGCCGCCATCAATTGAGATTGCAAATTTAAATATAAAACCTTTTATTTATTTAAATAAGTTTTTTTTTTAAATTATGATATAAATTATAAGAACTACTACAAAGATAATTCTACAACAATATTACATGTTATACTAGGAATCACGACCACAATGAACGGTTTCACTTACACCACACTAAATATTTACTTATAAACTTGTCTCCATTTATCAATATAAATTACATCCTCTAAAAATTGAACCATGAACTTTTTGATATAAAAGCATTAATTAACTTTTTGGTTAACTACCGGTTCAAAAGAGCTTCCACTATTTATTTAAGTAAGTTAAACTCCCATTAGTTAATGAAAGATAACCCAATCCGTAAACCAAACCCACATTTTCATTATACCGAATCAAAATTAAACCGAACTACAAATGGTCTTATTTAGTGTTCGATTATAGATTTCTACAGAGAACGGTTTATGGTCGAAACTTTTTCTTCTTCTATAAGTTAGGTACAATGTATACTTAATTCAAATGAAATACCATTCTCGATCTCACGAAAATACATATGAAAATCATTTACACATTATATAAGAAAATACGAAAACTGTATTTTTATTAGTGTAACTTAATTTTTTAACCTAATCAATTTTTTTTCTTCTTACAACCAAAGTATTTTTAATATATAAGTATAGTGCCCGGCTTTTTTATATCTCAAATCGAAACTCATATTTTCATTTTATTTTTATTGAAATTTCATGTTTATTGCCTAATAAAATTAAAAAGTATAAGTACAAGTGAATTTTTTATTATTATTATGAATAGCTTGTCAATGATTCTTGCAAGATGGCCGGAGTCTAGCCTCCTATGATGATGCCTCCTTAAATTTGTTTTTTTTCTTCCATAGATGGTATATGCAGAGCAGGTTCTGAATCCAAATAGAGTGAGTCCATGTTTGCGGTTTTTGTTTTTATTAAAAAAAGTTTGGTCTTTAAATTTCAAAAAAATTATTTAGGTTAATAGTAAATTTTAAAAAAAAATCTTTCAAAAGATCATGAATTTGAAATTTAATATAGTAAAATGCCAAAAAAAAAAAATTTAGCTTGTAACATTCTAAAACTTTGAGTATATGGTGGTTTGGAAAACTAAACGAAACCTAATGGAATCAACGTTGTTGTACTTTGTGGACGTGAGGTGAGCAAGGGTATATGACCAATCCGGAGGGGCAGCAGAGCCAAGAAAACCATGAGTAGAGAGGTACGCAAAGAACATTCATTTTCCTTTTTAGAGCTGGGCAAATTATCCGGATCTAAAAATTTGAACCGATACCGAACCAAAAATATCCGAATCAAACCCGATTCGAATTTTTAAAATATCTGATCGGATCATAAATTCCTATACCTGAAGAACCAAACCCGAACCGGTATCGAATCGAAAATCGAATGGGTACTCGAAATATCCAAAGTGTAATTATATATCCAAATATATTAATTATATTTAGAATTGATATAACCTAAATACCCAAAATTACAACTATAAATCCGAATATATTAATTATTTTTTGGTATTTCGGGTATTTTAGGTATATTTTCGATATTATGGGTATATCGAATACACCTATTTTGTTTTTTCTGAATTTTTTTGGTATTTTGGATACTTTTGGTTTGAAAGTATATTGGTTTTATTGAAATGAATATTCATGTTTTTGTGTTTTGTCTCGGATTTCAGGTTTTTCATGTTTTTTTGGGTATTGTGGATACTTTTGGATACTTTCGGATCCGGATCCGAACATATCCGGAAAATTTTGGATCTTAAAAAGAATACCCGATCCGATCCGAATCCGAACCGAATCCGAACCGAATCCGATCCAAAATTTTATACTCGATCGGCACCTAAATCCCTAAACCCAAAATACATGAAACTCGAAATACCCGATCCGAACCTGATCCGAAGATCCGAACGCCCACCCCTATTCCCCTTCCATGATATTTTAGGACAAAAATTGTTTTAAATTAGATGGTGAATTCAAATTTTAATGTAACATTAATTAGTTTTTTCTTATTTTTGACCATTTATATTATCGTCGATTGAATTATGTTTAGGTAAATAATGATGTTTTAGTTTAGAAAAAACAAAAACTAGATGATTCGATTAAACATCATATATTTTGAAATGTATCTAGAGTATATATATATATATATATGAATTTTTTAAAAATTATTACATTTAATTATTTAAAGGGAAATATCAAAACTTCATGTATTCTGCCAATTTTATTCAGTGTTCGATTATAAATTTCCAGCTTAGACCTTCTGAAAGATTTGCGTAAACACGATAAATTTCCAGCTTAGACCTTCTGAAATATCAAACGATAAATTTCCAGCTTAGACCAGTTCAAAGGATGCTGTCCATTTTAGGCTAAATAAACATATAGCAAGCGGTCTCGTACTTTATCGTTTTGGGTAATCAAATAAAAAAAAAAATTAACGTGAGCGAAAAAATTAATTTATTAAATCCTTAATATTTATGCAATATCATAAAGATATCTGGCCTACACACTAATGATAATATCTCGAGGTGTTTAACTTAAAAACAACTAGAATTTAATATGCGTTATAATTAGCTAGAGGTAATTTTTTTTAAGAAATTGTTTTGAAATTTAAAAAAAATTATTTTTATTTGAATTTTATAATATGTCTAACTCATGATTATATATAGAGTTGTCAAACAGAATAATTTATCTTTTTAATCCGTTTTGCAGTTGACTAAAATATTATTCGGACTAATCCGTAAAACCTATAATCTTGAAAGCATAACTATATTATGCATCGTTTAATGACTCTAGTTTTGTGGTTAGTTCACAGACTCTAAAAAAATCAATTTTCTTGTGTAATTTTTTATAAAATTGGTAAAATATTTTCAATTTTTTATTTTGATATAAATTCAAATAAAATATAGTGAAAAATATATAAAGATTTAGAATATTTTTTTAATATATATTATTATTTAAAAATATATAGTAGATAATATCTTTAATGCAAAATAAATATTTTTTATATTTTTATCACTAATTGTAAAAAATAATTATATCATTTTCTATTTTAATTATTCATTGTTATTTGTAATGGTATTTTATATAATAATTTACAAAACAAAATTCATTTTCAAAAATATTTTTTAAAATAATATTATAGAGATATGGTGTGGACTCATATGTTACTACGATATGTACTAATCACTTATGTACAGCCACGTGCTTGTATGCTAAATATAACAATAAGACAAAAGTGGTCCTTGCCCAGAAATGTTAAAAAAAAAACAGAGCTGGTCCATCTTTTTTTTTTTTTTTTTTTGTTACTGTGAGCTGGTCCATCTTTTATTGACTTATTGATATAGATCCTCGCAGTTACTTAAACAAAAACAAAACTAATTAATTTAATAAATTGATATGCATTGCAGAATGTGATATAGATTATATATATGGTATTGGTAGTTAAATACTATGTTCTTAGAGATTTTTGGTTAGTCTAAAATGGTTGCTTAGCGGACGATTTTGTCCTCCAATACACTCGATGTAGATAGTCTATACTATTTTGATATTGTTCTATTTAACAATACATATATTTACCCCAATAATTTTGTTTTTTTGCATAATTCGCATATTGATAACTGGTTCAACCTTGTATTAATACAAAAAACACTGAATTTATTTCACATCTAACATTATTTGAATATTGAAAAACAACCACAATTTTTTTCCATACGTTAATAACGGCACATATAACGTAGAAAATCTATTTTTTTATCAATAACATAACAAATCTATTTTTAAAAAAAATCAAAGACATAACAAATCTACCAACTAAAAAATACAAATCTTTCATACAAAGTGAAAAAATAGTATAGAAGTTTTTGTGCACTTTACTCATCTATATATTAAACCATCATTTACAACATGTCAATACATTCGTCTGCACCTGAGAAACATAAACTTTCCATACTATTTTTTTTACAGACCTTCCATACCACAGAAAATGACCCTAATTTTTTTTCAACGTCATAACCCTAACAAGTCTAGACATAGCAAATCTAGCTATATACTAATGTTTTCTCAAAACAATCGATTTCTTCTTTTTAATTTGATTACAAAATAAATAGACATACAAATTTACGTGAACATGAATTCAGAGATCTATAGAACAAAACCTAAGTAAAAATATCACCAAAGATTAAAGCTTTAAAAAAACAATCAAACCCATAAACTAAATTTCCATAGGAACCAAAAACTTAATTCGAATCTAATACCAGTCAAAATAAATTGATACAATCATGTTGAACATTTAGACATGTCCATGATAAGTTATCCACATATCCATTACATAATATTCATTACACAAATGTCCACAAATCCTCACATCCATAGATGACCTCATAATACACAAATCCAACTAAAATCCCTTGTAATACTATCCATATGGATAAAAGTACCATGGACTAGTTCAGTAATTATCATTTACATTCTTAATTATCATTTACATTCTTCGTCACCAAAAAACAAAAACAAAAAACACGGTAGACATGTTTTTGTCCATATCATATTATCCACATAACATAATCCATATCACAACGTTTACAAATCGACATCCAAATTAATGAATCGTTTGTTTTCTCATAAAAAGACAATGGATCGTTTGGTTTTTAGATTTCTTGTTCGATTCATAAAATATAATAAAATGGATCTTAAAATGTTGGAAAATATGATTATCATTCATTATAACCAAAAAAAAATGTTTAATGTCTTTCACAATATAGGAAAATAGAAAACAAAACGAGTAGGAATACTATATACTTTACTCAGATTTTTTATTTATAAATTTATCCACGACCTTTAATCCACCGTCTTTGTGTAAATGCTGAGATTTTTTTAAAAATTGAATAGTTGAATCAAGGGCTAACAAAACTTTTTACTCTCTCAAAGTGTCTCAATAGCACATTGTGCTTTATTGTGTAATTGTAAACTCAAAAAGTGTTTCTTAATGTAATTTTCTAAAAATTATATGATCAGTTAAGATAGTATACACGAGTTACATAGTGACCATAAGGTTCCTTTGTTTATGTTATTTTTTTATTATACTATAAAAATTATTTTGAGGCCTTTTTTAAATACCGCATATTTTGTCACAATTTTTTAAAACTTTTCAAAATACCACAAAATAAGTTTTAAAAATATTTCTCTATTTTTACAAAATAGATTCCTTATATGCACAGTCCAAAATTTTAACGGAATAGTAAACTCCATTTACGGTAAAATTTAAACCGTTTAAAAAAATCAATTATTGTAATTAAAAATAATACTAATTATTATTACAATTAAAAAAAAATCAAAAAATGATCAGAGAAAATCTGTGGGTTTTTCACGAGCAGTTTAGGGACCAAAACCGGGAAATTGGGAAATTTCGTGGAATCCAAAGCTCGGTTCGTCGGTTCTCCGTTTCCCAAAAAGGGTTTCCAATTCGAGAGTTTTTCTGGATTTTAAAGACGTGGATGGTATCGTCCCTCATGAATCATCCCCAAATTTCTTACAAGAGAAAAAAAAAAAAATCAATTATTGGTTTCATTTTGTGTGTGTTTTTTACCTTTGACATGAAGCATTGGCTTCAAGGATTATCAGCCAACGACATTGTTCTTGGATTAGTAATTACTGCTGTGTTTATGATATGGCGAGTCTTCGATTAGATCTTTGGCTGGAGGAAGAAGAAACATGTATTTGTTTTGTTTTTTTTTTCGCTTTTTTAATTATTTTTTATTTTTAATTGTAATAATAATTAAAATTATTTTTTAATTAAAATAATTGATTTTTAAACGGTTTTAATTTTGTTGAACGGAGTTTACTATTTCATAAAAAATTTGATGGTGCGTATTAAGAATCTATTTTAAGGATTTTCTGTTGAAAGTTGTAGATTGAATGTTTAAAATGGTAGTAAAATACTTTAACAGTTTAAAGTATCAATACGTGTCACCTTAAAAAGAATTTATGTTCTATAGTCCCTGTTCTAAAAAGCGGTCGTCTAGATAGTTAGGCGGTCGCTTAGGCGTTAGGCAGCCATACATTTTGGAGATTAGTGTCTAGGCGGCGGAGCTAGGTGTTGACCGGATTAATCCGATTTTGATTTTATTAATCCGATTTTTGGTCGATTTTTTTTGAAATTTTTTTTTTGGAAATTATGAAAAAACTTTAAATTTTAAGTTGATGCGTTGTAAGATAGTTAAGTTTAAATTTTAACTTTAAATTATGAAAATTTTATATTTTTATGATAATTAAGTTGTCTATTTATAAAAAAGGAATAGAGGCAAAGAGAAAAAGAATTGTCGATTTGACACTTTTTCACTAAACAAAATAAACTCAATTTTAAAACTTGTTGTACCAATTCAAAAACCTATTAAATTTTAATTTAGTCACGTTCGACCGTCCGACTAACACCTAACGCAATTTTGAAAATTGTCTGTAGTTAATGAAAGCGGATTCAAACCAAGTAGATATAAGCTCTTTTTAGAGCTTATTGAAATAGAAAACTAAGATATAAAATGGAGTAGCTCATGAGAACTTTATTGTGCAAAGGAATTAAAAGAGAAATGAAGAAACTTTCAGATGTCTTCAAGAACACAAAGGTTTGAGATTGAAACTCATAAAGCACAAAGAAGAGCTGCAAAACCCGCAGCCAAAGGTTCCCACAAAGAGAACATAAACACCCTATTTATATGAATCTAAACTTGGAAATAAACCCTAAACACATGGGCCTAATTTTGTCTAATTTTTGCTTGCTTGTTGAATGACATTGGGCTTGGGCCAGAGATCTCCTTACACTCCCCCGCAAACTTGGCGTCGGGTGAAAGCCAAGATGACAAGTTTGAATTCACAATCTGCTTTGAGCTTAGAAGTGAAATGCAAATAAAGATGGCTTGGTAGAAGTTTGAGTAGTTGAAAAATCCATGTGAAGTAGTTAGATGACTTTATTCACCAAGGAGAATAGACATTAGTGTGAGAACTTTTCAGGTTCTTTTGACCTATTTGTCTCACGACGAGTCCGATTTTCTTTACCGTTTAACTCCCCTAAGCTATCTCATGACAAAACATAATCATCTTCCCACCTACTTAAACCTCAATCACTGTCGCTTCTTCTCCATATCAAACAAAAAGATTGCACTTCAACAATCTGACATTCTCTTAGTCATTCCATCGAGCAACTTGTGTGCATTCAACAAATATCAAGCCCAATGCATTGTCATAAGCCCATCAAAGTGTCAAAAGAAGCCCATTTGTTTAGGGTTTCATTGCAAGTAGATTACTATAAATATATGTGTTAGGAGAACATTGTCTGTAACCTTGGAGTTGCTTCCTTGCGGCAACTCTCTTCTTTATCCTTATATGATATCAATCTAAGGATATTTTGATCTTGGTGACATCTTAAATCATTCCCTCTCCTTTATTCTTGTACTCAAATAAAGCTTTTAAGAGCTATTTCATTTACCAATTTCTATCTAAGTTTCATGTCCTAATAAAGCTCTATTAGAGCAAATATATACTTGCTTTGAATCTGCTAACATGGTATCAGAGCCCATGAGCTCCTGTAGCGACCATCTCAGATTTTGACAACAACTTTCCGTCTGCCACTTTGATTTCAAGAAGTCAAAACAAAATCAGCAGCAGCGTAGAAGCTGAACTCAAGAGTCAAGTATCGTTTAAGCTTCAGTAGCAGAGTCGAGAGCACCACCATCCATATTGTTCTTCCGCAGTCAGAAGCAGAGATTGGAGAGCAAGTAGATTCAACTTTGGCCGAGTGGAGGTGATCTCTGTGAAGCAGTGAGAGGTCAAAATCTGATTTCAGACAAGGGTCAGTTTTAAACAGATGTCTAATATCTTGGCTCTATCTCTTCATCCACGGTAATGAATCTGTTCTTTAATCTGGGACAGAGCAGGGAATAGAATTTGTTATTTGATGGATTAAAAAGTACGTGCTGGATATTGTCTGTTTGGTGATTTGCTGGATTGGAATCGTGAAGCTATGAAGATATATGGCAGTATTGGGTTTGTTATGGAGAGGTTTGTGGCTGGAAATTTCTGATATTTGCTTAGTGCACACAAGGTGCTCGTGGAAATGCCACAAAGAATGACATATTGCTTAAGTGCATATTGTTGTTGGCAAATTAATAGTAAGTAGATAGTGAGAGGGATTTCAGTAGTTATGGGAACATTCTCCTTCGTCATGGGGCTGGTTAGTTGAGTTAAGCGGGTAAGGAAAACCCGGACTCTTTGTGAGAAGAAAGGTCACAAGTACCTCTGAGGGACTAGTCCTAAAACTCTCCAAGTACAAAGATACCTCTGAGGGAGTAATGCTAGATCTCCAAGTATAGACCGAGCAATCTCATACTGATTTTCTCTCTACGGTGAATTGAGCAATCGACCTCCACCTCCATGGGATCCTTCCTCAACTACTCATACTCTTACCAAGCCATCTTCGTTTGCGGTTTCAAACTTGGCATAGATGTTCCACCCACGTCAAGTTTGCGGGGGAGTATTAGAGCATCCTCGTACACAAGCCCAATGCATTGTCTTAAGCCCATCAAAGTGTCAAAAGAAGCCCATTTGTTTAGGGTTTCATTGCAAGTAGATTACTATAAATATATGTGTTAGGAGAACATTGTCTGTAACCTTGGAGTTGCCTCCTTGCGGCAACTCTCTTCTTTATCCTTATATGATATCAATATAAGGATCTTTTGATCTTGGTGATATCTTAAATCATTCCCTCTCCTTTATTCTTGTACTCAAATAAAACTTTTAAGAGCTATTTCATTTACCAATTTCTATCTAAGTTTCATGTCCTAATAAAGTTCTATTAGAGCAAATCTATACTTGCTTTGAATCTGCTAACAGTTAAGAGACTGAACGTGAAGAGTGAGCAGCTCACGGGGACAAGGATTTGACAGGATCGTGTTTACAGTGTTAGCGAAAAGGCTCCAGTCTCAGGCCCTACCTCGGGTCTTAGCTTTTAAATTTCAATAGGTTCAATTGGTAAAACAATATTTAATAGTGTATCTTATTTGGGTTAATTTATTTTATTTATTGCTTTTTAATGGACTTTAAGATTTTAGTAATTGTCTTAACTTTGTTTCCTGTTTATGTTTGTTCTTTTAATGCAAATTCTTAATATCACATAATTATTCCTTAATTACTTTATCTTAATTCATTTGATTTGATATTTTATGTATTCTCATAATTTTAATTTTAATTCACAAAAATAATGAAAATATGCACACAATCATAGATAAATGTTTTAGTAATTATCATTTTACTTTTGATATATTAACTGCTTTGCCCCTCATCAAAATTAATATATATATATATATATATATATATATATATATGTGCTACATCACAAAATAATATAATATTATCCGATATATTGAATATATCTTTTTAAATAAATCATATTTAACATATATTATAAATTTAAATAAAATCATAGGATCGATTGATTGTCAAGTATTGCCTTATATAAGCCCAGAAAAAACTAGGCACGACACTGGAATTTGTAGAATATAAACATCAATAATGAATTTGAATGGAGATATAACAATAACACTAACATAAACTTGCATATCTTAGGCCATGAACATTTTGTATTAAATGAAAAAACGGACTTAATTTTTTGGTTTGTCGCAGATGTAATGTAACCATATAAACCAAATATTATTTTCTACTTATAATTTAGACAAACTTTGAATATTAGATTATTATATTGATTTAAGACTCTTCCGAAATCATCCCCAAGAGTGCATGACACAAACCGCGATGACGTGTTACTCCGTTAGTGGTCGGTACTCAGACGGTACAGGTGTATCACGTGCGTAATGCCATGAAGCGAAGACACAAACCGAAAACAAGTAAATACGACAAATAATCTGAAACCGAGCGACCAAATATATACTTAAGTTTGTCTTTTATCAAAGCCAACAATTAACAAAGAAAACAAGTAAAAAAATATAAAATATAGATCTGCTAAAGTACTCATCCGGAAAGAAACGTGCCTTTCAGGCCGTAAATTCGTTTACAACGTAGAAAACAAACGAAGGTGAGCTGTCTCGATACAAATATATTGTACATATATGTGCCATGGTCCATACTTGTAATCTAAAACATTTAGGACGTTACACACTTACACTGGGTATAAAAAAAATTATATATCAAATATGTGTTTTTTTGTTTGGTCTACCATGAAATATCGAGGCTATAGATAGATGGAAACATGCGTGGGCAAGATTAAATAAGTTTTCAAACATAAACTACTCATAACTTAACAAATCGATGATAAAGTTTCCCACAAGTCTTCACTTCACATTTGGTCTATGCCAAAAGGAAGTATATCCCAATTAAATTTAAACACATAGTTTTGTGTATATAAACAATATCACCATGTATAAAGTATATATGAATAGCATATTTTCAGGTTCGATAAAACTGAGCTTTCTTATTTTTTTTGGGGATTTAGGATCTATGAATTACAGAACCTAGCAAGGGAATCGAGTCAAACTTAATGCCATTATAATTAGTACGTTTTGATTTTACTTCTGTTAGAATTCTATCAAAGGTATCATTAATTTGAGTGAATTCTGGAAAATGTTTCTTTTTTTTTTTAATTAGAGGTGATCCCGGTTTTTATCATCTGATTAATTTTTCATGATGAGTGTGGTAATCTAATAGCCCACTCACCAGTTTTTAATAGATATAAATCACAACATCATTTCTACTAGCTAAATACAATTTTCGACTAATTTTACTTTTTATGTAAGAAAAAAAACAAACTGGATAAAACCAACTAAAACCCATTTCAATTTGTTATTCAGTATTTTGTTTGATTTGGTCGCCTAAATTCGGATGAATCAGATTAATGATATATTACACACACCCATTTTTTAGACAACATTAATTAATTGTCTCTCTCTTTCTTGCATGTGTGGGAGGTTTCAACCTTAATTAATTTTTTTCCCCTCTATTTCAAAATAATTAATGTTTAAGATTTTTGTGTACATATTTTTTAATAAAAACATTATTTTAAATAAAAACATTATTTATTATTTACCTAAATACAATTTACAATAATAAACAGACTACAAAATACAAATGGTCACATAACATAAATAAAAAATTTAAAATTTTTTGCATTGAACATCACTTAAAATCAAACAAATGTTTTTTGGCTAAAATATTACTCCTAAATAAGAAAGAACAAGTGGACCAGTGGTTGTCACACCTCTGCTGCCATTTTACCGGTGTTGAGTTCGACTCCACCTGCTTTCTATGTGTGGGGTATTTAGCTATTGGGCCGGTCTGTTGTGGTCCAAAATAATGACAAAAAAAAAAATATTAGTCCTGAATAATAAATAATGCCTTTAAGAAAATGTCTTCAAACAAAACAAATAAATTTTGAAAGGGAAGAAGTTTTCTTCTTATATGTCTTTCCAAAGATTAATTGCCTTTAAGAAGATTAGGTTTAGTCTTCTTCTGAATAATAAATGCAAAACATAATCGAATAGACCGAAACCTAAGTACCTAACATGAACTGTGCTGGTGAACTCTCATAAGCTTCCCATGCCACAGCAGATAATGTGGTAACATGAAACGAATCAATATAGCAATAAAATCTACTTTGGGTTCTGTGTAGGTGTGTTATATGTAAATGCAACAAATCAATTATACTCCAATGACTACAATACACATGCAGATCCTCAACGGATCATTCTTAATCTTAGAATCTGTTGAGAATCAGCAATTAATGGAACAACATGCAAAACTTTGTCTTCTTCACTAATATATCTTGAATGAAGCTGTAGAGTTTCGCTGAAGCACTTTTCTGATTGTTACATTTGTTGTGCATCATCCGTCTCGCTTTTTTTTTTTGGATGCAAATGAGATTCAAATCTAGTTACACATAGAAAATTCATATACAATTTTTTTGATTTGGTTCGTTCTTTTAATCGTTTATTCTGTTTCCCTCAAATCTGGTGTACTGAATTATAGGACCACTTGAACCACACATTGTAAGCTCTTTTGTCTTCTAAGATTAGTAAGAGTAACAACATCTGTTTCAGTGAGACACTCCTATTAAATAATTAATAAAAAAATAAAAAATTGCTTTTTGAGATCATGTCCAATGGTGAGGTTCTAAAAATGGGTATCTAAAATTTTTTAAAATTTTAAAAATTGAGGTGAGGTTCTAAAGGGTGAGGTTCTAAAAATTGAGGTGGTATCTAAAAGGTGAGGTTCTAAAAATTTTAAATACCCATTTTTAGAACCTCACCTTTTAGAACCCAACATTTTGTATGTTAATTTTTAGAATCTGTATCTAAAAATTCTAACTTTAGAACCCTTCTCTCTTCTTTTTAGAACCTCTCCAATATTTATCAATTATATATCATTATAATTTTTTAGAACTCTTCTATTTAGAACCTCCATTGAACATGTTCTGAGACACTCTCAACGAGAATATGAGACATCCACCACAAAAGACACCCAGATGTTTATGTGTACAATTTTTATTGGCCCATATGAATTTAAACAAAAATTATTTAATTAAAAACAATGTGAGACACTTCAACCGATGCAGATGCTCTAAGATATTTTCTTTATGATAAACAATGATCTAAAAATTTGAACGAGAATATGAGACATCCACCACAAAAGACACCCAGATGTTTATGTGTACAATTTTTATTGGCCCATATGAATTTAAAAAAAAATTATTTAATTAAAAACAATGTGAGACACTTCAACCGATGCAGATGCTCTAAGATATTTTCTTTATGATAAACAATGATCTAAAAATTTGATCCTTGGAATATTCCCTATCAACGTACGTGTGCTTAGAAAGATGACTAATATCTTCAGATTGTTACTTGTCTCACCTAGGTTACTGTTAGACTAAAGTGACATTTAACAATGAGTTGATCTTTCGCCGAAAAAACATGATTCAGTATTTGTTTTCGGTTTTGTTTAGGCATTTATTGCTAATTGGTATAATGATAGTTTAATGTCTTGATATAAATAAGTTTCTTGCGATATAATTAGTGTTCTTGATCGTATTATTTGATCATTCTGTCCAATTTAAATATTATATGTTTTTAATTAATAAATTGAAAGAATGGTTCAAATATTTATTTTGCTTATGATATTTATAAAATAATATGAAACATTTAATAGTGGAGTGTTCTTTCAAAATCGTCATTATTATTGATCAAAATATTGTATTATTGTATTTTCTTATGTAAAAAATATATTTATAAACCACATTTCTAATGATTCCAAATAGTTTAGAATGGTATTAAAATTTTAAATACAAAAAAATTCATGATTTTGAAATTAATACTTTACATTTTCTCATCTCACACACGGTTTATATATGGACTCTACTTTCGTCCGGAAACTGGTTTGGTATTCAAGAAAATTGGAAAGGGTTGATAATAATTATAGTAATGTGAGTTAAGTTGTATGTGATTTTTGTATGTGGTCCGAGCTACTTACTCGTTTAGTTGTTGGGGTTAAGCACGAGCCAACCCTGACTGAGTGACTGTGATGGTGTAGACCGAGTCCATATCTTCCGGTTTTGAATAAATTTTAGGTCGTGCCAGTCTTTTCTGACTGAGTTATATATATAGCATTATGCACACCAAACGGATGGTTGTATTAAGTATTTAAGTATACATATGACTATAGTCAACAAAAGAGAAAGAAAGAGACATACGTTACCAATAAATCTGGTCCATGTGGTGGGCTTGACCCACTTGCATTTGAATTATATTTCCACACGTTCATAGAGAAAACTATAAGTGTCTACATTATTATTCATAACCATTTTCAAGCCACATCTTTTATTTCCAAATTTGGATATAAACTTAGCTATCTTATCCTTGATTAATTTAACTTCCAAAAGAAAAAAATCGACGCATAAAATTTTGTCAACAATTTTGACAAAGAGTATAAGAAACTGCAAGTTGCAACCCTCAAAATTAAATTCAATTGCAAATTACATTATTATTCTCTGCGTATGAGTTCCATCACAAAACAGAGATTTTTATTCCTGAGGATGTTCTTGTTGGGCCTACAGCCAGATATTATAATAGAGATTTGAACCCACTTCAGGAATAAAAAGCCCAATTATAGTGATCATTGAAGTAAAACGAAAACCTGATCGTACCGATACTTGCACAGTTTTCGCTTTTACTGACCATAATCGGAGGCTTTAGACCATTGCAAGATTCAATCAAGGCTTTTTTTTTTTTTTTTTTTTGAAATTTAAAGGGAAAATTTGTCAAATAACCAATTTTGGATAAATTATTAAAAAAATAACCATAGATAAAAAAGATTAAGCAAGTAACCAAATGATTGTTTTCTGGACGATTTTGCTCTCCTCTGCATTCGGTCTAGACAGTGTATTCTATTTTGATATTTCTCTATTTGATAGCATAATATCAAATAGATAAAAGAAAGGAAAGATGAATAGTAATTCTAAGATTACGGAATCTCGGGATGAATAGTAACACGGAGAAGAATCAACTTTGTCTACGCTAAAGGAAAAGACTTGGAGTGAATAGTAGTCTTGGGATGAATAGTGTCCCGAGATGAATAGTAGTGGTGATTGTGTCGAGACAGGAAAAAAGAAAAAATAGAAAAGAGATAAAAATGGAAAGATGAATAGTAATCCTGGAATTACGGAGTCTCGGAATGAATAGTAATCCCGGGATTACGGAGTCTCGGAATGAATAGTAATCCCAAGATGAATAGTAACTACGGAGAAGAACCAACCTCGTCTAAGCTAAATGAGAAGACTCAGAGTGAATAGTAGTCTTGGGATGAATAGTAGTGGTGATTGTGTCGAGAAAGGAAAAAAGAAAAGAGATCAAAGAAAAGAAAGATGAATAGTAATCGGAGTCTCTGGATAAATAGTGAGGGAGGGAGAGAGAGGGAATGTGGGGGGGAGAAAAAAAATGATAAAAATGTATTATTACATAATATACAGAGAATATTAATCCACTTTTTTTTTTTTTTAGTTAATTTCTTAATTATAATTTTTTTATGGTTATTGAGTTCAATTTCCCAAATTTAAATTTCTTGCCTCAAACAAAATAAAATTATGTACAAGAGCTCAAAGGAGCAAAAGAAAAAGAAAAAGTACAAAAATTGAAAGCTGAATCCGAAGATGCAGTCTGGATCAACGCCGGTCGGTATGCTCGAACCAGAGCTGCATCAGAGGTAGAAGACGTGGATGTTCCCAGTAGCGGAGAGAAATGATTCGATTCCTGATTGTTTTGTCGATATGTCGAGCAATTCGGTGTATCGGGCGTTGGACCTTCAATCAAGTTTTTTTTTCGTCTGAACTTTTTTCTTTCTTTGTAACATATAATTCCCTCATTAATATCTATAACAAAAATTTTACATTAATTTATTATATATTTTATACAAGATGAGTCCAAAAAAAAAATCACCACAATTACATAAATTAGTAATGTCTAACCCGATCTTCGGTCCATATTTAATTTTCATATGATGATTGTCTAAGTTTTTGTTTATTTTTTCATTTACACGATATAGAACTAGGCATGACCAAAATGAAACCGTAACCGTATTTCGGACCGTAACCGTACCGTTTTCAAACCGTAACCAGACCGTAACCGTGTCAGACGGTTAAAAACCGTAACCGTTAACCGTAAAAATATATTAGTTATGATTAAAAAAACTATTAACTGTAACCGTTAATTAACCGTAACCGTATCAAAACCGTTGGTTAACTGCAAGGTTAAACCGTAACCGTTTTAAAAATAAAATTATATATACTAATAATTATAATTAGTTCTGTAAAATTAAAAATTCAAAAAAAATTATATATAATCAATTTACCAATAGCAAATGCAAATCTAACAAATATAAATATTAATTAAAACTTAGACGTGCTAGACTAATTAATATTTTTCTAACAAATATAAAAAATATTTTAACAAAACAGTTTTATGAAGAAATATACTTCCTCTTTTTCACAATGTTTGATTTTCTGAATATTGCACATGAATTAAGAAGCAATAAATGCTCAATTATTTGTTGTTTTATTTCTATAAAAAAATTCAAATTCAAAATTCACATATACAAATAAAAAAAACAAATAGAGCTAAATCTCATAATGGAGCTAAATAAAAAAACTGTAATTTTTTTGTTTTTAACAATAGAGCTAAGTTCGCACGGTCATCGTCATTCGTCAAAATAGATAATTTTTATTTTTTATTTTTATAAAATTTATAATTATTTAATTATAAATCATGACATTAACCATTTATTGTCATCAGGTAACCGTAACCGTATCTAACCGTAACCGTATTAACCGTACTCGTATTTAACCGTAACCGTTTTAACCGTATATTAAACGATTAAGGTTAAGGTTAAAAAAAATTCTAACCGTAACCGATGGTTAAATAACCTTAACCGCATTAACCGTAACCGTGGTCATGGTTATATAGAACCAACATATTTTTAAGTTTTTTTCTATAAAAAGTGAACAGAATCGGTTTTCTTTCTTTTCCTGGATTAGGTTTTATATTTGGTTTCCATTCGGTTTAGTGTAAGGAAACCTCCCCCAATCACGAACAAATTCATACTTACAACATTACAAAAAATTGCTCCTACGACCCAAACTAAAACAATCTCCCAATAATTTTTCAATGGTCAACTTAAGAACCAACATTTTTTCTCATGTCAAATCCAAGCAATCTCCCACAAGAAAAGACTTAATTTTACACACATAATAATATGATTCAGCAACCTTAGGAAGTTATAAGAATCAAACAAAGTGGCAAACTCAATATCCTTAAAACCATGGATTAATCAAATCAAAACACCAACAAAGAGTGTGAGTCTATACAGACACATTAACATTACAACTATTATTCAGATTCCACATTTCTACTTCTTCTTCTTCTTCTCCTCCAAATCTTACATAACTCAATATATATATAGAGAGAGAGAGAAAGAGAGGAAACAGTACCAGAATCTCTTGAGCTTCTTCTTCAGCTCAAATTCCAAATTTCAAAAGTCTAAATTCTCAAGTTGAATGTTGCTTTTAAGAGGCACATAATCACCAAGATACCCACCAAGATGATCATACAAAGCCGACTTATCAATCGCCTGATGATGATAACTCTTGCAAACGTAATAAAACACACTCTGAGTCAACAAACCCACAAGATTCACCATCACAAGAACACCAACAAGCAACCCACCAACAAGTGTCCTAGTCAAAGTCCCAAACTTTCCTCCTCCATGAACCACAATCGCTCCAAAGGCTCCTCCGATCAATCCACACACCAAAAGGTAAACAAAGACCAGTACCATAGCCATCTTAGTCTTCCCTTTGAGAAGCTCATAAGCTTTTCTCATAGCAGCGATTCCATAAACCGGCTCAAGAACAGATATCACACTACCTAAATGCCATAACGCAGTGAAATAGACATGAACACCGAAATAGAGCACAGAGATCAAGATTCCGGCGATAATCGCTAGACCTATACTATTCAAATCGAGAGCTACGAAGAGGATCACGAGGAAGACGAAGAACACGGCGTTGTAAGCGAACATCAAGAGAGCAACCCAGAGGAAAGTGATCAAGAGACGTTTGAAGACTTTGGGAATCGCGTAGAGGGTGGAGGAGAAGGAGACTGGTTTTCCGGTGTAGAGAGAAGCGACGGTGAAGACTACGGCGGCGGTCGAGAGGAGAGAGAAGGCGAAGAGGAAGATTAGGTAGCAGAACTGGAAGACTAGGAGCACGGTCCAGTCGTGACGGGAGCGATCCGAGTTTGGAGGGTCGGACGAGTCGAGCTTGGCGAGGATCGGCTGAGTGAAAAGCGAGTGAGCGAGGATGGCGAAGGAGAGAGGGAAGATTAGGATTAGGGTTATGAGGTAGAAGGTTCTTGGAGACCGTTTCTTGATTGAGATCGATTCTTGAAGCAGATGAGGGATCGTCAAGAACTGGAGCTCTTCTGGCTGGAGATCCATGGCGGGTTTTCGTGAAAAATCGTGGAAAAAATCGAGAAGAAAGAAAAAAACAGAGGAGAGATGAAGAAACACCGACGGGTCAATTTCGATATCTGAGAGAAAGATGAGATTTTTGTAAATACTCAAGAAGATGGAAAAAAATTGACGAAAAAGACTTTCTTGGAAACTTCTGGGAAACTGTCAAAACACGTTTATGTTAGAGCTCGTTACGGATCAACAACAATTCTCGCCAATCTTTCCGCCTGACGTTCAACGCGTCTAACAACGAGGCAGAATACGAAGCGCTAATTGCCGGACTACGTTTGGCCAAAGCCATCGGCGTTACACGCATTCACGCCTACTGCGACTCACAGCTCGTCGCAAGTCAGTTCAGCGGGGAGTATGACGCCAAGAATGATCGAATGGACGCATACCTCAAGCTCGTCAAACAACTCGTTGCCGAATTCGATTCGTTCGAACTTACCAAGATTCCGCGGGGCGAAAACGCTCCAGCCGACGCACTCGCTGCCTTGGCTTCGAGCTCCGACCCTCACCTCAAACGAACGATCCCGGTGGAAAGTATATCAGAACCTAGTATCGGAAGCACAGAACAATGCATCGTCACGACTCGTAGACGGGATTACGAGGAAAATCCTGCGACTGAACCTGTCTTACGTCGACAGAGACGGACTCCAACCATCGAGCCCGATCAAGACACCGAGCCCGAACACTCTAGTACCGCCGAAGGCAACAACGACACGCTGCAAGTCGACGAATCGGCCCGATCAGACGATGAAACGGAGGAACAGACGGACGGACTTCATGAGCCAACAGACCTCGAACAGTCCGACGAGCAGACTCCCGCCAATTGGACACTGGAGATAAAAATGTACATCATCGATGGCAAAATTCCGGCCGATAGATGGGCCGCTCGACGACTCAAAATGCGAGCCGCTCGCTACATACTTATCAAGGACGGACTGTTTCGTTGGAGTGCAGCAGGAATCCTCCTCAAATGCATCTCAGGCGATGAAATTCAGGAAGTCATGAAAAAAATACACGAAGGCGATGGCGGCAATCACTCCGGCGGCCGATCTCTAGCCCTGAAAGTCAAGAGAGCAAGCTATTATTGGCCAAGTATGCAAGCAGACTGCGAGAGGTTCGTCGCGAAGTGCGACAAATGCCAAAGGCATGGCCCAATGATACATCTTCCTACCGAGCTGCTAACCACTTCGACAGCTCCGTATCCATTCATGCGATGGGGGATGGACATCATCGGTCCTTTCAGACGATCCACTACGCAGAAAAAGTTCATCCTCGTCATGACGGATTACTTTACCAAATGGGTAGAAGCCGAGGCATATCCCGTCATCCTCGCCTCTGACGTTCAGAAATTCGTCTGGAAATTCATTATCTGCCGACACGGAATTCCGTACGAGATTATCACCGATAACGGTCCCCAATTCATATCAACACTATTCAACGACTTCTGCGCTAAGTGGAAAATTCGACTAAGTTTTTCCACACCAAGATACCCGCCGAGCAACGGTCAGGCCGAAGCAACAAACAAAACAATCATAGCCGGCCTCAAGAAACGATTGGATACTCATAAAGGGACATGGTCAGATAAACTCGACGGAGTCTTATGGTCATACCGAACGACCCCAAGATCGTCAACGGGGCAATCCCCCTTCTACATGGCCTATGGCATGGAAGCCCTATGCCCCGCCGAACTCACCATCCCGACTATCCGTCGGACGATGCTCGTACAAAATCCTGATCTTAACGACGAAATCATGCTCGACCACCTCGACAATCTCGAGGAACAACGCGATCAAGCCTTACTTCGGATTCAGAATTACCAGAACTTGGCAGCACGCTACTACAACAAAAAGGTCCGCGGACGCCATTTCACCGATGGCGACCTTGTTCTGAGAAAGGTCTTCGAGGGCACCGAAGAGAAGAATGCCGACAAGCTCGGCACGAACTGGGAAGGACCTTATCAGGTCATGCGGGTAGTCAAACCAGGCGTTCAACAGCTCATGAAGCTAGACGGAACCCCCATTCCCCGTTCATGGAATTCGATGAACCTCAAACGGTACTACATCTAGTCTAGATCTCGAGCCCAAAAAAAAAAAAAAAAAAAAAAAAAAAAAAGATCACCGAGCTATTATACTTAGGCTCAATTTCACTATGTAATATGAACTACGAACGGCTTGATCCTTCTCTCGAAGGTACGTAGGCAGCCTTCACAGGCGCAGCTATAACATCAATAAAACTTTATTACGCAAAGGCATTGCAACCGAACTCCAAGTTCGTATTTTCTAAGCCAAACTTTTTGTTTGCCGAACTCCAACAGTTCGTATTTTCTAAGTCAAACTTTCTGTTTGCCGAACTCCAACAGTTCGTATTTTCTAAGTCAAACTTTCTGTTTGCCGAACTCCAACAGTTCGTATTTTCTAAGTCAAACTTTCTGTTTGCCGAACTCCAACAGTTCGTATTTTCTAAGTCAAACTTTTTGTTTGCCGAACTCCAACAGTTCGTATCTTCTAAGTCAAACTTTTAGTTTGCCGAACTCCAACAGTTCGTATCTTCCAAATCAAACTTTTCGTTTGCCGAACTCCAACAGTTCGTATTTTCTAAGTCAAACTTTTTGTTTGCCGAACTCCAACAGTTCGTATCTTCTAAGTCAAACTTTTAGTTTGCCGAACTCCAACAGTTCGTATCTTCCAAATCAAACTTTTCGTTTGCCGAACTCCAACAGTTCGTATTTTCTAAGTCAAACTTTTTGTTTGCCGAACTCCAACAGTTCGTATTTTCTAAGCCAAACTTTTTGTTTGCCGAACTCCAACAGTTCGTATTTTCTAAGTCAAACTTTTTGTTTGCCGAACTCCAACAGTTCGTATCTTCTAAGTCAAACTTTTAGTTTGCCGAACTCCAACAGTTCGTATCTTCCAAATCAAACTTTTCGTTTGCCGAACTCCAACAGTTCGTATTTTCTAAGTCAAACTTTTTGTTTGCCGAACTCCAACAGTTCGTATTTTCTAAGCCAAACTTTTTGTTTGCCGAACTCCAACAGTTCGTATTTTCTAAGTCAAACTTTACGTTTGCCGAACTTCAACGGTTCGCATTTTCAACCACAAACGGTTCCCATATCGACGTCCTGGCCAGACGATCGAAATAAGCCGAGCTTAGCTCGCACGCATCCTCATGGTGCAATGGATAATACACTTTCCACATTCAAAGCCGAGATCAGTCTCGCACCAGCTTCTCAGATTATCCGAGCCAAATAAGCCAAGTCCGTCTCGCACACTCGGATTCAATGTGAGAAACCTAGAGCATATTAAGATGGGCTGTTCACGTACTCTTAAACTAAACTCTAGGGTCAAGCCGAACGTCCTTCCTCGCAAATCTAAGCCGACTTCTCAACAGTCGCAAAACTAGTAAGCCGATTTCTCAACAGTCGCAAAAACAAGTAAGCCGATTTCTCAACAATCGCAAAAGCAGTAAGCCGATCTACGATAGGGATTGCCGACCTCGAACAGGTTCAGTCGAATTTATCCTCTTCACCCGGCTAAGACCGTACAGTTTACGGCACCACTGTGTACGATAAATTCGAGAGGTTCGTATAATGTACGACTTCAAATATATCAGAGCTCGGTATAAAAATAACTTGAGAAATAACTAAGTATAACACTCAAAATAAAAAGAAGATCGATAAAAATCAGATTCATTCAAAAGCCCCTCGGGCGAACAACAGAGTGGATACCGGACTTTACAAACCTTCCGGTCTAAGAGTTCAAGTCATAAACCCATCCGGGCAAAAAGAAAACTAAAAACAAATTACATGAAGTAGGAAAAAGGCCTAAACACCTTGCCTCCGCATCGCTTCAGCTTGGTCCGCCGACATCGAAGCTCGGTTAGTACCGAACTCATCAAGCCCTGGCGGGACTTCATTACCCATCGAGGGCGAAATTCCCGGGTGAACCGGATCAGTAAAGGGCGAGACGACTAGATCCGCATCTTCCAGCTCGCGGAGGTCGATCGCCTCGTACTCTGCCGACTTCTCAGCCTTAAGCTTCTCAAACTTTTCAATACGAGACGGCGGGACGACGATACCGTGCTTCGTCTTCAGACTCTGGCAGAAGCTGAGGATCCCATGGATCTGATTAACGGCCAGGAATGGTTTCCTTGCCTGATCAACCGCCGCCAGATGGTCCTTAACTTTTTGAAGACGAACCTGGCATTTTTCAGTTGCCGCTTTCCTCTTCAAGATTTGATAAGTGCGGCCAGCCCGCAACCTTGAAGTCTCTGTGAATAGCTTCGTCGCAAGGGCATCCTTTTCCAACTCCAGCTCGGCATTGGATCTCTTCAGCACGGCTAGTTCGCGGGTCAGCTCGGCTACTGCACGATCGCCGGCTTCCACTCTATCCTCAGAGACTCGGAGCTCTTTGCGGAGTTCCACGGCTTGGACGCTCGCTTCGAAAGCCTTACGACGCGAAGCTCCGAGATCACGATCGTATGACCCGACGATCTCATTCGTCTGGGCAATCATCTGTCAAAAACAGCGAACATCAGAAAGAAGAATTGAAAGAAAGAAGAGACGAACTTGAAAAAGGCATTTACCTCGGCAGTAGTCTGGGCCAATTTCTTGAACTCATCAGACTTATACAGACGATCGACCGAAGGGAGGAATTCCGGGCCGAAGCTAACCTGCCGATACGTCTCGGCAAAACCCAATGACTCGACCTCCGGTGCTGAAGCCGTGCTGAAGAGATCCAATGCCGAGCTGGAGTTGGAAAAGGATGCCCTTGCGACGAAGCTATTCACAGAGACTTCAAGGTTCAGAACCCCCATCATCACCTCCAACATTTTGGGGGCCGGTATTCCCTTCGTTGCCTTCAGCAGCCGTAGTGCCGACCCCAGCTGTGTGATCAGCAATTTGCCGGGCTCCTTTTTTAGTCTTCCTTCTCCTCTTCTTTTCGGCGGGAGGAGAGGTGCGCCCTTCAGTAGGAACTTGCTCCCCAGCAGGAACATCGTTCCCAACGATGCCTTCATCAACAATTACCGGTTCGGCTTCAGGCGGAGGAGGAATTTCAGAATTCATCTCCCGCTCGTCACCGTCAAGTTCGGCAGATAGATCGGGGATGTCATCGAACTTCATCTTCCGACGACGAGACGGTTTAGCTGAAAAAGGGGAAAACGATAAGTAAATAAAAAAAAAGGGAAAGGGGGAGATCGGTATCAACAGACTACGAAGAAAAGTCGACCAACCAACCTCTAAGAACTCTTTTCGCCTTCAAATCGAGCTTCTCCTGGAAAGCTTCAGGCCACCGAACTTTCCCAGCGGCACTCAATTGCTTCGCATGAGCAAAAGTGAATCCTGGTGTGGTGATAAGGAGGCTTGGAGGATGACGAGCTGAAAACGGAAAAGACAAATATAATTCAGGAAAAATTAGGTACTAAAACGAAATCAAGAACAAGTATCTACCAATGGGAGTCCTCCATTGAGTTCGGTAATTCCCTCCCGGACACTCAACGGAAGATTTGTCGATCTTCACGAAGAAGTATCGGGCGCTCCAATGGTTGACCTTGCTCGGTTTGTTCCCAGTAACAAGGTTGGCTTCCGGTTTCGCATTCGCCGATAGAAACCACGGCTTTGCCTTCGACAGGTTCACCCGGAACAACCTCTCGAAAACCTTCGCCGTAATAGGGATACCGCACTCCTCCCCGAGAGAAAGAAGACCCATAAGGTTTATCACCGTGGCCGGCATCAACTGAGAGATCGCGACGTGCCGCCTCTTACAGTACTTATAGACGAGCTCTGGGATGGGAAACCGAAGCCCGCAACTTCTGAAATGCTCCTCGTAGACACAAATGTAACCATCAGGAGCATCCCACGGGCGATCCGTAGCCTTCGGGGTCTTAAAAAGCAAGTCATTTGGAGCACCGCACCGCTCCAAGGTGATCTGGATCGTCTCCGCGGTGGACCGAGATGGGCCGATATTGGCCGGCCTCTCAACCATCCGCCTAGCAGCCGATACGGGATCATCGTCTCCTTCGTCAGGACGACCTGCTGGAGAAGCAGCACGATTGTCCAGGTCGGCCGCATCCTCATCCTCGGCAAGCCGAGCGGCGAATTCGGCATCTGCCCGAACTTGCTCATTCGACTCAGCAGTTTCTTCAGACAGGTCTTCATCGACGAGATGCGGGACCTCGACCGAAACTCTAGGATTGCTCGGTCCAGCCGTGGAACGCTGAGAGTTGCGCCTGAACATCTCCCGTTCGACGTCACTTAACCCATCCGAATTCGAATCAGAGCTGTTGACGAACAACCCAAGGTCGGGAAACTTAGATGGAGAAGCTCGGTCTTTAACAGAAGGAGAAGAAGTCCTTGAAACCATATCGATCGAAAGAAAGAACTAATGAAGAACAACTTGAATACTAACGAAGAACAGCTTGAAGATCGCCCAGAAAGTTCGAAGATCTTCAAACAGATCGGAAGAATCACGGCGGAGAAATGATCGGAGAACGGAAAGAAAAATAAATTCTAGAGAGAAGGGAGAGCTCTAGAGAGAGAGAGAAATACCTTTTTGAAGAAAATGAACAGAAGTGAGAAATGAAGGAGGATCGAGCGGTATTTATAAAGAAAAACGCAATGATGACGATTCTTCAAATTCTGTAGCCGAAGAGTACGAATCGACACGCGGCTCTTCGAATTCCGTAGCCGAAGAAGACGAAACGACGCCCCTTTCCCGAGAAAAATCTGCCGAACTCGAAAGCTCCAAAATCTATTCGACCACGGGAATTCCGATCTTCACTTTCGAAAGAAGTTCGCCGAACTCAAAATTCGCCGAACCCGAAAATCCGCCGCACTCGAAATAGAATCTGATCAGATCGTACCGATCTCAGTTTTAACCGAGCTAAAGAATACTCCCCAAAAATTCACCGAACTCATAAACTCCCTCGCCGAACTGAGGGGGGGACCAATTGTTAGAGGGGGGATTAGCACCCCCTGGTTTAACTCGGTTCGAACCGAGATCGGTTCAATCAAGACCGGTCTACGATGGTTCGGATCAAAGACAAGTCGGCCCGAAAACGTTGGGCCGAGCTCGGAATCTCGCTGAAAGCCCATCTCGGCTACCGATCTAGGCCCATCACAAGCCCGGTCCGTTACAACAGATGAAACCGGAATATTTCCCTTTTCCCACCGATCTCGGAAAAGGAAATATTCTCTTTGGTCAACTCCTCGAGATATCAGGAACTTATCCTTATCTCGGAGAGAAAACCGGAAGATTTCCTTTTCCTAATCGAACTCGGAAAAGGAGAAATCTTCCTTTCGACCGCCTCAAAGACACTATAAATAAAGGAGGAGCCTCATTCTTCAGAGACATCCACAACTTCCGCAGAGACGGAGAATACAAGAGAGAGCTCGTTACCGATCTCAAGTCTTTTGTCTTTGCCTTCTTACTTAAACTCTGTTGTAATCGCCGACTCTTGATCAATAAACGAGATTCCGACTAAAGTACCGTTTTACCCCCTTTTTGTGTGATTTACGGATCAACAGTTTATGTTTTGTTGACCCGTTTGTACCAATTATTTTAGTATATCTCTGTAATTGTCTCTCAAAAATCAAAATTAGTATAAAACTTAACATTGTAACCCATCTACCAAGTAATAGGTTAAAAAGTATACTAACCCGGTTTTGGTTCGGTTAGGTTGATACCAGACGGTTAATTAATTTCCTATCATTGTCTTCGCTGATCTATCATATTATTTGTGAAGTGATTTGAGCTGTGGTTCAAAGCTAACTTTTTGGTGTTGTTTTGATTAATGAAAACTATAGAATCTGATTGGTGGATGAAAATAACTTAATCTGGTTGGTTGATTCATAATTAAATAAAGCAATTAATTCCATGATTAAAAAAAAAAGAGATATGAATCAGCGTCGGGTCTGAAAATAAAGCGGTCCAAAACCAATTTTGTTGGTCTACAATATAATATATTCATGACGGTCGATGGTTTTACAAAAAAATATACGATAGCTTTATTGGTTGGAGATCTAAATTTAGTTCTCGAATGTGATAGGTTCGAATCCCCCAATTTTTTTTGTTTTTGTTTTTTTGTTACCCTGTTATTGAATTAATTATTTTAGCTAAAAACAAATTTTATCCGAAATAGAAATTTTCTTTATATAAAATAACTGAATCTTTGAGAAATGGAATGATAAAATCGAATCTATGTTTATCGCGTTATAATTTAATTGTCCTTCCCTAATTCGTATGTTTACTTTAATTAATCCGGATTTAAAAAGGGATTTATACGAATAAAAAGCGAAAATATGTCATATTTGTTTCGTTGTAATCAAAAACGAAAGTTTTCCTCATCGCAAATAATTAAGTTTAAAAAAAAAAGATTTATACGATTAAAAAGCGGAAATATGAAATATTTATTTCGTTGTAATTCAAAACGGGAAGTTTTCCTCATCGTAAATAATTAAATATATTTGATTAATAGAAAGATAATATTGTATCTGTGTTTGTCGGGTTATATAAAAAAGGGAAACGCGTTTATTGTAATCAGAAATAAATATTCGATTATGATGATAATTATCGTTATATAAAAAAAGAGGCATAAATCCCCTCAACCCTATATCGTTTTTTATAAATACTTTGCGTCTCTTTTCATAATCGTCATGTTCCTTTTTTTTTTCTTTTACGTTTCTTTGCTAGGGTTTAGTCAATTTTTTATTCTTCGATAGTTTCGTCTAGCATGCGTTTTAATGGTGTTGATTTGTAGTTCTGATTTTATCATTCTGTTTTCTCAGGTCACAACGATCATGGTTTGAAGGCAAGTCGATATAATCGGTAATTTACACTTCTAATTCTGGAGAAAACCGTGTTGTGCATCATTACGACTCTGTCGAGATATGTGTTTCGTGTCTATCGAGGTATGTGTTTCGTGTCTATCATGTGAATTTGTGTGATTTTCTTTTATCTATTTCTGATTTGCTATAAGTTTGTAGCCCTTCTATGAGTTTCAAAAAAGAAAATCACCAATATCGTTTGATATTTGATTTTAAGTTTCAAATATCGCTGATAAGGTTAAAATTATTAATAATCGATTCTTGGTTTTCTTCAAATTGGTATCAAAATTTGAAGAATTTTTATCTGATTTATATATATTAGTGATCTCTTGCAAATGTTTGTGTTCGTGAAGGTGGGACCAGAGATTTGTCTCTTGAAGACTCATGATGATATTCTGCCTGATTTCACCTCTGACTTTGGTTCTAAATTATGTGGGGTAATCACAAAAAGAGGCATAAATCCCTTCAACCCTAGGCATTTTCTTCTCTCTTTTTCGTTATTGATTATGTAATGCATATTGTTCTGCGATTCTAACTGTTCGATTATGTTTTTTATTTGTTCGTGTAGGTTGCTCTGCCTCTTTTAGATATTTATCCGGTTTATGCATCGTTGCTCCTCTGTCAACGTATATATTTTTTTTATGATTCACGTTTGCGAATTTTAGTGTTTTGTGTTTGCATAAGTTTTTCAGTCTCTTTGTGATTTTTGTTTTTTCGTATGTTGTCCTCACCTATCTTTGGTTTTGGAATTTTATTAGGGTGGTTGTGGTGTGGTTCTGGATTGTTTTGGAGGCTTGCTTTTGCTGGTTTGGTTCCTTTGACCTTTACCTTATAATTTGGTTTTCTATCCTGTCTCTTATCTCCTTTTTGTGATTTTCTTCTCGGTTTTTCGTCGTTGTTTATGCATTGCATATTTTTATGTAATTCTAATTCTTCGGTTTTTTTTCCTGTGTAGTGTTTGTTACTCTCCGTTTGTTTTTTTTTATAAAATTTTCAAATTCGGTAATAGTGTTCTTCGTTTTTGTGTTGTTGTTTATGCATTGTTCGTTGTTATGCGTTACTAAGATCAAATAATTGTGTTGCTTTGTTGGTGTAGGTGGGTCTAAGTCTTGGGATATTTGCTCGGTGTCTCCATCTTTCCTGCTCTAGCGAGGTATCAGCTTCTTGGCTCTCACATTTGCGGCTTTGTATGTTTTTTTTGCGTTTGTATTGTTCTGCTTTTATTGATGTTATTATTTTTGGATCATGTGGCATCGTTTCTCATCTTTCCCTTTTGTGATTATTTGTTTTCTTTTCTTTTGATTTCTAAATTCGTAGATAGTGTTCTTCGATCGTGTGTTGTTGTTTATGCGTTGTTCGTTGTTCTTCGTTTAATTTAATGATGATCGAACGACTCTAATCTTTCTCGGAACAAGCTGCTCTGGTGCACTACCCGATTTTAGATGGTTAATCCAGCCGTCAGATCCTCCTTGCCATGTCTGTTCTCAGTCCCTCTCTTTACTACCTCACCTGAACCCAAATTACAAGTAAATTGTCTCTTTCCAACAGCGGTAAAACCTTCTTTTCAACCAAAAAAGTTTCAATTGATGGTTCTAACAAACCCCTTTTGATCTTCTCTGATCCATTCTTGATGCTCTGATTTTGGCAGATGCAATACATCACTCTTGATTGATTATTGCTGCAAGGAAGAAGATGGTAGACACTATTACATACTTATTGATGTTTAGAAGAGTTTTTGAGAGCAAGTCCTTCGTTGGTTTACCTGCTACAAGATTCCCCGAATCGATTCTGTTAAGCCATACAAGTGTTGATTTCTTTTGAATAAAGCCATACAAGTGTTGCAAGTTGCAGCAGAAGTAATTAATTATCAAGCAAAATTTCTTTTGATGCCAAGATTCAGGGTTTTTCTTGAACCATGGCCTGAACCAGTTTTGACTGCCGGACAAAACGGTGGAAGAAAAAAGAAGAAATTTGGGATTTCTTTCAAGCCAAGGCGAGAGACAAGATGTCAATAGTTTAAACTAAGCAAATGATCTCTCTTCAAAAATGTATCTACGCTCCTTATTGGGTTGTTTAGTATTGGCTTAGTTCTTCATCTAAAGGGTTGATATTAATGACTGCATGTTCAATTAATAATTTTGTTTTGTTGTTTCTTTATGAGATTAAAACTCAATACGGATCGATTTGTGATTGGGACCCATAAAAGATACATCAACCTGTAACATGAAACTGAAATGAATCCAAACGAAATACTAATAAGGTGTCCAAGTGTGATTTTGACGTCTTGGATTAATAAGCTCAAGCGTTCAACTTAAAAACAAAACAAAAAATCTTGATTTCTGTGTATGCTTCTTTGATTCTCTTTTGCATTTGCTTATGATTGTAATCAATTATTATATCCGTTTGATTAGAAATCGGATATGTTCAATTGATTTTGCGGTGAATCTTTTAACTGATGGTGAAACTGTAAAACAGAGCTGTAACCGTTACCTGCAAGTAACCATTACCGGCAAGTAACCATTATTGGCAAGAGTGGGGGGAATTTTTACTCTATTTTTTTACCGGATGTCCCCGAAGATTTTGGATCAAGATATTAATTCATTACCATTATCAATTTATTCAATTTGATCGATTAAGTTAAACAAGTTTTATTCACTTTTTGGTCAATTCAATCGGTTAATTATAACTTTTTAGTCAATTCGATCGATTAATCTATGTCTTTGTTAATTATCTTTTTCAAATATATACAACGTTGTATAATTTTAATTAGATACATTATATCAACAAAAGTAATTAGTCAACTAATAAGTTTTTATAGAAATTAAGATAAGAATCAAAATAACAATGAAAAAGTAATTCGTTCAAATAACAATTATAAAAATGTCAATATTATAATTATGAAAGGATTAAAATTTGAATAGTAAAAAACATAGACTAACAATTTTAGAAAAGTGTAAAAATTAGAATAGGGACGACGAGAAATTATATTATTTAAATAATATTAAAAACCATTAAATCAAAAATTGGATAGTAACAAAAAAATGTTAGCCCAAAAATCTCATGCTCTCTTTCCTAATTTCACAAAAAATATTATACTACATTTAATGAAATTGATTATCTACAAATCCATGCAATTGTCAATTATAATTTCTATTCAAAATTTCAAATATAAGAAGAACAAAAACCGGAAGAATAAGAAGAAGAATAAATAGAAGGAGACAAAGACGAAGAAGAAGAAGAATAAAAAAAGAGAGTCAAAAAGACGACGAAAAGGTATAAAACCCGGAAGAAAGAAAAAAATGGATAACAAAAAATAATGAAGAAGGATAAGGATAAAAATATGTGAAAGTTGAAGAAAAAGAAGAAAACCATAAAAATAGGAATAAGAAGTTGGAAAAGTTAAAGACAAAGAAAAATAAGAGAACCGAAAGATGAAGAAAACGAAGTTGAAAAATAAGAAAACCGAAAGATGATGTAGATGAAGAGGCTACTGGTAAATTTTCTCTCAAATGATGAAATGATTCTCTATGACACTACTGATATAACATAGTATTCGGTCTTTTTATCCGTACAAGTTTTTGTTAGCATTTGGGCTCCTTATCATTAGAGAAACAAATTATTTTCGATGGAATGTCTTTGGATTTTCACTTTTCATGACTGTTTCGTTATTATATCTTCATTTTGATTACATTTCCCTTCGTTTCAAGAGGAGGGTTCATGTTAGAACGGTTGGATAATATGTGTCCATGTTATCTATGTGATTTTATTTCACAAGATTCTTTGAAACTGATCGTTTGTGTAAAGATAGCTAAGCCCATAAAAATGTGAAAATATACGTCCGAAAAATTCCAAACTTCCAAAAAATAATTAGAAGAAGGAAAATACGAGGAAGATGAAAAATCGAAAGTTAAATAAAAGGAAGAAGAAGAACACAAAGAAGAAGTAGAGGATGTGGAAGAATAAGAAGCTGGAGAATACAAAGACTATAGAAGAAAACGAAGAGGATGAAGCAGAAGAAAAATCATAAGAATAAAACAAAGAAATTAAGAAGAAGAAAACGAAGAAAAACCGAATGAACAAAAAAATAGGAAGTCAAAGAAAACGAAGACGATAAAGAAGAAGTAGGATTTGAAAGCGATGGAGGATAAGAAGGAAAAGACGAAAAATATGAAAAACTAAAAGATAAAGAAGATGGAGAAGAAAAAGACGAAGCCAATGAAGACAATGAAGAAAGAAAAATAGTCGGAGAAGGCGAAGATGGTGAACAAAGAAGAATGAAATGACGAATTTGGAGAAGAAAAAAAACAATCAGAAGAAGAAGTCGGAGAAGTTATAGAAGAAAACCAATACATAGTAGACGAAGTGGAAGAAGAAAAATACGTGGAAAGAAAAAAAAGAATAAAGAAAGGGGAAAAAACCAGAAGATGAATAATACAAAGTAGACGAAGGTGAAGATGAGAAAGAGACGAAGAAAAACCATAAGAAAAAGAGTTTGGATAAGACAAAGAAGACCAAGGAGGAATAAGAAGCAAAGAATGAAGAAGGCTAATAAAAATCGAAAAAGAAGAATAAGAAGAACTGGGAGAATACAAAGATGATGAAGAAGAAGTCAAAGAAGTAGGAAAATACGAGAAAGAAAAAAAAACCAAAAGAGGAAGAAAAAGAAGACACAACAGAATAGTAAGAAGAAGTAGAAGTCGAAGACGATGATGAAGATGAAAGAAAAGGGTGAGGAATAAGAAAATCAAAAGATGTATAAGAGGAAGAAGAAGAATTAGAAGTCAAAGACAATGAAGAAGAAAGATGAGGAACTGACAAAAGATTTAAAATTGGAGAATGAAGAAGAAGATGAATAATAACCGGAAAAAGAATAAAAAAATACGAAGAATAACAAAACCAAAAGATAAAGAATAGGAAGATCGAGTAGAACAAAGAAGAAGAAGAAGAAGAAGACAAATCATAAGAGGGAAAGAAATAGAAGTTGAAGACGATGAAGAAGAGGAAAGAAAAGATGAGGAATAAGAAAATCAAAAGACAAATAAGAGGAAGAAGAAGACAGTGAAGAAGAAGAAGCCGAAGACAATGAAAAAGAAGAAGGAAAGGACGAGGAAGAAGAAAATCCGAAAGTTGAATAGGAAGGAGAAGAGGAGGACGAAGTCGTGAAGAAGAAGAAGGAAAAGACGAGAGGGAGACGACCGAAGAAAATAAAGATAAAAATCAGAATAAGAAAAATTAGGACAAGACGAAAATGTTGAAGAATAAGAAGGGGAAGAGGATGATGAATTTGGAGAAGAAAAACCATATAGAATATTTGAAGAGTCACATTGAAAATCTTCTGGTGATATTAATTAGATATTATCTCTGTACACCTCAGAATATTATCAACTTGAAAGTGATAACAACATTAAGAAGAAAGAAGACGAGGAAAAACCGAAAGAAAAACAAGAAGAAGAAGTCGAAGAAGACAAGACGATAAAGAAGAGGAAGTAGAAGTCGAAGACGATGAAGAGGAAGAAGAAGAAGGAAAAGACTAGGAAGATGTAAAAAGGATAATGGAGAAGAAGAATAAGAAGCTGATGAAGAAGAATTCGAAAAATACGAGGGCCCAGACGTTAAAGATGAGGAAGGAGACCGGAAGATGAAGATGACAAATTCTGAGAATGTGAAGATGCGGAAGGAAGCTAAGAAAAATCAGAAGAATAAGGAACCATAGAAGACAAAGAAGACACATGTAATGAATTAGGAGAAGTCGAAGAACAAGAAGAAGAAGATCGACGAATAAAAACCCGAAGAAAAAAGAAGAATAGGAAGTCGAAGAAGACGAATATTTTGAAAAAGAAGAAGCCCAAGACGATGAAAAAAATAAGGAAATTATGAAGAAGAAGAAAAACCGAAAGATAAAGAAAAGGAAGAAGATAAAGCAGATGAAGTAAAAGACGACAAAAAACCTGAATAATATGATGCCGAGAAGGCGAAGATGATGAAAAAGAATAAGAAAGAAGAAGAGGAAGAAGAAGAAGAAGACGAAGAAAAACTGAAAGAAAGAAAAAAGAAAAAGAAGTCGGAGAAGATGGAGACGATGAAAAAGAGAACGAATAATACTAATATGTTGAAGAATAATAAAGAAAAGAGGAGGAAAAACCATATTTTAGGATTTTTTTTTTTTTTATAAATATTATTAATCGGAGGTAACATAGATATGATAACATTTTATTTATATATGATACTATAATGTAGTTGACATGATAATTTTATTTTTGCTGTAATTTTGTTATTAAATTTAGATATATAATTTAAATAGGTGGTTTCGTGCACGGAAGATACAAAGAAATAGTGGTTGTAATGATGAAGCTGTTTTGACGGCAAAAAATGTGTGATTGATATGAAGAAGGAGAATGAAAAGATGGCCAATATGCTTGAAGGTAAAGTAAGAGAACAAAAGAGGAGATGAGAAATTGAAGGAGACAAGACTAAACATATCTATTGTGAAATATATATATCTTTCATGAAGGAGAAAAAAGAAGAACATACTAGAGATTCTCTCTCTCTCTCTCTCTCTCTCTCTCTCTCTCTCTCTCTCTCTCTCTCTCTCTCTCTCTCTCTCTCTCTCTCTCTCTCTCTCTCTCTCTCTCTCTCTCTCTCTCTCTATAGATAGAGTTAAAGCATTCAAGAACATGTAAGTGTAATTTTTTTGGTAATGGTAGTTTTACTTATTTTTAATATATATTCTATTTTTTTAATACTTGAAATTACATAGTGTTTAGAGAAACAAGCATTGCTCAAGGAGAGAATGACAACGACCCACAAACCATATCTATGTATGAACAAAGAAATTTTAGAGATATTGAATTCGACAATACTGAACCGGCTCCGAACCCTGTTTGAAATTGCTTGAGGAAAATTATAGAAGCTACAATGAAACAATAGTTGAAACAATGAAGATGTTTTGGCGTCGAAAAAATGTGTGGTTGTTATGAAGAAGGAGAAGGAAGAGATGGGGAAGATGTTTGAAGGTAAATTAATAGAACAAAAGAGAGAAGGAGAAGGAGAAGTAGAAGGAGACAAGACTAAACCAATCTATTGTGAAATTTATCTTTCATGGTGGAGAATAAGAGGAAGAAGAACATGCTTGAGATTATCGAGGAAGAACCAATGAAGATCTAAGTTAGGAATCTAAAGAGATAGAGAGAGAGAGTAATGGAAACCGAAAATGGAAGATTTTGATTCAAAGTTGAATATGGCGAGGAAGAAGACGAAGATGAGACATATAAACACGGAAGAATAAGAAGTCGGAGAATATGATGAAGAAGAGGGCGAAGAAAAGCCGGACAAAGAAAAAGACGGAATAAGAAGAGGACGAAAAAAAACCGGAAGAAGAAAATGAAGACAAACCTTAAGAAAAAAGAGGAAGAAGAAGCCATAGAAGTTAAAAACAATAAAAGAAAGAAGAGGACGAAGAAGGAAAATGATGTAGAAGACGGAGAACAAAATGACGAAGAAAAACCGGAAGAATGAGAGAGTGAAAAAAATAGGAATTAATAGAAGCCAAATATGATGAAAAAGAAGAGGAAGAAGACAAAGACGAAGACTAAGATGATAAAGAAAAAGTCGGGAAAAACGAGGAAGATGACAAAGACAAAGAAAAAAAAAAACCATAAGTAGAATAAGAAGGCAGATGAGACCAAAACGTTGAAGAAAAAGGAGGAGGAGAAAGTTAAGGAATTGGAGAAGAAGAAGGGGAAGAAGGAGTAGAAGAAGGCGAAGGTGATAAAGAAGAAGAAGTACATGATATATTTTCATCTGATGGATGCTGAGTAAGTATACAATTCAAACTATTAGATTTTGTGTTACGTCGAGGATGATGTATTGTATACGTAAACTTATCAAACTTATTTGATGAATTGTGCATGTAGAGATCATATGGTATTATGTCGTGCAAATGGGGATATTGCCAAAGATTTTAACGATCAGTGGAGTGTTATTCGAACATATGGTATAATCTGTGTGTTAAGGTTTTGGTCGTTTGAGGAAGATGAATGTATATTTTGCACGTTATGTTGGTTTTACTGTTTGTAGATTTAATTTTTTGGAACCAATATGCTTTACTAATGTATATTGTTTTTTTATATTTAGATATCAACGGAAATCCAAGACTTTTGGTTAGATCATTCCCTGGCTGTTCCCAAATTATGTTAGATCCTCAAATGAAAGAAGCTGTTGATTTCCAAAAGGAGTAGGTTTTTTTTTAGTATTTTAATTTACTGTTATACATCACAAATTTATTCGTATTTCTACCAAGAATTTATTCGCATTTCTGTTTCTTTTTACAGGTTTTTGTTGAAGACAGACCGTGGATCGGTTATTGATTAATAGTTAAAATGAATTATGTTTTTCCATTATGCATCAATTATATTACCCTATGTTTTACTATATATGTTTGACATTATTATAATTATGTTTAAATCTGTATGAACTCTGTTAGTTATGTTTGTGATTTTCCGAATACATCGTCGTATGTTTTGGTTATTTGTTTGATTCGTATTTTATCTGTTTTATTAAATTTATTATGACGTTTTCGTGGTTTAATGCAATGGACGATATATGACGTGTTTTTTTTGTCACCAATAATCTTTCATCAATAACCATCATCGTATCAAGAATAAAACCCTTTTTTGTTATAGATAATGTTTTGGTTATTATTTGTATTATTCTGATTTAGTCTGTGTATGATTATGTAAATTGTTTATAATTATATTTTCGATTGAATGTTTAGATAGTTTAAATAAATAATTTTCTACGAAATCACGCCCGCGCATGGCGCGGGCAGCCACCTAGTTTCTAATTAAGACTGACCATGTTTTGGTAGCTTCGGGGTTATGTTTGAAGATAATATTCTCTGATAATTTTCACAAAGAAGAATAATATAAAAATGGGAGATTTGGTTTAATATTCTAAAAAAATTATATATTTTGAAAACTAATTCATTTTTAGATTTTTTTGAAAATTAACCTTTTTGGCATCTAAAATTATCAAAATATTCAAAATAAAACAAACATGTGAATTTTCTTAAATTCTAATTATTTATTTTTGATTAATTTAAAAAATGAATAAAAATATGTATGTGAAAAATGTCGATCATATCTAGATTTTGTGCGTGGAAACTTAAAAAATATTCAATAACAGAGCAGTTCGTATGAACTTACGGCTTCACAAACGTGTTTTTGTAGAGTTTTGTTGTACGATGATAATGTATATATAGAGTTTGAGTATGTTAATGATAAATATAATAATAGATTTGTGTATATCTAACAAAATTGTTTATATCTAATATGAATTTTAATGAAAATAATTTATTTTCTTCTTTTGAAATATATATATATATATATAAATAAATATATATCTATAAATAATATTATTTTGAATATTTATTTTATAATATATATTCATTCTGGAAAACAAAAAAAAAACAATTATTTTATATTTGTATATTCTCAAAACTTCATAATGGGTATAATTTTTTTTACCTAATAAAAAAATAGTTTTCAAAAATTTTAATAGAGGGGTTAGTTTTCAAAATATATAAAATATTTGGGATATTAAATCAAATTTCCTCTATAAAAATCATATTAAACTAACCCGAAAATTCATGGTCAACCTCTTGACCATCTTTTGAATAGATCTTGACCATGTTTGCTTTGCTTAGAGGTAGAAATGATTAAATCACGTCTCTAAGTACGTGATGTTCTCACTCTGATCCATAATGGGAACATCAAAGGTATAACCCCATTGATAGACAATCCTGGTTTGAAAACAGGAATGTGAGGACAAAAGTTAACTGAAGCCGGAGTCGCAGTCGCCTTTTTCCAAGAGGCTCCAGGTTTTAGGACAGAGACCCACTGCTCTGATATGAGTCTATTTAAGCGGATTACTTTGTACTGGTCGTTAACAGGGTCGTGTCCAAAAAAGTAGAACGCATCTTCTTTTGGATTTATGGCGGGTAAGTTCACAAGTTGTCTGGTGGTAGGGTTGTAGATTCGGGGGATTCTAGAATATGAGTAGCACATCATGAAGCCACGAAGATTCTGCAGGATGGAGGAATCTACACATGGGATGGTCAGGTCATGGTTAACTACAAAGGAAGACGGAGTAGTAGGGTGTGGAGCCGATGACAGGGTTACAGAGTCACGGTTATCATCGATGTCCAATAACCACATGTAAAGACGTTGCGATGGTGTTGATCGTGGTTTCACATGTCTCCTACAAATTAATTTGTATCGAGGGTTCGGGGATTTTCAGTTAAATAGAGCAGTAAGGCAAGTGTGAAGGAACAAAACTTAATCGTAGTTCGTAATTACAAAGATGGAGAGTAATAAAAGTGGTTTGGCATAATGCTGAGCTAGACAAGAAGAAAGAGTGAGATTGCTTAGAGCATCATTATCGGGGTTCTTATAAGGGGATCTTACTTTTTTGGGATAAAAATTAAATCAAAATTAATTAAAAAGCTAAAAACCGTTTCTTATTTAGGAGATTTAAGAAACGGTTCTTAGTTGCCACGTGTCTATTATTGATTGCATCTCTTCCTTTCTCTCTCGCGACGATTCTTCTCGCTCTCTCCGTCGAAAACTCCCAACCTCCACATTCCAATCCGATGATTTTCTCAATCAACTCCTCTTCAATCCACGTTCCCAGAATTTGATTTCTGCTCAAAAAATTGTTCCCCAAATTGTCACGAAGATTATCGGAAGAGGAAGACGATGGTTTGGTTTCAATGCGAGGACTGTGGAGAGGAACTGAAGAAGCCAAAGCTCCCGAATCACTTCTGGATGTGCAGTGCCACAAAGGTCTCGATTCAATTTCCCTTTTTGTTTCTTCTTTTCAAATTGAATCTCTGTGATGATTCTTCTGTCAAATCTCTTCGATTTTTGTTGCCAATCAAATAGTTATTGTGCCTCGACTGTGGAGAAACGTTTGGGAAAGATAGTGTACAAGGACATAACCAGTGCATGACCGAAGCTGTAAGTATTCACCATTTCTACCAATATTCTTCTCCTCTTTTGTTCATGTGTTTTGGTTATGGAACAAATTGGCTTAGATTTTAGGTTTTGGCTATGTCTTTGGAATAAGAGACTGAAGAATTGTTTATGTGCCTTGAATGTTTTTGTGTTTAGGAGAAATATGGTCCAAAAGGTCAGTCAAAGTCATCTAATGTCACACATGCGAAGCCAAAGAACAACTCGAAGCAACAGCCAGACTTTGATATAAATGTTGGCTTATCAAATCGATATCCATGGTTTTTTATAAATCTTTGTTGCATAAGTTAATAGAAGCAAAATGTTTTGCTTTGTTATACAGGCTAAAGTTTCATCATATAATTTATGTATTCCGTATGAAGAGTAGCTCTGTATATACTTCATTCTTATTTCAGAAAACAAAACCAACACAGCACATCATTAGAGATCTACGAGGCTTGGGCTTGACACCTAATATCATAGCTTGTCGAAGCACAAAGGTTTACTTGTTCATCTTATTTTCATCTCCTCTTATTCTATTATAAAAACTCAACTCTTATTTTCTCTTTTCCTGATAGGTACTTGATGAGAATGTAAAAGCAAAGTTATCTCGATTTTGCTATGTTCCGGTATGATGCATCCTGTTTTAGTTTCCCTTGTTGTCTTGTTTACTCTAAATTAGGTTTCAGCTAACTAGTGATCTGATCATGCTCTGTTTTTATTTATCTTTGGTTTGTGTTTGATAACCAAGCATCTGAGGAAGGAGAGTTTTGAGTAGTAGCCCGATTCTTTGTTGCACTTGTAAGTTCTTACTACCTTTTTCTTACTGTAAATCATATAGCATAATCCAGCGAAAATAAAATCACTTATAAATTTAATACTGCAGATCGACTTTGTTGGAACACTGAGATGGAGAATTACTGTTTTGAAGAATACTGAGCAATTTCATTATTTTATTTTTGTAGAATCCAAGAAAGGAAGTTAATGCAATGCTGAAGAAAGAGGCTGGATATTTTGGAATCGACTTTGTTGGAACACTGAGATGGTTCGTATGCTGGGGTAATGGTCATGTGGGAGCCAACAAAGCCTTAGTTTTTCATGGTTCTTATTTACAAGAGGTTGAAGTTGTCTGTTATGAGGATCATGATCCTGATCAAGTGACATGCTCTGTCTTTGAGGCAAGCGTTACTTGCCAGACACTTCTCGAATCACCGGCCATGGCTCTTGCTTGGAATCTTAGTAAGCATGATTCAGCCTTTGTAGAATTTGAGGGTGGAAAAGTATTTGGATATGAATCTAGGTCAGACATTATGGAAGCTCGTATTAGTGATGATAGTGTATGTTTTCCATTGACTTGTCCTTGGGTGATAGTGATGATAGTGTATGTTTTCCAACTCTTTTCGTGCCTGTTAATAATGATCCAAAACATGTAATGTTGGTGACTTGTGAAGAAATGTTTTGGCATAAGTTTGCAAACTCTAAATGTTAATCTAAACAAAATTATAATTTTTTTTAAGAACCCCATTAGAAGTTCTACCATTGGAGCATACAAAATTAAAGGTTCTTAGAAAAGGTTCTTAACTTAAAATTTATGATTAAATATTCATAAGAACCCATGAGGGGTTCTACCAATAATGATGCTCTTATCATGACGTTATGGCCGGCTCGTGAGTTCGGTGAGGTCGGAGATTTAATCCTTGGCGAGTTCGGCGTGGTGCATGGCGAGAGCGAGGTCGTGAGGTCGTGTCTTCTTTGTCATGTTCGGCATGCACGTCACTTATGTCTTATCATGTATGTTACTTGATATGCAAGTTACCCAGTCTCTTCTCATGTTCGTTGATCATTGCTCGGCTCGTCGTCGTGATGGTGAGTGAGCTCGGTTCTCGTCACGGTGGTGGTGACTGAGCTTGGTTCTCGTCATGGTGATGGTGAGTGAGCTCGGTTCTCGTCATGGTGGTGGTGAGTGAGCTCGGTTCTCGTCATGGTGGTGGTGAGTGAGCTCGGTTCTCATCATGGTGATGGTGAGTGAGCTCGGTTCTCGTCATGGTGATGGTGTTCGGCGTTCGGCGAGATCGTTCTCGTCGTGTTTCTCCTCGGCATCCACCTCTTTGGCGAGTTCGGCGTGGTCTCCTGTTCGACGAGTCGTGTTGTTGTGAGCGCCATGCACGTTGTTCATCCATGCATATCGCTTAGCATCATGTTACTTGTCATGCAAGTTACCCCTTATCTCTGCATCCATGCATGCGAGTTCTCATGGTGAGCTCGTCGTCTTAGCTCGGTAGTTCTCATGGTGAGCTCGTCGTCTTAGCTCGGTAGTTCTCATGGTGAGCTCGTAATCTCTTTGTCGTGACCGTGAGCTCGGCGTGTCGTCACGTACGTTGGTCGTCCATGGGTGAGCTCGGATTCGTGATCGGGTCCCGCGAGCTCGTCCTCGCTTGGTCGGAGAGGTCAGCGAGAGAAAACTATTTAGAGAGAGAAAGTTATTTAGAGAGAGAGAGTGTGAGAGTGTCCGTGATGCTTGTCATCTTTCCTCTATTTATAGTGTGAGTTTAGGAGGTGATTATGGCTTGAAGATGGGCTTCAATCTTGATGGACCGTAATTTGATTTGGATTGGGCTAGGTGAAAGCTGTGCTAAGCCCACCACTAACAGATGGGACCATAAGGAAACGGTTGCTGAAATATTGGGAGCGAATTAGAGATGCAGGGATTTAGCAGGCAATCTCGTAAGAACCTCTGTCACCACATCCATTGGAATCTGAATCTCCCGTTCCTTGCTTCGTCATCTCCTCTCCAAAGACAAACCCATCTCGTACAACCACAATCTCTCGGACAGATTAGTATTAGAGACAAGACAGTTGCTCAATCTCGGGAAGAAAGAAATCGCCATTTTGCGGTAGGAGGAGCTCGATCCGCGGCCAAGCAGCAGTTCGCCACGGCTAGAAGACTAACTTGCTATTCAAAAAAAAAAAAAAAAACTAACATGCTATTTCTTAGACACGATATTTCTCTTAATTACCACATACGAGATTCCGCAAAAGAGAAAATAATTCATAAGAAAATATTTTATCAACCAGCAAACATTCTTATTTGGAATGTTTGAGTAAATATTTTAACCAAGAAACATGCCACGATTTGAGTAAATATTAAATCTGGTTCAAACATTAGAACGTATTATGTATATGTATATGTATACGTATGTAGAAGGGTAGATTAGTCATTATGTAATCCCTAATATCCTCTGTATAATCAGTATAAATACTGTATCCCAATTATCTAATAGATATAACTTAAACTCATTACTCTATATGGTATCAGAGCAAAGATCTCTAAATACCTAAAATTTGTTTTTCCCCCGCGGTCGCCATCTCTCTCGTTTTCAAAATTGTCTTCTCCTACAACCAAACTTTAATCTCTTCATCATGACTTCTTCACCGGCCCATTCATCTGAGACTATTGTCCTTTCTGAATCTCACACCCTTCTCAACGTCAACATGACAAATGTTACGAAGTTAAGATCCAACAACTACTTAATGTGGAACCGTCAAGTTCATGCGTTACTCGATGGTTAAGATCTAGCCGGCTTCATCGACGGCTCTGTGGTGGTGCCACCAGCGACAATCACCACCGATGGTGTAATCACGACTAACCGTGATTATACACTCTGGAAGCGACAAGACAAGCTGATTTACAGCGCTTTGCTTGGAGCCATCTCGATCTCCATTCAACCAACTCTCTCAACGACGACCACCTCCGCCGAGATCTGGTAAACTCTCTCTTCCACCTACGCCAGCCCAAGTCGTGGGCATATGCAACAATTACGGCAAAAAAATCAGACAATGGACGAAAGGCACAAAGTCGATTAACGAATATTTTCAGGGATTCAAAAATCGATTTGATCAATTGGCACTTCTTGGAAAACCCTTGGATCATGAAGATCAAATCGACTACGTTCTTGGAGGATTACCTGATGATTACAACCAGTTAATTGATCAGATTGAAGGCCGTGATGCTTCTCCTTCACTCAACGAACTTCATAAAAAACTAATCAATTTTGAGGTCAAACTACAATCGGTGGTTGTCAACTCCTCTCCGTTACCCATCTCGGCCAACGTCACTCAGTATTGAGGCTCCAACAACAACAACAACAACAACATCGCATTTCGCAACAACACCAATGGCAATTATCGGAGAAATAATCGCTTCAACAATCGCAACAACCAAACATGGCAGCAACGCCAGTTTAATCCAAGTCCTGATCAACCTACTCGTGGCTATCAAGGCCGTTGTCAGATTTGTGGTGTTCATGGTCATAGTGCCCGTCGCTGCTCACAACTGCAGCTCTCCGGTGGTATCAACAGCTCCTCCACGAGCTCCTATTCTCCCTCTCCAGCGCCGTGGCAACCACGAGCCAACATGGCAGTTGCGACGTCGTACAATCCCAACAATTGGATTCTTGACAGCGGTGCAACGCACCATCTCACAACTGATCTGTCCAACCTGTCACTCCATCAGCCGTATCACGGCGGAGAAGAGGTCACCATAGCCGATGGTTCAACAATTCCGATCTCGCACACTGGTTCATCTAATCTCTATACCCCCTCTAGTTTACTTGCCTTAAACAATATCCTCTATGTTCCCAACATACATAAAAATCTCATCTCTGTTTACCGTCTCTGCAATGCTAATCGCGTTTCTGTGGAATTATTTCCGGCTCATTTTCAGGTGAAGGATCTCAGCACGGGGGCCCGATTACTCCAAGGCAAAACTAGAGATGAGCTATACGAGTGGCCAGTCCATCCCAACACCAACACCGTTCACTCCCTCTTTGCTTCCCCAACACCAAAAACCTTACTTTCATCATGGCATTCGAGACTTGGTCACCCATCATCTTCTGTTTTAAAAACGCTTGTTTCTCAATTCTCTTTACCGCTTTCTCATTCTTCGCAAACACTGTACCCTTGTTCTCATTGTCTTATCAATAAAAGCCATAAACTTTATTTTTATTCCAACACAATTACCTCCCATAGCCCACTTGAATACATATATTCTGATGTGTGGACCTCGCCCATTGTCTCGTTGATAACTACAAGTACTATCTCATACTTGTGGATCATTACACCCGCTACTCGTGGTTTTATCCGTTAAAGTAGAAGTCTCAGGTTCGCGAAACGTTTATGGCGTTTAAACTGTTTGTGGAGAATCGGTTTCAAAGCAAGATACGAACTCTATATTCAGATAACGGCGGTGAGTATATGGGATTACGCCCATTTCTATCGGACCATGGCATCTATTATTTAACTTCTCCGCCGCATACGCCAGAACACAACGGTGTTTTAGAAAGGAAGCATCGACATCTTGTCGAAACAGGTCTTACACTTCTTCACCAAGCTTCTCTTCCACCACAATACTGGACATACGCATTCGCTACAGCAATCTATCTCATTAATCGTTTGCCAAGCTCGGTGCTCAAGGATGAATCACCCTATGGAAAACTCATTCAACATCAACCAAATTATCTCAAGCTTAAAGTTTTTGGTTGCCTCTGCTTTCCCTGGCTTCGACCTTACACAAGTCACAAATTGGAGAATCGTTCAACACCATGTGTATTTTTGGGGTACTCACTCACCCATAGTGCATATCTCTGCCTTGAACCAGCATCTGGCCGTATGTATGTCTCTCGACATGTCCAATTTGTGGAAGAGAAGTTTTCGTTCGCTGCTACTTCAGCAAATCCAGTCTCCCTACCCGAGTCAACTGAAATCGTGAACAACGCAATTTCGGTAACTGTCCCGCTTTCCCCGCCGCTCGTATCAGCTCATCCGGTTCAGCCGCCTCCGTCGCAGCCCCTGCCCCCGTGCACAGATCCTCACCTGCCGTTACCAGTCGCGACAGTCATCCCATCGTCGCCGTCGGAGAACATTCTACCGTCTTCTTCTAACATAGAAAATTTGGGCTTGATTAATAATTATATAGGCCCAAATGATGCAGGTAATGCAGAGGCCCAAAACCAACATAACCAAAATCCAATTCCAACCCAACCAATTCTCGATCCCTCACCTTCTTCCTCCGACATTCCTTCTTCTACGACAAACCTACCACCACCACCCAAAAACACCCATCCGATGAGAACCCGTGCCAAAAACCAAATCACTAAGCCAAAATCCAAACTCACCCTTATCGCTACTACAAAACCCACTAAACCAGAAATCCCAACCACGGTGAACCAAGCTTTGCGAGATCGGAAATGGAGGATGGCTATGGGAGATGAGTTTAATGCTCAAATCTGCAATAACACTTTTGATTTGGTCCCTCCCAATCCAAACCAGAATGTTATTGCAACCAAATGATTTTTTACACTAAAATACTTACCTAATGGTCATCTTGATAGGTATAAAGCTCGATTAGTGGCGAGAGGTTTTAATCAACAATACGGTCTCGATTACGCTGAAACATTCAGTCCGGTGGTTAAATCGATCACAATATGACTTGTCCTTCAGTTGGCTGTAGCTCGGTCGTGGAATATCAAACAACTCGACGTGAATAACGCTTTCATCCAGGGAACATTAACCGACGAAGTCTATGTATCTCAACCACCAGGATTTGTGGATAAAGATCGACCGCATCATGTATGTCGTCTCAAGAAAGCACTATACGGCCTCAAACAAGCTCCACGTGCGTGGTACCAAGAACTGAAGACCTTTCTCTGCTCCATCGGTTTCCAAAACTCTCTGGCCGATACTTCAGTCTTCATTTACATCAAAGGTGCTCACATTGCCTATATCCTTGTATATGTTGACGATATCATTGTCACAGGCAGCAATCATCTCATTGATCGGTTCATCGATGCTCTGGCTCGTCGATTCTCTCTCAAAGACCCAACAGATCTGACATACTTTCTGGGAATCGAGGTAACAAGGACAGCGACCGGTCTTCACCTGATGCAGAAGAAGTATATTCAGGACTTGCTTCTCAAGACGAACATGCTTGACTCTAAACCTGTTTCGACATCGATGGCACCTACACCGAAGCTCTCTCTTCATCTCGGCAATGCTCTGTCTGATCCTGGTGAGTACCGTACAGTGATTGGTAGTTTGCAATACTTGGCTTTCACCAGGCCTGATATCGCATTCGCAGTCAATCGCTTATCACAATTTATACATCGTCCTACTGATATTCACTGGCAAGCGACGAAACGTGTCCTTCGGTATCTTGCTGGAACGCTATCGAATGGTATTTTTCTGAAATCTGCTTCACCTCTATCTCTTCATGGTTTTTCTGACGCTGATTGGGCGGGTGATACAGATGATTTTGTCTCCACGAATGCTTACATTCTTAATCTAGGTTCATCAACGATTGCATGGTCCGCGAAAAAGCAAAAAGGTGTTGCAAGGTCGTCGACAGAAGCTGAATATAGGGGCGTCGCCAACACATCGTCTGAAATCCGTTGGGTATGCTCTCTTTTATCTGAACTTGGAGTCACATTACCTAATGCTCCCGTAATATACTGTGACAATGTTGGTGCTACATATCTGAGTGCCAATCATGTGTTTCACTCGAGAATGAAACACCTTGCATTGGACTATCACTTTATCCGTGGTCTTGTGCAATCGGGAGCTTTACGCGTTACACATGTCTCGACAAAAGACCAACTTGCAGATGCCTTACAAAGCCACTTCCTCGACCGAGATTTCATGAGCTATTTCACAAGATTGGAGTTACTCATGTACCTCCATCTTGAGGGGGTGTATTATGTATATGTATATGTATGTAGTCATTATGTAATCCCTGGTATCCTCTGTATAATCAGTATAAATATTGTATCCCAATTATCTAATAGATATAACTTAAGCTCATTACTCTATAGAACGATGCTAATAGAGATTTGCATCTAGACTATATGTTTTCTTTTTGAATTGAAAACTTTTTAACGAGGTTGGGTCTAGAGCATGTAATATGGTCTCCTTCCAGCGGAAATCGAACTGCGGGCGCACAATCGGGCACATATCCAGATTGCTGGTTAAACGCAACACCACATTGGTTAGACTATATGTTTTCGATATGTAACTTTAAGGAAATACAGAAATTACATGATCGGGTAGAGTTAGTTTGTCGATTACAAGTTTGCTTCTTGGTTGGATGAGAACTTTTAGGAAACATGATCGAATATTTTACTCATATTGATATGATAGCATCAAGTCAATGGAGAGAAATACACAGATGAATTTTGGGTTCAATCATCAAAGTACAAAGTCACGAACGGCTTCCATTGCTCGTGGGCGATAATCCTCGTGGGTGGCTGCTTCACAATCTTCGCCTTGGTCTCTGTCTCCATCTCCGCATCTCCATCGCTAGCGTTGATGACCTCCATCAAAGTGGAAGAAACCATCTTATCCTGTGATTTGGACCCTTTGGCCGCTGGCCACGGCCTTGAATGCCTGGAAGCCCTCCGCTTTGAATGAGGAGGCCTTTTCCGGAATTTATACGTGAGATACATATTGTATATCTCCTGGAGGCCTTGACGCCTAAGAGAAATTTTGATTTGATAGCATCAGCAAGTTAACATAGAGAAAAACAGATTAATTTTGGGTTCAATCATTAGATACAGGAGCTCGGAGGTGGCCGAATCATGTGATTTGGACCCCTTCGCCGCTGGCTGCTGCAAATTATTCGCATGGAGGGGGCGCATAATTTCATCGAGGACGATAATACTCTCCTCCTCAATCATCTTACCCTGTGATTTAGACCCCTTCACCGCTGACTGCTACAAATTCTTCGCAATTTCATCGAGGACGATAATACTCTCCTCATCAATCATCTTAACATGTGATTTGGACCCCTCCACCTTAGCATCTCCATCGCTAGCTTCCTCGAGCTCGGTGGCCGAATCCTGTGATTTGGACACCTTCGCCGCTGGCCACGGCCTTGAATGCCTAGAAGCCCTCCGCTTTGAATGAGGAGATCTTCGCCTCTGGCTGCTGCAGCGGCCTTGAATCCTGAGAGAAATATTGATTTGATAGCACCAACAAGGTCAATAGAGAGAAATAAACAGATGAATTTTAGTATATCTCTGTAATTTTCTCTTAAAAAACAAAAACTTAGTATAAAACTTAACTGTTATGAATCAATTATATGGATGCCCATTATAAGGCACATATTCTAGGAGGTTTAGAATATTCTCGGTTTTCTTATTCTCCTTATTCAGCTTGTTCTCAAAGTGTATGTAAACCTATATATATCTCTATTTATTCATGGATCAAGACACAACAATTTTCTCTTTCTTTTTTATTCACAACACGTTATCAGCACGAAACCCTAGCCGTCTGAGCTAAGAAAAGTTTTGCCTTCGTTCTCAAAACCCTAGCCGACTTTCTTCGTTTCCGATCAAGGCAAGATGAGATCTCCGCCAAAATCTCTAACTGACGTGTCTCTGATCTCTCTCCCATTGTCGATACCGATCGAGCTAAGTATTATTTATATTTCTTGTAGTATCGTTTGGTTCGATTAATTATAGAATCAAAACCATTATTTCATTCTTTATTGTTTGATCGAGAAAAGCATTCGTTAGTGCCATGATATAATCGTGGTCATCCAGTGGTATATTGCACTGGTTTATTATTTATTATTTTATTAATTTAGAATTACCGAGACATGTTATTCTTAAACAATATAACAAAACATCAAACATGCGTTATTAAGATATAGTCACAGGCTTTATATTTCTATTGTTTGACTATAGAGATATGTGCTTTATTGTTTGGTCAATATTGTTATGCTATATTGTTTGGTCTGAGAATCATTTATTAGAATTTGGCATAGAATTGTTGATTTGGTATGATACTTAGTTGAGAAAATTTTAAAAGTGAGTACTCTTATCTAATTGAATAATTTTGGATTCAGTTCTTGTAGTATCATGTTGCATCCATAAATAAATTGATGCTTCATTCTAGTTCGATACATTGTGATTTAACTTGATTTAATGAATCACTAGTTTGGTTAAAGTGGATCTATGTTTTAAAGTAATGAATTCATATGTTGTTTGGTTTTTACTTCCAATGTTGATTGGTTTGATTATTCGATTTTTAATAGAAAATTCTGTTGTTGTTGAGCAAAACTCTTGGCGACACCGTTTTCGTCACGATCTCTATTCTCCATCAAAATCTCCAACTTTCGTTATTCTAGGTAAATTAATGTCATGTTTATTAGTTTATGTCATCAAGTATTTGACATAATAGATCGATTCTCGAAAATTGTTTTACCGTCGATCTGGTTTTTTTTTTTAAGACCGAGTACTTGACTGAAAAAAAATCCACAAGTTCTTTATAACAATCTAAAAAAGGATATGATCACAAGAATGTGATATTGCTAAACCTCATTATGATATGTTTGGTTGAATCTAAAATTACATGACTTGAAGTCTGTAAGTGGGCATTACTCAGCTATGTTCATAATTATTTGCAAATTGATATTATGTGGAGATAATATCATTGATACAAAGATATTAGATAAATCATACTCTACCTTTCACGTAAATAATGTTTTCTTGCAGACACAACATCGTGAAAAGAGATTTAAGAAGTATTTTGATATAATTGAAGCTGAGAAAAATAATGAGTTAGAGATGAAAAAAAAATCAGGATACACTTCTACTAGTTATGCTCCATTCCCTGAAGTGAATGTGACATCCTATACTGAAAAAGAAAAAGACCACACTAATAACACTGGCCGAGGAAGTGGCTATAGAAGTGATCGTAGATATGAACGTGGATATGTATATGGATAAGGTCAAGGTTGAGGTCAAAGAGTTTCTTTCAAGAACTCAGATTCTTACTAGAAGTGAGAAAGTAAAGATGGTATCATACAAGAGATATTTCTCTCATGTGACAATAAAATAAGGTAGTGTGAGTACAAGATGAGGTAGTATAAATATTTTTGAATGCTCCAGAAGAGAGATAAATTTGCCTATGTAAACGCAATAATTGATGCATTATACTTTCCCAAGTCTCAAAAGTTATCTAAGATAAAATACATGACCCAAGTTGGGTATGTTGTTGGTTATAGAGTGGGATTCAATTCGAGATGGAGGGACCTGAAGTGTCATCATCTCGAGGGGGGAGAATTGAAGAATCCCACAATCCACCGTAATGAAATATCCAGAAGATTTCACACTCAAAATAGATTTGATGAATCATTTATAAAGAAAATCCAGGAGATTTCAAGATTATTCATGTTGAGACAATGAGTGAATGAAATGTTGAATATCTTCACATCATGAGTATTACCTAAGGCAATAAAAGTGTTTTGGAGAAACTACCTACATTATCTTCTAGATTGTACTACACAATAAATTAGTGTAATAGATAAAATAGTAAACACAAAGTTTACTGAAAATCTCACTATTTTTGCTTGACCGGTTTGGCCATTCCGGTTCAATAGTAATGCGAAAAAGAATCAGAAAATTATGTGGACACTCATTAAAGAACCAGAAGATTCTTATGTGTTGTCTATAAAGCAAGTTGATAATACGACTTTCACTATCCAATAAATTTGAAATATATTAGTTTTCTGGTACGTATACAAGGAGATATTTTGGACTGATCATCCACTATGTATCTTTGCGAAAGTATTTGGTTAATTAATTAGAGTGAAACCGCATTGATTCGCATTATGCCAATGAATAATTTTGATTATTCCCCACAATTGGTTTTTGGTTAGGAACCAACTAATTCCCATCTAAAAGTTTTTGGAAGAAATGTTGCTCCACCACATTGATCTAAGATGAGACCTCAAAGGAGGTTAGGAATTGTTGGATATGAATCTCCCTTGATGAGTAAATGTATTGAGCCATCAATAAGGGATAAGGTTCGATTTATAGACTGTAATTTCAGTGAGTCAGTGTTTCCAACAATTAAGGGGGAAGAAGAAATTAAATAGCTGGAAAAGAAAATCAGTGAAAGAAATTATCTTGATCCTCATAAAGAATGTGCACTAGAAGTTCAAAAGATAATTCATTTGCAGAGTTAGCAAATTTGATGCCAGAAGCATTTTCTGACCCTGATTGAGTGACGAAGTCACATATACCAGCTGCGCTCCAATATTGATGTCCCCGGGGGACAATATCAACTGCTATTGAGTCTAGAGATCGCATGAAGCGTGATAGACCTATTGGTTCCAAAGATTAGAATCCTCGAAAAGAAATGGAGCAGATTATGAAATGGCAAGATCGAGGAATCAAATAATTATGGAGGGTCTCCATAAGAGACATTAGATATAACTAATAAATAAATCCAGGTACCTGGGAATGATAAGAGATTTCAACTAGTTGTGTCATGTCTGGAATAAAATGGAACCAAAAGCAAATCGACGTCGATAATACTTTTGCATGCAATGAAGCAGTTGATGAGATTTGAGGATCATAAACCGCGGTAGTAGAAGGTTTATTGAAAAATGTACATAAAGTGATGATTGGCCAATCATGAAAAAGGCCGTAGAGGCATAATTAAAATCTTTTGCAGAGAAGTATTTGGACCATTAGTCCGTATATTTGAAAGTGTACAACTAGTAAGACATAAATGGATATTTATGCGAAAGATGAATGAAAATATATGAAGAGATATACTCTCTTGTGGTGGATGCAACTATTTTCAGATCCCTTATGAGTCTTATAATGAGAAAAAGACTTGATTAGTCTTAAAGAATTTAAACTGTTAGAAGCAGCAAATTCTAGTGAATATGTTTCATGGGGTATACTCTTAAAGCGGATATTATAAGATAACCGATATACCCATGTGTATTATCAAAAGATTATGGATCAATGTGAACCTTGATTTGAACATAATAGAAACTCTTGAAGAGTTATCGGAAGTCAAAATTTGGAAGAAATGACTTTGGAAAGACAACATTGTCTTCAAGCTCTCCAAATTGTAAATCTAATTAAAGAGATGTTTTATCAAAGATCCTTGCAGGCTTTAACAATGCTTACATTTAGTTTGTCCTGAAGTACCACATTTAAAGATTATTTGAGTAGTTTACTGATATCTCTTTCATGATTGAAAGATGTACTTTCATATAACAAGAAGCATGAATAGCTCGTATGTACAATATGAACATCTAGAAGATTGTAAGTACAAGGAAATTTGGCATGTAGTCCAAATGGACGAAGAAAATATTTTCTATGTGAAAAAGATGTTATGGATCAGAAGTCCAATAACCTGAGAAATTATGATAATCATACGAGTGTATTAACTAATGTTATGCGTATATCAATTTCTTAATGATGATATATATGATTGGAATGCATCTCTTGAAGAAGATGCTTTCAGGGGGAGAAATATGATGATGTGCGTGGTTGTACTTTTTTTTTCTTATCATGGCTTTTATCCCACTGGGTTTTTCCATGACAAGATTTTAACGAGGCAACAAAGAACACACAAATGATAGACACCTAAGGGGAATGTAAATATGAAAGTCTATCACAATTCCAAAGATTACTGAGATCATCATAAGCAAAGAGAATAATCAAGATGGATCATCTGCGACACCCATTAATTGCAGAAGAATGTCGATGTACGTCTACTACAAATTCGTTCAAGTAAAGATTTGGCGGACTTATTTACCAAGACGTCTCCAACTGCTACTTTGAAGAAGCTAATTCCTCATATTGGATCGCGTCGTCTCAAACATTTTAGGTGATGTACTCATGAGGGGGAGTAATAGCGCGTTGCACTCTTTTTTCCTTATTTATGGTTTTTTCCATTGGGTTTTCCTAGTAAGGTTTTTAATGAGGCAGCATCTTATGCGCATTATGATTATTTTTTTATAATGATCATCCAATGGGGAGTGTTATGAATTAATTATATGGTTGCCCATTATAAGGCACATATTCTAGGAGATTTAGAATATTCTCGGTTTTCTTATTCTCCTTATTCAGTTTGCTCTCAAAGTCTATGTAAACCTATATATACATCTCTTTATTCATAGAATAAAACACAACAATTTTCTCATTCTCTTTTATTCACAACATTAACAACACTGTAACTAGGGGTGGGCATTTTAACCGAACCGAACTGAACCAACCGAACCAAACCGAACTCAAACCGATCCAAACCAAACCATAGTTAATACCCAACCATTTGGTTCAAGTTTTTCTCAACCCGAACGGTTCGGTTTAAAACCGAACCGAACCGATAAACCAATGTGTTTTTGTTAATTAGTTAATTAATAATACTAAAAATAATAACACATATGGTGATAGTTTTATATTAATGATATAAGCCTATAATGACTCATATAAGAGATGAATAAACATTAACTTGTATAATTAACTTATATTTAAGTTATTGACTTATTGTATATTCATTTTAGTGGCATGGAAAGACGAAACCATAAATTTTTTTATTTTATTTTTTAATTTTTATTAAGTGGAATACTTTCAGTTTGGTTTTAAAATTTTAGGGAATGATTTTTTTTATGACTTCGTTTTGTTTACGTTTCGTTAGGATTCTTGTTTTTATAAGTTGATTTTTTTAAAACCGAACTAAAACCAAACCAAAGTACAAACGAACCGAACTAAACCAAACCGAACTAAACCCAAACCGAACACAAACCGAACCAAACTTATTTCGGTTGAGTTCGGCTAGAGTTTTATTCAACCCGAATTAACCGAACCGAACCGAACCCGAACCGAACCCGAAATTAAACCGAAATGCCCACCCCTAACTGTAACCCATCTACCAAGTAATAAGTTAAAAAAGTATACTAACCCGGTTTTGGTTCCGTTAGGTTGATACCAGACAGTTAATTAATTTCCTATCATTGTCTTTGCTGATTTCTAATTAAGACTGACCATGTTTTGGTAGCTTCGGGGTTATGTTTGAAGAAAATATTCTCTTATAATTTTCACAAAGAAGAAGAATATATAAAAATCATATTAAACTAACCCGAAAATTCATGGTCAACCTCTTGACCATCTTTTCACTACAAAAAAATAGGGGTATTTTCGACGGCCAAATCCGTCGGAAATCCGTCGGAAAAGGCCTTTTCCGACGGATTTAAGCTGTCGGTTACAGTTCGTCGGAAATATGGTTTCCGTCGGAATCCGTCGGAATTTTCCGACGCATCTTGGCCGTCGGAAATCCGTCAGAATTTTCCGACGGATCATGGCCGTCGGCAATCCGTCGGTATTTTCCGAGGGATTATGGCCGTCGGAAATCCGTCGGTATTTTCCAACGGATTTCCGACCGCGTACTTTCCGACAGATACTCCGACGGATATTCGGTCGGAAATGCCGTCGGAAGTCCGTCGGGAATTTCCGACGGACTTCCGACGTATATATTACCGACATAATTTCCGACGGATGGTGATCAGATGAATTTGTCGGAATTCCGTCGGTTCTTCGTCGGAAATAGGTTCCGACGGATTTACGACGGTAACTTATTCCGACGGTTTTCCGACGGAATTGCAATTGAATTTTATTTTGAATTTTATTTAATTATTTAATTTTTTGAAATTTATAAATTAAAATTATATAAATTAGAAATATAAATTAAAAATAGAAATAATAAATATATAAATTCATTAAACAAAATTAAAAAATTCATTATACATTAAAAAAAATTGTTCAAAAAAAGCATTAAAAGAAAATATTTAAGCGGTTGGAGAATCCCCGTCGTCGTCGTCGGGATTATTATCCCGAAACATATGCGGGAAACATTTCTCCATCATCTTCTCCAAGTAGGAGAACTTCTTGTTGGTAGTCTTTTGCTCCGTCTGTAGCTCTTCGACCTGCTGGTCACGGTCTTTCACCGTTTGGGTGAGCCTTTCAATTTCTACCCGGTACTCCGAAGGATAACGAGGAAGCGAGGAAGAAGATTCCTGGGTCGGAAGGGTGCCTAACCCAGCGAATCGACCTTTCACTTGCCGGGTTTGCTGCGAATAATTATAACCGTTAATAATTAAATAACAAAAATAAAAAAAACGAAATGAAATTAAAACTTACCTCAAGTACAATATGGTTTATCTCTTCCCGGGATAAAGAGTTCGAGGACGTCGATCCGTCGATAGTGAGCTGCGATATTGATAGTTCACGGTCCATCTTCGTCTTCTTGCTCTTCTCGACAACATCCCGCATCCCCAAGTCCTGTATCTGACCGGTTTTCTTGTTGGTGTGTCTCTGCTCGATGAGTTTAAGATAATCGCGTTCGGAACCAGATTCTCTTGCCTGCGAAAATTTGTTAAGTTAAATAAATATAAAAAACAGAATTAGCAATAAAAAATTTAAATTAAACTTACCATTTCCATCGCTTCCCGTTCGATGGTCTTTGCGCCCGCGTTGTAGATGTAGACCCCTTTCTCGCCTCGTTGGCTATTTCGGTTCTTCGACTGTTGGTCGGAGGTCTTTTTCGTCGCATGCCTACTCCAGTACTCTCAGAAGCCCTTCCAGACGTCGTCATCAAGGTCCTTCGGCTTGTCTTTGTTGTGCTTCCACTTCTGCTTCCACTCGTACATGTGCTTCGAGTACGAGTTTGCGGCATACTTGTCGAATGTGTCAAGGACTTTGCGCGTATGATGAGAGTCCCACGTGAACCCTTGCTACAATTTTTAAAAAATATATGTTACATGTCAAAAAGAAAAATTGACAAAATGAAATTCAAAATAAATAATATATCAATAAATAACTTACCGCGAAAGTCCGGTGCCACACGTCTTTCTCCTCGGTAGGCATGTCCGAATACTTCTCGTACGGTTTGTCCAACATGTTGTGGAGCATCCGTAATATCGCGTTGGTGATCTGAGTCGACAGCTTAAACCTGAAAACATTATGAAAAGATATAAATATGTTAAGTTTAAAAATCTAAATAAATTGAAATAATGTACAAAAATTATCTTACCAAGTGCCGTCCTCAAACCTCGGGTCGAGTCGAATGCAATGGCCCCGGTTAGGCTGCCGGACTAGCTCCTCGATCTCAATGTGGCTCCGAGCAGCGGATTGCTGGGAATCTGGGATGTGAGTTCCCGAGTTCGTTGGTCCCGGAGGCGTACACCGAGAACCCCGAGAACGGCGTCCTTGGTTGCCGCCTCCCAACTGAAGAACTTCGTCGTGATCCCTGCGGAAAACGGTAAAATTATTAGTAAATTAACAAAAAATTCAAAAGTTACCAAAATTTTTGAAATTTCCGGAAACAAATTTAGAAAAAATTCAAATTTCCCGAAAAATTCAAATTTTCCAAATTTTTTTGAATTTTCCGAAATATTCAAAGTTTACTAAAAATTCAAAATTTTCAAAAAATTTCAAAATTTGGGAAAATATTTTAAAATCAGTTTTAATATATAAAAATATTTATAAAACGTTTTATTACTATAAAAAATATAAAAAACGATTTTATTACTAAAATAATATTTGAAAAACGTTTTTATTATTAAAAAAATATTTTAACATCAACTTAAATATATAGAAATATTTTAAAAACGTTTTTATTAGTTAAAAAATATTATAAACGATTATAATATATACAAATATTATAAAAACGTTTTTATTACTATAAAAAAATTTTAAAAACAATTTTAATATATACAAATATTATGAAAAGGTTTTTATTACTTAACAAATATATTAAAAACGTTTTTAATATATACAAATATTGTCTAAACGTTTTTATTACTTAAACAATATTTTAAAAACGAATTTAATATATACAAATATTTTTGAAAATTCAGACAATATCTAGAAACGTTTTTAAAATATTTTTAGAAAATCAAACAAGATCTAAAAACGATTTTAATATAAAGAAACGTTTTTAAAAAATCAAAAATTTGTTTTCTAGATCTAAAAATTCTAAATCAACAATCTAAACACGTAAACCCTAACACTAATATTATTCTAAATAACAAATTCTATTATAACCACTTAACAATTCACATAAATAGAATTCTAACAACCTAACTAATATATTCCCTAAAACTAACAAGATCTAAAAAACAATTAAAGGAATTGATTAAACTTACATGGTTTTGTTGAAGAAGAATTGAGTAATTGATGAAGAGGAGTTGAGGAATTGAAGAGTAAAACTGAAATTGTGAAGAAGAAGAAGAGAAGAGGGAGAAGAAGAGATTTTCGGTAAGGAAGAAGAAGAGAGAAGAGGGAGAAGAAGCGACGGAAGAGAGAGAGGAAGAAGAGAGAAATAAGGAAAAAAACTTACGCTTTGTCGATATATTTCGATGTCCGTCGGAAATCCGTCGGATTTCGAAAAATAATTTCATTTACGCGGTTGATATTCCCGTGGTCTCGAAAATATCAAAGTCCGTCGGAAATCCGTAGGAAATTTCCGACGGATTGGAGAAGATAAGGTATATTCCTTGCATGTTTATCGATTGGTCAGTCAACAAGCACGTGTCTAATTTTTCAGATCCGTCGGAAATCCGTCGGAAATTGCTGACGGATTTCCGACGGAATTAGGGTATATTTGGGTTTTAGGGTTTCTTTATATGATTTAGGGACATGTAATTTACATGTTTCATTCAATATATATAGTAAGTTCATCAATATTAAAGGCTTTGCATTAGTTTAAAAACTATACAACATCAAAACATATCATTTCACATAAATCAAGTAGATCTTATACTATAACTTATACAAACACTTCCATCAAAATTTATAAATTCTATATAACACATTTTCTTGATGTATGTACAAGGTTAACCTATTTTATATACATCATACAAGTGTTTGTAAACTTTTGCCACAAAAAAACCTATACCCTATACCCTAAACAAGATTTTTGAATATAGCCGTCGGAAATCCGTCGGAAATTTCCGACGGATTTCCGACGGATGAATATACCTCGGCTAAAACCTGGGTTATATCTGAGGGATTGATTTTATAGCCGAGGCAGTTGAATCCGTCGGAAATCCGTCGGATATATTCAAAAATCTTGTTTAGGGTATAGTGTATAGGTTTTTTTTGTGGCAAAAGTTTACAAACACTTGTATGATGTATATAAAATAGGTTAACCTTGTATATACATCAAGAAAATGTGTTATATAGAATTTATATAGAAGTTATATAGGTTAACCTTGTAACCAAATTTTTTTTTTTTAATTTCCGATTTTGTTACACTTAATCAGATGTCTAAATTTATAAAACTTCGACATAACTGATATATTACACATTACAATTCTAGTTCAAATATATGTACATACACTACAAGAAAACACCCATTTTGCAACGAACGAAATCGTTGTAAAATCGTTGCAAAAGAGGATTTGCATCGAATTTGCGACGAATTTTAGATCGTCGTTAACTGATCGTCGCAAACCACAAATCGTCGTAAATTCGTCGGGAAAGTGCGAGGGAAACAAATTCGTCGCTAAATCGTCGGTAAATGTTCGTCGCTAAATCGTCGTAAATATTACATTGAAATTACGACGAATATAAATACGTCGTAAAAACGATGGAAATTCGATGGCAAATATTTCATTGTTAATTCGATGGGAAAATATTTTCGTCGTTAATTCGTTGTTAATAAATCGTCATAAAATCGTTGCTAAATAATAGTCGCCAAATCGTTGCTAATGAATCGTCGCAAAATCGTTGCGCATAAATCGTCGTATAATCGTTGCTAATAATTCGTCGCAAAATCGTTGCTAATAATCGTCGTATAGTCGTTGGTAATAAATCGTCGTATACTCGATGTAAATTAGCCACGATTATAGCCATCGAATTAACGACGATTTTTATATATATGATTTTTTAAATTATTTTTTAAATTTTATTAAATTCGAAATTATAAAATAAAAATTATAAAAATAATATATAATAATATTTTATAAAAAAAATATATTATAATTTGTTACAAAAAAAAAGCAAAATTAGAAATCGAAATCCTAAATCTATATAATTATATCGTAATCGTCGAGATTTACATCGTCTTCGGGACGTCTCGACGAACTGGATGGTCCTGCCGCTGCCTCTGCCGCTGCCGCTTCATCTGCCTCTGCTCGGAGTCTTCGTTTTTCCCGTAGCATGGCCTGCATTGTCGGGTTTCCTGTTGCCAAGATGTCGAAGAGTTCGTCATTCTGCGTAGCATCCTGTTCAACCCGGCGCTGAAGACTCGCAATCCTCGCCTGATATGCATGAGACTCGGTCTCAACCCGCTCCTGAAGACTCGTAATCGTGGCACGTAACACGACTGGATCATCTTCTGGCGATCGTCGTCGCGGAGCATATGAAGAAGCAGCCGAGACATCTCGAATAGATCCCATCCCGACAACCTTCCCCTTTCTCTTAGGGGCAACCTATATTTAAATTTACAATTAGAAAACTTTATAAAATCAAAAACTAAAAATTAATAAGTACTAACTATTCTATATACCTGCTCGAAGATCCGGTCAATATCGGGTGTGGTCAACCCTCCAGACATGACCGACGAACCACCGGGAGATAGCTGTTGAGAGAGCTGTGTCTCTCGTTCGGTGACTTTGGAAGTCACCTCATTGAAGATGTGCTCGGCAGCTTCGGAAACAAAGGAACCATCCTTCTTCCGGTGCGTCCGCTCAAAAACCCTTGTCATCGGAGGGAGTGCACCTCCGTCTTCGGCGGCCTAAAGAAAAAAACTATGTTATTGACGAAGTAAATTAAATAAATTAATTAATTTAAATAAATTTAATTACCATCTGTAGACGATCACCCGCAAAAGGTGTTTGTCCAGCTGTATGAGGCATAGCCTTGAGTCTCCCGTCCGAATCAACGGTGTTGCGGGAAGCCGAACACTTCTCAGCAGTCGTGATAGACTTCGGATCCATCCAATACCGCACCAAGCCGTCCCAAACGGCTTTATCCATGTGCAGGGGCTTTGCTTCGTCGCCATCCTTCTTCCATGCTTTCTTCCACTCACCAACCACGCCTTGGATACGAAACTTCACCCTCTCGAGAAATAAAGTTTCGACCTCGCCATGAAACGAAAGATCCCAGTGATATTTTTGCTGCATGAGAAACAAAAATAATTACATAGTTTATAAAATTAAATTAAATATATATTTAAATATAATTAAAATAATTAAAGGATAAAAAAATATTTTTTCCATACGTACCGCAAACATCTTGAACCATGTCTCCTTGACGTGTAGAGGAAGCTGGGTAAAATTGGTATGCGGCTCGATAAAATAAGACTTGATGATGTCGGAAACGGTGCGTCCAACTTTGGATTCAACTCCAAACCTGAAACAAAAAAATTGTAAAATTTTGAATTGTTAGAAATAAATGTAAAAAATATATATTTATATATATTACCATTCCGACCCGTCAGTATGATCTGGATCTAATCTTTTAAGCCTATGACGCCCCGGTTGTGCAAGCAAATCATGAACCGTCATGTGTGCATACGGGGCCGAGGCATGGCCTCCAGGTTGCGGAATCTGAGGTGGTTGTGGAGGCGGCGGAGGTTGCGTCACCGGGACAAAATCCGTCTCTGTAGCCTCAGAAGACGGAGGCAACCCAGTACCCGAAGCATCACCAATATCTCGCAAAAACTGAGTGTAATGTGCACGACGCTGGCCCATCTGCATAAAAATGAAAAACAATTACTATCTATAAACATCCGGGCAGTCTGCTATTTTTTCTAATTTGATACCGTTTCTACCGACCTAAATTGTTTAATTTTTATCTATACTAATTAATTAAAAACATTGGAAAAAAAATTTACCTTTTTTCGCAAGGAATTCGGAAAGAAGTTAGGATCAGTTTTTTTTTGATTTGTTTGTAAATGAATTTGCAAGGAACTCGCGTGTATATATAAGATTACGTGTCGTCGCAAAATCGTCGCTACTTAGCGACGATTTTGCGACGAATCGTCGCTGTATCGAGGCAATTAAACCGTAGCTAATTCGTCGCTAACTTTAAAACGATTTTGTGACATTCATACACGCGGGAGTTTAATTGACCGACACGCGGTATATTTAATGACAAATCGTCGCTAAACCGTCGCAACCTTGCATCGATTTTGTGACATTCAGTGTTTGCGACGATTTAGCCACGAGTAGTTCAATTCGTTGCTAAATCGTCGCCAATTTGCATCGATTTTGTGAGGATATTTGTAAAATCGGTTTTAGGGTTTAGGGTATAGGTACAAAATTGTACCGTCGCTAAACCGTCGCAACCTTGCATCGATTTTGTGACATTCAGTGTTTGCGACGATTTAGCCACGATTAGTTCAATTCGTTGCTAAATCGTCGCCAATTTGCATCGATTTTGTGAGGATATTTGTAAAATCGGTTTTAGGGTTTAGGGTATAGGTACAAAATTGTACCGTCGAATACAACGTTCCATAAACAACTTGACATGTTTACTGTAAATCCAAATTCATGAAATTATCAATAAGTTCATCGATATTGAAAAATAAGTAAATCATATAGTTTGCGTATATGTTAGAGATTATTAATACAAGGATTCAGTTTGTGGATATTACTGTGATTGACCGAGTTTTCATTTTCGGACAATTCTCTAAAGTCACGATCAATTTCATTGAAAGATGCATAATACAATGAGATGGTAATACGTTAGGGTTTAGGGTTTAGGGCAAAGGGTTTAGGGTTTATGACAAATCGTTGCCAAATCGTCGCAACTTTGCATCGATTTTGTGACATTCAGTGTTTGCGACGATTTAGCCACGATTAGTATTAATTCGTTGCTAAATCGTCGCTAAGTTTGCAACGAATTAGTGAGGATATTTGTAAAATCTGTTTTAGGGTTTAGGGTATAGGTACAAAATTGTACCGTCGAATACAACGTTCCATAAACAACTTGACATGTTTACTGTAAATCCAAATTCATGAAATTATCAATAAGTTCATCGATATTGAAAAATAAGTAAATCATATAGTTTGCGTATATGTTAGAGATTATTAATACAATGATTCAGTTTGTGGATATTACTGTGATTGACCGAGTTTTCATTTTCGGACAATTCTCTAAAGTCACGATCAATTTCAGTGAAAGATGCATAATACAATGAGATGGTAATACGTTAGGGTTTAGGGTTTAGGGCAAAGGGTTTAGGGTTTAGGGTTTATGACAAATCGTTGCCAAATCGTCGCAACTTTGCATCGATTTTGCGACATTCAGTGTTTGCGACGATTTAGCCACGATTTGTCAATATTCGTTGCTAAATCGTCGCCAATTTGCATCGAATTAGTGAGGATATTTGTAAAATCGGTTTTAGGGTTTAGGGTATAGGTACGAAATTGTAACGTCGATTACAACGTTCCATAAACAACTTGACATGTTTACTGTAAATCCAAATTCATGAAATTATCAATAAGTTCATCGATATAGAAAAATAAGTAAAACATATAGTTTGCGTATATGTTAGAGATTATTAATACAATGATTCAGTTTGTGGAAATTATTGTGATTGACCGAGTTTTCATTTCCGGACAATTCTCTAAAGTCACGATCAATTTCAGTGAAAGATGCATAATACAATGAGATGATAATATGTTAGGGTTTAGGGTTTAGGGCAAAGGGTTTAGGGTTTAGGGTTTATTACAAATCGTTGCTAAATTGTCGTGAATTGGCATCGATTTTGCGACATTCAGTGTTTGCGACGATTTAGCTACGATTTGTCAATATTCGTTGCTAAATCGTCGCCAATTTGCATCGAATTAGTGACTATCACATTTAGCGACGATTTAGCGACGATGTCTTTGAAATCCCTTAAATCCCAAACTAAATCCCATTTCCGATCACCACTCATTTCCCACCGTTGTTGGGGCAATTAATAAATTACATGACACATATGTCTCGTAATTTATAAATCGCCGCACCTACGGCGGAAAATGAGTGGAGATCGGAGATGGAATTTAGTTTGGGGTTTAAGGGATTTCATAGAAATCATATCACTTAAATTTCACAATAACTACTCGATCACAATATTATATTAATACATTAAATTCACAATAATTACTAGCTAGCGCGGTCACTCTGATTCATTTTTGGACGAATCGTAGTACACATCCGTTTCTTGATCATCTGGTTCATCACTTTCTTCGAACTCATCTTCCTCATCTTCTTCCTCTGTATCGTCTGGGAGATATTCAACTTGCCTGTTTTGAGGATCTATCAAAAGGATGTCTTCATTGCTCTCATTTAGTTCTGGCATATCAGAGCAATGATCTTGCTGCATTGGTATTTCCTCATCAACCCCCACAATTCGACCCCTCGGAGAAACTTTTATAACTGATAACCATGAGATACGGGTGGTGCGAACTCGCGGATATGGAACAAAGCTGACTTGTTCTGCTTGTGATGCTAGGATAAATGGCTCATACTTATTGTAACGTCGTGATTGGTTGACATCTACTGCCCCAAATTTGTTCTTACGGACGCCTCGATCAACTGTTGGATCGAACCAGTCGCATTTGAACATAACGCATTTCAAACCTAAGCAACCAGGGTACTCAACTTCAATTATGTCTTGCAACACTCCATAAAAATCTATTTCGCCCCGCACACATACCCCGTAGTTGGCAGTAGCCCTTTGATTTCCGTATTTGAATGTATGAAATATATATCCGCGTGTGCAATACATGGGTGCACTCGTTATCTTCGATATGGGGACTTTTATTAACTCATGGAACCAGAGTGGATATGCGGTATCCCCATACTCGACCTATATTTCATTAATTAATTTAATTAAAAAAGTAATCAAATATGTATTAGGATAATTGTCCAAGTTAGTACTTAAAATTTTACGTACTTGCGTCTTCAACCACGGGGCAAAATGTTGATCTTTACGCTTGTTGATTTCATCGTCTGAGATTCCTTCAATGACTTCTCGGACTTGTCTAACAAATTCACTGCATACAAAAGTATTTGTAATTGGTATAAAGCTAGCATATATATAATTTAGCCATATATATAAGACGTATGTTTATACACTTACGTCTCAAATTGACTAACTTCTTCGCAATTTAAGAGGATATACGTTTGTGCACTATGATGGTCCTTTTCATTGGCAAACCAAACTGACTTCACTCTTCCACATAATCGACCGATTGAAGAAAAGATATCTGGGACACCTTCATTAGCATATGTTCGGCCTACACCTCCATCATCATATCGCCGTGCTGCCCTTTTCCGTGTGCGAACCTTCGAGCCAAAATAGTACCCCGTGAAGTGAGAAGTTTCATCTGTTAAACTTCCTGCTACTATTGAGCCTTCAAATTTGGCTAGATATTTAGCCTTCCGCTTCAAATGTCCCATGAATCGCTCGAATGGGTACATCCATCGATACTGCACAGGTCCCCCAAGTTCTGCTTCGTGAGGTAGATGAATAGGTAGATGTTCCATAACATCAAAAAAGGCTGGGGGAAATATTTTCTCCATGTTGCACAACAAAATAGGAATACTAGCATCAAGTTGTGCAATAACATCTTCTGACAAAGTACGGGTACAAAGATCCCGAAAAAACCCTCCAATGCCTGCAATTGCTTCGTGTACATTTTCTGGTAGAAGTTCAGCAAATGCAAAAGGAAGTAGTCGTTGCATAAAGACGTGACAGTCATGACTCTTCATCCCGGAAAACTTTTGGCCATTCTCAACACATTTAGCTAAATTAGATACGTACCCGTCCGGGAACTTCACATAAGATGTCGCCCATTTGAACAAAGCTGACTTTTCTTCCGCACCCACTCGAAATATGGGGACAGGTGCTTTCCCATTGCTTGTAATATGTAACTCATTCCGACAACAAAGATCAGGCAAGTCTAACCTTGACTTACCGCTGTCTTTAGTCCTTCCACGCACGTTTAACAATGTATGCATGATGTTATCAAAAAAGGTTTTCTCAATGTGCATGACATCCAAATTGTGTCTAAGCAAATGATCCTTCCAATACGGAAGCTTCCAGAATATGCTTTTCTTATGCCAATTGTGATGCTCCCCATATCCATCCGGCATATTAGCTGGAGTGTGCCAATTTCCACCACGATTGACTGTTTCCAATGCACCATAATGATCAATTTCTGCTTCTAGATCTTCCCCGGAAATATAAACAGGAGGAGGAACACGAACAGTTTTGTTCTTTCTAAACAACCGCTTATTTCTTCGATATGCATGATGAATCGGTAGAAATCGGCGGTGACAATCAAACCAACTTGTTTTCCGACCATGTTTCAATTGAAACGCATCTGTCCGATTGAGACAATATGGACAAGACAATCGCCCATGCGTAGTCCAACCTGATAACATCCCGTACGCAGGGAAGTCGCTTATTGTCCACATAAGCACCGCACGCATTGTAAAATTTTTTTTCCTTGCAAAATCATATGTCCGAACCCCGGTATACCACAACTGCTCCAATTCCTGTATCAGAGGCTGCAAAACACATCAAGGGAACGCTTCGGATGCTTCGGACCTGGTATTAAAATACTCATGAATAAAAATTCCCTTTGCATGCACATATCTGGGGGTAGGTTGTAAGGCGTTAGGATTATTGGCCATAAAGAATATTGTCTACCAGACATACCAAACGGACTAAATCCATCTGTGCAAAGACCAAGATACACATTACGTTTCTCTCTAGCAAAGTCTGGATGTACCGTCTTAAAGTGTTTCCACGCTTTTGCATCTGAAGGATGAGTAACCTCCTCATCTGTTTGCAAATGATCTGCATGCCATCTCATCGATGCAGCTGTCCTCTCAGACTGATACATTCTTTTTAATCTATCAGTTATAGGAAGGTACCACATCCGCTGGAACGGTACCTTACTCCGACCAGTACCTTGCGGCTTATATCTTGGCTTATGGCAAAATCGACATTCCAGCAACTTATCATCATCTTTCCAAAAAAGCATGCAATTGTCAACACAGACATCTATCATCTCAGAAGGCAACCCAAGACTATAAACCAGCTTCTGTATCTCATAGTAAGTTTCAGCAGCTAAATTGTCCTCTGGCAAATACTCTTTAATCAAATCAGCCCAATCATCCATGCAAACCTCAGCTAAGTTATGATCAGTTTTAATAGTCATCATCCTAGCCGCCAACGACAATTTAGAATGTCCTTCTCTACATCCATCGTAGAGTGGCTGATTTGCAGCATCTAGCATATCATAAAATTTTTTTGCATCTAGATTGGGTTCCTCATCATGATGATCATGTGCAAATGTACTTACGGTTTCATGAAATGCATCCGTAACCATGTCATGAATCCTATCATTATCTTCACCATGCTGCTCCGCATGATCATCAAATTGATTAAAATTATTTGACTCATCAATATTCGATGCTTGATAATTGCTACTACTACTAGCTGCATTTCCCCCATGACCCTCTCCATGATAATACCATATATAGTAATGCGGCATAAACCCTCTATTTAATATATGCGACCACACCTTCGAGATAATAATAAATTTCCTATTCAAGCATCTGGCACAAGGACAGTACATCTTACCACTGATAATCGTATTATGTATACTTCCTGCCTGATGCATGAATCCCTCCACCCCATCACTGAACTCCTTTGTTAGCGATCCCTCTGAATCAAGACGATTATACATCCATCTTCTAATTTCGTATATTGACATTTTTTGTTGGTCAGAAAGAAGTAAATGTTTTTGAATATGAAATTTTTATTATGAAGTTGGCCACTATATATAGATTTTTATTTTCATTACCATCGAATTACCTACGATTTTACATCGATTTCACATCGATTTTACAACGAATTTAAAAACGTTTACATCGACTTTACAACGATATTAAACATGTTTACCTAACCGAACACCGTGAGCTTAAAACGTGCTCACCTAACTTATTAATCGTTGGGAAATCGATGTAAAATTCAACTTATAATAATCATTGCTAATTCGTGGGTAATTTTACGACGATATTGCAACGTTTTATACAAACCTCGGTAAATCGTCGCTAAATTACAACGACTTTACGACGATTTTGATTATCGTCGTAAGGTCGTCGGTAATCGTTGTATAATCGTCGCTAATTCGCGACGATTTTACAACGAAACTTTTCGTCCCAAGTTTGCGACGATTTTACGACGTCTTTTAGAATCGTCGTAAATTCGTCGCAAAACCGATGGCAATTTGCAACGAAATAAAATCGTCGCAAAAAATCGTTGCAAATTGCCTGTTTTCTTGTAGTGATATTTTACGGTGCAAATTTTATAATTAAAACTACTGTCATGATGAGTAATCTGATTCTCCTGAATCGGAAGGTTCCCCAAATTCGTCAAATTCTTCTTCTGAATCATCAAATAATCGATCGTCTGCATGTATGGTGAAATCAACGACAAGGTCGACCTCAAGGGAATGCTCGATTGAACCCAAACCTACGGAGCTTTGTTGGAGGGGTTCATGATCAGACATCCCATGAACTCTACCTCTCGGGTTTATCGATGTGACTGTAACCCACGGGTCTTGCTTGTTTGTCACCCGCGGATAGGGAATGTAGCATACCTACACCATGTACAAATTTAACCACGGGAATGCAACAAAACTAAATTAAAAATTAACGTAAAAGAAATACAAACCTGTTCTCCTTGTGATGCAAGTACAAATGGCTCGTATCTCTGGAGTTTTCTTCTGCTATGTAATGATGTAACACCAAATTGGTCGTGTCGCACACCGCTTCCTACTAATAGGTCGTTCCAGTCGCATAAAAATGCAACACATCTTAGACCGAGCATTCCCAGGTACTGAACATCGAAAATCTCACGTACGACACTATAGTATACAAGATCACCTGACTGAGTTGATACACCGTAATCTGAAGTTGTCGCACTCCTATCATCCCGAAGAATCTTAAAGGCGTACCCCCGTGTGCTATACATCACATGTGACTGCACGGTTGCTAGTGGAAATCTCACAATTTCTTCTAACCACGTGGGAAATGTTTGTCCGTTAGCCTTCTCTGTCGTCACCTGCACAATTAAAATAAAAATACATCAAATAATTAAATCTTTCATTACATATGATGATTGCTAAAAACAAGTCAATTAAAAGACTTACATAATCTCTTAACCAACGTCCGAACTCTTCCTGTTTGAGCTCGATTAGGTCGTCCTCTGTTTTGTCAGGAAATGCAAAACGTTGATAAGCCATATACATCCTGTGAGATTGAAGCAATTATCATGTTAGTACATATATATATATATAATCAAGAACCCAATAAGTAATTAAAAATTAAGTTCAATATAATACCTCTCATATTCATCAACTCCGTCGCAGTTTGTGAGAATATACATATGCAAATGCTCTCGCTCTTGTGGTGAAAGTCTCCTCTTCTTGCCTTTTCCACTAAGTCATCCAATCTCTAAAAATATATGAGGTACATCGACCGGATAGAAAGGTAGGTAGCCTCCGTCATCATGTCGAGCTGCTCTACGACTCTTTGTTTTGACTTGTGATGGAAAGTAGGACTCGGCAAAATGTGAGGTTTCTTCATTGATGGTCTGTGCGACGATAGAACCCTCCACTCTACTCAAATTTTTCACCTTCTTCTTTAGATGTAACATATACCGTTCGAAAGGATACATCCAACGGTACTGAACCGGGCCCCCAAGCTCTGCTTCTCGAGGGAGATGAATTGTTAAATGTTCCATAACATCAAAGAATGAAGGAGGAAATATCTTCTCCAAATTGCAAAGGATTACAGGTATATTAGCCCCAAGATTGCGGATACCGTCTGATGTAAGAGAGCGAGAACATATATCTCGGAAAAAAGCACCAATCCCTGCAAAATATGGATAACAAATGAATAATTAAATAATGAAGTATATATTGTATAAAGTAGTAAATAAATAATTTCATGATTGTACCTGCAATTGCTTCGTGGATATTACATGGTAGAAGACATGCAAAGGCAAATGGAAGGAGGCGCTGCATCACCACATGACAATCATGACTCTTCATCCCAGTAAACTTCTTTTCTCCATGATCAACGCAGTTCCGAAGGTTAGATGCGTATCCGTCCGGGAATCTAACACTTTCGGTAATCCAGTCAAAAAACTCGGCCTTTGAAGGTTCATCGAAACGAAAAGCCGGGACCGGAGGCTTCCCGTTCCCTGTCACATGTAGTGCTCTACGAGAACAAATGTCTGGCAAGTCCAATCTAGACTTCAGATTGTCCTTCGTCTTCCCTTTGACATTGAGAACGGTGTTCATAATGTTGTCGAAAAAATTCTTCTCAATGTGCATGACATCCAAATTATGCCTCAAAAGATGGTTCTTCCAATAAGGCAAATCCCAGAAAATGCTCCTCTTGTGCCAATTATGAACGTTGCCACAACCATCAACATGATGATGTCCGTTACCACCACAATCAACGGTCCTCTCTGCACCAAAATCTCTAAACTGAGTCAACAAATACTACTCACCATCTAACTCAGGAGGAGGACCGTCAAATACTTTCCGGTTCTTCCTAAACAATGTGGTGCTCCGACGATAAGGATGATCGCTAGGTAGGTATCGCCTATGACAATCAAACCAAGACGTTTTCCGTCCGTGCTTCAATTGGAACGCATCAGTGTTATCTTGACAGTACGGGCACGATAACCTTCCGTGCGTTATCCATCCTGATAACATGCCATATGCTGGAAAATCGCTAATAGTCCACAAAAGTACCGACCGCATGATAAAATTTTGGTGACAAGAAACATCAAACGCTTCAATACCTTGGTCCCATAACATTCGCAGCTCATAAATAAATGGTTGCAAAAATACATCAAGTGATCTCTTCGGATGCTCTGGTCCAGGAACGAGAATGCTAAGGAACAAGAACTCCCTTCGCATGCACAAAGATGGCGGCAAATTGTAAGGTGTTACAATTACTGGCCACAAAGAATATTTTCTGCCGTGCTTCCCAAAAGGGCTGAAACCATCGGTACATAATCCAAGGTATACGTTCCTTGCCTCAAACGCAAAGCTGGGATAAATGGATTGAAAATGTTTCCATGCTCCTGCATCTGACGGATGGGCGATTTGTCCATCTGTTGTATGCTCTGCATGCCATCTCATTGCTTCCGCTGTGCGCTCTGACTGATATAACCTCTTCAATCTCTCTATTAACGGTAAATACCACATCCGTTTATATGGCACTGGCACTCTTCCACCTGTTTCCTTATACCGAGGTTTACGACAAAAACAACATGTCGTACGATCTGCGTCCTCTCTCCAGTAGAGCATACAGTTGTCTATGCATACATCTATCATCTGATACGGCAATCCTAGACCTTGAACAAGTTTATGTATCTCATAGTATGATGCCGGTGCAAGATTATCTTCTGGCAAAATTTATTTCACAAAATCATCGATTGCATCCACGCACTCCTCACTCAAATTGAAATCCGTCTTTATACCCATCATCCTTGTTGCAGTTGATAAAGGGGAATGTTCACCTATACACCCATCATATAACAGATGTTTAGCAGCGTCTAACATATCAAAGAATCTCCGAGCTTCTAAATTAGGTTCTTCTCCTCTATCTCCATACTCAGCAACCGATGGTATACTTTCACGAAATGCATCGTTCACCATCTGAACATGACCTACAGTACTTTGTACTTCCATTGCGGGTTCTTCTAAGCTAGTATTATCCCCAATATAATGTTCACTAGTACTAGCATAATTATCCACCATTGTATCATTTTCTCCATGATAATACCAAATCTTGTAACCCGGCATAAACCCATGACAATACAAGTGTGACCATACTTCATCTATCACGATAAATCTACGATTCCCACAATTGGTACAAGGGCAATAGATTTTACCGGTTTTTTTTGCTTTCTTCTGCATACCCGCAAATGCCATGAATTCCTGTAGACCTTCTTTGAATTCCTCCGTAACTAGGCCCGTGTCCGGAATTTGATGAGCCTTGTCCATCCATGATCGAAAATAATTATAAGGATTTGAAGAAGACATTTTCGTAAGCAATTAGATAACATAGATTTTTTTTTTTTTGTGATATGAAGCGTGGAAACATTTTTATAAGGAAAATTTTGTGCATTTTCCGACGGATTTCCGACGGATATAAAGTAGATATTATCGATGTCGGCAACCATGTCGGCATCTGTCGGAAATCCGTCGGAAATCCGTCGGCAAATTCCGACGGATGAACGTCGTCGGAAATCCGTCGGCAGTATGTCGGCAACATCAGAATTCGTCAAAAAGTCGTCGGAAATCTGTCGAAAAGTGTCCGACGGATTATGGTCGTCGGATTCCGACGGATTTCCGACGGGTTAACATTTCCGACGGAATTCCGACGGATTTCCGACGGATGAGAAGTTAGTCGGAAATCCGTCGGAAAGTCGTCCGAAATTTCCGACGGAATTATTGCCATCGGAATTTCCGTCGGAAATACCCCTGTTTTCTTGTAGTGTTTGAATAGATCTTGACCATGTTTGCTTTGCTTAGAGGTAGAAGAAAGGATTAAATCACGTCTCTAAGTACGTGATGTTCTCACTCTGATCCATAAACATCAGGTTAAACCATATATTTGTTTTCTTACTAAACCAGCGGTCTGGTATACCTTCGATATCAATCTTTCTCATATCATTGCTTTCAAGATCATAACAGAGAATGTGAAAGGGAGAAACCAACCCACGCGGTATCAATAAAACCTTGCCACTTTGAGTTGTACCTTTCACCTTAAAAGAAATGTTATTGACCAAATAGAGCCGGCAAGGCTGCAAAACCAGAGTCTTCTTCGACCATTTCCTTGTTCTCTAAGACGGGGATTGTCAAATACAGCTAATTTTCCACCATACTCTATAAGACTCGCATTCACCATCCCTTCGCCCAAACGAGGTGCTTGGATCGTTTTGAACTCTTCAGATCCAATGTCGAAGCTCACGACCACATAATTATTCGTATCAGTCAAACCCAGGTAATATATAACCCCATTGATAGACAATCCTGGTTTGAAAACAGGAATGTGAGGTCAAAAGTTAACTGAAGCCGGAGTCGGAGCAGTGGCGGAGGTAGAGAACAAGGAGGGGGTTAAGTAACCCAGTGAATTTTTAAATTTAGTTCTATTTTGGTTAAGAAAAATAAATTGACCCCAGTCAAAAAAAATATTGACCCAATGACATTTTATTTTTATGGTTTTATCAAAGTAAAACTCCGATGATTAGATTTTATAGCTCTGTCACTGAGTCGGAATCGTCTTTTTCCAAGAGGCTCCAGGTTTTAGGACTAAGACCCACTGCTCTGATATGAGTCTATTTAAGCGGATTACTTTGTACTGGTCGTTAACAGGGTCGTGTCCAAAAAAGTAGAACGGATCTTCTTTTGGATTTATGGCGGGTAAGTTCACAAGTTGTCTGGTGGTAGGGTTGTAGATTCGGGGGATTCTAGAATATGAGTAGCACATGAAGCCACGAAGATTCTGCAGGATGGAGGAATCTACACATGGGATGGTCAGGTCGTGGTTAACTACAAAGGAAGACGGAGTAGTAGGGTGTGGAGCCGATGACAGGGTTACAGAGTCACGGTTGTCGTCGATGTCCAATAACCACATGTAAAGACGTTGCGATGGGACCATAAGGAAACGGTTGCTGAAATATTGGGAGCGAATTAGAGATGCCCAAAGCTTTGAGACGCACTTGAATTTCATCAGGGATTTAGCAGGCAATCTCGTAAGTCACCACATCCATTGGAATCTGAATCTCCCGTTCCTTGCTTCGTCTTCTCCTCTCCAAAGACAAACCCATCTCGTACAACCACAATCTCTCGGACATATTAGTATTAGAGACAAGACAGTCGCTCAATCTCGGGGAGAAAGAAATAGCCATTTTGCCACGCCGGGAGGAGCTCGACCCGCGGCCAAGCAGCAGTTCGCCGCGGCTAGAAGACTAACTTGCTATTAAAAAAAAAAAAACTAACTTGCTATTCTTAGACACGATATTTCTCTTAATTACCACATACGAGACTCCGCAAAAGAGAAAATAATTCATAAGAAAATATTTTATCAACCAGCAAACATTCTTATTTGGAACAGGTGATGCCTTAACTTTAACCAAGAAACATGCCACGATTTGAGTAAATATTAAATCTGGTTCAAACTGTAGAACGATGCTAATAGAGATTTGCATCTAGACTATATGTTTTCTTTTTGAATTGAAAACTTTTTAACGAGGTTGGGTCCAGAGCACATACCCAGATTGGTGGTTAAACGCAACACCACGTTGGTTAGACAATATGTTTTCGATATGTAACTTGAAGGAAATACAGAAATTACATGATCGGGCACAGTTAGTTTGTCGATTACAAGTTTGCTTCTTGGTTGGATGAGAACTTTTGGAAACATGATCGAATATTTGACTCATACTTCAATGGAGAGAAATCCACAGATGAATTTTGGGTTCAATCATCAAAGTACAAAATCACGAACGGTTTCCATTGCTCGTGGGCGATAATCCTCGCCTCCTCGTCTGAGTCACTCATGAACGCCGTGGGTGCCATCGAAATTGAGAGATGGAGAATTTGCAGAAAACCCTAGACCCCGGTTAGTGCAAAACCCTAATTATAATTTCATCATAGGTTTCATAATTGTAGATCTATGTTAGTGTTTACTTATTCGAATTCGTTCAACTGCTGTTTCTTGTTACTCCTTTTCGTCGGTCTATTCAACTTAGATCTATTCATTTTTATTCATGTTACCCCTTTTTATAATACCCTTCTCATACTATCCCGATTTCTGTTTCGCCATGTTCATTGCTCTGGATTCATACATCCCTTTTCGGAATAATTCGACCATACTTTCATCGAACTTAGATTAGCCATACTTTCATCAAACTTTTATTAGACTTATAATTCGTTTTCATGTCCTCGTATCCAGTAGTTACATTGTATTTTCATATCAAAACATTCATATTGTCCCGTGAATCCGTTTCTATTTGACAGTTTCTCATCTCGATTTCATTTGCTTTTTACGTTAACTTCTTGCATAAGTACATTAAACTTGTAAATTATTTTGTCCATCACCAATTTCTCTTTGATCTTTCATACTATTTCAATTTGTATATTACTTTCAACTTAAAAAATGGTTTTTACTTGCAGAAGCTTACATAAATAGTCTCCTAAAGAAACCTCCAAAGCCAGAAGATGAGTCTCTCTGGGACAGAAACCTCCCAGAGCGTCTTTTTGTCCGGGATTATTACCCCTTGGGATGCAGGATAAATGGTTATTCCAGGCCATATCTTCTCACGGAGATATCAGCTGCATTGGTCGTTACTGAGGAACTTGATTATTTGCTTAAGTCACTCTACTCCAACTCCCTCAGCGTAAACTTCTCTTCTCAGGGAAGATTGTACACAACATGATGACTAGACAGTTGTGGACAGAAAAAAAAAATGATGTGGTTTGTCTTTGGAGGTCACCCCATCAGGTTTTCACTCAAAGTGTACACGCTATTAGTTGGATTAAACTGTGATCCTCTTCCTGCTACAGAGTTATACAAGCAGAAGCAGCGAAGACGCCCAACTGGTACCACATTTTGGGAGGAGTTGTTTGGCAGTAAATCGAAAAGTGAGTCCAAAACAATTGATGAGTGCATGTATCTTCTCAAGTATGACAAGTCACTTTCTATTTTAAAACGCCTTAGTCTTGCGTTAATTCTGCTTGTTGATCGCATTTTGAATGTCCAAGTCCAAACTGGACATGTCACCGAAAAGGTTTTCAAGATGTTTTGTGATACTGAGTTCTTCTGTGCATACCCATGGGGTCGACAATCGTTCAGTATAACACTTTCAAAGTTTGTCGGTGATCGTTCAATGAGGGCCCGCCTCAAGCAAAATTAGTAGTTGTGCAAGGTTTCCCATTCTCTATCCAAATGCTAGCTTTTTAGGCAATATCAATCTTAAAAGCTCTAGACCCTGATTCAGATGATGAGCTTGATTTCTCTTAATGATAAATTGGTAAGTTCAAGGGCTCACCGCGCTTTGGATCGGATAAACTAAATGGTGCGGCAGTGAATCAGAAAACCGTAACCGCAAAAATAAATGAGAAGTGAAAAGAAGAGAGAGAAGAGAGCTACTTGTTTTTTGGGAGATTGACAAATGCGAAGAATAAAAGGAATGAGGACATCTCGCTATTTGTAAGCAACTCGGCGCGTGGGTCCGCGTGACCTCAGGAACGAATGGAAACGCTTGCGATTCCCGAGATATTTAAGGCAAAATGCATAAACACGTGTGTAAACATCAACGAGCACAAGAAATCCGATAGAAAAAACGTATATCCCGAAATACACCGAGGCGAAGGAGCAGTTCAAAGTTCTTATTTACCTACACCACGGTCAAGAAACAGCTCGACGTCAAAAAGAAGATTCTTCACCTTGCCTCGGCATAAAACTATAGCGATCAGCTCGGCATCAACAAAAAGCTTTTCGCCTCGTCAAAGTAAAATCAACGTTATCTCGACTCAACAGCAAACGTTGGTAATCGGCTCGGTGTCATTTCAACAGTTAATCTCGACGACAAGAAGAACTTTACCTCGTCAGTCATTCCTGAACCTGACGAGCCGGGGGGCAAACTGTTGGGGTCGGTTTCCACTCATTCGAGATTAACGATAGTTCGGAGGCGAAGATATCTAGCTATGGAGCTTCTGAGCCACAGTAATACCTCACATGATCCGCCCGAGGCCTCATCTCGGCGATCCTGTCCTAAGAAGAATAAGGCCAAGTCGAGGCGGAAGCGACAATATATCAACCAAACCGAGATCAAGCCGGAGCAAATCAATTCATCCCGCCTCGAATCAGAAGTAGAACCGAGCCTACTAGATTACAAGCAGGCCAAGACGAATGTTCTATGAGCCAAAACATAGCCCATTCACCAAACTCTCCGGGGGCGAGCTAAAGGCCCATGTCATCGATTACCCTAGTTTCGTCGGTGGCCGCGCGAAGTAAAAGAGAAATATTTTGTTTTTCCTTTGAGAATTTAGCATACAAACTTGTATAAATAGCATTCATAATCACATTGTAACATGTATCTTGAAACCCTAGCAAAAGTTCTTAGCAACCCTATTTTATATCCATTTATCTATTGTATATGATAAAATAATTATCAAAATTAATTTGCAAGCAATATAAAATATCAAAAATTAATTTCTAATAGAATTAACATTATTTTCGTAAAATATTGTTTGTTTCCAAAATATATAGGAAATTTGTTAAACAAATTATGAGGAATGAGTAACTACGTTTTTTATAGGTTAAAAACAAATTGATAAAACATATATATTCTTCTTAAAAATTGAATTAAATCAGATATTTATATTTATTGAATTTTTTTTGTTACAAATAAAATTAAACATTTGTAATTTTGCATTAATAAAACTGAAGAATTATATAATATGTAGCGTTTAATTTTAAAAGTTATATGTTTGTAATATGTAATTTATAATAATTGATTTTATTTCTAATTTTAAATATTTAACTTAATTTTTGGCATAGTGTGAATTTATTTAATTACGAATTAAAAGTAATATATATATATAATCGTATTAATTAATTAAACTACCTTTTAATTGAACCAAATATAATTAATTTTTAAATTTAACCAAAATATATGTTTGGCAACATGAATAAAATGAAGAGAATAATTTGTTATTAATTCTGACTATTTTGTTTGTAAATGTTGATGAAATCTCAGAAAATCTATATTAAATTCAAAATTTAATATTATTTTTCAATGAAAATTGTTAATTTTGAATATGTATCATTCAAAAAATTTGATTATTAAATTATTTGGCATAATCGAAATTCAAAAATTTAAAATAACTAATACTATTTTTGTAACAAAATAATAATAAAAATTTAAATTATTTTTGAAATATTTAATTTACATATTTTTGAAATAATCGATAAAAAATTTTAAATATCATTTTATTTCTAACAATAAATGGAGAAAAAGGGAAAATTGAAAATAAAAGATATTTTTTCTACACTCATGGTGACTTAAACATTATATTAATAAAAATCCAAATATACCCTCTTAATTTTTTTTGTTTTTAATATAATTTGGGGTGTCACAAATAATTTTCAAACCCCTAAACTCAATTTTAATCTCACGAAACAAACTCTCTCTTATCGCTCTAACTTCTCTCTAGATTTAGATCTTGCAGACACCAAAACTCAAATCCTATCCTTTTGTGACCGGCGTCCGACGCACCTTGTTGTCGGCGTCGTGTCTTTTTTTTTTTTCCGGCAGCTACCTCCTCAATTTTACAAGGTTCTCGAGATGGATCTGAGTGGCCTCGACTTCCCGACAATCTAATCGGAGTTCATTCGATCTTCGATGGGTCGATGAATGTGGATGCGGAATCGCACACCTAGTTTTTGTGAGGATTTTTAGGGAATAACTTTAGATGGGCTAGTTTATATCTATGAATCAAAGATGTAATTTGGATATAAACTTCGACGAATTGGATTTGGTATTTGAATCAATAAGAATGTGTTTACAAGTAAGGGAATCTCGAGGAGATTTTACAAGTATTCGGTATTTTTTATGCTGAAAAAGTGTCCCCCTTCAACCTAAATCTCGACGTCCTCTTATAGTCGACATTGGGCTGAGCTTCCTACGGATATCTCGACGTCGCGTATCCCGTGAATCGAGGAGCCGTTATTGACTCCTTCTAATCGAGCTGGAGGTTTGACTTACTCTGGGTCCGACGTCGTGTGCTCGCGGAATAATAGGTGGGCCATCCTTATTGGTTTAGAGATTGTTTGTTTAATGGGCCCTTAATGGGCCAGATCTCGTAGGTCGAGGTCTGGTACCAACAACGAAGGAGACTTATTGTGCCATAGGCTCTGTCGGAAGAATCCGTAGAGGGGGGTTTTCTTTTTGAAAATTAAATCGGAACCTATTTTGTTCAAATAGAGAAGATCGGGATCCAACAGTCATGGCCGCTAAGGAGGCTAATCGCTTCTCTGAAACCATGATTGCTTGTCTTCGGCATCTGGGAAGCATCCCCGGTGAGATTGTCAATATTGCTGAGATTGACATCATCATTGGGATGATTTGCGGTCTTTTGGAGATAAAAGGGGAGATCGTGATTCTCTTATTTTTGCAGAAGACACGTTCTACAACTCGCCGAACATGCAGAAAATGTATTCTACGCTGTCGTAGAACCCGTAGAATACACGTTCTACAATTGGCAGAATATTTAGATTAGACAGAATATGTATTCTAAAACTGGCATAAAGTAACAAGACTATACAATATCTATTCTACCATCCCTAGAAAAAATCAAAAAAAAATTTCTAAATATATTGTTTTACGTTTTTGGAATTATCAAAAATTTCTATTTCTTTAAATATATTTATTTTCCTTTTTAATAATTAAATTGGTATTATAAACAAATTTTAAAAATAAATTAAATATTAAAATATATGATTTTAGGAGTATTTTGTCAAAATTGTGCCTACAAAATTAAAGGTGTAGATGGACAAGAATGTAGAAAAAGTATAATTTATTCCCAAAAATAATTCGATCACATTTGGAAAATGGAAACTCTCTAGTGTCTATGAAATCACAACTAGATAAATCAGACAGTGGTGCAAACTCGTAAACCACATAATAGAATGGATTAGAGTTGACAGATTTTGAACCTCTTGAACAGTCATCGACGATTATGGAGCTCGTTGATTGTATATTACTTGGTTTAACCCGATCTTTCTTCTTAACCAGGTGGCCACTTCATCTGTCTGCCCCCGAGGACGTGCAGATGAAGATGGTAAACAGATTGACCTGTATGAGATGACGTTAAGTCAGTTAAGTGTATGATGAACGATGATGATGATGATGATGATGATGATGTTTGGTTGGATGGGAAAGAACAGACTTACAGGCTTCAGCACCGTTGTTGATAACCACACGGAACCCGTCGAGGATGCCTTCTTTCTCAGCAACAATCTTCGATGCGAGCAGAAGTTGGCCAAGAACCTCTATGTGTTTTGGTTCAGCCTGCAAAAGTGTTTTACGGGAAGATATGTTAAGGTGAGATCTTAATCTGTTCCAACAAAAGAAAAACTAAACTCTTTTCACATGAATTTGTCGTGACTTTTTCCCTCTTATTATCGGTTTATGATCACACGCAGGCAAAAGATAAGGCAGTATTAATATATACAGTATTGATCAGAGCACTTGCATAATGCTAGTCATTACTCGTTACAGAACACCATAATATTGGCCACAAGATGAGATTCTATGAGATCTACAAGAGCAGACTAAAGGACGTCACAAGAAGGCATGTCGAGTGTAAAAGCTATTTGATTGTGATGGAAACACAATGAGCTATTTTGTGATGCCTAACAAGTATAATCAAGAAAGACATTATCCTATCTGTTCTCCGCCTTTGCTTTCAAATGTGCAACCCCGAGAGAGACCAAACATAGTTTTTTCTCTCGATAATAGACCACGAATCTCGGTATAGGACTGCTAGAGACAATTCAACTGTACCCGAAACAGGCTGATTATTAAACACTGACTCACCTTCCCAAGCATGGTCAAGCCATCTCTCAACTTGGGGATGACCAAAACATGAACAGGAGCCTGTGGGTTTATGTCTCTGAATGCCAAAACGTTTTCATCTTCATAGACAATGTCTGACGGAATCTCTTTCGCTATTATCTTGTCAAATCTAAAACCACATGATATATAGATATGAGCGTTTGGTCATAACTAAGTTTCCAAGAATCAAATCAAAACCCATCAGATGTTTGAATGAATTGGCTCATTTGTGGCAGAAACATTCAAACATGGATTGGTCTGAAACTACAGCAATTAAACCAAATAAGCTGAATCCTAGAGAAAAATCCGACTTTGGTTTACTAATTCTCAGATTTCATAATTGTGTGTAAAGAGAAACCATACATGGTCGGAGCTCCGGTGTCAGCAACAGCAGCCGCAGATTTCGCGGCTGCCTCTTCATTGTGCGCAGCACGAGTAGAAGAGATGGATCTGCCAAGCGGTTAAACCAATCAGTTAAAACATATGAAGAATCAATCAATCAATCATCCACATGAACACAAACCGAATTTTCCTGAAATTTTCACCTTTGGGAACCAATAGGAGGAAGAACCCTAATCAATTCTCCAGTGGAGAAGATTCTCGAATTCGCTCGAAAAGACTGAGCAATCTTACCCGCCGTAGAGAAGTTCCTGAACAGGAAACGCTCGACGCCATTAGCAATTCGATTCAAACAACCAAATCCAAAATATCTGTAGATTAGAGTTTTTACCGAAGCAGCATAGAGGAAGAACAAGCGACAGCCATTGAAGCTCTGCTTCGAGAACCGTTTCGATTCGATTTGAGGTTTTAAATAAACGACGTCGTGTTGAGTCTTTATATTTTCGTTCACAAAATAAATACTACTATTTTAATGCTAATTTTAATAAAGAAGGGAAGAAGAAGACAATGGCGAATTTGATGATGAGATTACCAAGCAGCTTGAGGAGCTTCTCCGTTTCGGCTTCTTCATCAAACGGTAAAGCTCGAAGACGTAATCCCCTCACTGTAGTCTGGAAAATAAAGCTGAATCTCTGTGTTTCCTGATTTTGATTTCAGGTTCGCCGCCGTTGATCGGAGGATCTAGCGGCGGTGTAGGGCCGATGATCGTGGAATTACCGTTGGAGAAGATAAGGAGACCGTTGATGCGAACAAGATCCAACGATCAGAACAAAGTGAAGGAGCTCATGGATAGCATCCGCGAAATCGGTCTTCAAGTTCCGGTTAAGCAAACTCGCTCTTCTTCTCCGATTAATATGCAACAAACCCAGAAATAATCACATTGAAGAATCTAATTTGTGTGTGTGTGGGCTCGTTTTGTGACAGATCGATGTGATTGAAGTTGATGGAGCTTACTATGGTGCTTTTTTTTCTTGACGAATTTCTGTAATTAGATCTTCTTCTTCTTCTTCTTTTTTGTGAAAAGCTTAGAGATGATGAATGTTCCATTGTTGTAGGCTTCTCGGGTTGTCACAGGTACGAGGCGCATCAGAAGCTAGGGCTACCAACTATACGCTGCAAAATCCGCAAAGGAACAAAAGAAACACTAAGGTATATATATTCTCTGTGTTCTTCAAAGATAACTTCTTTTTTTATTTGAAACTTGTCAAATTTGGATTCAAGACTTTGCTCATACATTAAACCTTGTTTGGTTTCACAGGCATCATCTTCGATGAGATTCTTCACTTTTATTCTATGAAATTTCTATCTCTTGGAACAATCTGTGTCTTTGTCTGTAAACAAGTGTTAAATTTGCTGAGGAGGTTTTTGCTACTTTGATGATACAACTTCAGTTTATCAAACAACTTCAGTCTGTGTCGGAAACAACTTCAGTTTATCATTCATTGATGAGCCAAAAGGCATATCTTATGCATGTTCTTAGCTTAACCTACAAAAATTTATGTTTAAAGTCAAAGAAAATCTACCAAATTGTACACGAATTAGCAAGAGTAAGAGAGCCTATACGATATCTGTAACATACTGCTGAGCCAAAGCCAAGACAGAAATTTTCATCCAAGGAATAAAAAAGGAGAGTTCTTACTTGCTATTAGGAAATCGGAGAGTTCTTACTTGCTATTAGGAAATCAGAAAGTTCTTATTATGGTGCATTAGCCTGAAATGAATATTGTTGACTTGTGTATTAAGGATAAACATGTTATTATTAGTAAAGGCTCAAGCATTACGATATCTATGCTTTGAATCTACTACTGGGCTGCTGATGCATTACGATATCTATGCTTTCAAACAAATAACTATATATTTGGGCTAAAATCTTGGACATATCCAATTTCAATATAGAGTTGTACACATTCAAGTTTCAAACAATAGATTGAATGTGGAAGTCTCCTTAATCTTGATTTAAGGGTTAATTAATGTTTTTACACCAAGAGATATGGGTTTCGATTCTTAAAAAATGTAATTTCTGCCGGTTAAATGAGACGAACTTAAAAAAAAAAAATATTCAGCATGGTGCAAAGAAAATCGTTCGCCGTGGTCTCCACCAGTATGAATTCTTGTGGGACGAATAAATTATCAGTTGAAAAATTGTTCATCTACTTTGTAATAAAATTTTCAGAAGAAAAAAAAAGAAAAAGATGGAACTGTTCTAATATGTACATATGTATTTATGGCCTTAATAATTTATATATTAGTGTATAAATGTAAGCAAACAAAAAGTAATAATCAATTTAAACAAAAAAAATGTAATAAGATATTATTATATAAAAACATGAAACGCAATTGTCGTTACTTCGTTTGACTCTATAGTCTATATACAGTTTTGATTTTGTATTTTAACTTTCAAACAATATTTAATTATAAAATAAACAATTGTGTTTGTTTTGTTTTGTTTTAAGGGAAAATCGCATAAAAAACATTCAAAGTGGCAGTTACTAACACTTTAAACTTTCAGAATTTTATACTAACACTATAAACTCTCAACCCATATCTTTTAACATAAAAAATCCTCAACGTGGCAACTTTATTCGCGCTGCTAAAAATGTGACCGAAACTGTTCAGATTCCGGTTAAAAAAGTGACGTGTCAATTTTTTTTTTTTTTTGTCAATAGTTTAAATACCTAAAACGATTCAGAAATCCAAACCGAGTACAAAAGTAATATCCACTGGATAGACCGAACCGAGAACCGAATATGTACCCGAATAACTATTCATCCAGGACACTATTCATTCAGAAACTACTATTCACTCTGAGTCTTATCCTTTCTTTGAAAATTCGAAAGGATTCGAAAATTCGAAAGGATTTTCTTTGATCACGTTCTTTCTTTCAAATTTTCGAATCATTTTTTTTGTTTTTTGTATTTTTTTAGTTTTTTTAATTAAAATTATTGGTCTGAATATTAATTCCGGGATTATGGAATCTCATGATGAATAGTACATAGTAATCCCGAGATAAATAGTAATCCCGAGATGAATATTTGATAGCACATAGTAATCTCATGATGAATAGTAATCCCGGGATTATGGAGTCTTAGGATGAATAGTACATAGTAATCACGGGATGAATAGTAATCATGGGATGAATATTTGATAGCACATAGTAATTCCGGGATGAATAGTAATCCCGAGATAAATAATAACCACGGAGAAGAACCAACCTCGTCTAAGCTAAAGGAAAAGACTATGAGTAAATAGTAGTCTCGAGATGAATAGTGTTCCAGGATGAATAGTTATTCGGGTACTCATTCGGTTCTCGGTTCGGTCTACCTAGTGGATATTACTTTTGTAAACTCGGTACCTCCGGTTTGGATTTCTGAACCGTTTTAGGTATTTAAGCTGTTGACAAAAAAAAAAAAAAAATTTGACACGTCACCATTTTTAACCGCAAACTGAACAGTTCCAGTCATATTTTTGGCGGTGCGAACAAAGTTGCCACGTTGAGGGTTTTTATGTTAAAAGATATGAGTTGAGGGTTTATAGTGTTAGCATAAAACTCTGAAGGTTTAAAGTGTTAGTAGCTGCCACTTTGAAGGTTTATTATGTGATTTTCCCTTTGTTTTTATATACCAACTTCTAAATCCATCCATTATATAATAGAAGATTTCTCTCTCTATCTAGGGTGTCCACCTCATCACTATAAAAGTTTTTAACATTAAAACATATTTAAATTATTCATTTAGTACATGTCTATTTATATTTATCTCTTTTATTTAATACAACTTACAAAAACACAAAATTTAGTGTAAATAAATAGAAATACGTGACGATTTGATATTAAGAATTAAATAAAATTGTAATACTTATTGGATAAAACAATAATGAAATATTTTATTTAAAACGATATATTGTTAGATTTTCAAACAAAATTTTGAATTGAAGATTTATCCTATTTAAAATGTTAGAATATGTTTATGAAATTAAGAATGCAAAATAGATTTTACTATATATAGTGAAAAATATAATTTATTCAATTTTGGTCAGAGAATATATAATTTTTTGTAATGAACTTTACATCATCTGAGAGTCACAAAATACTATAAATTTTTGGTAAATATAAGTTTTTAAAATTAAATTTACAAACTTGAGAATATGTAAAATAGGACAAAGATAAGACCAAATAAATAAAATTATAGATAAACGATACCAGAGAAAATAAAAATAGATTTAAAAGGGGACTAAATGATTATAAATAGTCAGAACTAAATAAAAAATGAGTGTTACGAGATTAAATTCAAAAGAAAATCAAAGATAATTAAGTTTTTCAGAAATCTCTCTACAAATTTGTTCTAAAAAATGAGAAATTAAGTCAATAATATCTTTTTTTTTTTTTGCTTACATATACCATAGATGAAAGTTGAATATTTACAAATAAATTTCATTGGAACCATATAAGAAAAGCTTGATATTTTTTACATGGCTTTAAATTTTAAAGTGTTATGATATTGTGTTTTTAACAAATATATATATATTTCAAAACTAAAATAGTAGAAAAAAATATGATGGAGAATGTTCAAACACTACCACAACAAAATTAATAGACATGTAAAAAGTAATACAAGTTATTTTGTACCATATCGCAAGTGAAAATGCGATTTTGCACCATATTTCAAGAGAAACACATGATTGAGAATTATTTATTCCTATCAAATTCTAATAGTTAAATGGATTCGAAGAAGCGAAATATTTAAAGTATGATATGTTTTGTGAAGAAAAAGTTGTGGATGAAGTCCACAATTAAATATTTTTTATATAAAACAGATTGCATGTCGTTGGTGTTCATGTATGTGCCAAATATTATGATGAACAACACTCCAACAATTTTTTCTTTTTAAAGTATCTAATCGCACAAGGACATACAATTATGCAGTTTTAAAAACAGACAATATTTAGCAAAAGAGAATCAAATCAAAACCTATATCGAGCTATTTTGGTATATCATATGTTGAGTTGGTTCCAATTTCTTACTATCTATGTACTATTAACGTGTAATCAATATAAACATAGTACAAAAAGTGAAAAACAATTGTGATACAAAAAATATCGTCAAACAATGTTGACATCACAAAGAAAGACGGTACATTTACCGTCTTAAAAATGGTATAATATATTTTTTAACCATAAATATAAAGGAAATAGTATGTAGGTTATGCCAAAAAAAAATATAAAAATCTAGAAAAATAAAAATATAGAATTTATTTAATTAAATTATTAGTGACCAACCAAAACATTAAACGAGTCTGAAAGCGTAAAAAGACAAATACTTAATATGAAATTTAAAAAATAACAAATTAGAATTTGATATAGTTTTAATTCTGCGTAACGCACGGATCACTTATCTAGTAATAATAATAGCATAGAGCTCGAATGTGTAATTGCTAGGTGGTAGATACTGATTGACGGACACGAATAAATCACGTCGTTGATTAGGTTTGGTTAACGAATCTTATTCACAAACTAATTGTCAACCAAAAAAGACGAGTAGGGATTTTGTTTCGGCACACTTAATATAGTCTAATTATCTCTTCTGATTTCAATCATGGGAGACATTAAAACATAATCACGTTTCTATGGACCCAATTATTAAATTATTTACGTCAATTATAACAACAAAAACAAGGCAAACAATTTAATGGACTTATCAATTATCATAGACTCGTAGCATTATACTTGTTTTTTGGTTCTTGTAGTTATTATGAAGACAAGTGATGTACATATTTATAAAGATTACTGTTGTTGCCTTCTTTTAAAAGTTAAAACTGTACAGATCTTTTTCGAGTCAAAATAAATGTAGATTTTTTTTACGTTTTTCGATTTTTCTTATAAGAAAAATGCATGTGTCTGTCTAGCAAAATTGGGAAATTATATAACTTTTACATACAAAAATTAAAATGTTCGATTTACATGTAAAACACAAAGACACCGGAGATGACAAATGAAAACACGTTAGCTCAAGACAACTCCATCTTCCAACCAATCTTGTCACGTCTATATATTAGTATTTTTTTAGCACATACAATTAATACACTTGTACATTATTAATTAATATTGTATACAAATATAGTGTATCCGAACATGGTCAGTTTTGTGATTAAATAGCAGAATGTTGTTTTAGTGTATGACAATTAATCAAAATCGAACATTATGAATCTTATGGTGTGCCTATAAAAATATGTTTATTTTACAGAAGTGAATTAATATACTAAATACATTCTAATTTAAATCCGGAAACTTGTACATCTCTAAAATATAAAACTTGGTATAACAAGAAAATATTGTGTGTTTGTATTGGAGATCAAACACAAATGGGTAAAACACAATTCTCTCGGAAGATTATTTGTTGTACACAACATATATATACATTTTTTTTTTTGATAAATTGTTGATCCAGATGATCAACGAACCGATTAGAGCGTTTTAATATAGCGTAACAGGGGTAAAATGTTCGTAATTAGAAAGGAGACAACTTTATGAAGAATATATCAAAATTTATAAGAGACAGGTCGTGTGTATGTGATAAACAGGTCGGGGACCGTATTCTTTGTATTGATGATTGAAACAAGACAGATTATTTAAATTTTCGAACTAGTTCCGAAGGGAATCCAGTTCGGTGTTCTAAATAATGCAGTTGCAATAGTGCAGAGAGAGAGAGAGGGAGAGAGAGTTCTAAATGATAAGAAAGAGCCCCAAAAAAATCCCCCCTTCAATAAATGCACGCCAATGGGTATTTATAGCAAGGGCTGAGCAGATAACTCTCCGCGATTTAGGAATGACGTGGCGCCTCCAACGTCCTTTGCGGATGAGGTACCTCGAGACGCACGCTCCGGCTTCCGCGGTGGGTAGATCATGATGAGTTTGACGTCGAACTCCTACGTAGGTAGGATACTGTTAGCTAACTACCCTCCACGCGTCATATTCTCCCTTGGTCCCTTTGCGCAGGATCCGTGGGGGTGTCAGCGCGAGCTTGGTGGGCCCTCTTTGACCAAATAAGCTGATTTTTGGCTGGGCTTGTATCGGATGGGCTTTATTTGCTGAGATGGGCCTAGCTAATTGGGGGTGCCAAGACCACCTCCAACAATAGGCCTCCCCAGTTCGATGTCATGAGGCGGGGTGAATACGTCGAATTTTGATTTTTCGTTAGCTCGGCGCATCTCAGGTCGGTTTCCAAGATTTTAGGGTTGACTGCTGGGACTTGCTGGGCGGGAATGATTGATTACACGTGTTAGTGTTCCCGCCAAGACCGGGGATTGTCTGCGCGTGTCGGCCACGCGTGGGAGTGTGAAAAGACGTTTCGCGTTCTCCTAAGCTATTTCCACTTTCGGCATGCGGATACCGAAGCGACGTCATCATTAGGGTTTTGGTAATCGCGCCTTTTTGCTACGTGTCGAGCCGTCGTTTCGCTTTCTCTTCCTTCTATTTTTTAAACTTCCTCCTTTCTTCCTTCTTTTACTCTTCTGCGCGTAGACTCAAGGTAACCTCTTATTCTTTCTTGCGAAATTTTTTGTTCGGGATTTCATTTCTACGGTTCTTCGCCATCTTGCTGAGTTTATCGGAGGCTTTCTCCTTTGTTTCGTGCGATGGCGTCAATGCTTCGAAGACTCATGGTTGAATCTAGTGGCGAATCGGCGTCTCTCAGCGACCGTGACGATTCGCCGACGAGAAGTTCTTCGCCGAATGACGATTCGGAGCGTACTTCCTCTCCGTGTTGGGGCGGCGAATGCGAGGCACAGTCCGATCCATCGATTTTGGGGTTCGCACCGTCGGTTTCGGGGTCCGTACCGTCAATTTTGGGGGCTCGCCAAGGTGGGTCAGTGGTTGGAGGATCCTCCTCCGGTGGTCGCGGTGCCGATCAGGGTGGACGAGGAGGTGGACGAACTAGAAGGGCTCAGAAACCTAGGGCTCCGAAGCCTCCTTAGGTTTCCTACGACATGGGTGGTTCACCGACCTGGAGCACCCCGGAGTCTCTTGCGAGTTTGGCGTCGAAGTGCGGATTTCCCAGATCCACCGAGCTCCGACTTCCCAGGTCGGTGGAACGTCAATGGAATCCTCCAGAGAGTTTCGTTTGCCTGTATGACAGCTTTTTCACGAAGTGCGGGCTGCGTCTCCCCCTTCCCAACCTTTTCATCGTGTACTGCAAGAGACGGGGGTTAGCCTTTTCCCAGATATGTCCGACCACTATTCAGGGCATGGTCGTGCTGCTAACTCTCGGGTGGGAATGCGACGTGGTAGTGACTCCCAGCATGTTCGAGGACCTCACCTATCAGAAGGGGAACTCTGCGTACCCGGGAACGTACTATGCCTCCTTTAAGCCCAAGGTGGATCTTATCGAAGATAAGCTGAGCAAGGTCGACCATTGGTCTCGCAGCTACTTCTTCGTTCGTGCTACCGAGGCGGTTGGTCTTGACCCGACGCGAAGATACACCCGGGATTAGAATTTTTCTCCGGGTCGGAGCTTGTAGATCGTGTTACATGCCTTCCTTTTATTTTAACTGACGTTGTGGTTTTGTTTTCAGGTTTGCACACTGTCGGTGTCAAGTTGTCCGATTACGCCGGTGTTCTAGCTGTGCTTAGGTCGCAGAATCTGAGAGATTGGAAATCCTTCACCCCAGAGAGAGTTACTGAGGCAATGTCTGGTAGGTCGTTGGCCATTTCTTTTTCTTTTTTTTATACCGAAATGATGGTTTGTTGTGAATAGGTTGTTCGAGATTTGCTATCCCATCCTACTCGGACTCCTTCATTGCGCATCCTTCTCCGTATTTGGAGGAGGCAGCCCGACAAGAGGTGAAACAGGCTGGTGCGTCCTTGGCCGTTCCCAGGAAGAGGGCGGGTGAGAGTAAGGGCAAGAAAATTACCAAGAAGAGAAGGACCGATGAGGTGGAGTCCTCGCGACCGGGACGGGTGGACGGTCATACTGACGTGCCTAGTGGTCAAAGGACCGCTGGGGTGGAATCTATATCGTCCTTAGGTCGGGAGGACGTGACGCAGGCTCATGGGACCGAGCTGTCCGAAGATCCTATTGGAGATGTACCTGGTGGGAATAGGCCCGACGCGGCTGGGATCCCGGAGATCGAGGTGTCTACTTGTCGGGGGGTGACGTGGTCATGGAGCGGGTGCCCATTGAGCTCGAAGTTGTCGAGGTCAGCGACGAGCCCAAGGATGAGCCCGAGGCACCTGGTGGTGATGGTGCTAGCTCTTCGGGGGGTGGCGATGAGGAGCCCGTGGATCATAGTTTTGACTTCAGCTATGAGCGCGGTGACGTGCCCTTTGCTTTGGACAAAGCGGCCTGTGCCGAGCTGGTATTCTCGGCCGCGCTCGGGAGGAGGCCCCGCTTTTGTCCTACTTCGGAGATGGCGGAGTCTGATATATATCAGAGCACATCCCGCTCTTTAGTTCGGGTGAGTTTTTTTATTTTTAAATGAAAACTTGTTCATTTTTGCAGACGATGGTCAACTTGGCCACTCTTGGTGAGCGGTATGAGAGGCAGGTGGTCGAGCAGGAGCGGGCGAATGAGCACCTAAAGTTGCGTACTGCAGCGGGCAAGGAGGCGTTGTCGACCGTTATCCGCGAGACCAGGAAGGCATTGAAGGATGAGAAGTCCCGATCTGCCACTCTGGAGTCGTCTATGGAGCAGGTACGAGCACAGGCGATGGAAGAGGATCAAGTGCTCACCGAGCTGGAGTCGGAGAAGGCGCAATCAGCTGTCCTTGAGGAGGAGCTTGCCCTCGCGAGATGGGAGGTCGCGAAGGTCTGTGGGGAGCGAAAAGCGTCCCGATCTAAGGTCGTGTGGCTGGAGGGTGCCAATGAGCGGGAAAAAGTGGCCGTTGCAAAGGAGAATGACCGGGTCAAAAGGAAATGGGCGGCTTGGAACCAGAAATGGGTTGCTAAGATGGAGAAGATCTGTGCTCATCTGGGTGGTCGGGATCGGGCCTTGCCTACGCACCTATTTCTCAGTCAGGTGATCGGCACGCTGGAGTGTTTTGAAAGAATGGAGCTTGAAGATAGCTTGGAGGTGCCATCGTGGCGGATGGCGAAGCTAAAGGAGGAATAACTGAAGTTTGAGGCCGAGAAGGAGCGGGTTGTCTACCCGGAGCTGACCCCGGAAGACTTGGAGGTTCCTTCCGATCGTACCCCTGATGTCCAGCTTCGGCAGGCTTCGTCTGGCCAAGCCCGGTCGGCCTTGTCTCCGTCCCTAGCTGCTTTGGATCCATCTGCTTCGGGTCCAGCCCCGGACGCCATTGCTCCGCTTGCTTAGGCTGAGACTACCGTGCTGCCCGTTGAGACTGAGATCCATAAAGAGACACCGGAGTCGAACCAGCCTTTCCGGGGTGAGCATGGTATGAATGTGAGGATGGTTAGCCCGGATGATATAGATAGTACTCGTGTTGGCAGGCACTACAAGAAAACACCCTTTTTGCAACGAACGATATCGTTGTAAAATCGTTGCAAAAGAGGGTTTGCATCGAATTTGCGACGAAAACGAGATCGTCGTTAACTGATCGTCGCAAACAACAAATTGTCGTAAATTCGTCGGGAAAGTACGAGGGAAAAATGTTCGTCGCTAAATCGTCGGTAAATTTTCGTCGTAAAATCGTCGTAAATATTACATTGAAATTACGACGAATATAAATACGTCGTAAAAACGATGGAAATTAGAAGGGAAATATATCATTGTTAATTCGATGGCAAAAAATTATTGTCGTTAATTCGTTGCTAATCAATCGTCATAAAATCGTTGCTAAATAAGCGTCGCAAAATCGTTGCTAATCAATCGTCGTAAAATCGTTGCTAAATAATCGTCGCAAAATCGTTGCTAATAAATCGTCGTATAATCGTTGTAAATTAGCCACGATTTTATGACGATTAACTTAGCAACGAATCAACGAGGATTATTGTTTACCATCGAATTAACGACGATTCTATATATGATTTTTATTATTAATTTTGAAATTTTATTAATTTCGAAATTATATAATGAAAGTTTTAAAAATAATATATAATAATATTTTATTAGAAAAAAAAATATTAGAATCTGTTACAAAAAAAAAAAAAAAATTTAGAATTCGAAATCCTAAATCTAAATAATTATATCGTATTCGTCGAGATTGACATCGTCTTCGGGACGTCTCGACGAACCGGATGTGCCTGCCGCTGCTTCTGCCGCTGCCGCTGCCGCTGCATCTGCCTCTGCTCGGAGTCTTCGCTTTTCCCGTAGCATGGCCTGCATTGTCGGGTTCCCTGTTGCCAAAATGTCGAAGAGTTCGTCATTCTGCGTAGCATCCAGTTCAACCCGCTGCGGAAGACTCGCAATCTTTGCCTGATATGCCGTAGACCGAGTAGCCTCGGTCTCAACCCGCTCCTGAAGACTCGTAATCGTGGCACGTAACACGACTGGATCATCTTCTGGCGATCGTCGTCGCGGAGCATATGAAGAAGCAGCCGAGACATCTCGAATAGATCCCATCCCGACAACCTTCCCCTTTCTCTTTGGGGCAACTTATATTAAAATTTACAATTAGAAATTTTAAAAAAAATAAAAAAACTAAAAATTAATAAGTACTAACTATTGTATATACATGCTCGAAGATCCGGTCAATATCGGGTGTGGTCAACCCTCCAGACATGACCGACGAACCACCTGGAGATAGCTGTTGAGAGAGCTGTGTCTCTCGTTCGGTGACCTTGGAAGTCACCTCATTGAAGATGTGCTCGGCAGTCTCGGAAACAAAGGAACCATCCTTCTTCCGGTGCGTCCGCTCAAAAACCTTGGTCATCGGAAGGAGTACACCTCCGTCTTCGGCGGCCTACAGAAAAAAACTATGCTATTGACGAAGTAAATTAAATAAATTAATTAATTTAAATTAATTTAATTACCATCTGTAGACGAACACCCGCAAAAGGTGTTTGTCCTGCTGTATGAGGCAAAGCCTTCAGTTTCCCGTCCGAACCAACGGTGTTGCGGGAAGCCGAACACTTTTCAGCAATCATGATGGACTTCGGTTCCAGCCAATACCGCACCAAGCCGTCCCAAACGGCTTTATCCATGTGCAGGGGTTTTGCTAAATCACCAGAAATCTTCCATGCTTTCTTCCACTCACTAACCACGCCTTGGATACGAAACTTCACCTTCTCGAGAAATAAAGTTTCAACCTCGCCATGAATCGAAAGATCCCAGTGATATTTTTGCTGCATGAAAAAAAAAAATAATTAAATATTTTATAAAATTAAATTAAATATATATTTAAATATAATTAAAATAATTATGGGAGAAAAAAAAAATTTCATACGTACCGCAAACATCTTGAACCATGTTTCCTTGACGTGTGTCGGGAGCTGGGTAAAATTGGTATGAGGCTCGATAAAATAGGACTTGATGATTTCAGAAACGGTCCGTCCAACTTTGGATTCAACTCCAAACCTGAAACAAAAAATTGTAAAATTTTGAATTGTTATAAATAAATATAAATATGTAATAATAAATGTTAAAAAATAAATATATATATTACCATTCCGACCCGTCAATATGATCTAGATCTAATCTCCTAAGCCTATGACGGCCCGGCTGTGCAAACAAATCAAGAACCGTCATGTGTGCATATGGAGCCGGGGCACGGCCTCCAGGTTGCGGAATCTGAGGTGGTTGTGGCGGCATAGTATTATGTGTTTCCGTCGCCGGGACGAAATACGTCTCTGTAGCCTCAGAAGAAACGGGCAACCCGGTACCCGAAGCATCACCAATCTCTCTCAAAAACTGAGCGTAATGTGAACGACGATGTGCCATCTGCATAAAAATGAAAAACATTTACTATCTATAAACATCCGAGCAGTCTGCTATTTTTCCTAATTTGATTCCATTTCTACCGACCTAAATTGTTCTATTCCTATTTAAATTAATTAAAATTTAAAACATTAAAAAAAATTTTACCTTTTTTTTGCAAGGAATTCCGGAGGAATGATCAAGAAAGAAGTTTATAGAAAATTTTGAAAGTGATTTAAAAAATTCTGAGCGTGTGATTATATAGGATTAGTTATCGCCGCTAAATCGATCCTAATTAGCATCGATTTAGCGACGAATCGTCGCTAAATCGAGGCCATAAGATCGTGGCTAATTCGTCGCTAACTTTGCGACGATTTCGCGACGAATAGTCTCACCCCCACGCGGGAGTTTAATTGACCGACACGCGGTAAATTAAATTCATAATACGTTGCTGAATCGTCGCAAATGTTGCGATGATTTAGCCACGATTTGTCTCAATTCTTTGCTAAATCGTCGCAAATGTTGCAACGATTTAGTGAGGAAATTTGTAAAATCTGTTTTAGGGTTTAGGGTATAGGTACAAAACTGTAACGTCGATTCCGACATTCCATAAACAACTTTACATGTTTACTGTAAATCCAAATTCATGAAATTATCAATACGTTCATCGAGGTTGAAAAATAAGTAAAACATATAGTTTGCGTACATGTTACATTATTAATACAATGATTCAGTTTGCGGATATTACTGTGATTGACCGAGTTTTCATTTTCGGACAATTCTCTAAAGTCACGATCAATTTCATTGAAATATGCATAATACAATGAAATGGTAACATGCTAGGGTTTAGGGTTTAGGGCAAAGGGTTTAGGGTTTATGACAAATCGTTGCTAAATCGTCGTAAATTTGCATCGATTTTGTGACATTCAAAGTTGGCGACGATTTAGCCACTGTTAGTTCAATTCGTTGCCAAATCGTCGCTAATTTGCATCGATTTTGTGACTATCACAATTAGCGACGATTTAGCGACGATTTCTTTGAAATCCCTTAAACCCCAAACTAAATCTCATTTCCGATCACCACTCATTTCCCACCGTTGTTGGGGCAATTAATATATTACATGACACATAGACACATATGTCTCGTAATTTATTAATCACCGCACCTACGGCGGAAAATGAGTGGAGATCGGAGATGGAATTTAGTTTGGGGTTTAAGGGATTTCATAGAAATCATATCACTTAAATTTCACAATAATTACTCGATCACAATATTATATTAATACATTAAATTCACAATAATTACTAGCTAGCGCGGTCACTCTGATTCATTTTCGGACGAAGAGTAGTACACATCCGTTTCTTGATCATCTGGTTCATCACTTTCTTCGAACTCATGATCTTCCTCATCTTCTTCCTCTATATCGTCTGGGAGATATTCAACTTGCCTGTTTTGAGGATCTATCAAAAGGATGTCTTCATTGCTCTCATTTAGTTCTGGCATATCAGAGCAATGATCTTGCTGCAATGGTAGTTCCTCATCAACCCCCACAATTCGACCCCTCGGAGAAACTTTTATAACTGATAACCATGAGATACGGGTGGTGCGAACTCGCGGATATGGAACAAAGCTGACTTGTTCTGCTTGTGATGCTAGGATAAATGGCTCATACTTATTGTAACGTCGTGATTGGTTGACATCTACTGCCCCAAATTTGTTTTTACGGACGTCTCCATCAACTGTTGGATCGAACCATTCGCATTTGAACAAAACGCATTTCAAACCTAAGCAACCAGGGTACTCAACTTCAATTATGTCTTGCAACACTCCATAAAAATCTATTTCGCCCCGCACACATACCCCGTAGTTGGCAGTAGCTCTTTGATTTCCGTATTTGAATGTATGAAATATATATCCGCGTGTGCAATACATGGGTGCACTCGTTATCTTCGATATGGGGCCTTTTATTAACTCATGGAACCATAGTGGATATGCGGTATCCCCATACTCGACCTATATCATTAATTAATTTAATTAAAAAGTAATCAAAATATGTATTATAGGTTAATTGTCCAAGTTAGTAATTAATCAGATCACTTAAAATTTTACGTACTTGCGTCTTCAACCACGGGGCAAAATGTTGATCTTTACGCTTGTTGATTTCATCGTCTGAGATTCCTTCAATGGCTTCTCGGACTTGTCTAACAAATTCACTGCATACAAAAGTATTTGTAATTGGTATAAAGCTAGCATATATATAATTTAGCCATATATATAAGACGTATGTTTACACACTTACGTCTCAAATTGACTAACTTCTTCGCAATTTAAGAGGATATACGTTTGTGCACTATGATGGTCTTTTTCATTGGCAAACCAAACTGACTTCACTCTTTCACATAATCGACCGATTGAAGAAAAGATATATGGGACACCTTCATTAGCATATGTTCGGCCTACACCTCCATCATCATATCGCCGTGCTGCCCTTTTCCGTGTGCGAACCTTCGAGCCAAAATAGTACCCCGTGAAGTGAGAAGTTTCTTCTGTTAAACTTCCTGCTACTATTGAGCCTTCAACTTTGGCTAGATTTTTAGCCTTCCGCTTCAAATATCCCATGAATCGCTCGAATGGGTACATCCATCGATACTGCACAGGTCCCCCAAGTTCTGCTTCGTGAGGTAGATGAATAGGTAGATGTTCCATAACATCAAAAAAGGCTGGGGGAAATATTTTCTCCATGTTGCACAACAAAATAGGAATACTAGCATCAAGTTGTGCAATAACATCTTCTGACAAAGTACGGGTACAAAGATCCCGAAAAAACCCTCCAATGCCTGCAATTTCTTCGTGTACATTTCCTGGTAGAAGTTCAGCAAATGCAAAAGGAAGTAGTCGTTGCATAAAGACGTGACAGTCATGACTCTTCATCCCGGAAAACTTTTGGCCATTCTCAACACATTTAGCTAAATTAGATACGTACCCGTCCGGGAACTTCACATCAGATGTCGCCCATTTGAACAAAGCTGACTTTTCTTCCGCACCCACTCGAAATATGGGGACAGGTGCTTTCCCATTGCTTGTAATATGTAACTCATTCCGACAACAAAGATCAGGCAAGTCTAACCTTGACTTACCGCTGTCTTTAGTCCTTCCACGCACGTTTAACAATGTATGCATGATGTTATCAAAAAGTTTTTTTCAATGTGCATGACATCTAAATTGTGTCTAAGCAAATGATCCTTCCAATACGGAAGCTTCCAGATTATGCTTTTCTTATGCCAATTGTGATGCTCTCCATATCCATCCGGCATATTAGCTGGAGTGTGCCAATTTCCACCACGATTGACTGTTTCCAATGCACTATAATGATCAATTTATGCTTCTAGATCTTCCCCGGAAATATAAACAAGAGGAGGAACACGAACAGTTTTGTTCTTTCTAAACAACCGCTTATTTCTTCGATATGCATGATGAATCGGTAGAAATCGGCGGTGACAATCAAACCAACTTGTTTTCCGACCATGTTTCAATTGAAACGCATCTGTCCGATTGAGACAATATGGACAAGACAATCGCCCATGCGTAGTCCAACCTGATAACATCCCGTAAGCAGGGAAGTCGCTTATTGTCCACATAAGCACCGTACGCATTGTAAAAAAAATTTTCCTTGCAAAATCATATGTACGAACCCCGGTATACCACAACTGCTCCAATTCCTGTATCAGAGGCTGCAAAAACACATCAAGGGAATGCTTCAGATGCTTCGGACCTGGTATTAAAATACTCATGAATAAAAATTCCCTTTGCATTCACATATCTGGGGGTAGGTTGTAAGGCGTTAGGATTATTGGCCATAAAGAATATTGCCTACCAGACATACCAAATGGACTAAATCCATCTGTGCAAAGACCAAGATACACATTACGTTTCTCTCTAGCAAAGTCTGGATGTACCGTCTTAAAGTGTTTCCACGCTTTTGCATCTGAAGGATGAGTAACCTCCTCATCTGTTTGCAAATGATCTGCATGCCATCTCATCGATGCAGCTGTCCTCTCAGACTGATACATTCTTTTTAATCTATCAGTTATAGGAAGGTACCACATCCGCTGGAACGGTACCTTACTCCGACCAGTACCTTGCGGCTTATATCTTGGCTTATGGCAAAATCGACATTCCAGCAACTTATCATCATCTTTCCAAAAAAGCATGCAATTGTCAACACAGACATCTATCATCTCAGAAGGCAACCCAAGACTATAAACCAGTTTATGTATCTCATAGTAAGTTTCAGCAGCTAAATTGTCCTCTGGCAAATACTCTTTAATCAAATCAGCCCAATCATCCATGCAAACCTCAGCTAAGTTATGATCAGTTTTAATAGTCATCATCCTAGCCGCCAACGACAATTTAGAATGTCCTTCTCTACATCCATCGTAGAGTGGCTGATTTGCAGCATCTAGCATATCATAAAATTTTTTTGCATCTAGATTGGGTTCCTCATCATGATGATCATGTGCAAATGTACTTACGGTTTCATGAAATGCATCCGTAACCATGTCATGAATCCTATCATTATCTTCACCATGCTGCTCCGCATGATCATCAAATTGATTAAAATTATTTGACTCATCAAAATTCGATGCTTGATAATTGCTACTACTACTAGCTGCATTTCCCCCATGACCCTCTCCATGATAATACCATATATAGTAATGCGGCATAAACCCTCTATTTAATATATGCGACCACACCTTCGAGATAATGATAAATTTCCTATTCAAGCATCTGGCACAAGGACAATACATCTTACCACTGATAATCGTATTACGTATACTTCCTGCCTGATGCATGAATCACTCCACCCCATCACTGAACTCCTTTGTTAGCGAACCCTCTGAATCAAGACGATTATACATCCATCTTCTAATTTCGTATATTGACATTTTTTGTTGGTCAGAAAGAAGTAAATGTTTTTGAATATGAAATTTTTATTATGAAGTTGGCCACTATATATAGATTTTTATTTTCATTACCATCGAATTACCTACGATTTTACATCGATTTCACATCGATTTTACAACGAATCTAAAAATGTTTACATCGACTTTACAACGACATTAAACATGTTTACCTAACCGAACACCGTGAATTTAAAACGTGCTCACCTAACTGATTAATCGTTGGGAAATCGATGTAAAGTTCAAATTATAATAATCATTGCTAATTCGTGGGTAATTTTACGACGATATTACAACGTTTTATATAAACCTCGGTAAATCATCGCTAAGTTACAACGATTTTACGACGATTTTGATAATCGTCGTAATGTCGTCGGTAATCTTTGTATAATCGTCGCTAATTCGCGACGATTTTACAACGAAAATTTTCGTCCCAATTTTGCGACGATTTTACGACGTCTTTAAGAATCGTCGTAAAGTCATCGCAAAAACGATGGCAATTTGCGACGAATTAAAATCGTCGCAAAAAGTCGTTGCAAAATGCCTGTTTTCTTGTAGTGAGGGTTTAGGAATTTATGATCTAGGTCGAAGTGCCTTTGTAAATCTTTCTTCTTCCCTTATTTTTTTTTTCTTTCTTTTTTTGTGTTTTTTTTTAGGCCGTAGTGCCATGATGTACTTGTGTTCCCCTTCTTTTTATAAATAAAGTTGGGTTTAAAACATTTAAAGCCTGTGTGTCTTGACTTATCCGTAAGGGTTTGGTACGAGGTGAAGCTCGGTTTAAAACACTTAAAGCTTGTGTGTCTTTTCTTTTGGTGCGAGTAGCGAGCTCGGCTTTGGCACTTAATAGTTTGTGTGCCGTAGGAGTGCGAGCTTTGAGTTCGGCTTTAGCACTTAATAGCTTGTGTGCTATAGAAGTGCGGGCTTTGAGCTCGGCTTTAGCACTTAATAACTCGTGTGCTGTAGGAGTGCGAGCTTTGAGCTCGGCTTTAGCACTTAACAACTTGTGTGCTGTAGAAGTGCGAGCTTTGAGCTCGGCTTTAGCACTTAATAACTTGTGTGTTTTTAGAAGTGCGAGTGCGAGCTCTTTCTTTTTTTTTTTTTTTTTTTTTGTAAGATAAGATTTTATTAGATTTATAGCTGCACCCTGGTTGGGGGTTGCCTACATATCCTTTAGTAGAAGGGATCAAGCCATTCGTAGTTCGGCAGATTACAATGATAATGAAGGGAGTGGAGCCCAGAGGGCCGTTGAGTTCCACGAGGCGGGATTGCGTCTTCGTTCATTATGGTTAGTTCGTAGACCCCGGGCTTGATGACCTTGGATACGAGGTAGGGACCTTTCCAATTAGCGCCGAGCTTGCCTACGTTTAGTTCGGCCGTATTTTCAAAGATCTTGCGTAGAACCAGGTCGCCTTCAGTGAAGAACCGGCCCCTGGTATTTTTGTTGTAGTATTTAGAGGCTAGTTGCTGGTAGTAAGGACTGGTCGCATTGCTCCTCGAGGAAGTCGAGCTCTCCTTAGAGCACGGCGTTGTTTAGGTTGGCGTGATGCGTGAGCATAGTGCGGCGGAAAGTGGGAATTCTTACCATGTATGGAGCCATTGCCTGCATGCCGTGGGATAGGCTGAAAGGCGTGTGATTCGTCGCTGTCCTGGGTGTCGTGCGGTGAGACCAGAGGACTCCGTCTAACTCGTCGTTACAAAAGCCTTTTTTATTATCTGGCAATTCTTTGAGGCCTTCGTGAATGGTTTTGTTTGTTGCCTCTGCTTGCCCATTACCTTGTGGGTACCTCGAAGTGGACTTACTTAACCTGATCTTCCATTTCGCGCAGAAGTCTTCGAATAGGACCGAAGTGAATTGGGCGCCATTATCCGTTACGATCTCGTATGGCAGGCCGTGGCGACAGATAATGAACTTCCATACTAATTTGCGGACGTCCTCCGCCGTGATCTTTGCGTAGGCCTCGGCCTCGACCCACTTGGTGAAGTATTCAGTCATTACCAGGAGGAAGCGCTTTTGACGACATCGAGGTAAGGGTCCTACTATGTCCATGGCCCATCGCATGAATGGGTAAGGTGCCGACGCTGTGGTCAGAAGTGTTGGAAGTGATCAAGTCTTCATGTTTTTATTATCTTACTAGAATCATATATTATATAGTTAAGTATTAATATGTAAATTATTCGTATAACTTAAACAAAAGATGCGAATAATGAAGTAATCGTAAAACAGTTACTTATGTGAACGTGTGTGTTGTTTCACATTGGGTTATCTTCTAGAGATGCATCCCTTAGTCAAAATGTGTCATGTAAACCTATAAATACAGTTTGTATATCTAATAAAGAAGTGTGGTTTTCCGTTAACAAAATTCGAGTGATATACAAAGTAATATTATCATTGAGTGTCGATCAAGAAACATAGAGAGGGAGACAAAACAGAGTAAAATCTGTGTTGTCCGATCCTTAACAACTTTGAGATTTCAAAGTTCTACATGGTATCAGAGCTATGGAGACAACAATGCAACAAGTTATTCCGATCTTCAATGGTGAATCATATGGTTTCTGGAAAATCAAAATGATAACCATCTTGAAGACACGCAAGTTATGGGAAGTCATCGAAAATGGAATTACGGTGAGTTCGTATTCTGAAAAATCACCGGCGTTAATCAGAGAGAGAGATGATCAAGTCATGAAGGATATGATGGCGCTTCAAATCCTTCAAAGTGCAGTTTCATATACAATATTTCCGAGAATCGCTCCCGTATCAAACGCAAGAGAAGCATGGAACGCCTTGGAAATAGAGTTTCAAGGAAGTCAACAAGTTAAGATGATCAATCTTCAGACATTAAGAAGAGAATACGAGAACCTGAAGATGGAGGAAGGTGAAACCATAAATGATTTCACAACCAAATTGATTAATATGAGTAATCAACTAAGAGTTCATGGAGAAGATAAAACCGATTACCAAATGGTTCAAAAGGTTCTTATCTCCCTACCGCAAAAGTTCGATAGCATCGTTGCGGTTCTTGAACAAACAAAGGATCTATATATTCTCTCCGTAACAGAGATGATAGGTACCTTGAAAGCGCATGAGAGGCGCTTAAGTCTCCGAGAAGAATGTATCAATGAGGGTGCGTTTTATGGAGAAAAGCTTTGTTCAAAAAGAGGAAACAAGGAAGAGAAACGTCATGAGAAGACCAATAAGTGGTGTGGCGTGTGCGAAAGAGACAATCACAATGAAGTAGATTGTTGGAGAAAGAAGAACGAAGTTGTTTCGCAACAGAGTGCGAACAATGAAAGAAAATGCTATGTGTGTGATAAAGTAGGACACATATCCAGAGATTGTAGACTTAGAAAAGGTGAAAGAGCACATCTAAGTCTAGAAGAATCGAAAAATGACTATGAAGATGAGTGTCATATGCTTTTTAGTGCCGTTGAAGAAGGAGAAGCTGAACAAGATGGGAAGATTAAACTTGAACACTGTACAGGAGAGTCTCAAGTTGCAGACATATTGACCAAGCCCTTAAACTCATCAAGGTTCGAATCTTTACGAGAAGAGTTAGGCGTGACCATGAAGCCATGATTAAGGAGGAGTGTTGGAAGTGATCAAGTCTTCATGTTTTTATTATCTTACTAGAATCATATATTATATAGTTAAGTATTAATATGTAAATTATTCGTATAACTTAAACAAAAGATGCGAATAATGAAGTAACCGTAAAACAATTACTTATGTGAACGTGTGTGTTGTTTCACATTGGGTTGTCTTCTAGAGATGCATCCCTTAGTCAAAATGTGTCATGTAAACCTATAAATACAGTTTGTATATCTAATAAAAAAGTGTGATTTTCCGTTAACAAAATTCGAGTGATATACAAAGCAATATTATCATTGAGTGTCGATCAAGAAACATAGAGAGAGAGAGACAAAATAGAGTAAAATCTGTGTTGTCTGATCCTTAACAACTTTGAGATTTTAAAGTTCTACAAGAAGCTCGGTGGGAGAGTGGATAATCGAGCCGTGATGCTGACACTTCTCACACCGGGTTGCGAACTTATCGTAGTCTTGGAGCATTGTTGGCCAGTAGTGGCCCTAGTTCCGGATTCGCAGAGTGAGAGAACGACCGCTAGAATGGTTTCCGCCCGCTCCTTTGTGCATTTCCTTCATTACGTCGATGGTCTCCTGTCCGTGGAGGCAAGTTAGCAGGGTTCCTGTAGTGCTCCAACGGAACAGTTTGCCGTCGGTGATGAGGTATTTTGCGCATCTCTTCTTTAGTCGGCGGGCTGCCTATCGGTCTGTAGGGACGGTGCCATCCGCAATGTAGAGCAGGATCTCGTTACGCCAGTCCGGTAGTTCGGGCTCGTGGGGAGGAGGTGGTAGGTCGTTTGGGCTCGCAGCGTTGTCAGGGTCTTCGCCGAGGTCCTCGTTGGTGACGTCTATCAGGCAGACTCCTTTAGGTAGCTCGATGCTGGGGAAGTCGATGCTTTCGACGGGGATCGGACGTGGAAGCTAACGCGGCGAGGGCGTCCGCCGAAGTGTTGTCACCTCGGGGAATTTTGGTGAGGGTGAACTCGGAGAGTTCGGTTGCTAGACCTGGGACTACCTTAAGGTATGCGTCCATGCGGTCGTTCTTGGCTTCGTACTCTCCGCTGAATTGATTGGCGACGAGCTGGAAGTCGTAATAAGCCTGGATCATTTTCACCCCGATTGCTTTTGCTAGGCGTAGCCTGGCGATCAAGGCTTCATATTCTACTTCGTTGTTTGACGTTGGAAAGTTCAGGCGGAAGGATTGCTCTAAGACTTCGTTTGTTGGGGATTCCAGGCGTATGCCAATGCCGGAGCTGTATTTTGAAGCTGAGCCGTCGATGTGAAAACTTCATTTTTCGGGGAGCTCGTTGCCAGCTAGCTCAGGCGCTAGTTCGACCAAACAGTCGGCCATAACTTGAGATTTCGCCGTGGTCCCCCTGGTATTCGATTTCGTACTCGCTGAGCTCGACCGCCCATTTCATCATTCTCCCGGACCGGCTCTGGCTGTGGAGGATGTTTCGGAGGGGGTAAGTGGTTAGCACGACAATCGTATGAGATTGAAAGTACGGGCGGAGTTTCCGGGCTGCGACGACTACCGCGAGGGCAAGGTTCTCTAGCAAGGGACTTGCTGACATAAAAGACGGGCTTTTGATCTCCCCGATCTTTTCGTACTAGGACTCCGCTGACAGCCGATGTGGATACGGCGATGTAGAGGTGAGGGTTTCTCCCTCTTCGGGTTTAGCCATGACGGGGGGGGGGGGGGTAGATATATAGGTCTTTAGCTTCTGAAGGGCCTCCTCGCACTTGATGTCCCACTCGAACCGTTTGTTAGCGCGGAGCAATTGGTAGAACGATAGATATTTATCGGTTGAGCGGGAGATGAACCGGTTGAGTGCGGCAATCCTTCCGGTGAGCTGCTGGACCTGACGCATGTTCTCTAGGGATTTGGGGTCGATGATGGCTTGGATCTGCTTGGGGTTAGCTTCGATCTCGCGCTGTGTGACGATATACCCGAGAAACTCGCCCGACGTGACACCGAAAGAGCATTTGGAGGGATTTAGCTTCATGCCGTACTCGTTCAGGGTCTGGAAGCAGGACTTGAAGTGACCGACGTGGTCGCTTGCCATCAAGGATTTCACAAACATGTCGTCAATGTAGACCTCCATGGTGCGGCCGATCTGGTCGGCGAACATTTTGTTTACGAGCAGCTCGTAGGTTGCTCCAGCCTTCTTCAGTCCGAATGGCATGATTTTATAGCATTAGGTACCGCGGTCTGTGATGAATGCCATCTTCTCCTGGTCGTTTGGGTTCATGGAGATCTGATTGTACCCTGAGCATCCATGAAGGAGAGCAGCTCGTTTCCCGTTGTGGCCTCCACGACCTGATCGATTCTGGGGAGTGGGAATCTATCCTTGGGGCAGGCCTTGTTAAGGTCGGTGAAGTCTACGCAGACCTTCCACTTCCCGTTTTTCTTTTTGACGACTACCGAATTGGCTAGCTAGACAAGATATCTGACCTCGGTGATCGAACCGGCAGCGGTCAGTTTTTTAATTTCGTCGTTGACGGCCTGGCGCGCTCGGGTCCGAACTTTTTTCGTTTCTGCTTTATTGGTCTGAAGGTTGGGTCGACGTTGAGCTCATGGCTTCATATTGCCAGGTCGATGCCGGGCTTGTCGCTTGTCGACCAGGCGAAGGTGGAGACGTTTTGTTTTAAAAATTCGACCAGCTCCTCCTTGATGCTTCTTTTGAGGTCCGCACCGATTCCGATGCAGAGAGTATGGTCGCGCGGGTCAATGTTGACTTGTGTGACCATGTTCCGATTTGGGAGGTCTTGGTGACTCTGTTCGCCCGGCAGATGTGCTTCGACGACGAGGCAGGTTGGCGCAGCATTGCGCAGCTTGTGCTCGATGGTGAAACAAGCGCGGGAAACCTTCTGGTTACTCCGGAGAGTGTATATCCCAGCCTGGTTGGGGAATTTGAGACATTGATGGTACGTTGAAGTGACTGCTTTCATTGAATGCAGCCAGGGGGTCCTGAGAATAATGTTGTAGATCGGGACGGTGTCGATTACCACAAACTTGACAATTATGGTGACCCGACCTACGTAGACCGGTAGGTCGATGGTGCCGATTCCCATGGTGGTGTCTCCGGCGAAACCGGTCAGCGGGGTGGTGGCTGGTTTGATTTTGGCCCCTTGCAGGTTCATTCTGGTCAGGGTCTCCTTGAAGATGAGGTCGACCGAGCTGCATGTGTCGACTAGGACCCGGTTGACGTCGCAGTCGACTACGCTGATTTGTACGACGAGGGGGTCGTTGTGAGGTTGATTGACCCCGACAACATCGGCTTCGGTGAAGGTGATCCCCTTTCCGCTAGTGTCTTGTGCGCTGTTGTCCGGGCCGGAATTCCACTTCAGGGAGGCGTCGGTCTTTCTCTCGTGTAGTTTGATAGACCGTGCTGAGTCGTTGAATGACAAAAGTCCTCCCGTGATCATTCCGATCATCGTTCGTGCTGGGGTAGGGGACCTCGCCTCTTTCCGAGTTCGAGAGGGAGACCGTTGACGACGGTCATTGTTTTGACCGCGGTTGTCGGACTGAGCTTGGTTGACCTCACGACCTTGCCTATCCGGTTGCTGATGTCGATTGCCATCCCGGGCTCGCGGAAGCAACTGCTCGAGAATACGGATCTTTCCTTTCTGATATTGGTCTAGGAGTGCTTCTTGGAGTTTGCGGCAGTGCGAGGTGGGGTGCCCTTTTCTTTGGTGGAATTCGCAGAAAGCTGTCTTATCTTGTTGATCTTCTACTCGTAGCTCTTTGGACTTTGGTTCGTCGGATTGACAGTCTTTTCGATGGAGCTCGCGAATCCATTTGTTCCACGGCATTTCTGGCCCGGGATCGGGGAATCAGGCGGGGTCATCGATGTGGAATACGGCCGGTGATTCGTCGACGAGGAACACGGCGGCTCGCTTGCCTTTACTACCGGGGTACTCATGTCGTAATGCTGGCGAGGTTCCTGATACTAGTCCTAGGACTTATCCTTCTGGGATGGGGCCTTGTGCACGGTGTGTCTTTTCGAGAGGGCTGTTTTTTCCTCTTCGAGTTCGATATAGAGCCCGGCGCGGTGCAGGGCGTCCTCTAGTGAGCGCGGCTTATTGAGTGTTATTTCGTCCTTAAAGGCCGATTCGAACTAGAGGCCGTTTCTCAGGGCGGGGAGCGCGGATTCGTCCGTCACATTGCTTTGAGAGGTCGTCGCTTTGAAGCGCTCGATGAAAGATTTGAGCGACTCCTTCGCCCCTTTGTGGAGGGCCCAGAGGTCGGCACTGGACGCGGACTGCTTGATGTACATGGATTAATGTTTGAGGAAGGTGGTAGAGAGATCCCTGAAGTTATCGATGGAATGCGTCTCCAGCCTGGAGAACCACGTCAGGGAGGGCCGGTAAGATTCTCCACGAAACGTTGGTAGTAACCGGCTTCACGCTCTTCTTGGGTGAAATGGGCGCGCCCCATGGCAATGGTGAAAGCCGTTAGATACTGGGTTGGATCCGTGCTGTCCGCGTATGGTGGGAACTTGAGTTTGCCAAAATGTCTGAACGGGATGGATGCGATTCGACGAGTGAACGGCGTATTCTGCGTTTCTCTTAAGACGCTTCTATTTATGGGGCCGAACTGGTGGCCTGGTGGACTTTTGAGGTCATCGCGCGAATTGTTTCTTTCATAGCTTCGAGTTCGGCGTCTTTGGCGCGCTCCGAGCTGATACGTTGGGGGCGTGTTTCGTTGCCCGGGGAGCCATCTACCGTGGGGCGAATTGTCTGGTTACTCCTTCGAACTCTGACGGCGATTCCCCGAATAGATTTCTTTGGAGGTGCAGCATTTCCGTCCGAGAAGTCGGTTCTCGGGTTTGAGCAGCGGGAGATCCGAGGTTATCTGCTCGGTCGCGAAGGGCTGCGATCTCGGCAAATCGATGGTTGGTAGCGCGTGTTAACTCGTCTATCCAGGTGAGCAAGGTGTGCATTGCGGAGGCCAGAGCGAGCTGGTCTTCTGGTGTCCGGGACGCGTTTTGGGTGACGAAGCTGTTGAGCGGAGTGGATTATGGTGTCGTGGGCGGAGCTGGCTACCGGTGGGGAGCTACGAAGGGTTGAATTTGAGAAGCTCTTTCGTGAATCACGGCTTGGGCTGCCGGTGGAACTGTCGCTTGAGCCGGGTTAGTTTTTCCCGGTGGCGATTGATTGACCATCGGAGGTGGCGGTACCACTTTCGAGGTTGGTGGGCCTGTCATCGTTGCTGCTATTGAGTCCGTTCTTTGCGTATAGAAAATCTCTAAACCCCCTTCTAGCGCCAATTGTTGTTTCACCGAACCGATTTGAGCGTTTTAATATAGTGTAATGGGAGTGAGATGTTCGTAATTAGAAAGGAGACAACTTTGTAAAGAATAGATCAAGATTTATAAGAGACAGGTCGGGTGTATGTGATGAACAGGCCGGAGACCGTATTCTTTGTATTGATGATTGAAACAAGACAGCTTATTTAGATTTTCGAACTAGTTCCGAAGGGAATCCAGTTCGGTGTTCTAAATAATGCAGTTGCAATAGTGCAGAGAGAGAGAGAGTTCTAAATGATAAGAAAGAGCCCAAAAAAAATCCCCCCTTCAATGAATGCACGCCAATGGGTATTTAAAGCAAGGGCTGAGCAGATAGCTCTCCGCGATTTCGGGATGACGTGGCGCCTCCAGCGTCCTTCGCGGATGAGGTACCTCGAGACGCACGCTCCGGCTTCCGCGGTGGGTAGATCATGATGAGTTCGACGCCGAACTCCTACGTAGGTAGGGTACTGTTAGCGAACTACCCTCCACGCGTCACCTTCTCCCTTGGTCCCTTTGCGCAGGATCCTTGGGGTGTCAGCGCGAGCTCGGTGTTCCCTCTTTGACCAAATAAGCTGACTTTTGGCTAACTTGTATCGGATGGGCTTTATTTGCTGAGATGGGCCTAGCTAATTGGGGGTGCCAAGCCTACCTCTAACATAACTCAGGTGATCCGACTGAACTAGGGGACCATCGATTCCGACCGATGCAGGATTGGCAAGTCCTATTGCACCGAAGGTCCGCGTATCATCCCCAAAACCAACTAATCATGGGGTTCGGAAAAACCATGTGAAAACCCCGGTGATCAAATGGATTAAATGTTACAATTCCGCTTCCGTGTGTAGTCGATCCCTGGTCTAAACCAACATAACCACTCTCACCATAGAAGAGAACCACCTCACTACTACCACTTGGTTAATATATATACATAATTTGTTGAAAAATAACTGTAATTTGCTACTCGCAATTAACCACTACAATATTGATATAGCGTAACATTTGCCTATTCAAGAACAATTAGAAGTTTCTTATTAGTTATATTTTGAAAGTTTCAGTTTGAGTATATATACACATGATCATTTATAAATATGTATAAGTGTATGTATATGTGAACGTGATGGATAAATGGTGAGGACTAATCAGGACAAAGAAAGAGGAGAAGCAATAAGACAGAAGACGCATGCAACGGAGATTTCGGATTCGGTCGTATCCTTTTCATTTGTCTCAGCCATTAATTCCCAAAACCCTATCTTCTCTTCCTCATCCATCCTTTTTGTTTTCTATAATAAATTCATATAATTGCAAGAAAAAAATTAATGGTTATTATGAATACATATTGTCACGCGCATTGGCATTCTTGATAAACAAAATCTTTGAAGATTGAAATCCACTTTTTGTTTTTTTTGTTGTAAACGTAGATTTTGAGCATTAGATTTAATTAGGTGTCCCCACTATAAATTTCGTTTTGTGTAGGTTCTTTTGGTTTAGATGTTTATGAATTGGATTATATATCTCTAAACATTGACAAAATATCAAGTTAAGTTAATGAATGAATGTAGATTCTCCGTGGAAGTTTGGACGCAGCTAACAAAATAACTGTTCAGAGCTAGATTTACTACGATTTGGGCCAATCTCTGTAAATTATCTCTGATTTCTCTCAAGGCTGTATATCTCTCTTCCTTATTCGTTATGTCTTTCAAATGACAATACACAATATATGGAGAGAACGAAATGCTAGGAGGCACGAAGACGCATCTTCAACCTCAAACCGAATTGCTCGATTCATAAATAAGCAAATTCGCAACCAGTTACTCTCAATAAAAAACCATTGGGGATCCAAAGTATGAAGAAGGTCTCCAACAATGGTTTACCTCAACCATTTAGTAAAGATATTTTCTCACAAGTTTTGGTTTCTTTTCAAAATTTCAAAAATATGTACCGTTTGATGTTAAAACAGTTTTTTTGGTTGAATAAATTTTACATTCATTCAAAAAAAAAAGTTAATGAATGAATAAAGTTTAGCTATTAGAAACAAAAAATATTTGAATCGGATTGAAAATATTGTATAAGAAAATAGATTCTGGCATGTGATATATTCTAGTCATCTAGTCATATTTTACAATGTTATGGTGTTAATCATCTATCCGTTTACACAGCTAAACTTCAGTTAAAAATTATTTATACCATATTTTTACTGATCCAACCGCGATTTTACCGCTTCAAATACACAGGTTTCATCATTTCTGCCATTTGTACACATGGTTGATAATAATAAAGAAACAAAAAAATTGCACACAAAAATTAATACAGATTAATTAAATTGTGATCCATTTTCTTTTCATTTGTGGCCCATTTATATACAAACAAGCGTGTATTACTATTAAAAAATTTATAATATATATATATATATATATATATATATATATATATATGTGTGTATGTGTGTGAAGAATCTCAATTGTGACAATCAAGTTGAGACATTTTTCATGTCTCTTTTCTTCCTGTTAATATTTGCTCTCTCCTCCGAAAAAACCCAAATCTTGAAAAATAAACTTCAAAAGGAGAAATTTCTCTTCTCATTCTCTTCTTCAATGATCGATTTCAGTTTACAGGGTTGATGTAAGATTTGCTTATCTACATGACTACATGCATGGATCTATATCTATGTTGGTTTTGAGAGGCTGAAGCTGCCAGCATGATCTGGTAATCGCTACATATGGCATATACGTATATTATATAATTATGCAAACACATACACATGCTAATTTCCACACATCAAAGTTATATTTAGTTCCCACAAGGATAAAGAGTTTATTCTCCTCCATTTTGTAGGATAAATTGTTCTCATCCTTTCCATAATTAGTGATATATATGTTTTTCTTTGAATACTTCGGGTGTAACTGGTTATAATCTACAAGAAGATGATGAATAAATGGAATAATAAAAATTGGGATAGAAACAAATGGGATAATGAATAAGTGAGATAAAATGTTTTGTAATTAGTGGAATAATGAATCCCATCCATTCCTTAATGTTTTGACGTGGAATAATTTTTCAAAAGGATTTGTTTTTTTTTTCTCTATCAAACCAACAGAATAAAATGGAATTGGTTGTTTATTTTTTGTTTCTCTGTAACTGGTAATAATTTTGTGGAATTTCGTGGAATCATCTATCCCACTTAATTTTATTCATAAAAAGAAGAATTCAGTTACAGCCCTCGAATATATATACACATAGATTCATGCGTGTGCGTGCATTTGTGTATGGTATAATCTACGTATATACCAATTTGAAACCTGTTAATATATATAGCTATAATACTATAGATCAATAGTTCCACTAGAAAGATACCATAAGAATCCAAAATGTCACATGATCGAAAGATAGTTGGGATGGATAAAAATATTAAAAGTTAATCCGGGCTTAGGAGATTTACGAGTTTCGCTCTAAAATCTTCTGGTTATCCAAAATATATATATAACTAATAAAAATTAATAGAGTAAATGGATTTTTTTGTTAAAATATAGACGAATTAAGTTGTTCGTGTGATTACGAATTAAGTTGTAAATACCACCAGATCATCCTGCAGCTTCATTCACTCAAACACCAACAATGGCAAAACGATAAAACGTAATTTTCATGAGAAAAGCGACTCCGTGTTGACTTTGACTTTTACGACTCCCACTATCATCATCAATCGAGGTAACAATTACATTTACTTATCTTTTTTTCTTTTCTTTTACTTCCTCGTAAATCCATTTGTTTATTTTTAGAGTATCACATCTTCAATATTCTTTGAAATTTATGCATATATGTGTCTTTTTTTTTGTTTTTAACAGCATGCATATATGTGTATAGGTAGATATATTTTCATATATACAATACAATGGCGCAAACAAAAGCATATACGTTTTAGGTACTGTGCAAATGAACTTGTGGATTGTTTGTTTACTGTGTAAATGAACATGTCCACAAGGTCGTGTTTGTTGGTAGGAACGCGTTTACACGTGCCTGTGTGACCTATATGCTAAGATTTATAAATAAATAAATAATTAGATACTGTATACTATATCTAGCTAGTGACGAAAATAAAATGAGTATTAGTTTAGAATAATTATATTTGTTACTGATTGCACCATATCAGTAACAATTTATCTGATTCTAGACTTATAAAAGCTTATGTATAACAAATATAATTAACTAATTAAAAAGCATCATATTTGTGTGTGTAGATTTTAACATGCAATCTTATGATTGATCCATTTTGCTTGCTATGCAATGAGAGCTAAAAACTTGTTTGAATGCAGATAATTTGGAAATTTTTGTTGGGATAGGGGTAGGTTTTATAATATTCTTCATCCAGTGAGTTAGAGAAAAGCATTATCCTTGGTTCTAGATACTCCTAAGAACAATCTTGCATGCTAGTACTATATATATATATATATATATATATATATATATTGGCAGGTCGTTATTATAATGTTGGACCAGAAGAAAATCAACGTCTACACTATCATGTACAATTGACTCTGCTCATGCCTTTCTCTAATATAGTTTGTGTCATACGTAACCAATGATCGGCATTGAGATTTTCTGGGTTGATCAGCAACTGTAGTATTTGTTTGAAAATCTTTAATTTGGAAGGCGCATGATGGATTGTATTAAGATTATGAATATTATCCTTCCTCATACTTTCATCTTAAGATTGTAATTTTAATTCATAGTTGGTTTCTAGTGTATTTTGATCATTTGTAACGATTTGGTTTGAAGAAACATTACTTGCTAAGTTGCTAGTTCAATAGAAAATCCTTTATGGCCAAGTGGTTAATACATATTGAGTTTGAGGTTCAAGGTATAAACCAAATTAAGATCTTTGGAATATGTAACAACTAGGGTATCGGAGATGATAGATCACAATTGTCATACTAGTTAGTTATAGGATCTGTAATCACCTTATTAATATTGATGTATAATTTGTGGAAATCAAATTTCTGATCTCGAAATAATTGTGGACGGGGCCTACTTGCAGTTATATATACAAAATTATATTTGTTTGAGCTATATTTTGCCGTTTTGGTATCAATTTTTGTAACGTTTAATACGAGATAATCTTTCATTTATACAATATTCAATTTAATATTTAAACAAAAAATATTTACGATATTCACATTGTATAACAGATGTATACAGATATATCATGTATGAGAAGTGATATTAAAATGTTATAAACAAAGGCGTCATATCCATGACAAATAATATTTTTTAGAAAAACGAATAGCAAGAAATGTGAGCTAGTATATATTATACTATATTAGGTCTTGCGTATATATCAGTTTATAATTTAAATTTATAACTTGTGAAAAGAAAATCTAAAAACAAAAAAATGAAATCATCCATAAAAATATATAAAATAAGATTGAGAACAACGACACAAAATCACCCACCGATATCAAAATATAAAAGATGAACAATTATTTATTTATTTTGATTTTTTTTAAAAATTTATATTATATGATTTCCAATTAAATTTCGTCACATATTTCCAAATATTTATGTTTCCATATTCCTATTTGAATGATGTTTATTTATTTTTTTATTATTATTATCACTGCCATTTATGATCAATTAAAATTTCTAGTTTTATTTTGTTTAGTAACTTTACCTTTTAAAATTATGAATCGATTATAAAGTTGTCTCAATTTTAGTTTTTCCTTTATTCTATTAACTTTAAAATTTATGATAAATTGTCATTTTTTCTTTTTCTTTTTTTTGTTTAGTTATTTCACCTTTTAAGATTAGGAAACAATTACAAATATATATATATATACATATATTTTATTTTATTTTTTTGTAATTTTGTCTTTTAGGATTACGAATCGATTATAGAATTAATTTTTCTATTTCTATTTTTTTTCTTTTTTTATTAACTTTACATTTTAGGATTAGAAAACGATTACATTTTTTTTTCTTTTTTATTGTTAATATTATGTATCAAAATCTAATTCGAATTTTGTACACGTGTCAAATCTAATCGATTAACTTGACATGTGTCATGTGAGTTATTAACTTTGAAACATTATGTTTTATATAATAATACTATATTAGGTCTCGCGTGATATGCGGGTAAAATATAATATATTTGGACTCTAAAATAAATAGCCCATATAATTAGATTTTAAATTAAATCTCTCGTTTAGTTTTACAGAAAGTACGTTTTGTAATTCACAATTCAAAAATTCAAAAATTGATCAATATCACCCATAAAAAACTATTCTAAATGAATGAGAGGGTTCAAAATTTTTTTTAAAATCTTATATAACTTAAAAATAAATCTAACTGATAAAACCAATAGTTTTTTATAACAAATTGCTATTTTTCTAATTTAATATATTATGAACCTTATATATATTTAATAGTTTATGTTTTTTGATTTGTGGTTTCTATTTGATTCTAAATTTAGGGCAATACCTATATTACCTTCCTCAAATTCTACTAATTCATTTGCCATTATTTTGTTCTCATCGTACTTTACTTTTTCGATTTAATTAGTTTTTTTAACATTTTATAAATATAAAATTAAGTTATATAAAAACAACAATACATAAAAGTATATATACAAAATAATAAAACAACGAAAGTGAATTTTGACAATTTTTTCCGAGAATTTTACTCGCTGAGAGAGTATCCACACTACATTTCCACATATTCGCATTTGATCTGATGCAATCTTCATCTTTGGCTATTATCCATCATTTCTCTTGTTGTATTATATTGACACATTCCCAAGTAAGAACTAAAAATATTCTTCGAAAAAGAATCCAAGTTATTGATTCTTCGGATAGAAAAAAAGATTGTCAATTTTCAACGACTGTACAAATGTTTTCATACAACAAAAAGATTGCATCTTCCGCTCCAAAAAAGATTGCATCTTTCGGAGACGAGATCGCCACCGAAAAATAGAGACTCTACTTTGCGAGAGAAACTGGTTACGAAGAACCGACACAAATACTAAGAATACAGAGAGAACGGGATACATACAATCCATCACCATTTTTGATGTCACCACCAAAACCCATCATCATCAGAGAAACACCGTCGTAGAAAGACTGAGAATATCTAAAGCAGCGGAAGAAATCTCGTTCAATGGAGGAATATGAAGCGGTTACTCATTGGTGACCAACCGCCCTTCTAATCGCTTGAGGGAAGACAATCAATTCAGTTTTTCAATTGATGAATTGCATAGGGATTCAAAGAGAAAAACGAATTGCACAGAGATTCAACAATCGAATAGTGAAATTGTAGAAATCGCCTCTTTCATCACATGAGAGAGAAGAGAGCAAAAGTCGCCCTAAATATATGATTCATACGATTTGGAATCTCCTTCTTCTTTTTTGTTTTTTTAGTTTTCATTTTTATTTGAAGATAATTTAGTTTTATATTATTACATTGAAAAATATCACGATTTTAATTAATAACGAAATATATTATGATCTCATGAATAAAATTTATTATACGTGTCACGTTTACATTGACGGATTCAGCTTTATATAATAAGATATATAGTAACTAATTAGTTAAATCAAGCACAACCACATAATCATAACGTGGGGCATTCATCTACTAAAACAACTAAGTTTGTCCAACTGTCTAAGCCAATGGCAAGTCACATCGGTAACCACTTATCTTAAGGAACCTTGTCAAAGACTAAAAAGTCACGTACCTTTTATCCTTTCTATGTTGATTAAGGCGTATAACCACCACACGTAATTGACCCTTAAAAATCACAATTAAGAATAATGATAATAAAAAGAATGATATATTTGTTGGGACCTGGGAGGACTTTAGATGACCTTGCTTTCCGAATAAGTTATAGACAAAAAAACGAAATTTCCAATTTTGTTGCAAAATTTTGATATTGTTGTTTTTAGGACAATCATAATGCAATTCGAAACAAGCCTATTAAAATGTCAAAACAAACCATGTATTTAAAGTCTCACTGCAAGTAAATTAGGATAAATAGAATTGTTATGTAATATGAATCTAAAACTCTTTGATCTTGGTGTTTTTCTTGCAAGGTTTCCTCTTTTACTTTTCTTTGCACCTAATAAAGTTCATATAAATTAAGTATTTAATCTTTTCTATCTCGTACATTATCTATTTCACTAGACTCTTTATAAATCTTTGCTTTGGATTGTCTCACTCACCGCATGTATAAAAATTCGACAAAACCCCCATAAAGTCAAGTTTTACAAAGGCAATATTAGATTAACCTTCAAATGTTTATGTTGCTCAATCATGCCAATAATACCGACGAATAATAATCAATCATACTAATAAGTGGGCCCAAAGACTCTTGGTTCAAGAGAGATCGTGAATGAATATGGGCTAGCATTACATAAGCCCAAACCCAACTAATGACAACAATCGACTCAATCAAACAAGACATGTGAGAGAGGATTCGCCGGGAAAATTCATCAGGGATTCCGATGAGGTCTTGCGATCGGTTGCAGGAAGCGCTGTTGCAGTGCCATCGTCGGATGCCGGATGGACCAGCGCGGAAATCCGGTTGCAGACATCTGAACAAAGCGTTGGCGGAGTGCGTGGTGTCGGAGGCTTGTCCGGAGGAATCGGAGGCGGTGAGGTCGTTTTGCTCTAGCGGCGGAACCAGCCTTAAGCGCAAACAGTGCGAGGACGCTCAGTTCTCACTTTCTCTCTGTCTTTCTCGCCATCAGCGAGAATTTGAGCAGCGTTAGGTGACGAAGAAGAGCGTCAAGGATTTAAGAAATTTCGTGTTTTTGTTGTTGTCCGCGAAAGCTCTGGTATTAGGGTTAGGGATATTTTGGAATTTCGATTCTTTCTTGATCTGTTGGAGAAAGAGGATCGGAGATGAGATCAGAGAAGAATAAAAAAGCTAACTTGTATCTGTTGAGGAGTAGCTTTTGCCAAATGCAAATGGTAGAATAGTTTTGAGTAGATGAGAGGATCAAATTGTTGAATTGTGTTCATCTTCTTCAGCTGGTTGATGTAATGAAATTGGGTTGAAATCAAGAATCCATTGTGGGCTTCTTCTGCTTTGTGTAAGATGTTAGAATCAATGACCTCGGCGAGTGTGATTAATCAGCGATCTCAGTTCTATTGGTTACTGTAACACATTTTGTTCTCCTCCTCCATTGTTGGAAGAAGATAAAGAAGGAACATCACTAAAAATGACTTTTTGTTTTGTTTACCTTAACTACTCTCTGATTTACACTAGAAAAATCCCATCTTTGTAAATGTTTTCATATAACATTTGAATAATAAAAATGGTATTTTTTGGGGTCTTTCTATCATCTTTTTTGGTTGCCCTCTCTCGTTCGTCCACTCACTCGGCCACTAACAACCAAAATCTACAAAAAATTAGAATTCGATTTCGGGTGGGTACTTCTCCGGCGACACCGAAAAGATGGGAAGGTCTCTAATTTTCTCGGGAAACATGTCAATGAGAATCTCTCACTTACCCAGATCGTCTTTCCCGCCGGTGAGAAACCCATCTTCATGCGGAATAGTAACCAGAAATCTCCGACATGGGTGTTGGAGGATTTTGTCTAACAGTATCAAATCCACGACGAGACTCGGAACAAAAGCTGTTTTAACTGAAGTTTCTGATCAGAAGCGTTATCCCAGGATCGGCGCTAAATCCACCGGAACTATATCGCCGGCAGTGCTCCTACAAGTCGTCGAAGCGGCAGCTAAAACCGGCGCAGAGGTTCGTAATTTCATGTACAGTATCCGAATTTTCGTTTATTGGAGGATTGGTTTGAAAAGAACAAAACCCTTTGAGGAGACTCGAAATTGACAATAGAGCAGAGAAGAATAAAAAAGCTAACTTGGAATTTGAGAAATTTCCACTTAATTTTCTGGTTTCTGTGATTTGTGTGGCAGGTCGTCATGGAAGCTGTAAATAAGCCAAGAAATATCACTTATAAAGGCCTCAGTGACTTGGTAACTGAGTAAGGACTTAGCATAAGAATCTTCAGCTTTTAAATTTCTTATTTAGCTTGTGTAGATTGAGGTTTTATCTGTTGAATTTACAGTACTGATAAAGCAAGTGAGGCTGCTATTTTGGAGGTAGTGAAAAAGAATTTCAGTGATCATCTTATTCTTGGCGAGGAAGGAGGTATTATCGGCGATACGTCTTCTGATTACCTCTGGTGCATTGATCCTCTAGGTTTTGCTCTCTTTACAGAATCTCATTGCTTTCTTTCTCTTCATGTTATGGGTTTTGCTTTAGAGAAGCGCATATAAACTTCTGCGTAATATTCTCTTCCTTTTATGCATAGATGGAACAACAAATTTTGCTCATGGATATCCCAGTTTTGCTGTTTCTGTGGGTGTTCTGTATCGCGGAAATCCCACCGCTGCTTCTGTGGTAGAGTTTGTCGGTGGTCCGATGTGCTGGAACACTCGAACCTTTTCTGCAACTGCGGGTACGTCTCAAGCTAATGTTCGTCTAGTTTGGTTCTGTAATTAAGATCTGTCTAACTAGTTCACTTATTAGGTGGTGGAGCGTTGTGTAACGGGCAAAAGATTCATGTCAGTAACACCGATGCTGTAAGTAAATTATATGGAATCCAGTTTAGTTTCGACATGGTTCGGGCAATGGTTTTGGTATTCTTACTTTATCTATTCGGGGTTTGGATGTAGGTGGAGAGAGCACTTCTTATCACAGGGTTTGGGTATGAACATGATGATGCATGGAGTACTAACATGGAATTGTTCAAAGAGTTCACTGATGTGAGTCGGGGAGTGCGAAGGCTAGGTGCTGCAGCAGTTGACATGTGTCACGTGGCACTCGGGATTGCGGAATCATATTGGGAGTACCGTTTAAAGCCATGGGACATGGCTGCTGGTGTTCTTGTAATTTATTCTTCTTACCAAACTACACATGTTGTTAAGCTTAATCCATGTCTGCATTCGAACACAGATAGTCGAGGAAGCTGGAGGAGCTGTGACTCGAATGGATGGAGGGAAGTTTTCCGTGTTCGATAGATCTGTTTTGGTGTCTAACGGCGTTCTTCATTCCAAGGTTTCATGAACTTTAATGCTTTTCGTAAATGCTTCAAAATCTGTTATGCTTAAAGATTTTGGTCTGACATTTTCTGGTTTAACTGTTGTAGCTTCTGGAGAAAATTGCACCCGCGACTGAGAATTTGAAGACGAAAGGAATTGATTTCTCCTTATGGTTTAAGCCGGAAGATTATCACACAGAACTTTAAGACTTGTCCTGAATTGTTCAAGCAAGGTATCATATTGCTTTATGCTTTTCTCTTTCATCTACATTATTATGATCTAAAGCTTCGTTTATTTTAGAACTAAATCAACAGACTGAGTTTATAAGATTCTTGTTCAGACTATGAAAATCGACAATGATCATATCCTGTTACACTTGTTGAATAAATGCTTCATGGATCAACAAACCAGTCTTCCATCGTCCTGTCCACACCTCATAGAGACCAAACTGAAGCTTGGCATCTTGATTAACCGCTGTGGGGCTAGCCGAGATTTCGAACCGGCCACCAGACTCGTCAGGTATATTGACCGGTTCTGATCGGCCTTTCGGTTTAAGAAAGTTCTGGTTAATGGATTTGATCCTTTTCCACACTGTCTTGCCTTTCCTTCCGATTTTAGCAGACATGAAAACTGGGGCTTCGTCCCAACCAGTCGCATCCGGTTTAAATGAGATTTTGAAGCCGATTCGGTATGTTTTTCCGGGTTCAATCTCTTCGAACGAACCGGTTACTTCTAACCAACTCACCATCTTCAGTTCAGCAGGCACCCTAAAACCAACAATCAAATGAATCGATTAAGACTTTTGGTATTAGTAACCCAAAAAGTTGGTTTATCGGTTTAGACGGTAACCGGAAATGTACCTTGGTTCGTTAGGGATAACCCAATATCTTGAGTTACCTCCCCAAACGAACTTAAGAACTCGGTTGAAAAATCCATGCTTTTCTATTGGTCTGCACTAGGGCTGGGCAAATTATCCGTTAGATTCGCTTCGATCCAGTATTCGTCTCGATTCGATCTGAAAAATCCGGATATCCGTAAAGATTAGAAAAACAAAGTAAATCACAAATACTAAATTTAAGAAGGCCGGATATCCGCTCCGATCCGTAGATCATATATATACATAATATGTTATAAATTTATAATGTTTATTTACATTTTCTATATTTTTTAATAAATAAAGTGTCAAAAAGAAAATATGCACGATAAAAATATATAAACTCTATAATAATTAATTGAATATTAATAAAAATGTTTATACTGAAGTTTAAGTGAAGATATTAATTTTTTGTATGATTATTTTGTCTATCATTCTTTATATAAAAAAATGAAACTAGATTATTTCACTTGTTTTCTACTTGTTAGTTCATATTGGATTAAAAAAATGCATTATAAACTTTTTTTTTTAGTTTTTGTTTGTATTGAATGGAGTGCAATATATATCCGCGGATATCCGCAATTATCCGTAAATTTTTCGGATATCCGGATTTCTAGATATCCGTATATTTTCGGAGCAAAGCGAATCACAAAATTAGATATTCGGTAAAAACGGAGCAAATCATAAATAGTAAAATTTTCTGGGATATCCGCTCCGTGTCCACCCTAGTCTGCACAATTTAACAAGAAAATGACAAGCAAGATAAACATTTTTTAAAATTAGAGTTTAATTATTAAATGTCGAAAATTAGTTTATTAGTCTTAATTAATAGAATTCTATGTCAATTAAAATGTTCACGAGCAAAGAAAAGAAACAAAGAAACTCACATCTTGTTCCATATTGGAGTCTGCCTCGTGGTGCAAACTCTTGTTACTCTTTTCTGAAGATATTTTCTTAATTTTTGTTTTTTGTTTTCATTAAAACCCACAAATACCATATCTCTCAAATGAGCTTTCCTTACATATGCATGTATATAGAACTTTCCTCATGTGGAAAAGAAAAAAACAGAGGAAGAGTAAAAAAAGCAATCAAAGAAGAAGGATAAATAAGTAATATGCTTTTCTTCAATTGGAGAGACAACGTAATAAAATGCTTGAACGGCCAACGAAAGGCAAAGCATATATCCTCAACTTAATCTCAATGAGAATGAAACAATGTATGCTTCTGAAACCACTTAACACTGTTCTTGATTCTATAACTGAATCTCAAGTCACTTTAAAGGTCAAACCCTTTTTCTGATTCGGTTTTTTTTTTGTTCTGACTCTCATTTTCAAGAGAATCGCTCTGTTTTAAGAAAAGTGTTTTTAACAAAAAAAAAAAAAAAAGCTTCAAAGGAAGTTTGGCCAATCTGAATAAACTGATCCTCTGTTTTGGAGCTCCGAAGTGAAAGAACATCAGAAGCCACTCGAGCTCCATTAGACCAATACACAAAAGCAAAAAAATAAGCACACAGATTGATTCTCTGATTTTCGTTCACTATATTAGGTAACAACCAAATTTCATCCTCAATTTATTTGCAAACTTTAGTAATTGATATTTTTGTCTTACCATTTTCTGAGGTAATTTGAATACAATTTATGATGATTTGATGATACTTATAATGCCAACATCCATTTTCCATACAAAAACCTAAAATGAATTCTAATTCAAAACACATAAATATGTTTTGTGTATCTTTTTTTGCAATGTTTATTTGGAGTGATAATATGAAATTATTATTGCATGTTTTTATATTTATTGGTTAAATGAACAAAATGATATACAATTGTGCATTATGAAATATGTACGTGGATTGAATGATATTGATATAGATTTTTTGTTTTGTTGTGAAATAACAAAATTGAGGTTATTTTAAATGGTTAATTTCTAATGATTTTTCCAAAAGTATAAAAAGATATGAAATAATCGATGGAAAAACTGAATGTGTAATTTTGGTTTAATATATTGAATTATATTCTGGTGAACCATTATGTGTAATTAATTATGTAAGTAAGATTAGAAATCATATGGCATTGGCAGATGATGTAATTATTCTAGTTAAGAAATCCTCTGGTGATGATTTCTTGTAAATCACATGTCAAAGCAAAGTTATTATTAACAATGTTTCTCAATTAATATACAAGAGATACACGCACCCCAAATCTAATGGCTTTAAAAGAAAATATAATTTTTGAATACAAGATCCTGACTGTCGGTTTAAATCATATTTGGGTTGTGAGTGTAACGTTCCCGATCCGCAATAGGATCGCCAGGACGGATCATGGCCGAGTGATGAGAAGAAGAGCTGTAAAATGTTAAGGAGGAATATAGCCATGATCCAAACTTGCCGGCTAAGTTATATAATCTAAAGACTTAGCCGGATAAAATGGGAAAGACCGGGAAAAATATGAGGAAGAAGCTTAAAAAGACTTACCCAGCTAAAACGAGCTGAACGGATGAGCTAGGTCAGTTGGATCAGCTGCCGGGAAGCTCGGACCAGCTGGGGCAAGTGGTGACGGTCGGGTCAAGCTGGCCAAGTATTGAGCTAGCTGGCCGGCAGTCGGGTCTAGCTGGCTGGGTGGCAAGCTAGCTGGTCAGCTGAAGAGCTAGCCGGGCGAAGCAGTGCGGTCACACGCGGGGCATGTGCGTGATGGTTGGGCAGTTACCAACCCGAAGGGTCGCCACACCCGTTCGTACAACCAACACGCTTGTTCGTTTGGTAAGAGCGGTTGGGAGAATTTGCGACTAAAAAGTCTATAAATAAGACCCTTAGTCATTTTCTCCCACACACGCATACAAAAGGATATCTAGCCGAGAGTTTAAGGCAATATCCAGAGAGATAAAGAAAGTTAACCGAGAGAAAAGAGGATTTGGTTGATCGGAAAGATCAAGCAAGGGGGAAATCGGAACGTGAAGGAAGGATCGCGGCAAGTGCTTCCATCCAATTCGCGTGGCTAAGGTGAATGCATTACCGGCGGCATAAGCAACGGATCTAGGCTATCGGTTTACCGAGAAGGTCCTAAGGTCGTTCTAAATGTGCGCTTGGTCTACTTGGTACATATTTCATATTCTGCTTACCGGCCTTGGTTATATAATCTTGGCCGGATATTCATAATAACTTGACACGGGCTTGGTAGTTGGCCGGATGGAAGTTAGCTGTGGGTTATGACGAGTGGCTTGGGGATCGGAAAGAATCCGCCAAAGCTCGACTAAACTTGAAGCGGTTAAGTTCGAACTAGGCTAAATTAACCTTGCCGTGGGGAAAACATGATACGTGGGTAATATTGCATGACTTAAACGATAAACATGCATTCAAGTAATTATCTACATTCGCTAAGTAATTATCGAGTTACTTATGCCTCTTTTGCTTTCAGATAAAGATGAGACTTTCGAGAAGAAGTGGGCTTAGGCGCGCGATACGTTTTAGCCGGGGAAGATGGGTGGTGTTGGTCTGGTTTGTTAGGATCGATTGAACGTTGTAATAGCTTATATGCAAACTCTCAATGTAACGAATCCTTTCCGTATTAATAAAATAATCATATCGTTTCTATTTTAATGCATATAGACTCTAAATAATGAATCACATAATATATATTATCGAATTGAACTTCGTTAAAGAATGGGCCCTAAAACGGATTGAATGGCTCGTATGCACTTAGTGATCCGAACAGGAACAACCTCCGCGGACTTAGAGCCCGGGACGGGGTATTTCAGTGAGCCCAAAGAAAAATCAAAGCCCGGAAGAAAATAGGACAAAAGAAAAAGATAGAGATACGTTTGGAACATGTGTCTGAGTTGTGTTTAGTTAGGAGTCTAAAACTATTGATTTAAAAGAAACTGGAACTGATGAATGATTGAGAATAATGGAGATGTTCTGTATTCGTCGAAAATATAAAACATAAGAAACAAAACTAAATGACAAAAAATGAAATTATAGGTTTAGATTTTAAACATTAAAACAAAAGAGATTATTACCATGTCCATGTCCATGCCACGTATGGGGAACGATTTCTCTTATGAAATTAACACCATGTTCATGGCACGTATGGGGATCGATTTCTCTAAAAATATAATTACTAAATTACTTATTTTTAATTTGAAAAGATTGTGCTTTTATTAGTTTATATTAATAATTTACGACTATAATGATTTTTAGTGTCTAAAACATGTAGAAGCATGAACTTCCGTTCACCCAAGTATTATTTCCTTTAAGTAGGGGTGATTAATCTGAAAAAACGAACCGAATCGATCTAAACCAGATGTTAAACAATATGGTTTGGTTTTGGTTATACCACATAAATTGTATGGATATCAAGTTACTAGGTGTGTAGCCTGCGCATTGCAGAGAGCTTCATCCATAAACCTTGATTATGTCATTCCAAGTTTTATGGATTCTGAATCGAAACGTGTTTATTTATCTTAATTCGATATGATTAAAACAGACTTATCGAAACAAAGTAAAGCAAACTAAAGTAGACGAACAGAAAAAAACATAGATCGAGAGAATACACTGAGAATATGTTAATTAGAATGCAGTTTGAAGATATCCGTCACCATACATTCATATTCGATCCATCTTCTTATTCTTCTTCTGGTTGTTATTTTCTTTTTTCTACTTCTTTTTCCTCATATTTTTTGAATTATTCTTTATCGGCATTGTCTTCTTCAAACTTCTCGGCATTGTCTTCTTCGAACTTCTCTTTTTATCTTTTGGTTTTTCATCTTCTTCGTCTTTTCCTTCTTCTTATTCATCGCCTTCGTCTTCTATTTTTTCTTCTTTATCGTCTTTGTCTTTTCCAACTTCTTTTTCTTCCAATTTTTTCGGTCTCTTTCCTCATCTTCACCTTCTCCATCTTCTGATTTTCTTCTTCTTATTTTGTATCCGTTTTTTTTTTCTTCTTCCATGTCATTTCCTTCTTCCACCTTGTGCGGGCAGAGAGGGTTTATTAATTAAATCATAAACAATAGATCATATCCGTCACCATACATTCATATTCGATCCATCTTCTTATTGTTCTTCTAGTTGTTATTTTCCTTTTTCTATTTCTTTTTCCTCATATTTTTCGAAGTATTCTTTATCGGCTTTGTCTTTTCGAAATTCTCTTTTCTATATTTTGGTTTTTCATCTTCTTCGTCTTTTTCCTCATATATTTTATATTATTCTTTATCGGCTTTGTCATCTCTGAACTTTTTTTTTTTTTTATCTTTTGGTATTTCATCTTCTTCGTCTTCGTCTTCTATTTTTTCTTCTTTATCGTCTTTGTCTTTTCCAAATTCTTCTGATTTTTTCGGTCTCTTTCCTGATCTTCACCTTTTCCATCTTTCGGTTTTATTATTCTTATTATGTATCCGTTTTTTTTCTTCTTCCACGTCATTTCCTGATAGATCCTCCCAAAAACGGTACACTCGTGACGGTAATGAAGCGGAATAGAAACGGGATAATCCTTGAACGAGCAAGGCGGAGGAAGTGAATGGCTGCGTCGAGAGCTATGAACGACACTCGGTAAACCTGAACCGAAGGCTAACCACCTAAGGAACGATGTGACTCTTCGGCTAACCACCTCGGAATCGGATGAACACGTCGGCTAACCACCTAGTGAACGGTTTACGATCACGAGCTAACCACCCAATGATCGAAGTGATTTCTTTGGCTAACCACCAAGGAGATCGAAAAGTTCCAAAGGAACAAGAGAGAAATTCTCAAAGAGATTTTTATAAAAGATGAATGAATTCGATAATGGGGTTACAAGGGGTTTATAAAAAAAAGCAAGAAAAATAGTCAAAGAGGCTATTCTCGAAAATGAAAGAGAATGTGAGGAAAACAATGCCTCGAAAACGAAAACAAAGACTAAAATGTTTGAATGACCCCTCGGCTACTTTGACTAGTCTTCCGCGGAAAGAAAGTCCCTCGGCAAATCCCTCGGAAATATCCCTCGGAAAAGTCCCTCGGAAATATCTCCTCGACAAATCCCTCGGAATTCAACTTGCGATTGGACCGGATATAAAAGTGTAAGCCGTTGCCTCGTTAAAACCTCTACTCGGAAAACCCATTTGGACAAAACCGAGCATAGAAAAAAGAGTACAACAACTTACACTCTCGGCCAACCTCAAGAAGAATCCGCAAATGATATTGAGATCAAGGCGTAGTGTGTAAGTTGGTCTTCATCCTTGTTCCGAACGTCGTTAAGTAGTTTCCGGACAGCTCCGGCTAACTTCTTCGTCTTAGACCGCGTAACGGGACCTTCGGGAATGATCAAAGTTTCCTCCGGAACCTCATCCAAATCATGCGTGTCCATGAATCTATCATTTCCTTCTTCCACCTTGCGCATGCATAGAGGTTTTATCAATTAAATCATAAACAATAGATCATATCCGCCACCATACATTCATATTCGATCCATCTTTAGTTGTTATTTTTCTTTTTCTTCGTCTTTTTCTCATATATTTCATATTATTCTTTATCGGCTTTGTCTTCTCCGAAATTCTAATTTTTATCTTTTGGTTTTTCATCTTCTTCGTCTTTTTCCTCATATATTTCATATTATTATTTATCGGCTTTATTTTCTCTGAACTTCTCTTTTTTTATCTTTTGGTTTTTATCTTTTTCGTCTTTTCATTCTCCTTATTCATCGTATTTGTCTTCTATTTTTTCTTCTTTATCGTCTTTGTCTTTTCTAACTTCTTATTCTTCTGATTTTTCCGGTCTCTTTCCTCATCTTCAGCTTCTCCATCTTCCGGTTTTCTTCTTCTTATTATGTATCCATTTTTTTTTTCCAAATAATTTCCTTCTTCCACCTTGCGCGGGCATAGAAGTTTTATCAATTAAATCATAAACACTAGGTCATATCCATCGCCATACATTCATATTCGATCCATCTTCTTATTCTTCTTCTGGTTGTTATTTTCCTTTTTTCGTCTTTTTCCTCATATTTTTTTTATCGGTTTTGTCTTCTCCGAACTTCTATTTTTTATCTTTCGGTTTTTCATCTTCTTCGTCTTTTTCTCATTTATTTCATATTATTCTTTATCGGCTTTGTCTTCTCCGAACTTCTCATTTTTTATCTTTTGGTTTTTCATCTTCTTCGTCTTTTCCTTCTCCTTATTCATCATCTTCGTCTTCTATTTTTTCTTTTTAATCGTCTTTGTCTTTTCCAACTTCTTATTCTTCTGATTTTTTTTTTATCTATTTCCTCATCTTCACCTTCTCCATCTTCTATTTTTTTTTCTTTTTTATTATGTATCCATTTTTTTCTCTTCCATGTCATTTCCTTCTTCCACATTGCGCGGGCAGAGAGGGTTTATCAATGAAATCATAAACAATAGATCATATCCGTCGCCATACATTCATATTCGATCCATATTCTTCTTCTTCTTCTGGTTGTTATTTTCCTTTTCTTCGTCTTTAATTTTCCTCATATTTTACGAATTATTCTTTATCGGCTTTGTCTTCTTCGAAGTTTTCTGTTTATCTTTTAGTTTTTCATCTTTGTCTTTTTCTTCATATTATTCTTTATCGGCTTTGTCTTCTCCGAACTTTTTTTTTTTATCTTTTGATTTTCATCTTCTTCGTTTTTTCCTTCTCCTTATTCACCGTCTTCGTCTTCTATTTTTTCTTCTTTATCGTCTTTGTCTTTTCCAACTTCTTATTCTTCTGATTTTTTCGATCTCTTTCCTCATCTTCACCTTCTCCATCCTCTGGTTTTCTTCTTCTTATTTTGTATCCGTCTTGTTTTTTCATCCATATCATTTCCTTCTTCCACCTTGCGCAGGCAGAGAGGTTTTATCAATTAACTCATAAACAATAGATCATATCCGTCGCCATACATTCATATTCGATTCATCTTCTTATTCTTCTTCTGGTTGTTATTTTCCTTTTTCTTCGTGTTTTTCCTCATATATTTCATATTATTCTTTATCGGCTTTGTCTTCTCCGAATTTCTATTTTTTATCTTTTGGTTTTTTATCTTCTTCGTCTTTTACCTCATATATTTCATATTATTTTTTATCGGCTTTGACTTCTCCGAACTTCTCTTTTTAATCTTTTGGTTTTTTTATCTTCTTCATGTTTTCCTTTTCCTTATTCATTGCATTCGTCTTCTATTTTTTCTTTTTTTTATATCGTATTTTTCTTTTCCAACTTCTTATTCTTCTGATATTTTCGGTCTATTTCCTCATCTTCACCTTCTCTATCTTCCGGTTTTTTCTTTTTATTATGTATCCGTTTTTTTCTCTTCCATGTAATTCCTTCTTCCACCTTGGGCGGGCAGAGAGGTTTTATCAATGAAATCATAAACTATATATCATATCCATCGCCATAGATTCATATTCGATCCATCTTCTTATTCTTCTTATGGTTGTTATTTTCCTTTATCTTCGTCTTTAATTTTCCTCATATTTTACGAATTATTCTTTATCGGTTTTGTCTTCTTTATCGGCCTTGCGCGGGCCGAGGGGTTTCAAAAACGTAATACAAAACTTTATGTTATAAACCCAAGAGAATTAGAACAACCACTTGTACTTCTTGTTCCTCTTTTGTTCTGTCTTCATCTTCCTCTTCTTTCGGGTTTTATATTATTCTCTTTTTTTTCCTCTCCTTCTTCATCACACTTGTCTTCTTCGTTCTCTTTGACTTCTTATTCTTCTGATTTTTCTTCATCTTTTTCCTCATCTTCACATTCTACTTTGTTTTATTCCTACTTTTCTCTAAATTCTTCATCTTCTCCTCATTTAAAGTCTTCATGAAATGTTTTTTCTCTTTCATGTCTTTCCCTTCTTCCACTTCGTCTTTTCTCTTATGGTTTTTTCTCCTTCTTTGACTTCTTTTTCCTCTTCTAACGATTATTCTTCATTTCTCCAATTCTTATCCATCTTCTTATTCCTATTCTGCTTTATAGTTTCCATTTCTTAATATTTTTCCTTGTATTTTCGAGTTCTTCTTCATCATCTTCAACTTGTTCTTCTTTATCGTCTTCATCTTTTTGGAATTCTTATTCATCTAATTTTTTCTTCGTTTCTTTTATCATCTCCACCTTCGTCTACTTTGTAATATTCATCTTCTGGTTTTCTTCTTTTTCTTTTTTATTTTTTTCTTCAATGGATTTTCCTTCTTCCACTTCGTCTACTATGTATTGGTTTTCTTCTTTGACTTCTCAGACTTCTTCTTCTGTTTTTTTTTTCCAAATTCGTCATTTCATTCTTCTTTGTTCACATCTTCGTCTTATCCGACTATTTTTCTTTTCTTCACTGGCTTCGTCTTTTTCTTCTCCCTCTTTTTATCTTTTAGTTTTTATATTCTTTGTATTTTTCTTCTTATTCTTTATCGTCTTCGTCTTTTTTTACTTCTTATATTTTTTTCATTCGGTTTTTCTTCTTCTAAATTTCTTCGTTTTATTCTTATGATTTTTCTTCAGCCTCATCTTCTCTGTTTTCTTATATCGTCTTTGTATTCTCCTGTTTCTTATTCTTCCACATCCTATACTGTTTCTTTGTGTTCTTCTTCTTCCTTTTATTTGACTTTTGATTTTTTTGTCTTCCTCCTATTTTCCTTCTTCTAATTATTTTTTGGAAGTTTAGAAATTTTCGGACATATATTTTCACATTTTTTATGGGTTTGGCTATCTTTACACAAACGATAAATTTTTAAGAATCTTGTGAAGTAGATACACATATATAACATGGACACATATTATCCGACCGTTCTAATATGAAAAACCCTTTTGAAACGAATGAGTAATATAGTTTGAAATCTGAATCAAAGTCACAATGTATAATTGAAACACAATACACAATCATCTTAGGATTCAAATTTCTTCATTACAACTGTATGTAACAAGTATAAGCCACAACCGCTGAAGCAGCTACACAAATAACAAAAAGAGCGACATATATATATATATATATATATATATATATATATATATGTATGTATTTTATTGATCTCAACTCTCTAACCATGTTGGTATTCTGCAGACCTTCAGTTTCACTATTTATTATGAAGAAAGTTTTTTCCGCAATTTATCTTCTCATATTCTAGTTTAAGTTTTTCAATGTTGTTATCACTTTCAAGTTGGTAATCTTTTGAGGTGTACAGAGGTAATATCTAATTAATATCACCATAAAATTGTCACCCAACTTCTTCTCAAAGATTTTTTATGGTTTTTTTCTTCAAATTCATTATCCACCTAATAAATAAATAAAAACAACCACAGTCGAAAATCAAAGTAAACAAAAACCACAAACGTACATAACCATAATACCAAAAATAAAGTGAATATGTAAACCAGAAACTCTACCTCTCGGCATCACGACTAAAGAAAAAAATCATATACGCATGCAAGGTAACCCAAATAAGCAACAGATAAAAAAAAAACACTTTAGAAATCTAAAATATGAAGTAAAAAGGATATAAAATTATAAATAGACGTTGATATCTCCAAATTAGCCTAAGAAACTACACTAAAATAACGTTAAGATCTATGTACTAATAAAAAATACACAAGCGACTTTTCAGCGAAGAAGAAGCAAATATGTGGATCTTAGACGATAGTTTAGATAGCAAAGTAGAACAAAAAAAACACAATAGTTTAGATAACAAAGCAGAACAAAAAAAAATCGTGATGACCTAATGATGAGAGAAACATTAACAAAACAAACAAAACAAAACAATTAAAAATCTAATTTAGGATATACCTGACAAAGGAGAGCCGAAAGATCTCATAAACGAATCCGTGAAAATAGAATCTACATGAATAAACCAAGAAAAAGAGGCAATGATAACAAAAAGTAAGAAGGCAAATATTACCATCAACCGTACACCATTAGAAATTCAATTCGCTTTTACTATATATGATTCCAAGAGATCACGTAGATAATCTATCAAAGCTTGATGGAGATCTGAGAGCGTTGAACCTCCTGCCAAGAAAAAAATATCATTTATAAGTTCTAAACAGTAGAAAAGCAAAGATAGAAACACACAAAGATATTCTCATACATATATACCACAATCAGTACAGTGAGACCTAAAATCCAATAATCCAAATTAATGATGAACATGCACTCACAGCTTTGTGGATATGCATTTCAGATTCATTAGGGTGCTTCCCGTAGAATACCATCCCAATACGTAGAAGTCAGGAAACACCTTGTCTAACGAAGCAAAAGAAAAAATCTACCAACTCACAAATAGCTGCAACAATCGAGAACAAAGTACATACAAAAAAGAGCGAGTGTTGAAGCTTACAAAGCTTTTACTTCTTCTCGAGGAAGGATTTGTCATGGGTATCAACAGTAGAATCAATCAAAAGCTTGAAATTGTTGAAGATCTCAACAGTTGAACCTCTCATGGGGATTTTACAGGAACATCGCGTAGCCGCTGCTGGGGCCATGAGTGGAGGATTAAGCTGAGTCTTAACCCTAACGTGAGAACACTAATTACAAACAACAACCACTCACCGACGAAACCGAACCTCATAAACAAACCAATAATTAAACACAACTGTTGGGAGCTAATCAATAAACAGATCGCAACCTTTTGTAATACAAACAACCGATCACAAACATCCAAAGTGAGCATAACAAAAATTAAGAACAAAACCATTGTAATAGAAAAGAGGAACATAAATTTTTCTTGAGTTCCGGGCTTTCGGGTTTTCGTTGATTAGATCTATTAAAACAATCAATATAATCGATACACAATCACAAGATCAGGTTCTAAACTACATTAACATTCAAAACCAATAATACACATAGTATATAAATTTCAAAGAAAATAAATGAATAAAAACAAAAAAAAACCAAGATCTCTTGTATAAAAATCTCAAAAGAATAATAACCCATAAACTAAACTAAACCTACATGACAGTAAAACGAAGAAGAGAAAAAGCAGCTCTAAGTAATGGAGGTAAGGAAATCGATATATATATATATATAGTTTTTTGTAAGGTTAGGGAAGCAATGTGCTTACATCTCCTTTTTGTGCATTCTCGGAATGTTTTACTACAATACATTATACGCTGACCCATATGTTTTTTTTATGTAACACAAATAAATCTAAACATAAAAATAATTTAATATGTACAAATATAATCACATTTTCATAGTAAATGCTAAGGAACAATATTCATAAAGAGTACTAGAATTCTATGAACAAAAAGAATGAAAAATATGTTATTAAAGTTACAACCTCTCAAGTTCATAAAGAGTAGAGCATCTTTGGACCTTCTCTTCTAAGTTGCAACCTCAAGTTTGTTTGCCCCAAAGCCAAAAAACCATATAACCAATCGAAACACATTGTAAGTGTCTCGAGACTAGAGATTTGAAAAACCGAATCAGCAATGAGTAGGATTCAAAAGGAAAAATAAGCAGAATATCTTGGTATTTCGAGACATGAGAAAAGCTGATTCAAGAAAAACGAATAACAAATTATAATTAAGGTCGGGACTAAACTCAAAAAATCATAAAAAGAAGATACAGTTGTAACACATTATACAATCTCAGAGTAGAATATAACACAAGAGTTGTTTTTAACTTATCAACATAAAACAATTTGAAAAGTGCTTATGACAAAATAAAACGATTTGATTCCTTGACGGGAAAAGTGGACAAAACATCAGAATTGTTAGAGGCACTCTCCTGCAACAGCATAAACAAAAGATGATTCAACCTTTTGACAGAAACTAATCCATGTTTACAGAAACTAATCCATGTTTACTAAAAGGTATTTCATAGTAATTTTATTTCCATTCTTGATAAGCTGTAGCTGCTGTATTGCAGGCTGCAATTTGCAGCACACTTTCCACCGCAGGGGAGAAAAGAAGGTTTAGGATAATATAGTATGTAAGATAGCTCGTATCTATTTCACTTAAATAATAATTGTATATACAAGTAAATTCATGCATGATTCCAAATAAATAAAATTAGTCGTATACTATTATGCATCAATAATGTGAATATTTGTACAATATACTTATAAAAATCTGACTCATGATAAATTTTATAGATTTGTTTTAATAGAAATTTTTATTAATAGTTTTTTCTATAAAATAATTTATATTTAACATTATATAATTATTATTTAATATTAATTAAATAAAAAAAAATAAAAACTAATCCCCAAATAAGCTAAAAAAAAACTTAAAAATTAGCGCTAGCAAAATTCTGAAAATTGGTTAGGATTTAGGAGAAAAGATATGTCACTACAAAAAAATAGCATATTGGTAGCAATGCATTGTAGCACTAATTTACCAACTGCTACTAAACGTGAAAAATTCGGATTCCAATTTTTTCGTAGCACTAAATTAGTGTTGGGAAAAAATATCAATAAGCGGGAACCTAAAAATGAGTACTATAGCTAAAAATTGAGTTTGGTGGCAAAAGACTTAACCATTTTTTCGTTTTTCCGCCATTGTCACAGTCGAGCATGCAAAGCTCATTTGGGCAAATTTTCACTTTTCATCAAATCTAGTGTATTCTCTCTCAAAGACCACCACGAAACCCTTTTCCCCTTTTAATTTCAGTCCTCAAATCCTCAATTTTCCTCTGTAATCAGTGTGTAGAAGTAGATCTGAAATGAAATTCAGCTCTCTTCCTGTCTGAGCTGGTGTCGTCTCCGCCGCTCTCGTCCATCGTCGATATTTCAGCGCCGCTCTCGTCCATCGTCTATATTTCAGGTGAAACCCAGCTACGATTTCTGTAGTTATGAACCCTAGATTTAGTTCCTCATTCAAAATGGTTTCGATTTCTCTGATTAATTTCAATTACCTCTCATTGTAGCAAGATTCGAACCCTAGAGCTCTATTTGAAGATCTAACACAAAGATAAGCAAGAGAAAACTCAGGTTATACATTTTTGATTTATGGTTCTTATTCGTTTCAAATTTGAGTTATTTTTTTTGGCATTATGAATGAGTAGATTCATGTTATTGCTTTGCAGATTGGATATTGTTGCAACATTATGAGTTTTCAAGGTTTCTTTTTGGGGTGAAGACGACTTAAACTCTTAAAACCAATCTGCAAGAGCTTAAAGAGGTTATTCTTCTCATCCAAATATAAGTTTTTTTCTTGTTTCAGTATGTCTTGTTTGTGTTTTTGATTGTTTCGACTTTTAAGCCTCTGATTGATTTAATAGATGAGTGTTTATTGCTGCAAATGTGATTGACAATGTGTTTGTTTGGTGTTTGAGATATCCTTATGGGTTTGTTTTGTTTTCCTTATGGGTTAGAACATAAAAATGGTCGAAAAGTCATGGGTTCATCTTAACAGGTAAGTGAAAACTTTAAAAAAATTGAGGGTTTAATTGGGGATTAATAGAGTTTAAGGTTTGTCATTGTTTTTTTATTTTATCTGAATTCACCGAAGAGCTGATCTTGGTTATGAGAGAGGTGCTTGGGACTTTGTGAGGTCTGTGGGTTCAGGTTCAGGAGAAAATGAGATGATCATTTGCCCATGCATTGACTGCCGCAACGTAGTTCGTCAATCAGCCACTGTTGTTGTTGATCATCTTATAATAAGGGGAATGGATTAGAGTTACAAGATGCGGGAGGATTGGTATCATCATGGAGAATTGATATCAGGGACTGAGTGCATAAGCAATGCAAGAAAGTGGAAAGAAGAGATTTTAGGGCTTTTTGAAGCGGCTGAGTTGCTAGATGAAGAGCTGGTTAGGCAGGATGACTTAAGTGAGGATGATGAGGGTGAGGATAAGCAAGAAGATAATTTTCTTGCAAAGTTAGCTGATGCAGAAACACCCCTATACCCAAGTTGTGAAAGCCACAACAAGCTCTCCGCCATTGTTTCACTCTTTAGGCTAAAGACACAAAGTGGTTGGTCTGACAGAAGCTTCGATCTTCTGCTTCAGACATTGTCACAGATGCTACCAAAGGATAATGTCTTGCACACATCCTTGTACGAGGTGAAGAGGTTTCTGAGATCATTTGATATGGGCTATTCAGAAAGCAGTTTCAGAAGCTAGATAGTTGTCCGAAATGCAACGCTTCACGCTGGAAGATTAACATGCGTACTAGTGATGTCAAGAAAGGTATTCCACATAAAGTTCTTAGGTATTTTCCTATAATTCCACGTCTGAAGAGGATGTTCAGGTCAGAAGAGATGGCCAAGGACTTAAGGTGGCATTTTACTAACAAGAGTAGCGATGGAAAAAGCCGACATCCGGTAGATTCTGTGACGTGGGATCAAATGAATGACAAATACCCATCATTTGCAGCTGAAGAAAGGAACATTAGGCTTGGACTCTCCACTGATGGTTTTAATCTTTTTAACATGAAGAATGTTAATTACAGTGCCTGGCTTGTTTTGATAGTCAATTACAACATGTCACCTTACAAGTGTATGAAGGAGGAGAACATTATGTTATCATTGCTGATTCCTGGTTCAACCCAACCTGGAAACAATATAGATGTGTACTTAGAACCACTTATAGAGGATCTAAACCATCTGTGGGAGAGAGGAGAGTTAACGTATGACTCTTACAGTCACACTACTTTCATGTTAAGAGCAATTCTTCTCTGGACCATTCAGGATTTTCCTGCGTATGGAATTCTTGCAGGCTGTAAAGTAAAGGGGACAATGGGTTGTCCTGTGTGTGGGAAACACACAGACAGTATGTGGTTGAGTAATTGCAGAAAGCACGTATATATGTCCCATCGGAAAGGTATGCCTCCCACACATGCTTATAGAGGAAAGAAAGAATGGTTTGATGGTAAAGGTGAGCATGGGAGAAAAGGTAGGATTCTCAGCGGTCATAACATACACCAATTACTCAAAAATTACAAGAATGATTTTGGAAAGGTGAAAGTATGTAGAAGGAAGAGGAAGATGAAAGATTGTGTTGGATCAGACTCCAATACTGATGATGAATCCAGTGAACCAGAGGAAGAGGAAGAACCAGTAGATGAGGAGGAGCTATCTAGATGGAAGAAGCGGTCAATCTTTTTTAATTTGCCTTATTGGGAGGTATGTTTCTAATTATATTTTACATCTATATTTTCATAATGGATCTATTTTAGTTTTCTTTAACATTCTTTCCTCTTATATGTGTTTGTATTGTCCAGGAGCTTCCGGTTAGACATAATTTAGACATGATGCACGTGGAGAGAAATGTTGCTGCAAGCCTTGTAGCTACACTGTTGCATTGTGGAAAATCAAAAGATGGTCTTAACGCTCAAAAAGATCTGGAACTACTTGGCATTAGAAAGGATTTATATCCTCAACCCCATGGAAAAAGAACATACCTTCCTGCAGCTCCTTGGTCTTTGTCAAGCATAGAGAAGAAACTATTCTGTAAGCGTCTATTGGACTTCAGAGGTCCGGATGGCTACTGCTCAAATATATCCAGGTGCGTGAAGATAGAAGAATGTAAGGTTCAAGGAATGAAATCACATGATTACCATGTCTTGATGCTGCAGCTTCTCCCTGTTGCGATTAGAGGTATCACCTGAATACTTTTAACTTTGTATGTTATAGCATTAGATGTCCTTTTTTGATATCCAGTGCTTTATTTCACTGCAGGTTTATTACCTAAATTTGTTAGGATAGCTATGGGATGCCTATGTGAATTCTTTAATCATCTGTGTCAGCAAGTTATTGATAGAGAGACAATTTCAGTAATAGAAACTGAAGTCGTTCTCTGCATGTTTGAGAGGTTCTTTCCTCCAAGTTTTTTTTTGATATAATGGTGCATTTGACAGTTCATCTAGGCAGGGAAGCTCGGTTATGTGGACCAGTCCATTTCCGTTGGATGTACACATTTGAGAGGTACAACTTATAACTTTTTAGTTTATATCTTACACACTCAATAATCTTGCTGTTAATCTTCAATGATCTGTATCTGCAGGTACATGAAAGTTCTGAAAGACTTTGTAAGAAATCCTATAAGACCAGAGGGTTGTAATACTGAAGTGTATCTCGCCGAGGAATGCATGCGCTTCTGCAGTCAGTTCTTGAAAAACTCAACAAGCGTTGAGGAGAAACCTGAAAGAAATACTGAGTGTGAGAGCAGCTCCATACTAGAGGGTCGTCCAATATCTACATACACTTCATGTACTCTTACTGAGAAGGAGAAGAACATTGCCCATCTTGCTGTGATTCAGAATATGGCAATGGTAGAACCTTATGTGGAGTAAGTTCTTGACAGTCAATTGTCTTTTTTATTTTTGTATTCCTGGTAATCTTGCTATATACAGTTGCTAATACTTTGTTTTATTTCGATTTAAGCATGCACCTACAACATCTTCAAGACACTAGTGAAAGATGTAGACGTGATGCGCCAACGTTATGGAGTACGCATATTCAGAAATTTGCGTATTGGTTAAAAGAACATGCAAGTTCTTATTTAGTGTTATTGTTTTTGTTGAATACATACTTGTCTTCAATATGTATTAACATGTTACATATTTTTAATAGATACCTCTCAGTTCAGAAAAACATGAAGAAACACTTAAGTGGTTGGCCTACGGTCCTCGTGTTAGCACAAGGTCTTACACGGGTTACATAATTAATGGTCTGCGGTTTCACACAAATTCAGTTGACAGGCAAACTCAGAACAGTGGGGTGTTGTATGAGGCCACGGCAATGTGTAGAGCTAGTGCAAAAGACACTTCTCAGATGGTTGATTTAGTATCATACTATGGCAGAGTGGTTGAGATTTTACTACTTGATTACAATACCTTCTACGTTCCTGTATTCTGCTGTCAATGGGCAAACAGAGGTAATGGAGTGAAGGTAGAAGATGGATTCACACTTGTCAATCTCAACCAAAGTCAAGTGTCATTTGCAAGAGATCCATACATACTAGCCTCACAAGCAAAGCAAATATTTTATTCAAGGGTAGATGAGAAATCTAGCTGGTATGTAGCTATGAGAGGTCCCACAAGAAGATACAGTGATGAAGATGCTGAAGATGGAAATGCAGATGTTGGGCCTTTTCCAGGAGTATTGGACATGGATACTGATGACTTGGTTGATGAAGCTAGAAATACCCGAAGTGACTGTGAAGGAATTTATGTTTGAAATCAATATGTTTTGTTCAAATCTTTTGGATATATGATTGAATTTTGGAGTTTTGGATATATTTTTATTTGACTTGTTTATGAGTGTTGTTTGCTTTGGTTTCTTTGTTGTGTGTGTCTCTTTGTGTGCGAGTTCAACTATTAACTGTAATTTAACAACTCTTTTTATTTGTTTCAGGTGAAGTAAGATGGGCAATCAAAGAAACAGGCGTGGAACAAAAAAAAGAAATAGTTGGATGAGAAGCTGCCACAAGAGGAGTTAGAGGATACGCAGATGAAAGAGATGGAACTGAAAGATGAGATTCAGAACAAACAATTGGAAGAAGAGATACAGAACAAACAGTTGGAAGAAGAGATACAGAACAAACAGTTGGAAGAAGAGATAATGGAGAAGCAGAAGAACCAAATCAAGATGTACTGAATGGAGAAGGTGTGGTAAATGAAGAAGATGAAGAAGAACCACTGAATGAAACCTTAGATGAGGAAGTGCAACCTCAAGCAGATACAATTGAAGAACCAAAGTGTAAAAGAATTCGAGGACCAACTAGGATGAAACATATTGCCAAGGATCCACATGAACGTGAACATGTTGACTTTACTGATATGGGAGAACCTTGTGGTCCAGGGTCAGCGGTTTTATCATCCTACTTAGGTATGTTAGTACGTGAACATGTTCCAGTCGTTATCGATAATTGGAAAAAAGTAAGTGAAGATATCAGAACTGTTCTGTAGAAATATATTCTGGTAATCTTTTATTCTCTTTTACATATGTTAATTTAACTTGTATTTGGTTGTCTTTCAATCTTAATTGGTATTTTTTACTTGAAACTGAATGCAGGCAAGGTTTGACGTGGATGAAGAGTTCAAAAAGGCTGTTGTGTTTAAGCAGATGGGATGTCTGTTTCGAGCATCTAAATCACGCCTGGTGACCAAAGTGAGGGAAGCTACAACATTAAAAGATAGGATGAGTCTGCGACCTGATAATGTTCTTACCGAATGGCGTAAATTTGTGAGAGAGAAGACTAGTAACGCCTTTAAGGTATTAACTTATATGTCTTTGTTTATTGTCATATGGAATAGCAACATTTAAGTTTTTCACTCTTCTCTAGTTTGTCAGTGATTCATACAAGGAAAGAAGAAGGAAGCATATACCTCACACTTGCGGGCGTAAAGGAATGGTCAGAGTGAGAGAAGATTTGGCAAAGACTAGCTCATAACCATCTAGGGTGACGAGGCTAAGAGTTTGGGTCAAGTCTCGTACTAGAAAGGATGGTACCCCTGTAAACGATACTGCAACTGAAATGATTGTAAGTTTTATTCATTCAATGCAAAGAATCTGTAAATTGGTTGTGATGGTTGGTGGTTCTTATGAATTTGGAATTGTGTTTCCAGAGACAGGCATCAGATGTAGACATGGATGGTCCTCAGGATTCAACAACAACGAATCCAAAGGAAGATATGATAACCCAGATTTTGGGACCTGATAATCCTGGGAGATTGAGGGCAATGGGTAGAGGCATGAGCTTGACCAAATTTGCTTGTTTCCAAGTCAAGAAATATTGTATGGCTGCAATGGAAGAAATGCAATTTCAATTGCAGAAACATGTTGAGAGTTTAAAGCAAGTTCTTGCCAAAATTAATAAACAAATTAGCATATTCTCTTCACATTGGTCTACTGATTATTACTTACTCAGTTTTATCAAGATAATGATATATGGCCATTGCTTCTCATATGACAGAACACTCAGACTGATGTTGGTGAAAACTCAATTCATAGGGTATGCATTGACATCCTATACCTGTACGTAGACTTTTATTTATGAGCTGATTTCTCATTCCTTATTTTCCATATTAGAGTGTAAACACCAGATCACTTCCCAAGTGTTATTTGGCTGACTGGGGCTATGCTGAGGAGAATGTTGCTGAGGGCCGTGTTGTGTCTTCTGATCCTGATGAGTTGGTGAATGGAATTCCAATAGGCCCTGACCATGAGAAGGTTTTCATTGAATCTGCTATCAAACCAGATGCATTTCTATGGAGGCCTGCAACTGAGATGTTTACTATTGAGGATGCACTTGGCGAAATGGTTGCATGGCAAGCCGAGTAATGCATTATTCCAACTGCAGGTTTCATGTCAGGGGACATTGCACCTAGGGTTAAGTTTCTTAACTTTGGTTATGTATGGTTGCTCTTCATCTTTAGCTGAGTCTTTGTTATTGTTAATTCTCTTCTCAATTTTTTGAAATTTGTTCTACAGAGCTCTAGCATAGGTTCAAAGAACATATGCATGCTCAAGGATTATATCAAGAATGATGAAATGGTCGCTGTAGGCCGATGGCAGACTCGAGAACCTAAAGCGTTGGTGAATGGACTACCTCTTGGTCCAAATGCAATTAAAGTCTATGTTGATGAGGTAGTCAAACCAACTACATTTATATGGAGGCCTACTGCTGACATGAGAACTATGGAGCAGTCTTTGAAATATTTTGTAGCATGGCCTGTAAATAGAGTTGTCATTGAGACAACAACTCCAACCTCTCCTGAACTACAACCTTCAAGTTCTAATGCAGTAAGTCTAGATTCTCAGATTGAGAAGTCTCCAGTAACTCCTACAGCACCTCTAAAGAAACCTCCATCCAATTTGAAAGCTTCTACGAATGAGAAGTCTCCATTATCTCCAGCATTACCTATTCGCAGATCTACGGTACATTCTTTTATCGTGTTACAAATGTTAGCTGGACTTTATATTTGATTGGTTGTAGTTTGCTGCTTGAATTTTGTTTATGTTTGTTGCTTGAATTTTGTTTATGTTTGTTGTTGGTTGTTCATGTAGCGTACCAAATTCAAGGAAAATCAAAAATGCAAGCTCATGGATCTGTCCGGAAAGAAGGTTGTTGTTGCTGAGGGATGTTGGTCAACGAATAATCCCGAGCCTCGTGTCCACTTTGTACCTTTGGGCCCTGGTGCATGTCGAGTCTTGGTGGATGTTGTGAAGGTTAAAGATGATGCAGTATGGAGAACTAATGATGAGATCGAGTATATGGAAGATGCACTTAGAAGCTCTATTGCATGGCCTGAGGATAAAGTGGTTATGGTAAGCTTTTTCACCATTTGGTTTTTCTTTGGTTTTACTAAAGCCGAAAAATATGTCAAACTAATCCAAGCTAACTTTTGTTTTCAGTTCTGAAGTCAAAACCAAAAGGACCTCGCAATTTACTTCTTTTAAGAGATAAATAAAGACTTTGTGTTTCAGTACTTGATCTTTTAAAGACATGCTATTGTGTTTTGTTTAAGATTTGGTTTTATTTGTGCAAACTTTGTATGGTCTGGATGTTTAATGGAAAAAGTTTTATTATGTGTGTATGACTTGGTTTTATTATGTGTGTATGACTTGTTTTTTTAGGTGAAAATTAAACTTTGTATGTATCTTTTGGGGTGAATTTAGTAGATAGCCTTCAATACTTGCAAAATTAGTTAAATAGCACTAAATACTAACGAAATCGCGTTTATAGATAAGTATGGTATACAACTAGATACAGGAGATAACTTAGATATCTGACAACCTAAACCGCCCTAAACCCCAAACCCCAAAAGGCTAAACCCTAAACCTTAAAAGGTTAAACCCTAAAAGCTAAACCCTAAACCCTAAAAACTAATTAAACCCTAAACGCTAATTCATAAACCCTAACCCCTAATCATAAACTCTAAACCCTGAACCTTTAAATCATGAACCCTAAAACAATAAATAATAACCCTAAACCAAAAAAACTTAACCATAAAATCCTAAACCATAAACTTGAACATTGAACTCTAACCTCATATTAATATATAGAGAAGTTATATATTAATTACTGATATTCGGATAACAATTTTAACTAAAACATATGCAGATAACTATATACGAATAACAATATTATCACCGAGACAAGTAGATAGAAGGGGCTTAAATGACATTTCATTTGTGAACAGTTCATATGAATAGTGCGTAAACTTAAAATCTAATTTTCATAGTATTGGAGGCTATCTAGTGGTATTACTCTATCTTTTGTCACATAGAGTTTAGAAACAAAGCCAAAACCAAGCCAAAGCCATGCCAAATCCTTGTCAAAGCCATGCCAAAACATGTTCGGTTAAGCGGGAAACCAAAAAATCAGATTTGGAGCCAAACATTTTGGCCATTGTTTGATTTTTTTTTTAATACACGCAGATAAATTATGCGTTATCTCTCTCTCTCTCGGCATTCCAAAGGACTCATCTTCATTTTCTAGGGTTTAGTTTAGAGAAATCCTCTCATTTTCTCTTAAACTCTTAAACTCTCAATCTCTGTCGCCACCACAAATCCATCTCCGGCAATATTCTTACCCTCGATTTCCCCCCGACGATCTCTCTGTATCCTCGATTTCCATCCGTCTCTCCGTTGACTCGATTTGCATCCGTCTCTCCGTCTCCTCGATTTACCTCTGCGTCTCCGTCCCCTCGATTTACCTCTGCATCTCCGTCGCACTCGTCCACTTGACACATCGAAGAAGAACCCAGGAAAGGTAATCGAGCCCTAAACCCTAGGTTTAACTCATATCTCTCAAAGTTATTAGATTTATCTAATTACGAACTTCTCATTGTAGGAAGCTTCGAAGTCCTAGAGATCTTTGTGGCGACCTAAGATGAAGATAAGCAGGAGACTCAATATCCGTTGCCATATTCAGGTAATCCTTTTTGATTTATTGTTCTTACTCGTTTGTGATCTATGTAATTGGGCATTATAAATCCAGACATGCATCTTATTGATGTGCAGGTTGGATCTAGAACTCACAGTGTCAGGCTTTTCACACTAGGTCTCGTCACTCTCACAAGGTATTTGTATTATCTCTCAGCAATTTCACATCTACGTTTTTCACCACTTGTCATGTATGCCTGGTGAATTTCTTTGATTTTTTTCTGTTCAAATTTGTGTCATTTCATGGATTTGTCTGAGTTGTTTAATCGGAAATATGACTTGTTATAGTTCACAACTTCAGAAATACTAACTTGTGTTCACTTTGCTAATGTAGAAACTGTAGTTACGATGGAAGCAAGGAAAGGAATCTATGCGGACTCCCAGCATTCGGAGTGAAACCACAAGTCCGCCAACAGGCAGAAGAAGAAGCTAATGACGATCAATGAAGTGACAGTGACGTGGAGGAGATCACAAGAGAAGAATATAGATGCGCTATGGGCTACCTGATACGCAGAGAGGATGACGAAGAAGACATCGATCCAATGTACCGGAGAGCTTTGCGAAACCTCAGTAACAATGCCCGATCCACTCCAATGAAAACGCTAAAACAAGAACAAGGACAGTCCTCACGAGGCGAAGCTCGTCGTAGAGACTAGAGACATGGTATCGATGCTGTTGTAAATACTAGTGTTTTGCTTTTGTCTATGTTTGATGGTTACATGGTATGTTTAAGATTTCATTCATTGTATGTTATGACTTTGTTGTTTTGGAATTTTAATGGAAAATCTAGTTATATTTTATGATATAATTGTCTTTAATTAGTGTTAATTATATTAATTAGGTAATATCATCTCAATATATAGCAATACAATTATAGCACGATACAAATATTCGGTTGTATTTTATATTTGTCATCATAATTAGTGTTACAGCACGAGAAAAATGCCATGAAACAATAATTAATGGCATTTTTAATCTCCTACTATCGATTATCTTACAGCACGACAAAAACGCCATTAATAAATAATCAATGACGTTTTAAAATTGTCACTATAAAATAAATTACAGCATTAAAAATATGATACGAAAAATCTAAGAATAGCACGAATATGACGCTAGGAAATTAATTTCTATAGCTTTTGATTCGCGCTATCATAGGTCAGACTAACGTAGCATTTAAAAAAATGCTATGATATGGGGGGGAGGGGGGGGGGTCTATTGTAACTGCGGCGAACCTAGCGTTTTAAAATACGCTACCAAAGGCTACATTCGCATTTTTTCGCGCTACCAACGTGCCTTTTTCTTGTAGTGTGTGTCGTGGAGAGAAAGAGAGAGATACGAAGATACTTTTTTGATGTTGAAGGAACAAAATGTGTTCCATAGATCTGGAGTTAACTTCTCTTTCGTATGATATCTCAACACGAAATGCACTCTATCCACTAGCACTTTTGGATAGGGAGAAGAAGAAGAAGAAGGAGTTGCTATTTTATGGTCAAGTGGAAAGTCGATCACTGTTGACACTTGACCTCGAAACCAAATCTGACAATGTTTCTTTCTGGTAGGGGTGGGCAAAAAAACCGTAACCGAAAAAACCAAACCGAACTAAACCGAAATAAATCATATGGTTTGGTTATGGTGTAACCTAAAAACCCATTTGGTTATCATTTTTTGTTAAGAGTTAGATTTGGTTTGGTTTAAAACCGTAAAACCGAATGGGTTATTTGGTTTTTACATTTTAGATTAATTTTATATAGCTTTATATTTTTTTGGTTTAGTTTAGATTTATCATTTATCCATTCTTGTTTTTTGGTTGAGTTATCAATATCTTCGGAGTTAGTTTAAGAGTTAAAATTTAAGACTTAAAAATAAAATCTATAAAATAAGAAAACCCTAAACCCTAGTACAAAACAAACCAAAACGTGGATGTGGCATGTGGGTGGTTCCTCTAATAATCGTATCTTCTTCTTCATAACTCATCTTCTAGTTCTAGGTATCTAATTTATTCTCTTTATGTGTTTGTTTTCTAATTATAACTCTTTTTATGGTTGAAGGGTTGATTTTAACGCAAAATTGGCTGAAAACAACACTTCATTCAGAGAGAGGTATTGATGATATTCACAAAATGCTAAAAGAAACAGAGTTTATAGATTATTTACAAGAAGGTATGTATTCATTATTCCTTCATGGTCTTAAAATACATTATAATATATTTAGATCGTATGTAAATATAGATAATTCTCAATGTTTATTTGTTGTTAATTTTGTTGATCAGATATTTATAAGCAACATGAGGAGACGAACAATCGTGGCTGATGACGATGATACGAATCTGAATTTTCTTCTTTTCATATATTTTCTAGGTTATTTTAGTCTTGATTTTTATTGATGATTTGGATTTACGAACAATTTGATTTGGATCATAGTCTTTGAATTCTTTTTGTTTTTGCACTTATTAGTATGCCTACTTATTAGCTTAATATATTATTTATACATTCATTTCATTTTTGCTTATTGTATGAACCTTATCAAAAGTTATGAACCAAACTAAAATCTGTAACCGAACCAAACCGAATCGAGCCAAAATTGTATATGGATTTTAAATGGTTTCATTTTTTATAAAACTGATAAACCGAAAAACCAAAAAACCGAAAAACTCGAACCGAAACCAAACCACATACCGAAGTACCCACCCCTACTTTCTGGGCTAAAAGCATTGGATTTCCTGTCTGTTATTCCCCGAGTTTGTTCTCTATTTAATAAATTTGATTATTGTCAATGCATACTTCCTTCGACTTGGACTGTTTGTTTGTCCAAGTTTGCAACTCTTTAAGATGTGGTTCTGGTCCAGAGTCTTGTGTTACCAGGATTGCTTGTTATGCTTCTACTTAGGCGTTTCTTCCTTGCTTTCCTTTGAATGATTAATATATTCTCTTGAATTATCATTAATATAAGTTCACTCTGTGTAATCCAGAGTAAGGTTTTTTTTTTCGGGCTTTCTTGTAGCTAATCGTTGGTTAGATTGATGATGAAAAGACACTGTTCTTGATTCTGTAACTGAATCTCAAGTCACTTTGAAAGGTCAAACCTTTTTTTCTGATTCGTTTTTTTTTGTTCCGACTCTCATTTTCAAGAGAATTGACTTTACAATGAACATTTCTAAACATTGATTTAATAATATTATATTCAAAACAAAGTTCATTTAACATACCCTAATTATATAGCGCATGATAGTTTTTTCTTAAAAAATGTTTTGAAATTTAAGAGTAAATAAATTTATCTGAATTTTATAATATGTCTAACTAATTATTATATATAAAATTGTCAACATGGACTAACTTGTCCACTTAACCCGTTTTGCAATGAACTAAAATATTATTTAGACTAACCCGCAAAAACCTATAGTTTTAAAAACATAAATCTAATATGCACCGCTTAATGACTATGAGTTTTGTGGTCAGTCCACAAACTTTTTAAAAAATTAATTTTCTCGTATCTAATTATTTATAAAATTAGTAAAACAAATTTCAAATTTTTTTTTATATATATTCAAATAAAATATAATAATCATAGTGAACAAAAAATATTTTGTTTGAATATGTATGAATTGATTATTATTTAGTAATATCATAATAATTAAGAAACTAATAACATCTTTAATGAGAAATAAATATTTTCCATATTCTCATCACTTATTGTAAAAGACAATTATATCATTTCCTATTTTAGTTTTTATTTGTTATTTGTAATGATATTTCATTTAATATCTTACAAAACAATGTTCATTTGCAAAAAATGTCTTCTTAAATAATATTATAGAGATTTACGGTTTATTAGATTTTTGTGCTCTTAAAAGACAACACATCATAAAAAATATTAAATATGAAAAACCAGTAAAACAAAACATTAATACATATTAATTTTTTTTACTATGTCATTACTTTCCACACAATATTTTGACTAGCTAATATTGCTTAGCCCACAAAAACTCTTTATGTCTTTTATCCGTTTTTTTTTTCCACTCTATTAGCCCCAATAATATATGCATTTCACATTTTTCTTTCTCTAAAACTATATTGCCTCTTAGAGACCCGACTACCGCTTTTGACTACATAAATTTCATCTTGCAAATTTTAGAAAGAGACATAACACATACTTTCGAAGAGGCTTCCAATTTAGTATATTTTTGTTACGTTTTGCTTCCCTTACCTGGTAACTTCATTTTGGTTTTGCTCAAGTATTTTTCTCTCATCCCAAATAGATCGTTCTAAAATTCGAAAACTTAGGCATTTGAAATTTATACAAATACAAAGTGTTTTGCATGACCATTTATATCCATTTCGTCTCTAATTTCACCATGAAGTCAGTGGTTTTTATCAAACGTTTGAGTTTTTATGGAAGAAAAAAAAATAAAAAAAATGATCACTTCATCTTTAGCTTTGTTGTAGACTATGTTCTAAATTTTTTTTAGATTTTTACTTTTTAAGAGAAAGATTGAGATTTTGTAAATATGAGTTCTGGGCAAAATACAATATTATCTTATGTGTAATTGACTATGAATAAAACGCATAATCAATGTTTCTCTTCTAGGCTTAAATATGTTGATTTATTCTTTAACTATAGTTTTGCATAAGAGAAAACACACACAACTTTTTCTCCAGATGGTTCCCAATGCCTCTTGAGTTGCTTCTCCATAATGAATCTATCAAACATGAGGAAAACTATTGCCCAATGTAAAACTTCAAAACATGTATCAATATTTTGTTTGTAGTCTGAACTTGTAGTTAATATTCATGACGAAAAAGTGTTTTTCATTGAGATTTTTCGGTTTGTATAAGGAGCTATTAAATATGAGAACTTTGGAGTTTCTAGCTTGGTAAGAAAATGTAGAAATGTAAATCACATGCTTGAAATTGATCTTGGAATAAAAATATGTCCAAAACGTCATGCTCAAAACTTGCACGAATGAATAGTGTTACTAAAAACACTTACGAATACGACACGCGTATAATTATTTAGTACATTTAATTTTAAAATTTTGTTATATTTTTATAATATAAATAAAATGTTCATATTTCATATTTTGCTTAAGGTCGTCAATATTATCAAGATGGGTCTGAGTGTTAGTGACATTGCCACTGCTAATATCAATATGCAATTACCATTAGAATAAATCTCACACTACTCAGAAGTAGCAATGCACATGAGATGAGATGAGATGGTTGAATAAAAAGAGGCAAGAACCTGGACAAGTGCACTGTAGAGTCTCATTGTGGAGTCTAGGCGTTGATATGTTTCTGAGTTCCAAGCTGACTGCCATTAATACATAGAAATTATTAAGAAAACAAGGGTTTTTAACAATGTTGTCAAAATAATTTTACAAGAAGATTAAATACCTCCGAGTTAACAATGTGTTTGGGGACTGTGTAAGGGCAAACTCTGAGAAATTCAGCAAGCAGATTGTCCATAGCTTGTGGAAACTGTTTGCATCAATCGGTAGATGTAATCACGTAAGAGCAAGAAAAGTTTTTGCAACAGAACCGACAGAAAATCCACTGCAAAGATTTTGTACCTGAGAGGTGACATGAACAATCACGAAACAGCATGCAAAATGGTGCTTTTGTTTAGCCGAGACTACCTGCCTTGCGAAAATAGCTATATTTATGTCTTCAAGACAAACCGGTTCTTGCAACATTTTTACAATCGATGATGTTTTTGCACTTCAAGAAAAAAATTCCATGAGGGAAGCAGAGAAAAAAAAAAAGCAAAGTTATGCATATATGGCAGAAAAATCTAAGTTATGCATATAATCAAAGTTAGAGCAAATCATGTAAAACAGTTATGCATATATGGCAGAAAAAATAAAATACCTGACATTCTCTTGTGTGCCCCTGATTTGCTTTATCACCTTTGCAAAGTTTTCTATCAATGATACAAGTATGGAAACAAGATATCAATGATACAAGAATGGAAACAAGATCATTCTCTATAAATGATTTCCTGTAATTATTGAAAACCTAGAGTCTCCCTTGTTGTATATATTCATAGTAATCATTCATATCAATACATAACACAATTCACATAGTCTATATGGTATCAGAGCCTTATGACTCTTCGACCCTCTTCTATTTTAACTCCTCTGTTCTTCTTTCTTTAACTTTGTTTTCACCATGTCCACATCAAACAACACCTCCCCTATCACCACCAATGGCACCGCTTCTGAAACTATCATCACCACCAACTCCGCTTCTCTTCTCAACGTGAATATGACAAACATCACAAAGTTGTCATCCACAAATAACCTCATGTGGAGCCGTCAGATTCACGCTCTTCTCGACGGATCTGGTGAGATTCCTGCAGAAACCATCACCACCGCCTTACAACGAGATTTGACCAATTAGCCTTACTTGGAAAGATCATTGAACATGAAGATCAAGTGGAAATTCTTCTTGATGGTCTGCCGGAGGAATACAAATCAGCTATTGATCAAACTGAAGGACGAGACGTTCCGCCATCCCTCACCGAACTGCACGAGAAGCTACTCAACCATGAGGCCAAAATTTTGTCTTCCGCTAAACCAATCCCGTTTCCTGTCACTGCCAATTACGCCAACAACAACATGAACCTCAACAACAACAACAATGCCAAAAACAATCAACAGCAATCCTCATGGCAAAACCAGAATTACCAGAAGAACAAAGGACCACGAGGACCGCGTCCTTACCTTGGGCGCTGTCAAATCTGCAGCATACAGGGTCACTCGGCCAAGAGGTGTCCCTAGCTTCAATCTGCTACAGCAAACCACTCTGCTCCACTGCTTCCCACACCGCTGTATCCTCCTATGCCGTGGCTGGCACCCCGTGTAAATCTGGTCAGAAGCACGCCAACACCATCTACCAATCCTTGGGTTCTCGACACTGGTGCAACACACCACATAACATCAGATCTGTATAATTTGTCCCTCCATCAACCCTACAACGGAGGTGAAGAAGTTGTCCTTGTTAACGGATCCAGCATCCCCATTTCCCAAACTGGTTTTGGCTCTCTCTCTACACCCTTTAAACCTTTATCCTTAGTTGATGTTCTCTTTGTTCCAGACATACAAAAAACTTAATTTCTGTATACCGTCTCTGTAATGCTAATCAAGTTTCGGTCGAATTCTTCCCTGCTCATTTTCAGGTGAAGGATCTCAGTTCGGGGGCCCAGTTACTCCGAGGTCATACTAATGGGGAGCTATACGAGTGGCCGAGTACCAATTCATCCCCAACATCACTTCTCACCTCATCAAATGCCAAAACGACTATCTCCGATTGGCACTCTTGACTTGGCCACTCGTCTCTATCAATTCTCAAATCTGTTCTTTCAAAATTTTCTTTACCGCTTTCTTCATCATTATCTAAACACATCCATTTCGATTATTGCTTTATCAATAAGAGTCACAAACTCCCCTTTTCAGAATCTTCTATCTCTTCTTCTCGCCCACTTGAAATGATATTCACTGATGTTTGGTCATCACCACAAACATCAGTTGACAACTATAAATACTATCTCCTTCTCGTGGATCATTTCAGCTATTACATATGGCTTTACCCGCTGCAATATAAATCTCAAGTTAAAGAAACTTTCATTCGCTTCAAAGCCCTCGTCAAAAATAAATTTCAAACAAAAATCACCTCTCTTTTCTCTAATAATGGCGGAGAATTCATCGCTCTCCGAGACTACCTCTCCTCTAATGGGATAACACACCTTACTTCTCCTCCCCATACTCCACAACACAATGGTTTCGCGAAACATCGCCACCGTCAAATCGTAGAAACCGGTCTCTCTCTCTTAAGCAAAGCTTCCATTCCCATATCATAGTGGTCTTATGCTCTCGCCACTGCTACTTACCTTATAAACCGCCTCCCCACTCCAACTCTCTCAAACAAATCACCTTTCCAAGTTCTTTTCAAAACAGACCCAAACTACTCAAAATTTTCGGAAGTCTCTGCTTTCCTTGGTTAAAACCATACAACAAAAATAAGCTCCAACCTAAATCTACTCCATGTGTCTTCCTTGGGTATTCTCTACGGCCCAAATAACAACCCCAAGTGAAGCCCATTCATCTAACTTTCTCCATCTTCCCCGACGCCACAGCCTCTCCCACAACCACCGCCTCCAAACCAAGAAAACAACCACCAAATGCAAACCATATCAAAAGCAGGAATATCCAAGCCAAACACTAAATACACCCTCCTCTCCTCCACCCAAACCGCGGATTCAGAATCAAGGACAATAACCGAAGCACTCAAGGATGAAAATGGCGGACTGCTGCGAGTGGAGAGTTTGATGCACATGTCCGCAATCACACATGGGATCTCGTCCCTCCGTCACCTGAGCAAAATTTGGTTGGCAACAAATGGATATTTACAATTAAATAGCACGCATATGGCTCACTTAACAAATACAAAGCACGACTCGTGGCTAAAGGATTTCACCAACAGTCGTGCATCGACTACACCGAAACCTTCAGTCCAATGATAAAATCGACCACAATTCGGATTGTACTTAGTGTTGCAGTGTCACGTGACTGGAAAATTCGTCAATTAGATGTGAACACCGCATTTTTGCAAGGGACTCTCACTGAAGATGTATTCATGCCGCAACCACAAGGTTTCGTTGATCCCGACAGACCTCACCACGTATGTCACCTCATAAAGGCCCTCTATGGACTGAAACAGGCTCCCCGTGCCTGGTACCTTGAGCTGAAGAATTATCTCCTCCAAAGTGGATTTACGAACTCATTGGCAGACACATCTCTATTTATTCTCCGCTAAGGCACTTCCATCATCTATATACTTATTTATGTAGATGACATTGTAGTCACAGGGAACAACGGAGAACTCATTGAACAAACCATTAAGTTGTTCTCTGCGAGATTCTCAATCAAAGATATGAGAGATTTGCATTACTTCTTGGGGATTGAGGTCTTCATTTATCTCAAAGGAAATATATATGTGACTTGCTCCACCGCACCAACATGACATCAACCAAACTTGTAGCAACTCCGATGGCTACGTCACCCAAACTCAATCTCACCTCAGGCCACAAACTTTCAGATGCAACAGAATACATGGGTGTCATCGACAACCTACAATATCTAGCTTTCACGCGTTCTGACATATCTTTTGCCGTCGACAAACTATCTCAGTTCATACATTCACCAACAACAGATCATTGGCAGGCAGCTAAACGCATTCTCTGCTACTTATCAGGGACAACAACTCATGGTATCTTTCTATCACGCAAGAATTTGGAATCTGTTCATGCTTTCTCCGATGCAGATTGGGTGAACGATTCTGATGACTTAGTCTCTACTAATGCATACGTTGTATATCTTGGTCAACAATCTATCTCATGGTCTTCAAAGAAACAAAACTCAATGGCGTATTCATCAACAGAAGCCGAATACAGTTCAGTAGCAAACACCTCCTCGGAAGTCCGGTGGATCTACTCTCTCTTAGATGAGCTCAGCATCAACATCTCATCACCGCCGGTCATCTACTGCGACAACATTGGAGAAACCTACCTCTGTGCAAATCCAGTCTTCCACTCACGGATGAAACACGTAGCCATGTACTATCATTTCATCAGAAACCAGATACAAACAGGAATACTACGCATCTCACATGTTTTCACGAAGGACCAACTTGTTGACGCTCTCACAAAGCCACTTGTCCGTGCACCGTTTCAGACTCTGACAAGCAAGATTGGAGTGACAAAAGCCCCTCCATCTTGAGGGGGCATATCAAGGATACAAGTATGGAAACAAGATATCAAGGATACAAGAATGGAAACAAGATCATTCTTTATAAATGACTTCATCTAGTTATGTAAAACCTAGAGTCTCCCTTGTTGTATATATTCATTGTAATCATTCATATCAATACATAACACAATTAACAGAGTCTATATTCTCAATTACAAAATCTTCTGAACCTGAACTAACAGAAACAGAGATACTATGACTTATTGCCTCTTCGTGAACCTTTTCCTCTTGCAGTTCTTCTTCTTGAACTTCTTCTTCTTGAACTTCTTCCTCTTGAACTTCTTGGTTTGCTGATGCGAATCGGATTCGTCTCCGAAACTTCAGGTCTTAAATTTGTAAACCTTAAAGCATGCAAGTGCACAGATGTGCGCTGTAGTACTTGAGGTATTGATCCACATGGAGAGGGTGATGTTCTACGAGACCTTAGACAATGTGTAGTAAATAAACCTAGAACGAATATGAGTTTTATATGGGTTTTTGTCACAAAATTGTAACGAACTAAAAAAACAGAAAATTACTACTAATCATAGACTAATAAAATCGATGGCTATCCTAAATTAAGAGAATATAATTGCTAAACTACACTAAGAAAATGGTTTGTAACGATGCTAAAACGTTGTTGGGTCGAGAGAGATATATCTCAGGGGATGCTCGATTCAATTACACGGTCCCTAGCTCTTTAGTAACGGTGTTTCTAGATTTCAACTCCACGAAGTGAACATAAAATGACGTAGTCTACTCCTGTATAACCTACGCACCAACGTATCTATACACTCGACCAGTAACTTTCGTCTCTGGCCGCGCGGAAGAATCGTGATGAGCCTACTGGTTCATATGTTCACTGCTAAAACCCTTCCAGACGCGGCCAACCCTCCCTCCGCCGCGGGTGCAGCTGCCCCTCAAGTCCAGCCCGAACCGCAAGGAGGGACTTGACCGCAAAGGGGGATCGACCGCGGGTGCGTCTCACCGACCCGCGGCGAGCCAGCCCTTGGCCGCGGTCGTGATTAACCGACCCACGACCAGCTTCCAAATGGTCGCGGCTGCACAAGCCAGACCCGCGGCCAGCCCCTGCCGACCCCGAACGATTTGTTTCGATCCACGATCGATTAAAAAAACCCATTCCCAATCACCCCCACATCCATTCCCATCACCATATCACCATCTAACATCCCACATTCACCAGCATTCCATACCCACATCCATTCCCCGACCGCATCCATGTAAGTTTTCTTTTTCCCTTAAACTTTTTCAATTATTACATCCATCTATATATTCGCCCTTACCCGATTTATTTCACATTGAGGACAGTGTGATTTAAGTCTGGGGGAGGATTTCATCCCTTACTAACCACCACTTCTTTTATTTGTGTTTGCATTTTGCATTTTTCGACGTTTTTCTTAAAAAAATTCAAGTTTTTCGAAAAGCGTAGGAATACGTTTTGAGGGGATGATGAAAGAAATCCATGACAATAACCGATCAGTGTGCTTCTACGCTATCTCCTAGTAACTTGCTCTTTCGTAATTTGGTTCTAAACTAGACGGTAGCTAGAGTTTCTGTTAATGCGAAATCTCTAGAGGAATTTAGACTGTAGAGATTCTTTAGGATGGAATATGCTAGCTTTATTTTTATTTTGACTTAATCTTGACTTAATTTTCTCATCAAAAGTTTAGCAAAGATAACGAACCATACATTCATGACGTACTTTTACCTTTTACCACTTTTGTCGTACATGAATGGCCATATCATCTTTAGTTGGTATCCCACCCGAAACTTAACCATTGTTCAAACCTCATGCAACTATCTTTATGTCTTATGTGCAGATATGTGCAAAAATGCCGGAGAGGGAAGAACGACACACCTTTCAGTCACTAAAGACGAGGACTATACGCGATCGGTGGTGGTGAACTCAACAAAGATTCGAGCTTGGTTATGCCTTGGAAAACCTTAAAAACATGGTAAATTTTTGTTCTCCTAAGACTCTATATCGTAAAGGTGTTTCCCCCTTTCAAAAAAAAAAATTCGAAAATAATCGAAAAGGAAAGGAAACAAAAGCCCAAAAAGAGTCTAGGTTGGTCGAAATACTTATGAGGCATCCATGATTCGTTTGTGAGAAGTCTGTCATTCCGAGCCCACATAAAATTCTAAGTCTGGGGGGAATGACAGAAAAGTTTTGTTTTTGGAGAAAGGAGGAAGTGCAACATTTTTACGCAAGAAGAATTGACTGGAAGTTGTGGTGATCAATAGGTCCTTCCTCTCTTGTTGTTTTGCATAATATCTCGCACCCTCCGGTAAAATTACGGTAACCCGAAACACTTTTAACCTCACCTCTAAATGCCTTAAATACCTAGCATCAATTATATTTGGTTTAATCCTTTTGATGAGAAACCCACGCCTATACTTAATGAATGTAGAGAGCTAGTTGACCTGATTTTTGGATTTTGAAAGTTTATATTTAGTATGACGGATATCGTGGACTAGTGTTACGGGAACTTCTAGTGAGAATTTTCTAGGCTAGATTGCGATTGACGTAGTTCAATGGTTATGGTTTAGAAGGACGGTCTCTGAGATTTCTAGTTCCCGATAATTTTTGTTTGATCTTTCCATGCTTTGGTTTTGTTTTGTTTTGTTTGAGGACAAACAAAGTTTTAAGTCTGGGGGTGTGATAACACCATATTTCTATCCGTTCTGCTATATATTTTAGAACACTTTAATAAGTGTTCCACTTGGTTTTCTATACTTTTATTACGATTTTTGCATGTTTGTGGTTTTAAGACTCTTTTCAGGTAACTCGGGATTAAAGAGTACGTTTCGGAGCAAAAGTATATTTTTGGATAAACTTGAACCGTCAAGAAGTCTTGCAATCAAATAGGACATTTTCACCGTCTGATCATCACCAAATTTAGATACAATAAAGTAGAGACAACCAGCTTTCAAATGCAATTGGATTGGGGACAATCCAATGGTTGGATCCAAAGCACTGAAGACCGACGAAGCTGCCCGAAGAAGCAGCCCACCGCAGGTCAAGGAGCCGGACCCGCGGCCAAGGACCATTCCGTCGCCCCTGGAGCAACTCCACCCTCGGCCAAGGACCATTCCGCCGCGGCCAGGAGCTTCGCACCCGCGCCCAAGCTTAGTTCCGCCCGAGATGATCCATTTCTTAATCTGAGGCTAAAACCATCTTTTCTCGTAAAACCCTAAGACGATCCAAGCATTTTGAAGACCTATAAATACTTGTTTTAGACAAGAATTTCGGGTGACACATTTTAGACACTAGTTTTGCTTTCATTCTTGTACTCTTGCTTTGAGATTTTTGGATTGGCGAGGAAGTTTCTCACCGCACTTTGTTCTTGAATTCGTGAGGCTTCTTCACCAATCTCCTGCTACTTATTCAATCTATTTTATGCACTACTTTCTGTTCTAGTTCATCGTCGATTTCTATTTAGGTTTTACTCTTAGTTTTTGCACTTTAATTTCGATCTCTTGAAATTGGTGAAGTGTTTTTCTCCGGACATCGTTCTTAAAATCGAGAACCCTCTTTCACCAATCTCATGTTTAATTTAATCATATCTTTTTCCAGTATGTGTGAGTAGTTTAGATTGTTGGGTTTAAAGGATTATCGAGGGAATTCTATGTTCGATAAGGATTTCAATCGGTAAACCCTAAACGATTTCTTGAGCTCTTTTTTGTGGAAATTTGTTAATGCATGAATCTAGTGTCATGAACTAGAGGCTGATAATGGGAGTTTAGAACCACATAAGTGTTGCATCTAATCACCAGCAAAGTGCATCCACAAGGCGTGTGCGTCGTAAGATTTCGAAAGTATACTTACGGAGTGCCGTGAACCTATGGACCAACTAGTATATCACAATCTTACGCGCGGCCAGAGACGAAAGCTACTGGTCAAGTGAATAGATTGTAGGACGTAGGTTATACGGGAGTAGACTACGCCATTATTCTGTCATGTTCGTGGAGTTATAATCTAGAAACACCGGTTACTAACGAGTTAGGGGCCGTTTGATTGAATCGAGCATACCCTGAGATATTCCTCTCGACCCAACAACATTTTAGAATATTTACAACCGTCTTAGTAGTGTAGTTTAGTTTATCTTAGCATTAGTTTAGTAGTTAAAATTCCCTTAGTTTAGGTAGTGGTCGATTTTCTTAGATTAGATTATTAGAAGTTTTTCGTTTTTCGTTCTTTACAATTTTGGTTACAAAAACCCTATAAAATATATTCGTTCTAAGTTTATTTACTATACATTGTCTAAGGTCTCATATAATAGCACCATCTCCCTGTGGATCGATACCTCAAGTACTACAACGCACATCTGCGCACTTGCAGGCTTTAAGGTTTACAAATTTAAGACCTGAAGTTTCAGAGACGAATCCAATACGCATGAAGTCACAGCTGGTGCGTGAGTCGTGACAATAATGAGCGCAAGATGGGTCGTAGTAACCCCGCTCGTAGCAGTAATCTCGCTCCAGAGGTGAGTTCATGTTTCAAAGCCTGAAACAAAGAAAAACAAAACCAAAAGTCAAAAAGAAAAAGTTTGTTCTAGAGTCGTTTTACTAACCTCTAAGGTGTGATAGAAACTGTAGCGATCTCTCCCCGGTAACGGCACCAAAAACTTGATGCGAATCGGATTCGTCTCCGAAACTTCAGGTCTTAAATTTGTAAACCTTAAAGCCTGCAAGTGCACAGATGTGCGCTATAGTACTTGAGGTATCGATCCACAGGGAGAGGGTGCTATTCTACGAGACCTTAGACAATGTGTAGTAAATAAACCTAGAACAAATATGAGTTTTATATGGGTTTTTGTCACAAAATTGTAAAGAATGAAAAAAATGGAAAATTACTACTAATCCTAGACTAAGAAAATCGATGCCTATCCAAAACTAAGAGAATCTAATTGCTAAACTACACTAAAAAAATGGTTTGTAACGATGCTGGGTCGAGAGAGATATATTTTAGGGGATGCTCGATTCAATTACACAGTCCCTATCTCTTTAGTAACCGGTGTTTCTAGATTTCAACTCCACAAACTGAACAGAAAATGGTGTAGTCTACTCCCGTATAACCTACACACCAACCTATATATACACTCGATCAGTAGCTTTCGTCTTTGGCTACGCGGAAGAATCGTGATGAGCCTACTGGTTCATATGTTCACGATACTCCGTAAGTATACTTTTGAAATCTTACGACGCGCACGTCCTTATCGATGCACTTTACGGATGTTTAGATTCAACACTCTCGCGGTTCTAAACACCTAGAATCAGCCTCTAGTTCCCACTAGATTCATGCAGTAACAACAATCCATAAGAAAGAGCTCTAGAAATCGGCTAAAGTTTTACCGAGCAAAATCCTTATCAAACATAAAATTCCCCTTTGATAATCTCTTTAAACCCAACAATAAAACTACTCACACATAGATGAGAGAAAAATCATGATTAAATAAATTGCAGAAGATTGATGAAGGAGCCCCACGATTTTAAGAACGAAGTCCGGTGAGCACCTCTCCACCAATCTCGAAAGTAATGAACAAAAGTCTTGCAAAAACCAAAAGAAAGCGAAAAAAATCTCTAAACTAATCTCTATGGTCTCTCTCTCTCATTGAGTCTGTAAAATAAGTATAAATAGGTCTTCAACTCGTTTTGGTCGAGTTAGGGTTTGACAGAAAAATACGGTTTTGGCCTCGAGTGAAGAAACGACTTGATTTAGGCGAAATTGGCTCTGGCCGCGGGTCCGTAGCTTTTGGCCGCAGCGAACTGGCCTCTGGCCGCAGGAGGAATGGCTCCAGAGGCGGCGAAGTGGTAGTTGGCTGCGGGTCTGTCTCCTCGACCCGCGGTGGACTTCTTCTCCGGGCAGCTTCGTCGGTCTTCAGTGCTTCGGGTATATTTTAGGATCCAACCATTGGATTGTCCCCAATCCAATTGCATTTGAAGATTTTTGGCACTCTAGAACTTAAGATTCAAATTTTTGATGAAAGTTGTTGTGTCATGAACAGTAACTCCGAAAATTGCAAATATTTTGAGAAAATTGGTGTTGATCTTGTTTTTCCATTCTTGTTAATTTAGATTGTCTCATAATGCTCTTAATCTGTTATGCTAAGCATTGAGACAAATTCCTTGATTTTTGGTAAATTATTTACTAATGGTGTTCTTCAAGAAATTTATTTTTGTAGAAAATTCCAATGACGGATGATGCCTCTCGACGACGATTCACTAGGCTTACTATGGTAACCGATAAACCTTTGGTGTTTCGAGAACCGGAGGACAACATCCCTCAAGTCCAAAGAAGAAGGAAAACAGAAAATCAACAAGGAAGAAGACATGAAAAAGATGTTGTGCAAGATAGTGAGGAGACATTGAGTTACCACTAGAGAGATGAGGATGACGAGTTGGAAGAAGCGCAAACACGATTTATGACGGTCGAGCGAGTAGCTGAACCGCATCAAGCTACTAAACTTGTGCGCAAACCGAGGAAGCCAAGAGCTAGTCGGGATAGAAGAAGAAAAAACACGTTGAGTGTAGAAATGATACTCAATGGACCAGCTCTAGACGAGGATACCGATTACATGGCTGGTCTGAACAGCATGAAGATCATCCCGACACTTCGTTTCGATTGGGAAACAATTGATCATCTCGGCCTTCGCGATGATATCGAGTGGTATTTAGATGTGCTTGGACTCCGATGTTTCATGGAGCTTTCTCACCCGACTTATGAGACGTTGACAAAGGAGTTTCTATGTATCGTATCTCTCGATTACCCCGTTGGACATAATTTCATGGCAAAGGATGAGATCCTTTCGTTCTCCATTGGTGAGCAATTGGATTTAACCATCGGTGATATTTGTGAATTATTTGGATTTGCTTGTGATGAGAAGAAGACTTTCACGAGGAGCATCGCTTCTTATGGCATTTGGAACCGATTTGCTAACAAAGAACTCGACCCCGGCTCGTCAAAGGAGTCGCGAATCACGCATCCCGCTGTCCGCTACATGCATCGAATGATCGCGCAAACGATTTTCAGTCGGAATGAGCATAGTTCGGTCCTTCGAGATGAGTTTTTCATTCTTACCGCCCCTTTCGTGGACATGCCCGAAACAACAAATCTTGGCTCAATCATTGCTAGACGCTTCATCGCGATTAAACATGACGCTTCAAAGGAACGCAAGGAAAGCAATGCTTACAACAACTTTGGAGGCATTATCACCGCGATCCTTCTACATTGTTAACTTCGGGACTGGAGAACCGCTTCAATATGAGAACAAACTCGACCTCACCGGACTTCAACGCATTTTATCATCTACTAACGCATTTTATTTTTCTTTGATGTTATTTTTATTTTTCTTGAGTCATTTTAATGATTTTTCTTGAGTCGTTTTATTGAGTCAAAACTATTATGTTGAAAATTATGAACTTTTCTTGGAACTAACCGTGTGACACCAATTTTTAGTGACCGTTTTAACAGAGATTGACCGCAGATTTTTTACTAATGGAAAACCCGTGAGTGGACCGATCTACCATAAAACGCCCATTTTTCTAAGGGAACCGAAGGATTCAGCGCTGGCTTCAACCTAATAAACTTAACTTTTCTCATATGGGGGCTTGGTATACATTGACCAAGAGACCTTCAAGCCTGCCATGACAAGTCTGTGTGAGTACGGTTTCCCTCTCTCTTCCTTTCAGTTAAGTACTTCAATACAGAAAGGATATAAATGGCGCGGAACTGAACCGGGGATTCGGTGGCAAAAACCATCAAAATACTCGTATCTCATGAAAATATGCCAAAAGAAGTGAACGCTCAGTGGCAAACAGTATCTCAATCAAGGTTTTAATAGAGTTTAAATCTATTCACAATCCATTGTTATTCAATGATTAATTTTAAATCCGTTTTAAAAATCCAATGTTATTGATTCTTATATGTATAATCTCTTTATTAAAGGAGTTTGAAATCCATTGTTATTCAATTAAAGATTTGAATAAGCTAATTAAAATCTTACGTTATTCATGTTTAAAAGATTCTTACAAAATATTTTAGGTAAAAGAGTTTAACTAAATTTAAAGCTAATTTTATGTGTAAAATATAACAATCAAAATCTAACATTTTACCCTCAGATTTGCAATCTTTCGTGACATCCTCTTTCATTTCTCTCCATCTTTTCCCTCCTCACTTTTCTATCTCTTTTCCCTCCTCAATTTCTTTATTTTCCTTCCTCCATTACTCTATTTACCTTGCCACATCTCTCTTTTCCCTGGTTACATCTCTCTCTCCTCTCTCTCGGTAAGTTTTTTTTCACACATAAAACTGATTTATTTTTGTTTATTGTTAATTTTTCTGGATTAGAAATCATAATTCGTCTTTCTGATTTTTTGTTTTGGTGTTGAGGTTTAGGTTTGCTTGCTTTATTGAACTGTATCGCCATATTTATTGAATTTAGTATTAAAAATTCAATTCTATTAGAATTCAAATGATATTATATTGAATTTCTAAATACATTGTCTTATATTTTAAATTTTAAATAACTCTTTTATATTAGATTTTAAATAAGCTACAAAATTTAAAATCTGATCAAACTCAAATCTAATAGAATTAAGTTCAACTTATAGATTGAATAACACCCCTTAATCATTTCGGAGCAGTATCAATCCTTTCGGAGCTCCTAAGTGAAAGAACATCAGAAGCTACTCAAGCGCCATTAGTACAATACACAAAAGCAAAAAATAAGCACGCAGATTGATTCTCTGATTTTCGCATTCTTCCGATTGATTCTCTATATTCAATCTGTTTCTCTGTTCGATTTTCTTCAATTTGATCTGTCATATTCTCAGATCGGCTTCGTTTCACGATTTCGACTTTCCCAATTTCGTTGTTCATCTTCTCCGATCTTTCGTCTTTACAGAACGTGTTTCTCTTCTGTTTCATTCCTTTGTCGATTCCGATGGCGTCGCAGCAATCAAATCAAGCTTCTGATCAGAAGTATTATCCCAGAATCGGCGCTAAATCGACCGGAACTATATCGCCGGCAGAGCTCCTGAAAGTCGTCGAAACCGCAGCTAAAGCCGGCGCAGAGGTTCGAAGTTTTTAATGTCTTTACAATTCAGTATCCGAATTTTTGTTTATTGGAGGATTGATTTGAAAAGAAAAAACCCTTTGATGATACTCGAAATTGTGTTCACTGTTACTAGAATCGAGTTCTTGTGTTCATAGAGCAGAAGTAGAAGAAAAAAAAAACAAACTTTAAGTGACAAATTTTGTAGGTCGTTATGAAGCTGTAAATAAGCCAAGGAATATCACTTACAAAGGCCTCAGTGACTTGGTAACTGAGTAAGGACTTAGCATAAGAATCTTCAGCTTTTAAATTTCTTACTTAGCTTCTGTAGATTGAGGTTTTATCTGTCTTCATGTTGACTTGATTGCCTGAAGCATTAATAAGTGTTTGTATCTGTTGAATTTACAGTACTGATAAAGCAAGTGAGGCTGCTATTTTGGAGGTAGTGAAAAAGAATTTCAGTGATCATCTTATTCTTGGCGAGGAAGGAGGTATCATCGGCCATACGTCTTCTGATTACCTCTGGTGCATTGATCCTCTAGGTTTTGCTCTCTTTACAGAATCTCATTGCTTTCTTTCTCTTCATGTTATGGGTTTTGCTTTAGAGAAGCGCTTATAAACTTCTGAGTAATAATCTTTTCCTTCTATGCATAGATGGAACAACAAATTTTGCTCATGGATATCCCAGTTTTGCTGTTTCTGTGGGTGTTCTTTATCGCGGAAATCCCGCCGCTGCTTCTGTGGTAGAGTTTGTCGGTGGTCCGATGTGCTGGAACACACGAACCTTTTCTGCAACTGCAGGTACAATGTGACAAGCTTATGATTGTCTAGTTTGGTTCTGTAATTAAGATTTGTCTAACTAGTTCACTTATTAGGTGGTGGAGCGTTGTGTAACGGGCAAAAGATTCATGTCAGTAACACCGATGCTGTAAGCAACTTATCTGGAATCCTGTTTAGTTTCGACATGGTATACGCAACGGTTTTGGTATTCTTACTCCATCTATTCGGGTTTGATTGCAGGTGGAGAGAGCACTTCTTATCACAGGGTTTGGGTATGAGCATGATGATGCATGGAGTACTAACATGGAATTGTTCAAAGAGTTCACTGATGATAGTCGGGGAGTGCGAAGGTTAGGTGGTGCAGCAGTTGACATGTGTCACGTGGCACTCGGGATTGCGGAAGGATATTGGGAGTACCGTTTAAAGCCATGGGACATGGCTGCTAGTGTTCTTGTAATCCTTTTTTCTTCTAACCAACTACATATGTTGTTAAGCTTAATCCATGTCTTAAATTTGGACACAGATAGTTGAGGAAGCTGGAGGAGCTGTGACTCGAATGGACGGTGGGAAGTTTTCCGTGTTCGATAGGTCTGTTTTGGTGTCCAACGGCGTTCTTCATTCCAAGGTTTCATGAACTTTATTGCTTTTGTAAATTCTCCTCAATCTGTATGCTTAGAGATTCAGTCTGATATTTTCTGGTAGCTTCTGGAGAGAATCGCACCAGCTACTGAGAATTTGAAGATGAAAGGAATCGATTTCTCGCTGTGGTTTAAGCCGGAAGATTATCACACAGAACTTTAAGACTTGCTCAAGAAAGGTACCCTTTTGCTTTATGCATTCTCTTTCAATTACATTATTATGATCTAAAGCTCGTTTATTTAGAACTTAATCGAGGTAATATGAGTTATAAGATTCGTGTTTTCGAACTACGAAAATCGACTATGATCATGTTCTTTTACACTTCTTGAACAAAAGGCTTCATGGGTCAGGAGACTGGTCTTCCATCTTCCCGTCCACACCTCATACAGACCAAACTGAAGCTTGGTGTCTCAAGACACTGTCTTGGTTAGGCGCTGTGAGGCTAACCGAGATTTCGAACGAGCCATCACATTCCGTCAGGTATATTGACCGGTTCTGATCCACCTTTCGGTTTACCAAAAGTTCTGTTTAACGGATTTGATTCTTTTTCATACTGTCTTGCCTTTTCTTTCCGATTTTGGCAGACATGAAAACTGGGGCTGAAATCTTGTTCAAAGAAACTCACATCTTGTTCCATTTTAGAGCCAGCCTCATGGTGCGAACTCTTGTTACTCTTTTGTGAAGACATTTTCTTATTTTTTTGGCATTGAAAAACTACAATACCATATCTCTCGAATGAGCTGTATACTAAGTTACGCAAAATCCTAACTTTTCTTCAGGTGGAGGGACATAGTAATAAAAATGCTTGAACGGCAAACGAAAGGCAAAGCATATATGCACAGCTTGTTGCACTTAATCTCAATGAGAATCTGGAAACAAAGTCAAACTTGACACTGTTCTTGGTTCTGCAAGTAACTATTGAATCTTCAAGTCACTTTGCAGAATCAAATCTATTTTTCTGATTCGTTTGTTTCGTACTCTCAGTTTTTGGGGTCAACTGATAGATTTTGATCGTAAGTCGTTTGTTGTAAAACCAAAACTTAGCATAATGATACCGATCAATAGTAAAATTTTAAGAGAATCGCTCTTTTTTGAGAAAAGTGTTTTTTTTTTTAACAAAAACGCTTCAAAAGACGTTTGGCCAGCCTGAATAAACTGATCCTCTGTTTTTAAGCTCCGAAGTGAAAGAACATCAGAAGCTCCATTAGTCCAATACACAAGCAAAAAAATAAGATTCATTGGCGATTAATCTTCGGTCCCACTAGAGTCATTAGATTCTTTAATCACAGCCTTGTTCCACGGGTTTCCTCTCTGAACTTCCCTAACTGAACCGCCCGGTATTCCCCATGCGTTACTGAGTGACAGAGATTTCCCCGGGTACTGTACAGAGACGACAGCTCCTTGGTACACAGAACCGTGATCAAGCCTTCTCATGGCAGTTGCTGCTCGAGCAGGATCATGGAACACTGCTAATGCATTCTTGCCATTCAGCCAAACAAGCTCGCATTCGCCTCCAAATCTCAAAACCAAGGCGCTGATGTTAGCTTCCCTCGGCAGACCAAGAAAACAAACTACAAGCCGAGGATCCATATCGACCAGTGGATCAAAGGCCGGTGAGTGGGGCCCACCTGCCGATACAACTCCTCTGACTCCAATGATCCTTGTCGGGGGTTTCGACTTCTGTGTAACGTAAACCACGATAAAGCGTTTTGGTTCCCACCCGGCGTTGCAAACAGCGAGATTCCACCTCTCAGCTATCAGCCGAACAGCATCTCTTTTATCCTTTTCCATAGGACAGAAGATATGAAGCTTTAGAGCGCTACTTGTGCTACCTCTGGCCTTTCCGAGCACCAGGAATTTGCACCGCTCCTCAACTGCTAGCACCCAGTTGGGGTAACGTCTATAAAGGTCAGAAATAATCTCAGTCAAGGTGCATTTCTCACCAAAATGTAAAGCGTCTAGATTTGGAGGAGTGATATCAAATGCATCTTGAAGAACCCGCTTACGCTCCAGCTTAGCACACTCTTCATCACAAGTAAGCTTTCTCTGCCCAAGAGGGATCTTTTTTCCATTTAACTCAACAGGTTGGAGCGGCACCAGGAGCTTCTGCAAAATGGAGGTTTCATAGACAGAGTCACCGTTGAAATCACTAGCACTTCCTCCTCCCGTATCACAAGGGACTGTAGCTATTATGCGACCACATGAGCAAGTAATTGTGAGTGGAAACTCACATCTCTGATCCGGACAAGGCGCAGAAGGATGGCACAGCGCTGCACAAGTGTGTCTGCAGTCTCTTCTGGGAGCACCACAAGTCTGTCCACAGGTAACACGCAGACCAGCTTGCGATTCGTGACCGCCGTTGCCACAAGTTTCAGGGTGACAAGTCATGGCACAAGCATGCATGCCACAACGCCTTGTCTTTCCGCAAATTTTGTTACAACTGATGTCTTTTAACCCACAAGGTATGTTCCTGAGAACAACATGACCGCCAATGCATTTCTTCTCCACAGGCACTGAACAAGGCAAACAATCCCCGAAATGGCAACCATGTGTAGCGGAATGCCCACAAGGCTGAGGAACCGAGCACAGAAGCTGACAACTTGGGACAGGGGTCCCACATGGTAACGGAGGAGGTATCGAAGTTTTTCCACATGCACATGCAAGATCAGTGAAAATCATTTCGAGACAAGGAGGACAATGGCCACTGTGACAAAGAGTTTCACAGGAATGTTGTTCGCACCTTAGCCTCTTCCCGCAAGATATTTGGCAAAGGTGCAGACCGGAATCATCAGACAGATCATCATTCTTAGGGTGGTGAATGAGAGGGCAGCAACGCTCACTACACCTATGCCTCCCACAGTTTTTCTTACGGCCACATGGTTTGGCGCAAATGAACTTCTCCATATTTGAAACTGTTTTGTAGCATTCCACAGTCCGAGATGTTGACCCGCACCGGCATTTCTGCCTGACTTGGACTAAACAAGGCGGACAATCACCTGCATGGCACATCTCGTTGCAGTTATGCAGCCCACAAGGAAGAAGCTTGCTGCAAATGTTTGAGCAAGAAGGAACCGGATCAAGGCAACTCTGCCTCTTCTCTTCCAAGCCCGTTTTCCCACAATAGCATGTCTTAATTCTACTGGGCAGGAAATCACAGTCCCCACAAGGCCCAGGATGGCAAACCTCACGACAATAATGATTACCACACTCAAGCTCCTTTTCACAGTTCAAATTGCATGAAAACACACCATCCTCTGCTTTAACCTCTCCCTTCACATTCATATCGCCGCAAATGACATTCTCCACCGTTTTCTTGCAAAAGCAGGAGGCATTGACTGGTACCTGACAAGGATCACATACTCCAATATGACACGCCCTTTCACACTGATGACGGCCACAATTGAGAAGTTTTTCGCAACTCTGCCCACAAGTAAGATCAGATTTTCGTTCAGAGCATCTAGTCCAGATCATCTTCTTCCCACAAGGACAACTACGAGGTGGGGCAAATGCCTTACATGGAGGGCATGGACCAGGATGACACTGCAATACACAAACATGAGGACAACTATTTTCTTTTGCCATCTCACCTGTTGCAAAATCCTTCTCCAGCGGCTTCCTACATGGATCTCCACAAGAGTGAGGAGTCAGATATGGATCACTTGGTGGGTCTTTCCTCTTTCCACAAAAGCATCGATACATAATCTCCCTTGACGATGTCAACTGAACAGATTGACAACCTGGACATCTCCAATTACTACCTTGGTTTTTATCTGCCAGCAAATCAATTGAAGTCGGAGCTCGGGCCCATTTCTTAATACATTCCAGATGGAAAATGGAGTAACAACTGGAGCAAGACCAGATATTCGCAGACCGCCTAACCATGTCATAACAAATCATACACTCAATAGAGCTCTTCATCAGCTTATCCTGTATCTCTTGCAAAAGTTGAGGCAGATTTGGGTCTGTCAACACAGTACTCTCACTCCTTTTTTTATTTCCCTCATTCACAGTCTGACCCAAGCAACCCCTAGAACCACCTCTCTGGTGGTGGTTATCTGGCACAGGTCTCGCAGCATGATTCCTCCTTTGACGGCTAAAAGGAGGAGGGCCCAGGACACTACTCCTTTGGTGCGTATTATTAGGCAGATGGCTAGAATCATAGTGATGCCTTTGCTGATTAACACGATGGAGTCCAACACCAGCATCAAAGCTTCCAGAATTTTTATTTGTATTAAGAGGAAAGGAAGTCTCGTTAACCACCACCGAGGTAGATGAAGTTTCTTTTGGCATCCATGTTTGCTGAGCATTTCGAGTACTGAATCTTCGCCGATCTCTACTGACTTGAGAGCTCATTATCTCTTGGAGCAATTTCTGTAGCAATGCAAACCAATCGATAACCCAAAAATACAGAAAGAGTAAGCATATATATATCTACAACGATTTCGACAGAATCTAAACGAAGTTGAAAGTTGATTCCCGTAATAGACCGTACGACTCATTCACCATTCTAAAATTGTTCATTCTTCGGAATCTTGACAGGTAAAGTAAGAGATGATAAACAACCCACACACAGATGACCGAATCACAGAAACAAAGGTGAGAAGAAAACCGTACCTGAGAAGAAAATGGCGAAGAAGAAACGCAGAACGAACAATTTTCGGAGAAATCTCTCTCGATTTGAGAGAGAGAAAGAGATCGTCCGAAGAAATGGAGTGAAGAGGACGAAGAAATGGAGTGAATTACACTCATTAACGGACCGTCTCATTTCAATTAGGCCCTTATGGGCCCGATTACTATCGAATAAAATGGGCCTTGTGGGATCGTTGGTAATTGAGAAAACCGATATAAACCGAAAACCAAAGATATAACACTTAATTAAGTTTTTTGGGGCAAAGTTGCAAGTCAAATTAACTTTATATTTTCTATTCAACACTGACTGTTTCTTTAATCAGTTATTGATCGTTAATAGATGTTAACAATGTTATATACTACTGGTAAACTCACATGTTTGAGGTTATAATGTGATTAAGTCTACTAAAAAATATAAGAAGATGAAAACGTACTGAATGATACATGCAAGTAGGTATAAGATAAACAAGGGCATGCCTAATTCGCATGGTGGCTATTATCCTCTGGATAAAATCTTTCGTTAAGAAAGATGAAAAAATGTCATCCATCTAGAGAAAAAAATGTTTTAATTGATGATAATCATCCTTAAAAAAGATAAACATTTTCAAAAATTACTTAATAATTTTAAGTAAGATTTCAGAAAATTTTAAAATTTTCTAAAATTAAGTAAGATTCCAGAAAATTCCAGAATTTTTTTAATAATGTTATGAACTATGATCTAATAATAGATTTATACGAAGGTATGCAAAATTTTATGTTGTAACTTTTTTTTTTTTTTTGTAAGCCGGAGATAAATCCCAGGCCTTTGGCTCAGACTAATTCCCCTTAGGTCCAACATCCTTTTTGCGCAATTACAAATCTCTGCGGGTTGGGTGGCCAAGCGGAGTTGAACTCATGACCTCAGGATAGGGTACATACCCATACCCCCAGAACCAGTGGCGGATGTACTTGCAATAGGGATGTGGTAAGTGCACCCAATCAAAATCTTATAATTAATGTTATTTTGTGAAGATCCAAATTATTGACCTCATACTAAAAAATGTTTTTGTCCTCATCGATTTTTTTCTCAGACTATTGCCCAAAATAATTTTTTAACAGGTCCACTTATATGAAATCTATTAATATTAATTTATTTTCACCAAACATTTAAAGACATTTAAACCTAATAATTTAATTTTCTAATGCAAGAATCTCATTTTCCTTATTAGTTTCATCTAAATCTCCGGTCTACTCATCTAAATTAAAAAAATAGATATCTATCTATATATATCTATATATATATATATATATATATATATATATATATATATATATTCGACCTCATTTTTAGATAGGGATTTTCTATAGTATTTAATATTTTTATTTATTAAATTTTTAATTTTTTTGCTACTAATCCTAAAATTTTCTATATCCGTCTTTACCCAAAACCACTAGGACACCACCACTTGGTTTTGTAATTTAAAAGACATAAAAGTAAAGAAAGTGGAAAGAGAGCAAAAACCTTTTTTATTACTTATGTCTCTTTTACATTACAATCATTTTATTTATAGAGAAAAAGGGGAATAAGACATATCAAAAGACTATGATATGTATAATGGTGATGATGATATCACCTCTTAAGATAAATGTTCAAGGAGATGGAGACAAAGACAAATGGTAATAAGATGGATAAAATTGTCAACAAATGACAAATAATCAATAATAACTTCTGAATATTTGATTCAATCCCTACTTCTCTTTCCTCCTCACACTGAGCGCTGTTCTTCTGTAAGCTAAACGGCACGCAAGAGAGTAGATTTAGAATGAGACGGCACGGTGTTCTCTGAAAATACCCTTTTTTAAAAGAGAACTTTAAAAACTTAATAAGACCAGTGTCGGAGGCTTGTTCCGATAAAAAAAAACCCGATTCTCCGTCGATTACACCGTCGGACTTTGGTTTCTTCACAATGGCATCACGGGTTTTGTTCTCGAGTCAATTCACATTCCCGGCGAATCCGCCGCGGAAAACCCTTATTGCTCCGTTGTCGCCTTCCCGGAATGCTCTCTCCTTCTCCTTTCGAATTCCTGTAGACCGAGTTGCGATGAGGATCGGACCGCTTGTAAGAGCTGCTTCGTTTGGTCCAACGGTGGCGGAGGTCGATGGTTCGAGAGACGAAGCAAGCAGGAGGAAGAAGCTTGCTGTGTTTGTGTCGGGAGGTGGTTCAAATTTCAAGAAGATTCATGAGGGATGTAGTGGTGGTTCAGTTAAAGGAGATGTTGTTTTGTTGGTCACTAACAAAAAAGGTATTGCCTTTCTTCTTCTTCTTCTTCGGAAATTGATTCTGGTAATTTTATTGGTCTCTTTAATGTTAAGAATCAGAAATTTCATTGTTTGAATCTTTGTTGAATTGATGATTTTGAAGGAATTGGAATAGGTCTCTTCTTCTTTGTATTGGTTTTGGTAATTTTAGTGCTCTCGTTGATGTTTCTGTTGAATTTATGATGTCGCGGCTAAGTCTGGAGTCTAGTTTTGATTGATTTGAAGGAATTGGAAATAGGTCTCTTTTGTGTAATGTGCAGCTATTCGGAGTTTCGATTTGTGTTTGTTTTGGAACACTGCAATATAATTTTTTTATGTTCATCAATCCAGATTGTGGAGGTGCTGAGTATGCAAGAAGTAATGGAATTCCTGTTTTAGTATTCCCAAAATCCCAACGAGAATCATCAGATGGACTCTCTCCGGAAGAGCTCGTGGATGTTCTTAGGTTGCGACCTCTCTCCATGTTTAATTGTATCTTTTTCTGAACCGTGTTACTGCTTTGTTGAATCTCAAACTCTCGTTTTATGAACAGGAAGTATGGTGTAGACTTTGTTCTTCTGGCTGGATATTTGAAACTTATACCAGTCGAGCTGGTCCAGGAATTTCCTAAACGGATTCTAAATATCCATCCTGCGCTTCTTCCGGCTTTTGGAGGCAAAGGGCTTTATGGTATGAGAGTGCATAAAGCTGTTCTAGCATCAGGAGCTAGGTAAAGTCACTAGCTCTCACAATGTTACAGATGTGTAGTATTTTGTTTTCTTATGCACAAGAAAATGTTCCAAACGGTTTTCCTATCATAGGTATTCAGGTCCGACAATTCACTTTGTCGATGAGAAGTATGACACAGGGCGGATACTTGCTCAAAGCGCAGTCCGCGTGATTGCTAATGATACACCAGAGGAACTGGCCAAAAGGGTTCTTCATGAGGTACCACTAAAGAATACATTTGCGCATCACATTTCACAGTTCAAAAGATTTCATTTGCTTCTTCTTTTTTCCATTTTGGGCTCAGGAGCACAAACTTTATGTCAAGGTGGTGGCTGCAATTTGCGAAGAGCGGATTAAATGGAGAGAAGACGGTGTCCCTCTCATCCAAAGCAAAGAAAACCCTGATGAGTATTATTAGATCCTCGGCATGACTTTAGGTTGAACTGCATTGGATCTCAGATTAGTTATATTTTCAAAAACACAAAGTGATTCGACCTAGTTTATAGTATTTAGACTGTAGAACAAGTTTTTGCCCAAAGTGTAGATTGCGAAATGAATCTGAAGCTAAATTTTTGTTTCGGTTGTGTCAGAATCACATGAAAGGAGATGAAATTAGCCAAAAGGCAGCAGTCCAATGCTTGTATTGTATAATACCATCATTTTTTAATCTTCCAACCAAAAGCCTTTCATTATTTTTGTTGCTAAGATGTTTTATTACCATGATGTTTGATTTCATCTATAAGAATCAAAATATCCAAAATCCAAATTACAGATTTGTTCCTACAAGAAACGGTTGTGCCTTAAGACGGAGCGCCGAGATAGAATGCAAGGCGAAGAATGTCGCTGAAGATTCCACCGGCTGTGACTTGAGCACCAGCACCAGGTCCACGAACAATCAGAGGCTGTTCTTTGTACCGTGTGGTTGTGAAAGCGATAATGTTATCAGCGCCCGAGAGCTGGGCAAACGGATGATCTTTCTTGTACCGTTTCAACTCGACTGTTCCCTTTTTCTCTACCGCGTCTACAACTCCTACGTATCTCAAGACCTAGAAACAGACACAACACAATCTGGAATGAGTTCTTTTCGAGGTGATGCATTTGGTGTTTTAAAATGAATTTTGCTAAGAGGCACTACTTACTTCTCCTGCTGCTTCAGCTTCTTGTCTTTGTTTGGACAATTCTTCATCAAACTGAGGTAGCTTTTGCATGAACTCTTCTGCTGATGCACAAGCCTGTGATCAACAATGGAATCAGATACATAAATGTTAAAAGGATTGACTTTATTGGTGATACAACTAATTGTGTGATTTATACGGAGGCTTACTTGTAAAGGCTCTGGCACAAGATTCTGAACTGGAAGGCTGTCAAGATCCAATTTTAATCCTGATTCTCTGGCAAGAATTGTCACCTGCAGAAGTAGCAGATTCCATATTATTCAATTGGTCGAACACAAAGTGCATTGACTCGATATGAGGACAAGAAACCCTACTTTTCTGGCGACATCTGTTCCAGATAGATCATCTCGTGGATCTGGCTCTGTGAAACCTGCCTGCTTTGCTTCTGCCACAACTTCACTGAAGCTTCTGGTGCCGACAAAATTGTTGAAAAGGTAACTTAAAGTACCACTGCAGCAAGGCATCAAAGCAAAATTTTAGTGTGCAGGTGCAGAGACGGCAAAGCCAGCACATTTTTTTGTGTCGTTATCTGAATAAAATGCTGCGATACCAAGCCAAACCGAAGATACCTGAAAATTCCCTCAATCCTCAGTATTTTATCCCCTGTTTCGAGAAGACCACGTAAAGTGCTGATAATTGGAAGACCAGCTCCAACGGTTGCTTCATAGAAGTAATGTGTGTACGATTTTCTTTGAAGATCTCGGATCTTTAGATACTGCATTCACAGGGGAGATTGTTACCAACTAGTCTCTATGTTCATAGAATCACGGAATCTCAACGGATATATACTCAACAAGAACAGATTTGTAGCTTCCTATTCAACAGTCGTTTAAGAAACCATCAAATGCTTTACCTGATCAAGTGGTCCTGAGTTAGCCTTCTTGTTCGGGGTGACCACGTGAATTCCTCGCAGCAACCAGTCATAGTAACAGCTGGCGATATCAGCATCAGCCGTACAATCGACCATAATAGAGTTTGGAATGAAATGATTTCCCTTCACATATTGGGTGAACTTCTCCATGTTAGCCGACTCTCCCTCTTCTTTCATAAGTTCTCTCCATCTTGATAAGTCGATTCCCCTATAAGATGACAGAAGCATAAGGAAAAAGCAGTAGTGCAGTTTACCTATAAAGTGCTTTATCAAGTTCGTCAACTTACGATTCACTCAGCAACATTTTACTTGAGCCAGTGATTCCTATGACACGCAAGTCAATTTTAAACTCTTCTTTTAGCACTTCAGCCTGTGAAATGAAATGGAAAGATGAATCAACTTGAACCTTGATACGTATGTCACTATAATCACACATATACACATCAGCTACTCACCTGATCTTTAATCTGATCAAGTAAGGTTCCACCAATTAAACCTGGTCCTATGATTCCCATTGCCAAAGTGGTTCTCGTAAGGTAAAATCTTGAGTGCACTGCTCTTAATGCCCTAATGCAATCTTCACGCTTGATGACTACTGTAATATTGAACTCAGAGCAACCTTGAGCTATAGCACGGATGTTGATATTGGCCTGCAGGTATTTGGGACACGGCAATGTATCAACAGAGCTTCTTAGCAGAAAAGGGTACGAAATGGATTATCGAACCGTCATCCAATTTTTTTCTTTGCACATACTACTCTTAATTTACCTTTGCCAACGCATTGAAAAAAGTGGCCGAAACGCCAGGAGTGCTCGCCATTTTCTGGCCAACTGCTGCTAATATGCTACAATTAGGGATGATTTCAATCTGAAAAAGAACAATAAAACCACAGGTTTAGCAAAATAGCCGATGCATAAACAAGATTCCTGCTGTTTTCTAAACGGCTGCTGGACATGCGTGCGCTCATCTACAATGGAAGTTATCGGAATTGCTAGTTGATATTTTTCAAAGAACACAAAGATATTATGGGTACCTGGGAAAGGCGTCCACCAGTTAAAGCTTGACGAAAACGTGAGTTTAATGCTTCAGAAACGGCTTTAACTTCCTTCTCAGGTACAGCAAAGCACACAGAATGCTCACTACTAGCCTGCATTTATGTAATACTATTAAGCACCCACAATTTACAAAGGAAAACATAACCGATATAAGAAACAGGAAAGCTGAACTAGATGATCCCAAGACCTGTGAGATCATAATCACATTGGCTGATTGGCTCCAACTTCCTTGACAGCAGAAAAAATGGCACTGGCAGTACCAGGAACTCCAGCCATTCCAGTTCTGCAAAGAGAATGCAAAGTTTGTATAAGAAACACAATAAGCATTAAGTGTGTAACAAAATATCAACGATCAGCTCACCCTTCTACATTAACAAGAGCCAAATTGTCAATCGTCGCAAACCCTTTGACAGGAGCGTCTAATTTATACCCATCTTCATCTTCAATCTGCCGACATATCATTGTTCCAGGGGCAGAGAGGTTGAAAATATTCCTTATTACGATTGGGATGTCATATTTCATCACTGGAATGATGGTCCGAGGATGTAAAACGTTAGCCCCAAAGTAAGACTGCCCAGGCAATGAACACGAACATTAAGGTGTAGACAATGATTATGAAAACTTAGGCATTGAACAAGTGTAAGAGGTTGCAAATTTACCATTTCCCAGGCCTCTTGATAAGAAAGAGTCTTCAGTATAACAGCCTCACTAACTGCATATAACCATATTTGTTAGCATAACAATAAAAAAACAAAAAAAAAACTGAGGAACACACCACTGTCATGGCTTAAGAACTAGTCCTTTTCTTGCAAATTGCAAGGCTTCCACATACCTTTTCTTGGATCTGCACTGTACACACCATCAACATCTGTCCAGATTGTGAGTTGGTGAGATCTAAACAGAGCACCCATTATAGCTGCAGAGAAGTCACTCCCATCCCTCTTGAGAGTCGTTGGAATGTTCTGCGGAGTAGTGGCTATGAATCCAGTTGCGACAATAATCTTTGATGAGTTCTGAGAAAACCATTTTTCCAGTCTCTTTTCTGATTCCACAAAGTCAGGATCGACTTGATTAGAGCTCGTAGGACTAACAACAAGCACATCCCTTGCATCCATCCATGTGCAGTCCAATCCGCTCTATGAGCAAAACAGACACACGCAGGTAAGAAAACAGAACAATTAGTTCATTCCTTTTAGGAGTTTCTAGCAGCACATTATATCGGACTTTCCTACCTTTCTCACAACAGCAGCTAACATCTGAGCAGACCACAATTCTCCGTGGCCCACTACAAAGTCTGAGAACGATTCTGTTGCATGACCAGCTGCAGAAGTGGAAGAGTTCATAACAGGAGGAATAAGATTCCGGAAGAACATACACAACTTCAATTACTTTAACAATATACATTTATCATTGACAAGGGGAGAAAAAAAAAGAACAGTACCTATGTAAATGGCACGAAGCATTGCTTTGAGATTGTTTACATCATCATGCAACCGAGCCAAGAAAGCCGCGAGTTCGTCTCCATCAAGCAAGTCAAGAGCTGTTGCTCGGTGCTTTTCAAGAACAGCATCCAGAGCAGACAGGTAGGAATCATCCCGAGACTGTGCTCTGTGAATGAGATCATACATCATATCGGTAACCTTCGCCATTGCTGACACAACCACCAACTTCCTCTCAGAATCATCCTTAACAACGACATCAGCAACATCTTTTATCCTCTCAGAGTTTCCAACACAAGTTCCTCCGAATTTGTGTACAGCCCACGAATCTCCCTTGGGAAGGTGGCCATTCTCCACGGAATTATCCATCGACAAATCTGTTTACAAATCCGAATAAAATGCAACATCAACATCTACAAAACCAATCACCAATTTTCCCAGATTAAGCAAACGTCGGATTTTTCAAACCTGTGACGGAACCAAGGACACGGGAACTCTGCAATTCGCTTCTTACGCAATGACCTATGCAACTCGGGCGCCTCGAATTTCCGAATGAAACACGCTTCGACACGAGTCGTTTCCCATAAACGCACGGAACGCGAACCGTGAAATCTCCCGCCGCCGCGGCCGGAGAAACAGGAACCTTAGCCAGAGAAACCACCGGCATATTCTGTACAAGTTTTCAAATCCGAATTTTTTTGAAATAACGAAAGATTAAGTCAAAACCAGTGGATTACTGAATTCATACAACGACGAAATGTAAACAAAAAGAAGAACAATCATACCGACGCCACGAGTAATAAGCTCAGTCAATCATTACCAGACGAGAATTTCAACCGGAGAAGAGGATACCACCGAGATCGGAGAACAATCAAACTCGAAAACAGTGGCAATTCAGTAAATCTTGACAAGGAAGACGACTGGTTTTGTATATATATGATCTCATTTAGTGGGGTATAAAAAAAACCGATGGTCGAGTGGAATGCCACGTGTAGGTGAACGATAGCTTTTCTCATGCATCAATGGTTGAGATTTAATTTCGATGTTTATGAAAATAATATTAAGAAAATGCTGCCTAAATGTGTCTATCATGTAAAGCCATTAAAATAAAAATACATGAAATTTGGTGAAAAGAATAAACACATGATATTTCTGTTTTTCTATATCTAGTTTTTAATCCACCGACCTATGGTTTATTTGGTTTAAACCGACAGATAGATGGGATTGCAAGATCTTTTGTTGCAATTTTATTAGACATCGCATTGTATATATGTAGTTTTTCTCAACATAAAAAACTTGGAAGATCAAATTAGCCCAATTACTTGAGAAACAATTATCCAACGACTGTTCTCAAATCTATTTTCCTCAAGAACCACACTTCACCATAGGAAATTTAGCATCTTTAGCTGAAGAACAAAATGGTTTACTCACTAACCAAATTAACATTGGCTAAAGATCAAGTAAAAGCTCAATTAAATCCGGGTAGGTTTTAATATTTCCCTTTTATAAGCCAATATGTTTGACAAAAAGATATGAAATTGCAATTTCCATTAAGATTTGGATTTTAAAAGATACATTCGTAGAGGAGGGAGAAAGAAATAAACTTTCATATTAATAAGTTTATAAAGTAACAATTGGTGTGTCGAAACTTTCAGAGATGCAGCTCAGGCGCGGTATATATACCAATTTGGTCATTAACACGAGTTCGAATCCTCCCGGTTTTGTTTGTTTGTTTTTTCGTCACCGCAAAGTCGACCACTGGCCGGCAGCATTCTATCGGCAACGTAGATGTATTAGTCTCTAATTTTCCTCTTAACCTCAATTTCAAGGCCAGATTCGCCGTATTATCCAGCATTCGATCACGAAGAAAATCAAATTAATCATTGAAGATGAAAAGTGTACCTCACCATTATCAATATTTTTTTTTTTTGGGTATGAGTGACACATGTTCCAGTTTAAAAAAAAACACATGACATTTCGTTTTTAATCCACTAACCTTAAGGTTTATTCAACTCAAGAAGAAAATCAAAAGAGGATGAAAAGCGTAGCTCACCATTATAATTCTTGTGTTGGCCTTAACCTGAATTCATCAACAAAGAGCTCACCCATAAACTTCCTCACCTTTGTTTGGTAAAGTTTTGGCTCTGAATTTGGTGAGGAAGCATCTTCGGCCCAAAATGTTATATAAAACAGAAAACCTTGCACGCCCTCTACATTTGCACTCAAGATTTGTTCCCTGCCAAAGAAAATAGAGAAGAAGAATTAAGAAAGAGAGGAGCCATTAGAAAGCTGAGAAATAAGGAGGAAGAGCAAGCTCTGACATTCTCTTCATTTTCTTCTTCAATGGCCGTCTCTATGAGCCAATTCATTAACTCCTTACTGCTATGTCGAACCGATAGAGCTCCAGCCCATTCGAATTTGACGGCAGGGAAGTTGAAGTCCAAATTATCCCAATCAATATCGTAACCCTAAAATCATAAATACACAAACAAATTGAACATCTGATTCTAAAGATCATTCCAGAACAACGAATTGGAGAGCAAATGAACCGGCGTAAACACTAAATTAGAGGCCATGGATTTCTCATGATCCAGTCAAACAATATGACCTGACATCGGCATAAACCCTAAATTAGAGGCCATGGAATAGACATTACCTCGCTCTTTTCGAATTGCTCCTCAAAAATGTCTCGCTGTCTCTTAAATTCCGGATCGTCCCAGTCTCCTTTGCGAAGAATTCGAATTTCTGGCTGGATCTCTGCCTCCGCCACCGCCTCCGGATCTGTTTTCGCCTTTTTCTGCGGCGGAGAATCGGACTCCGTCGAATCTACAAACTTGGTGATATCCGCATCACGAGCCTCTTCGACATATTTTTTATTTCGTTCCCAGGTGTATTGAGGAGATGAGAAGATGATTAAAAGAATGAGAGTTAAATACTGAGTTATGCCCGCGGACCTAAACCGGGCCCGGCATAAAAAACTTGGTCCGTGGCCTGTTTAATTTTTGGTCAGACCCACTTATTTAAGAGGCATGTCCGCGAAATAAAAAGATACCGGTTTAAGTCCGTAAAGAACAAACAACTTTTTTTTGTTTTTTTTCATAATTCTTTTTGTTTTCAAACACTAACAAATAATATTGATACTTAGACCATCTCCAATGTATATCTCCATTTTTTACTCCAAAATGGAGTTGTGTTTTGTTCCAATGTATAACTCCATTTTTATTCCAAAAAAGAATATTATAAATAGATTCTTTTTGTATTTTATTAATAATGCCTTTTATTTCTAAAAGTTACAAATTAACCCATTTTTTGTAAAACTTTTATAAATTATGAATTTAATAAAATTTAATATTTATTAAATAAAAAAAATTACATAATATCATTAAACATCACCGACACTAAATTTTTCCCACAAATGATCAATTAGTGCATTTCGAAGTGAAAAATGAACTTCTTTATCTTTGATTGCTCTAAATCGACCACGAAACTCTTGGAATAGGATATTATCATCATCATCTACTATTTGGACATCTGGAGGTGGAGCTTCTCTTCCAACTCCAATTGGTGCATCGAGATCACGTTCATCCTCGATTATCATGTTATGTAAAATCACACATGTAGTCATTATGTCATGCAACACATTTTTTTTCCAAAAACGAACCAGTTTAAGGGAATATTAAATTTATCGTATTTGATGTGTTAAATTTGTTTATGTTGCTTATCTTTAATTTCAGCACTTGTTATATATTTTTAATTTTTGGTCATACCCACTTATTTAAGAGGCATATCCGCAAAATAAAAGGATATCGGTTTAAGTCCGTAAAGAACAAACAAAAAAAATCTTTTTTTTTGTTTTTTCATAATTCTTTTTGTTTTCAAACACTAACAAGTAATATTGATACTTGTGTCAAAAGGCAATTATCCTAAATAGCATTGAAAAACTAAAAGTTGACAAATATGACATACAAATGTGAAAATCACAAAACTAGCATTCATTAAAAGAAAAAAAAACTAAACTAACCTCTTTTATACTCTAAAATCAATCATCCATAACCCTAACAAAAAAACAAATTTTCTGATTCTCTAATTCATCGACAATAGCCGACGATCCTCTGATTCGCCAGAATCCTTAGCATCACTGGAGATTTATCATCGCCGAAAACTTTTTGTCGCCGTACAATAAGTTTTTTTTTTTAAACTTCTGATTCATTAGTTTCAAATCGTATACAAAAGTTTATACATCAATAATACATCAATAATGAGCAAAACCAAATACACATTCACAATTACATAACCAAACATTAAAAATAACGATGAAGAAGTGAATTTCCACGATGCTTTGGATACCGAAGCCTTACTCGCCAACGGCTTATTAAATCCATTTCTTTCCTTCTCCAGAATCAATCCCAAAACAATGAGATCGTCGTTTTTGGCTATCATCTCTTGGATGAAACTCCATAGTCGTCTAATATTATTGGTAATACGGAGTATCTTCTCTTGCATTTATTCGTCGATTCTCCATGAATATGTTATAACCGGATCCCATATTCGCTGATCGAGGCACCATATGCCTCTTCGAGATTTAGACTCAATCCTTTCCATTGATCGAAATTGTAAATAACGGGCATCATGAAAGATCAAAAACCTTTTCACGGAGATAACTGGTTCGTCTTGGATCAAATCAGAACACCAATCCACTCCAACGACGAACCATGAATGAAACGCCTCCATAACCAGAGGAAGTTGCCGGAAACGTAATTGTTTCCCTTTATTAAAAGAAGAAACCCAAATCGAGGCTCTAAAAACAACCTGTTTGGACATATGTGCAATATTACCTTTTGAATTCAAATCTGCCACCGGTACTCCTTGAACCAGAGACTGCATCGACATGATCACAAATTGATAACCGATGATTTCCGGTGAAAACTGAATTGTGACCTCTGCCACAATCAAAAGAAAGAGAATAGATCGGGGATAAATTCTTCTCGATAACACCATACTCATCCAAAATTATTGTAGAAAGAAGGAAAAATGAAACTAGACTTAAAATTCTACAGAGCCACCGGCAAGAGCCGGCGGCCCAAACCAGCGAGAAAAGTTACGGAGTGTTTGTTAAATCGCTTTGTTGATCGCTCAATCAGAGCAAGAGACGGTTCCTTATTCTTCTTTTATTATTGTTAAACAACTCATGCATTTTACTTTCATTTAATCTCTTCGATTGATTTTCAAAACGGTTGAGATTTAGTTTCGATGTTCATACAAATAATGTAAAGAAAATGTTGCATTAATGTGTCTATCCAAGCCACACTAGAGTCGTCAAGTAGCTTAAAGCCATTAAAATAAATACATGAAATTTGGTGGAAAAAAAAACACATGACATTTCGTTTTTAATCCACTTACCTATGGTTTAAAAGGGATTGTATGATCTTTTGTTGTATTTTTTATTAGACATACCAATTAACCAACTCACTTGAGAAATATATATCTGGAGACGGTTCTCAATCTGATTTGAGTGTTTTCTATTAGAACCACATTTCACCATAAGAAATTTAGTATCATATCAATTTTTATTTCGTGAACATTTTTCGTGCATTTATATGTGCGATTGAAGCGCTTTTCAACATTGACACGAGATTCGAACAACACTCATTTTCCATTCAACACAGCCCAACTCAGGAACGATCTCGATATAAAACCATTTGGAGAATATTAATGGATCTCTTATGTTTCCAACAAGCCCAAGATCATGAGAAATGATCATCTGATCACAAAGATATTCCCCATTTGCCTATGGACATTTGAAGAAAATATGATCACTAGATTCCTCTTCTAAACAACATCTTTTACATTGTGAATCATAGATGATTCCACAACGTTTAAGAATCATTCTTGTAGCCATTGCATCTTAGAGCATACACCATAAAAATGACGATTTATTGGTGATGTTTTAATCTTTTAAATTGCTTCTTTGAATTGTCTTCTTCCCGGAGGAGGATGCACGATATATTTTTGATCCGGTAAATAATTCGCCACCCAGTAACCTGATTTTAATATTGTAGATGCCCGAATCTGTATAATGTCATCCAAGGAGATCCATTTGTTGTAGTTGATTTGAGTCAAGATTTTAAAATCTCAGAAACATCATCTGCATCTATTGTCGCATTTAATTAACATGTCTCTGTTCTATTCTCTTCTTCCATCCAAGAAATTAAAAAATCTCTAACCAGATGAGGCTCATCGTTGTTAATATTAAGTTTCCTTGGTGCTCGTGGTGGAAGAGAGGGAATCCATTGATCCACAAAAGCATTAATGCCTTGCCCGTTGACAATTAAGAATCGTAATTCTTTCCTTCAATAAGTCACTCCCATGTACCAATGATTTCCACATAATTAGTGTTGATGAATACATGTCGTTATGGTTATCATGAATTTTGTCTAGATGTCTAGTCATGTGGTGGTTTATAATTGTGAGAATTGGGAATTTAGAGCAAAAAATGGGAACTATTGTCCCATTAGTACTTATTGGTAGATTATTGTCCCCTTAGTATTTATATTAAGGGTAATACAGTTTTACCCTTTAAAATAATAATAATCAATAATTTAAAAATTCAAAATTAAAGTTAAAATAAAAAAGCATTAAAACAAAAAAGAAAAAAGGTTGCGACTTAAAAACCCAGAAAACAGAAGACTTTCTCGCAATCTCCGTCGGTTCTTCGCCTCTCCGCCTTCTCCGACTTTTGCTTCTCCGACTTTCACTTCTCCGCCTCTCCGCCTCTCCGCCTTCTCCGACTTCTCCGCCTCTCCGGTAAGCTAAATTTACTCCTCTTCCTCCGCCAATGGTTCTAGAGTTAATACTCGGGATAAATCGATTGTTGAAGTGATTTGGAGCAGCAGGATAAATCGATTTAGGGATACAAATTGGACGATTGTTGAAGTGATTTAGAGAATACTTCTTTACTTTCAAAGTGTTTTGTATCTTTACTTTCGAAGCTATGTTCAAGTTTTTTGGCATCTAAGTTTTCTCTTAGTCGTGGATTGATTTGGCTTTAGTGATGGTTTTTTTACCTTGAATAGTATCTACTGTTATCTTGTTCTTCATTTAACCAACTCATATTGAAGATAGCTTAAACAATAACGCCATCGAAAGCTTTTCCAATATGTTTTTTGTACATCGAATAGTATCTACTATCTAGTGTCTTCGTGTGAGCTTTGTTGAACTCTAGTGTCATCGTGTGAGCTTCTCGGGATTTATATGACTCTCAATATTTTGGGTTTATAGCTATCGGTAGCCTTTTGCTAATGATTTAGGAATAATTATTCTCTTGTTTTTTAACTTAGCTTTGTTGGTTCTTTGTCACCTTTTAATGCCACGATTCTTAGTTTCTTATTTTAAACATGGATTTTTTCTCCTGTACCAACACCAACCTGTAATGATGAAGCTCTTGATACTATTTTTGCTACATAAATGATTCGGTCATGTTTGTCTTGTAATGATGAAGTCTTGATACTTCTCGGTTTAAGTAAATGATTCGATCTTGTTAAGTACACTACAAGAAAACAGGCAATTTGCAACGATTTTTTGCGACGATTTTATTTCGTTGCAAATTGCCAACGTTTTTGCGACGAATTTACGACGATTATAAAAGACGTCGTAAAATCGTCGCAAACCTGGGACGAAAATATTCGTTGGAAAATCGTCGCGAATTAGCGACGATTAGACATCGATTACCGACGACATTACTACGATAATCAAAATCGTCGTAAAATCGTTGTAACTTAGCGACGATTTAACGAGGTTTGTATAAAACGTTGCAATATCGTCGTAAAATTACCTACGAATTAGCAATGATTATTATAAGTTGAACTTTACATCGATTTCCCAACGATTAATAAGTTAGGTGAGCACGTTTTAAACTCACGGTGTTCGGTTAGGTAAACAAGTTTAATATCGTTGTAAAGTCGATGTAAACATTTTTAGATTCGTTGTACTCGATGTGAAATCGATGTAAAATCGTAGGTAATTCGATTGTAATGAAAATAAAAATCTATATATAGTGGCCAACTTCATAATAAAAATTTCATATTCAAAAACATTTACTTCTTTCTGACCAACAAAAAATGTCAATATACGAAATTAGAAGATGGATGTATAATCGTCTTGATTCAGAGGGATCGCTAACAAAGGAGTTCAGTGATGGGGTGGAGGGATTCATGCATCAGGCAGGAAGTATACATAATACGATTATCAGTGGTAAGATGTACTGTCCTTGTGCCAGATGCTTGAATAGGAAATTTATCATTATCTCGAAGGTGTGGTCGCATATATTAAATAGAGGGTTTATGCCGCATTACTATATATGGTATTATCATGGAGAGGGTCATGGGGGAAATGCAGCTAGTAGTAGTAGCAATTATCAAGCATCGAATTTTGATGAGTCAAATAATTTTAATCAATTTGATGATCATGCGGAGCAGCATGGTGACGATAATGATAGGATTCATGACATGGTTACGGATGCATTTCATGAAACTGTAAGTACATTTGCACATGATCATCATGATGAGGAACCCAATCTAGATGCAAAATTTTTTTATGATATGCTAGATGCTGCAAATCAGCCACTCTACGATGGATGTAGAGAAGGACATTCTAAGAGGACAGCTGCATCGATGAGATGGCATGCAGATCATTTGCAAACAGATGAGGAGGTTACTCATCCTTCAGATGCAAAAGCGTGGAAACACTTTAAGACGGTACATCCAGACTTTGCTAGAGAGAAACGTAATGTGTATCTTGGTCTTTGCACAGATGGATTTAGTCCGTTTGGTATGTCTGGTAGACAATATTCTTTATGGCCAATAATCCTAACGCTTTACAACCTACCCCCAGATATGTGCATGCAAAGGGAATTTTTATTCATGAGTATTTTAATACCAGGTCCGAAGCATCCGAAGCGTTCCCTTGATGTGTTTTTGCAGCCTCTGATACAGGAATTGGAGAAGTTGTGGTATACCGGGGTTGGAACATATGATTTTGCAAGGAAAATTTTTTTTACAATGCGTGCGGTGCTTATGTGGACAATAAGCGACTTCCCTGCGTACGGGATGTTATCAGGTTGGACTACGCATGGGCGATTGTCTTGTCCATATTATCTCAATCGGACAGATGCGTTTCAATTGAAACATGGTCGGAAAACAAGTTGGTTTGATTGTCACCGCCGATTTCTACCGATTCATCATGCATATCGAAGAAATAAGCGGTTGTTTAGAAAGAACAAAATTGTTCGTGTTCCTCCTCCTGTTTATATTTCCGGGAAAGATCTAGAAGCAGAAATTGATCATTATGGTGCATTGGAAACAGTCAATCGTGGTGGAAATTGGCACACTCCAGCTAATATGCCGGATGGATATGGGGAGCATCACAATTGGCATAAGAAAAGCATATTCTGGAAGCTTCCGTATTGGAAGGATCATTTGCTTAGACACAATTTGGATGTCATGCACATTGAGAAAAACTTTTTTGATAACATCATGCATACATTGTTAAACGTGCGTGGAAGGACTAAAGACAGCGGTAAGTCAAGGTTAGACTTGCCTGATCTTTGTTGTCGGAATGAGTTACATATTACAAGCAATGGGAAAGCACCTGTCCCCATATTTCGAGTGGGTGCGGAAGAAAAGTCAGCTTTGTTCAAATGGGCGACATCTGATGTGAAGTTCCCGGACGGGTACGTATCTAATTTAGCTAAATGTGTTGAGAATGGCCAAAAGTTTTCCGGGATGAAGAGTCATGAGTGTCACGTCTTTATGCAACGACTACTTCCTTTTGCATTTGCTGAACTTCTACCAGGAAATGTACACGAAGCAATTGCAGGCATTGGAGGGTTTTTTCGGGATCTTTGTACCCGTACTTTGTCAGAAGATGTTATTGCACAACTTGATGCTAGTATTCCTATTTTGTTGTGCAACATGGAGAAAATATTTCCCCCAGCCTTTTTTGATGTTATGGAACATCTACCTATTCATCTACCTCACGAAGCAGAACTTGGGGGACCTGTGCAGTATCGATGGATGTACCCATTCGAGCGATTCATGGGACATTTGAAGCGGAAGGCTAAAAATCTAGCCAAAGTTGAAGGCTCAATAGTAGCAGGAAGTTTAACAGAAGAAACTTCTCACTTCACGGGGTACTATTTTGGCTCGAAGGTTCGCACACGGAAAAGGGCAGCACGGCGATATGATGATGGAGGTGTAGGCCGAACATATGCTAATGAAGGTGTCCCAGATATCTTTTCTTCAATCGGTCAATTATGTGGAAGAGTGAAGTCAGTTTGGTTTGCCAATGAAAAAGACCATCATAGTGCACAAACGTATATCCTCTTAAATTGCGAAGAAGTTAGTCAATTTGAGACGTAAGTGTATAAACATACGTCTTATATATATGGCTAAATTATATATATGCTAGCTTTATACCAATTACAAATACTTTTGTATGCAGTGAATTTGTTAGACAAGTCCGAGAAGTCATTGAAGGAATCTCAGACGATGAAATCAACAAGCGTAAAGATCAACATTTTGCCCCGTGGTTGAAGACGCAAGTACGTAAAATTTTAAGTACTAACTTGGACAATTAACCTAATACATATTTTGATTACTTTTTTAATTAAATTAATTAATGAAATATAGGTCGAGTATGGGGATACCGCATATCCACTCTGGTTCCATGAGTTAATAAAAGGCCCCATATCGAAGATAACGAGTGCACCTATGTATTGCACACGCGGATATATATTTCATACATTCAAATACGGCAATCAAAGAGCTACTGCCAACTACGGGGTATGTGTGCGGGGCGAAATAGATTTTTATGGAGTGTTGCAAGACATAATTGAAGTTGAGTACCCTGGTTGCTTAGGTTTGAAATGCGTTCTGTTCAAATGCGACTGGTTCGATCCAACAGTTGATCGAGGCGTCCGTAAAAACAAATTTGGGGCAGTAGATGTCAACCAATCACGACGTTACAATAAGTATGAGCCATTTATCCTAGCATCACAAGCAGAACAAGTTAGCTTTGTTCCATATCCGCGAGTTCGCACCACCCGTATCTCATGGTTATCAGTTATAAAAGTTTCTCCGAGGGGTCGAATTGTGGGGGTTGATGAGGAACTACCAATGCAGCAAGATCATTGCTCTGATATGCCAGAACTAAATGAGAGCAATGAAGACATCCTTTTGATAGATCCTCAAAACAGGCAAGTTGAATATCTCCCAGACGATACAGAGGAAGAAGATGAGGAAGATGAGTTCGAAGAAAGTGATGAACCAGATGATCAAGAAACGGATGTGTACTACTCTTCGTCCGAAAATGAATCAGAGTGACCGCGCTAGCTAGTAATTATTGTGAATTTAATGTATTAATATAATATTGTGATCGAGTAGTTATTGTGAAATTTAAGTGATATGATTTCTATGAAATCTCCTAAACCCCAAACTAAATTCCATCTCCGATCTCCATTCATTTTCTGCCGTAGGTGCGGCAATTAATAAATTACGAGACATATGTGTCTATGTGTCATGTAATTTATTAATTGCCCCAACAACGGTGGGAAATGAGTGGTGATCGGAAATGGGATTTAGTTTGGGGTTTAAGGGATTTCAAAGAAATCGTCGCTAAATCGTCGCTAAATGTGATAGTCACAAAATCGATGCAACTTAGCGACGATTTGGCAACGAATTGAACTAATCGTGGCTAAATCGTCGCAAACACTGAATGTCGCAAATTCGATGCCAATTCGCGACGATTTAGCAACGATTTGTCATAAACCCTAAATCCTAAACCCTTTGCCCTAAACCCTAATCCCTAACGTATTACCATCTCATTGTATTATGCATCTTTCAATGAAATTGATCGTGACTTCAGAGAATTGGCCGAAAATGAAAACTCAGTAATATCCACAAACTGAATCATTGTATTAACAATCTCTAACGTATACGCAAACTATATGTTTTACTTATTTTTCAATATCGATGAACTTATTGATAATTTCATGAATTTGGATTTACAGTAAACATGTCAAGTTGTTTATGGAACGTTGTAATCGACGGTACAATTTTGTACCTATACCCTAAACCCTAAAACCGATTTTACAAATATCCTCACAAAATCGATGCAAATTGGCGACGATTTGGCAACGACTTGAAATAATCGTGGCTAAATCGTCGCAAACACTGAAGGTTGCAAATTCGATGCCAATTTGCGACGATTTAGCAACGATTTGTCATAAACCCTAAACCCTAAACACTTTGCCCTAAACCCTAAACCCTAACGTATTACCATCTCATTGTATTATGCATCTTTCAATGAAATTGATCGTGACTTCAGAGAATTGGCCGAAAATGAAAACTCAGTAATATCCACAAACTGAATCATTGTATTAACAATCTCTAACGTATACGCAAACTATATGTTTTACTTATTTTTCAATATCGATGAACTTATTGATAATTTCATGAATTTGGATTTACAGTAAACATGTCAAGTTGTTTATGGAACGTTGTAATCGACGGTACAATTTTGTACCTATACCCTAAACCCTAAAACCGATTTTACAAATATCCTCACAAAATCGATGCAACTTAGCGACGATTTGGCAACGAATTGAACTAATCGTGGCTAAATCGTCGCAAACACTGAATGTTACAAATTCGATGCCAATTCGCGACGATTTAGCAACGATTTGTCATAAACCCTAAACCCTTTGCCCTAAACCCTAAACCCAAACGTATTACCATCTCATTGTATTATGCATCTTTCAATGAAATTGATCGTGACTCAGAGAATTGGCCGAAAATGAAAACTTAGTAATATCCACAGACTGAATCATTGTATTAATAATCTCTAACGTATACGCAAACTATATGTTTTACTTATTTTTCAATATCTATGAACTTATTGATAATTTCATGAATTTGGATTTACAGTAAACATGTCAAGTTGTTTATGGAACGTTGTATTCGACGGTACAATTTTGTACCTATACCCTAAACCCTAAAACCGATTTTACAAATATCCTCACAAAATCGATGCAACTTAGCGACGATTTGGCAACGAATTGAACTAATCGTGGCTGAATCGTCGCAAACACTGAAGGTTGCAAATTCGATGCCAATTCGCGATGATTTAGCAACGATTTGTCATAAACCCTAAACCCTAAACCCTTTGCCCTAAACCCTAAACCCTAACGTATTACCATCTCATTGTATTATGCATCTTTCAATGAAATTGATCGTGACTTCAGAGAATTGGCCGAAAATGAAAACTCAGTAATATCCACAAACTGAATCATTGTATTAATAATCTCTAACGTATACGCAATGAAATAATGAAACAATTTAGGTCGGTAGAAACGGAATCAAATTAGAAAAAATAGCAGACTGCCCGGATGTTTATAGATAGTAATTTTTTTTCATTTTTATGCAGATGGCCCAGCGTCGTGCACATTACGCTCAGTTTTTGAGAGATATTGGTGATGCTTCGGGTACCGGGTTGCCTCCGTCCTCTGAGGCTACAGAGACGGATTTCGTCCCGGTGACGCAACCTCCGCCGCCTCCACTACCACCTCAGATTCCGCAATATGGAGGCCATGCTCCGGCCCCATATGCACACATGACGGTTCATGATTTGCTTGCGCAACCGGGCCGTCATAGGCTTAAAAGATTAGATCCGGATCATACTGACGGGTCGGAATGGTAATATATATAGATATATATTTTTTACATTTATTATTACATATTTATATTTATTTCTAACAATTCAAAATTTTACAATTTTTTGTTTCAGGTTTGGAGTTGAATCCAAAGTTGGACGCACCGTTTCCGACATCATCAAGTCTTATTTTATCGAGCCGCATACCAATTTTACCCAGCTTCCTCTACACGTCAAGGAGACATGGTTCAAGATGTTTGCGGTACGTATGGGAAACATATTTTTTTCTCCCTTAATTATTTTAATTATATTTAAATATATATTTAATTTAATTTTATAAAATATGTAATTATTTTTGTTTCTCATGTAGCAAAAATATCACTGGGATCTTTCGATTCATGGCGAGGTTGAAACTTTATTTCTCGAGAGGGTGAAGTTTCGTATCCAATGCGTGGTTGGTGAGTGGAAGAAAGCATGGAAGAAGGATGGCGATGCAGCAAAGCCCCTGCACATGGATAAAGCCGTTTGGGACGGCTTGGTGCGGTATTGGATGGATCCGAAATCCATCGTAACTACTGAGAAGTGTTCGGCTTCCCGCAACACCGTTGATTCGGACGGGAGACTCAAGGCTCTGCCTCATACAGCCGGACAAACACCTTTTGCGGGTGTTCGTCTACAGATGGTAATTAAAATTATTTAAATTAATTAATTTATTTAATTTACTTCGTCAATAACATAGTTTTTTTCTTTAGGCCGCCGAAGACGGAGCTGTACTCCCTCCGATGACCAGGGTTTTTGAGCGGACGCACCGGAAGAAGGATGGTTCCTTTGTTTCCGAGACGGCCGAGCACATCTTCAATGAGGTGACTTCCAAAGTCACCGAACGAGAGACACAGCTCTCTCAACAGCTATCTCCCGGTGGTTCGTCGGTCATGTCTGGAGGGTTGACCACACCCGATATTGACCGGATCTTCGAGCAGGTATATAGAATAGTTAGTCCTTATTAATTTTTAGTTTTTGATTTATTAAAAATTTCTAAATGCAAAATTTAAATATAGGTTGCCCCTAAGAGGAAGGGGAAGGTTGTCGGGATGGGATCTATTCGAGATGTCTCGGCTGCTTCTTCATATGCTCCGCGACGCCGATCGCCAGAAGATGATCCAGTCGTGTTACGTGCCACGATTACGAGTCTTCAGGAGCGGGTTGAGACCGAGGCTACTCGGTCTCAGGCATATCAGGCGAAGATTGCGAGTCTTCAGCAGCGGGTTGAACTGGATGCTACGCAGAATGACGAACTCTTCGACATCTTGGCAACAGGGAACCCGACAATGCAGGCCATGCTACGGGAAAAGCGAAGACTCCGAGCAGAGCCAGATGCAGCGGCATCGGCAGAGGCAGCGGCAGAGGCAGCGGCTGGCACATCCGGTTCGTCGAGACGTCCCGAAGACGATGTGAATCTCGACGATTACGATATAGTTATTTAGATTTAGGATTTCGAATTCTAATTTTGGTTTTTTTGTTTTTGTAACAGATTATAATATTTTTTTTTAATAAAATATTATTATATATTATTTTAAAAAATTTTATTTTATAATTTCGAAATTAATAAAATTTTAAAAATAATAATAAAAATCATATATAGAATTGTCGGTGATTCGGTGGTAATTCGTTGCTAATCAATCGTCATAAAGTCGTGGCTAATTTACAACGATTATACGACGATTTATTAGCAACGATTTTAGGACGATTTATTAGCAACGATGTTGCGACGATTATTTAGCCACGATTTTACGACGATTTCTTTGCAACGAATTAACGACGATAATTTTTTGCCATCGATTTTACAATGAAAGATTTCCCTTCGAATTAGCAACGATGTTACGACGTATTCATATTCGTCGTAATTTCAATGTAATATTTACGACGAATTTACAACGGAAATTTAGCGACGAATTTTTTTCCCTCGTAACTTTCCCGACGAATTTACGACGATTTGTGGTTTGCGACGATCAGTTAACAACGATCTCTTTTTCGTCGCAAATTCGATGCAAACCCTCTTTTGCAACGATTTTACAATGATATCGTTCGTTGCAAAATGGGTGTTTTCTTGTAGTGGTAAAGAAGTCTTGTTTGTCTTGTAATGATGAAGCACGTGATACTTCACGGTTTAAGTAAATGATTTCATCATGTTAAGTAAAGAAGTCTTATTTTATACTCTCAGTCTGAATGTTTTCGTAGCATTTATGTTTTTATTGTCAAATAACGAAGATTCAGACAGTTTGTTTAACAACTTTTGTTGTTTTCCCTTCTTTTTAGGTATGGATTTGGAGTTTCCAAAACTGCGCGTTAGGCCAGGAAGTGAGCCGCAAGTAGAAAAGATAAACAACCGCTGCATGTTATCGATTCTTACCACACTGAAGGCAGCGCTCCCAAATGAGTACAAGAAAGTTTTGAGCGATCCATTATTTGGTCTGATTGTGGCAATGCATAATAATGGTTTCGGTTATTCAGCGAGATTGATACACACCTTCATGTGTAAGCAACTCATCACTAACAAGAAACATGAGCTATGGTTCGTGTTTGCAAGGAGGCCTCTACGTTGTTTTCTCCAAGAATTTCACGCAGTTACTGAACTACAAAGACGTTGAGGACTGCAATTTCGAGAAATGGAAAGATGATGGTGGGTTTTGGAGTAAGTTGCTACTGAATAACAACTGGATTAGCATAAAAAAGATAATGGATGAACATCTAGAAAGTTTACACGAGTGGAAACGTGAGGACAGATTGAGGTTGGTGTACTTGTGTGTTATTGCTGGTTTAGTCATGGCCCAGAGTGCGGCTGTTAATATTCCACACAAATACATCAAACTGGTGATGGATATTAGTCAGCTTCAGAAGTACCCATGGGGTCGTCACTCGTTCGAACTTCTAGTTGAGAACATCATCAAAACTCGGGTGAGGCTGACGCAGACCATTAGCTACACTTTGGAAGGCTTCTCATTAGCATTTCAAATCTGGATTATGGAGGCGATTCCCGATTTCGGTACATTGTTGGTCCAAAAACTCAACAATGATAATACAGAAGTTAGATGCTCTAAGTGGAGTGGAATACCGAGAGTATCGTACGAAGAAATTATGCAGCTAGAGAGAACTTTTAAAAAGGAGGTAAGTAGTGTATTTTAAAAAGAACATTTATTCCCCTTGCTGATATATCTTGAGGCTGTCATTTATCTCTGTGGATCATGAATGAGTAGCAATGTAACGGTCACACGTTGAATTTAGAAATCGATGACATTTGTGTAGGTGCAAATCCAAGACTTTGAATGAGGTTAAGTTAGAACGTTTACTAGTGTATTTCGGATAGCATCTATTAAAGCTTTTTTTTATTCTTTTCAGTCGTTTTATATCTGAGCTTTAACATGTTTGATGATATTAGAGTCATATCCAGACCTTTAATCCGAGCTGTTATTTTGTACTTTGGTCATCGTGGAAGATGTAAGATAAACTTGACCGTAATTGTTATTACGTTTTTGAGATTGAGATGGGGAAGACCAAACCAATATATTTCTTATGGACATTCCGTAAAATAAATATGCTAGTCATGTAATAAGATTTCACGAATCATGAGAAAAATTAAATGAGTGGTCTTTGTCGTCCAAGTCAGTCCTCCCAAAACTTTAGTTTTCGAACTTTTATACATTCCATGTTTGATTAATTAATTAATAATTTTTTGGAATTTGTTTTACTATTTCAGTGAATTACAGATCGGTCCAAGTATTTTGTCCTATGAACTAGTTAATCGTATTGTTCAACCAAAAGAATGGCTTCACTCCGTGGTAAGTTTAAATCTAAAAATTATTCTAGAAATTTAAAATAAAACCCAACATATTTACGGGTTATACATTTTTCAGGATATGGACGCAGTTATGTACTTATTCCGAGAGAACACTTCTTTGCGCCGATGGAAACAAGATCGTGTTGCCTTCATGAATTGTCTATTCGGCGTCCAAATCAATAGTGCGTACCAAAAATTGGTGGGGAATAAAAAGGGATACAAATTGGATCATTGGCTCTTAAATTACGGAACCGGTGAGCTTCCATCTCATGGAAGAACAAGACAAGTTTGGGATGTCGACGTTCATCGTGCCTACGCTCCGGTTCATGTCAACGGTAATCACTGGATTTCCTTATGCATCAATTTTGTGCAGAGAACAATTGAAGTCTTCGATTGTTCTGGCAAGAAAAACAACAAGCATGTTGAACCATTTGCAGTCATCATCCCTCGGATCATGAAGGAAGTTCAGTCACCAAAAAACAGGAAACATCTGAATATTTTACGTTATTCAGTCATCTATGTGCCGATGAAGCCTCGCCTTAATAAGAGTAAGTGTGCTTGTGAAGTCTATACGTTGAAATTCATTGAGAGTCACCTGCTTGGACTAAACATTTCTTTGGTCGACGATGAAAACATTGGAGAGGCTCGCCATAAGATTGCATTTGATCTTTATCAAGCGGCACATGATCCCGTGTTGATTGACCGAATGTTGAAGTATGAACCTACACCGAGTGGTGTGTCCGCGGTTATAGAATTAGATTGATATCAACTTTTAGATTTTATTCTTTGTAATGATACCCATTTTAGTTAATTATTTAGACTTTTGGATTTTATTATGTCGTCTACCTGCATTTGGGTAGTCTCTTTTTCTATTTTAAAAACTGATGAATATTAAACTGAATCCGTATCAAAGGAGAAACCACATGATCAAATGAGAAAACCGCTACGCAATATTTTGACTACAATATAGAATAACACACACATCCAATTCCTACAACTGCAACCAAAAATCTAATTTTCTGTATTGTTTGTTTGAGACCTTGTAGTTGATGGTCGATCCTTTTGTTCTTCTCTACGAGCTTGTCAAATTTCTCCATCATAATCTTCTCCGAATTTAAGATTTTGTTCAAGTCTTCAACAAACATCTTTTGATTCTCCGCAAGGACATCAAACTCTTCCATCTTAGCTTCATTGGCCCATTTGAAAACGTGACAATACTCACCCTTTAAAACCAAGACTTAAAAAATCTTAGACCAAAACCCAGGACATCACAAACCAAAGTCATAAGGAAATTTTGTCTAACCTGTTTTGCAGCAACACATTTATAGAACTTGCGATTAGGATTCTTCGCCGCCTTTGATAAACATAAAACGATTTTCTGTCCACATCCACATTTTCTAGGAATCCCTCTAACTGAATTGGATGTAGAACCTGATGATGTATAACTCATTTTCCTGATGATGTAAACCGGGATCGATGTTATATAAATCTCATAAATCGCCCAATCAAAATTGAAACCCAGAAATGAAATCTCAGAAATCTCAGAAACTCAAACACTCCAACCAAAATTACTTGAGTGGAATTCGAGTTAACAAAAACAGGAATGGTTTTTGTTATAGGAATCTCATAAATCGCGTGAACGTACCTCTGGCCGAGAGAGACGATAGATGAAGAGAGGTTTAGGGTTCGATGCTATATAAATCTCCTAAATCGCCCAATTAAAATTGAAACCCAGAAATGAAATCTCAGCAATCTCAGAAGCTTAAACACTCCAATAAAAATTACATGAGTGGAAACAAAAACAGAAATGAAATCTCAGCAATATCCGCATGAACTTACCTATGGCCGAGAGAAAAGATTGATGAAGAGAGGTTTAAGGGTCGATGTTTTGTTTTATAAGAAAACAATCGTATGTCTAGTATAAAAACAAATAAAGCTAGTTTTATGAGAAAACATAAAAAAAAATTGGATTCAGGTACCGTGTATGACTCGAACACGGGACTTGTGGGTTAAGAGTTAGAACATGTAACCAGCGGTGCTAAGCACCTCAATCGATATTTGATACACATTTAATTTATTTGACCCCAGAAATTTGTATTAAAAGTAAGTTATCAGGTTGAGACAGAGCGTGTGATTCTCATTCCTCAGAGTTGAGACAGAGCGTGTGATTCTCATTTCTCTCCCATGAGCATGAGTTATTGTCCCAGGGACTGCTACATTTATAAGCTTACTGCACCAAAAGAGAGAAACAAATACAAACAAAGAAACAAAGAAATTGTATATTCTAAATCTTCTTCACACAAAACTTGCACATTACCGTTGAAGTACACAATCTTACACAAGTTTATACAAATGATATGATGAACAAAGAACCCTTCTCCGACTGATTTATGGTATGAAGGGTCGTTGTGCTGGCTTTAATATATACCTGCAACATTTGTTAGCATCAATCCAAAATCACATGAAACAGCACATCCATCGAAGAGATTCACAAACACAACACATAAAAAGATAGTGTTGAAAAAGATTGTTTCTTCCGCAAATTTCCAAATGTTGCTGAACAAAAATCTTTAAAACCAAATGAACACGATCCAAAAAAGCTTAAAAAACAAATTAAAACAGAGATAACCTATAACGCCCCGACCGCCCCTACCTGTGGGCCCCAACGACATCTCCCGGCCCGTGGGCCCCACCCTCGTCCGACGGCCGGTGCGTTAGTCCGGGAGGCTTGTAATACTTGTTTACTGACCCTGCAATCACCACGTGACCTTTCCCCGTGTTTTGTCCTCACTCACACGCTACCGCGAATCACTTCCCGGAAGGTCACCCATCCTTAGACTACTCCAGCCCAAGCACCCTTAACTCTGGAGTTCTTTCGGGCAAGTGATCGGAAAAGGTAAGTGCACTTTGGTGACATAGGTAGCCAAATCAATTATTATAAGCCTCTCCGCATATACAAGAAATCGGGATGTTACAATCACCCCCACTCATAGAGCGCAACGTCCTCGTTGCGCACCAGGATCGTCACCCTAGACGGTGTGGGCCCACCTGACTCCACACACGTGTTTGGGTTCGGCTCTGATACCACTTATAACGCCCCGACCGCCCCTACCTGTGGGCCCCAACGACATCTCCCGGCCCGTGGGCCCCACCCTCGTCCGACGGCCGGTGCGTTAGTCCGGGAGGCTTGTAATACTTGTTTACTGACCCTGCAATCACCACGTGACCTTTCCCCGTGTTTTGTCCTCACTCACACGCTACCGCGAATCACTTCCCGGAAGGTCACCCATCCTTAGACTACTCCAGCCCAAGCACCCTTAACTCTGGAGTTCTTTCGGGCAAGTGATCGGAAAAGGTAAGTGCACTTTGGTGACATAGGTAGCCAAATCAATTATTATAAGCCTCTCCGCATATACAAGAAATCGGGATGTTACATAACCAACGCCTATATTGCTCTTTCACATGTCCCTCTTTTGTGACCTTCAATACCATACCGACTGCATTTGTGCTTCTTAAACCCTTGTGATCCTTGTGAAGAACGTAACTTGTCTTCCATTGTCTCGTGTCTTCGTTTTCTTCGTCTACCGGCTGCTCTTCGTGTTTCCGGTGGTAGAACTAACGTATGTTCAACATCCACTGGGACACACCATGCATCCTCAGGAACACCTATTGGATTAATGCATTCCTCATAAGCCATTCTCCATGCAGCAGTACTATAACTTTCATCGGTTAGTGGGTGTGACTCCTTGCCCACTGAAAAAGCTGCTTTAATGGCATGTCTGCAAGGAATTTTTATTAAATCGTACTTTCCACATGAACATGTTCTTCTGTCCAAATCAACAAGACAGTCGATTATGTCGCCTTTAACTAGAAATCGATTCTGGTTAACCGGATAAACAATAAATGTTTTACCCTTCTCAATCCTCCTATCAATCTTTTTCTCCACCTCAATGGTTAAAGAGTGCTTCTGCTTTGAGCTTAATATTCTACGCTCATAAAACCATCGGGTTAACATTTCTCTTATATTGTCCAACAAAGGAATTACTGGATACTCTCTAGGTGATCGCAATGCAGAATTTATCGATTCAGTTGGATTAGTGGTGCGAACGTCATACCTAAAGCCAGGAAATTTGCAATGAGCCCATTTTGCGACATCAGCCTCCTCTAAATATTTTCCAACAAGCGGACTAATAGCACAAATATCGTTGAATCTCCTCTCAAATCCAGCAACCCTATATTCTTTTGAAGCCTTTGAAATCAATCCTGTCAAACCCCTTGTCTTGAAATATGTTACCACGTTATTCAACAAATGGTGGATGCAGATTACATGTGTAGAGTGCGGGTACACTTTAGCAAGTGATTTCATAACGGAAGAATTTCTATCTGACACAAAAGCCAAACCTTGCTCATCTGCAATAACAATCTTTAGTTGCATTAAAAACCACTCCCATGACAAGTCGTTCTCTGAATCGACAACCCCGAATGCAATTGGATACAAATTGGAGTTACCATCTAACGCTGTAGCAACAAGCATAACTCCTTTGTATTTACTCTTCAAAAACGTACCATCAACAACAATAACCCTACGCATGGCTTTGTAGAATCCTCTTAACGATTGACCAAAAGAAATAAATAGATATTTGAATCTACCATCGCAATCCGTTACGTAATGAGTATGCGTACCCGGATTAGCTTCTTTCAACATGTGCAAGTATTTTGGAATTTTTGCATAACTTTTCTCAGGAATACCTCTAACAGCGTTAACTGCATACTCACGGGACTCCCATGCTAGTGAGTAACAGATCTCGCATCCATGCTCCGTACGCATAATCTGTATGATTTCTCTCGGTTTAGGCCCTTCCTTAACACCCTCATACTTATTCATAATCAGGCTGCCAATTGTTTTTGCTGAAGCCCTAGAGCCTTTGTTTTTGCTAGAAGGAGCACATGTATGTTCAGCCACATACTTGTTGATTTTGAAATACATTGACCCATGTAGACCCTCTGCACGAACACGCCAATTGCATAGGGGATCTTTGCAGCGTATATACCACCATTTTTTTGATGATTGTACAACACTGTAGTCAAAGTTATGCTTCATTGCTGCAATTTCCAGAGTTGCCTTCAAAGCGTTTTTGCTTATAAAATTTTGGTCCTTCTTTACATCATCAATCAACCAAAATCGAGCTTTGTTGTCACCGTTTTCTTTGTTTCCAGAAAGCACACCATCATCACCATCATCAAAGACATCCAAATCGTGACACACATTCGATTTGAAGTCATCATTGCGATGATCTTTCACAACTTCTTCTGATTTTTGAGGCAACTTAGCATCATCTTCTCTACAACTTGAATCAGATGGTTCCTTATTCAAATCAATTGTAGCTATAAACGTCACACACAAACGTATCGATGTATTCTTCTTTGCATACCCAACAAATTTTTTTACTTGACGATCATTTGTGATGATAACTGGGGGTGATCCTAAGTTATCAATCAAATCGCTTGGTAGATAACTCAACTCGACATTATTTTCGAGTACTCCATAGTCCTCTAAAACCATCATTTTTAACTCCACAAGAGTAGTACTTGATTCCAAAGTTAGTAATCTACCTCGTTTTTCTTCATCAACAATGAAAATCCACTCCTTATTGATTCTCGATCTCCATACACCACATCTGACATAGATATGCACCATATTTGAAGCAGAAGAAGAGAACACAAAAACTAATCCTTTGATATCGTGAAGAAGATAGGGACGTGAAAAGCAAAAAAAACTGAATAACCTGTGTTTATAATAATTTCTAAAAAATAAACAAAAGGATTCGAAAAAGGAAAAAGTTTTTAAAAAGGGGAAAAAAAATTACACGACAAAGGAAATATTTTTTGAATATTGTTTTAGGAAAAAACGTTTTCAAAACGATTTAAAAAAGGGAAAAAAAATATTTTTTGAAAATTTTCAGTTGTTCCTAGATTTTCCTCAGATTTTGTTAATCGCTTGGTAGAATATGTATTCTACATTCAGTAGAATCAAGACAAAATAGTAGAACTTATATTCTACAACAAAGTATAATATAGAGAAAATGGTAAAACTTCTATTCTACAAAAAGTAGAATTTAGAGAACATGATAGAATGCGAATTCTACAATTAGTAGAATACATACAACATTGTAGATAACGGATTCTATAGGGATAGTAGAATGCTATACAAATAGTAGAATACCTATTCTATACTAGGTAGATTTTAGAGCAAATACTAGACACCAAATTCTACAATTAGTAGAACATGAAAATAAATATTTTAAAAAAAAATTGTTTTTCCTAAGATAAATTACACATTATATATTACTTACTTAATATGAATTTTCTGAATTTCTAAAGTAAGTATAAATATTTATTTTGAATTTTTATATTTAATAAAATGGTATTTTAGTCTAAAAGTGGCATATCTCAAATAAGTACTAAGGGAACAATAGTTCCCATTTTTTGCTCTAAATTTTCAATTCTCCCTTTATAGTTCGTGTCCAAAAAATAAAAAAATATGAAGGAGACTTAAATACTGACTACTGAGTTATGCTTACGGGTCTACGCGGGCCCGGTATAAATATTTTGGTATGGGGCCGTTTAATGATGTCTAAAGATAAACGGGCTGATATGTTTAGGCCTGTTTATTTAATAGGCATGTCTGCGCAATAAAATAGTATAAATCTGTATAGAACAAACAAACAAAATCCAATTTTTTTTTCTCATAATTTTTTTTTTGTTTTCAAACACTAACAACTAATATTGATATTTATCTCAAATGACAATTCTCTTAAATAGCACCCAAAAATTAAAAATTGATAAATGTGATATACAAGGGTGAAAGTCACAAAATTAGCATTCATTAAAAGGGAAAACTAAATTACCCTCTCTTATACTCTAAAATCAATCATCGATAACCCTAACAAAAAAAACAGATTTTTTATTCTCTAATTTGCCGAAAATAGCCGACGATCCTCTGATTCTTCAAAATCCTTGCCATCGCCGTAGATTTATCATCGTCAGAAGCTTTTTGTCGCCGTACGGTAAGATTTTACTCTCATTTAATCTCTTCGATTGATTTTCAAAGCGGTTGAGATTTAATTTTGATGTTTATAAAAAATAATGTAAAGAAAATGCTGCATAAATGTGTCTATCCAAGCCTAGAGTCGTCAATTAGCTTAAAGCCATTAAAATAAATACATGAAATTTGGTGAAAATAAAAACACATGACATTTCGTTTTTAATCCACCTACCTATGATTTATTATAATTTGGTTCAACCCACAAATAAAAGGGATTGTAGGATTTTTTGTTGCATTTTTTTTATTAGACATCACAATTAGCCAAACCACTTGAGAAATATCTATATGAAGATGGTTATCAAACTGATTTGATTGTTTTCTATTATAACCACATTTCACCATAAAAATTTTAGTATCATAGATTTTTATTTTGTGAACAATTTTTGAACATTTATATGTGCGATCGAATCGCTTTTCAACATTGACAAGAGATTCGAACAACAACACTCATTTTCCATTCAACACCTGGTTAACAACGTGCAACTTAGGAAGTATGGATTGCAAAATACCAAAACTCTTGAAGAGTGTGTTGAACAACATGGAATATTGGAGGAAGTCGAGTGGTCATACAAACACGTCAAAAAAACTTGTGTCCATATGAATGTAAGGTTTTGGAGTGGATGACACGGGAAACTATTATTGGATAGTGCAAAAGAGTTGGGGAAAGGGATGAGGACGAAAAGGATTTGGGTGGATTCACGGAGAACAAAAATGAGGGATATATTCATTGTTCACCAGAGTCTTTTATGGAGAAAAGAAATGATATCCACAAAAGAAAAAGAATATTAAGAGATTAAATTGATGATTTTGTTTCATTTTATTAAAACTTTTTTGATATTGTTATGTTTTTTTTTCAGATAAAGAAGAAACCCCTAAAAAAGGAAAATGTGAGATATATAAACCATTATTACAAGCCAAAAGAGACTGATGGGAGGAAATTGAAGCTTATTTCTGGTGTTTTGCTGACTGTTTTTATCAGACAAATAATTGGTATTGCAAGATCTTTTGTTGCATATATATATAGTTTTTCTCTAACATATACTATAGCGATGGACAACATAAAAAAAAAATCTTGGAACATCAAATTAGCCAAATTACTTGAGAAACAATTATAGGAAATTTACTCTTGATCTCAATAATTTTTTTTTTTTTTGATAAAATTTCTCTTGTTCTCAATATATTTTCCTCAAGAACAACACCCTTCACTATAGGAAATTTAGCATATTTAGTTGAAGACCAAAATGTTTTGTTATGGTTTTCTTACTAACCAAATTAACATTGGCAAAAAGATAAAGTAAAAATTAAATTAAATCCAGGAAGGTTTTAATATTCCCCTTTTACAAGCCAGTATGTTTGACAAAAACATATTATATTGATATAAGTTTATAAAGTAACAATTTGTGTGCTGAAACTTTCAGAGATGCAGCTCAAGCGGTATATACCAATTGGTCAGTAACACGAGTCCTCAAAAGCGTCGCGGGTTCGAACCCATCCCGATTTTGTTTGTTTGTCGTCACCGTAAAATCGACCACTCTCCGGCAGCGATATCGGCACCGTAGATGTATTCTTCTCTAATTTTCCTCTTAACCTCAAATTCACGGCCAGATTCGCCGTCGTTATTATCCCGCAGTTGATCCAATCTCGAACTTGTACAAGAGCCACCGCCATTGCTCCAGTCTCGTCCCACTTTGAATCTCACTCTCGCTCTCCTCTGCGGTAAACTTCCACCGCTTCCTTCTCTAGAGCTCTCGGATTTTGAATTATCCGGCAAAGTTTCACCGCCAATAACGGGATCGGAGTTCTCCCACAGGTGATCGGGTCTTTCCTTTGTACAGCGCTCGAGGTAGAGGCTAGAGTCCGGGAAAGGCGGAAGCCAGGCTGGAACGGAGTTCACCGCCGGCAATCGAGGCATACGTGTCAAACCTCCTCCCGACGGATCGTCGATTTCCCGCTTCGGTAGCGGCTTGGCGAAAGGGATTTCGGAAGCGCAGGTGACGAAATCGGAGAGGTTACGGAGAACAGCGGATTTGATCAGGCAGTGCAATTCGGTGTCGTGCAACGTTGAGCCGCCGGGAAAACAATCGGAAGTAGATAAAGAGATATCTTGGAGACCATTGACGATGTCAAAAAGGTTAACCTCCGTGCGATTAGCGGCGTTTGAGAACGATGCGGCGAGTCCGGCGAGGGATTGCAAGAATTTGGTGGTGGTTACGGTTAGAGTGTCGAGAGCGGAGGACTCGGTGGATCTGTATCCGACCGATAGGCAGGTTTGGCTGACGGCGACTCTGGTGAGAGAGAAGGAGAACTCCGACGTCGTCGTCGCTGATTGGTCGGGTACTTCAAATTTTACTCTGGATTTACGCCGCCGCTTCATTGGGGGTGGAGATTCGAGAGGGATAGAGAAGGAGGCGAATTGAAATTGATTTTAGATGGATTTTAAAAGAACCCTAAATTCGCAGGCTTCGAACCAGCGCCGCATTGGTTGATAGTTTTTAATCAGCACGAGCGAACCACGAATCCAATATATGGCTCTTGTTGTTATTCAGCGGGAAAAAATTAAATTATACGGAAAACAAATTGAAGAGACAAAAAAAAAAATCTTCAAAGCCTCCAATTTTATGGAAAATTAACCTTGATTTATATAAAAATTGTAAACAAAGTATCCATCTAATTAAGAGTTTACAATTTGACTATCGACATTAACACTGTCTATATTTATTTACTACTCTCTTCGTTTATAAAATAATAATTTTCTATTTTTTTGTAAAGATATATATATATATATATATCTTTAACTTTTTCTATGCGTTTTTATTAATCAATAATAATAAATTGTAAACTTCAAAAAACAAATATTGAATTTATTGATTGTCTATTAGTTTATAGTTATAGAAAATTGTTTAGTATTTAAAATTAATGCATTTATAATAAAAGTACATATTTTCTTAATATATGTGAAAAAATTGAATCAATTAAAAACTTATGGAATAATATAAAAAAATTAGTCAAATGACATTTTTTTAGTTAAAAAAAATAAACTCAACTTTTTCTAACATCTTCAAAACAACATGCTATTCATATATTAGATCATAGTTTATTGTATGTTTTTTTTTGGATAAATCTTGGAAGTTCCGAACCTTTGGTCCATAATCTCATCCGGTGTCCAGAGCCAACCGTTGATAATACCCCGCCCAACTAACTGAAGTTTATTGTCCGTTGATAATAAATTTCAGTAAAAAAAAAGGATAAAAATGAAGCTCACGCTCAATTAAGTCAAAGTTGTTGATCTTGATAGAACTTTTGGATTCTCTCTTCATTGTTAAGATGAGAAAGTTTCATGTATGATTAGTAGTAGATCGAGTGGTCAGTTAAGGTATCGGTTTGACACGATATGCCATATTAGTATGGTATGCAAATTAAGTATCATCATCAGGAATCTAAATCCATCATTAGAGAACCAAAATAAATCTGAACTTTTTTTATTATATGACGAAGATATATTTCAGAGATTCATGACTAGTTTAAAATACACCATTTTTTTTTCTTTAAAATATGGAAGGAGTAGGAAACCATTTTCCATAATCATTTCAATCGAGGGGAGTAGGAGGTTGAGGTTGAGGTTGAGGTTTAGGAATAGGATGTTTAGGTTTATGTTGATCCCGGGGATCACTAAGTATGTTTAAAGAGTGATTAGGAGATGAGAGGTGAGATTTTCGTTAATTAGAGCAGTTTAACCACTATCAAAGCAGGTCGCAGAGAGAGATGAGTAGGCCGGGGGCCGTGTTTCGTTTTATTGATGGTGAGAGAAATGAACACTTTAGAATTACGAACTGGTTCCGAAGGACGTCCAGTTCGGCGTTCTAAAATGTTGTCTTGTTACAAAGAGAGAAAGAGAGAGGCCGGGTAGCTAGTTACAGGTCGGAAAATGCCCAAATCAAAAGTACCCCTCATTAATGACATTGAGGGGTATATATAGCCGAGGTTGGCTTCCTGCTCCCCGGGATCTCGGGGCCACGTGGCGTCTTCGGCCTCTTTCACGGGTAAGGTGGCCTAGGAGGCGTGTTCCGGCTTTCTAGGATGGAGGTCATGATGAGCTCGGCGTGGCGTGTTGCAGAGCAGCGCACTGTTTGACCAACTCCTCCATGTGTCTTCTTCTCCTTTGTCGAGTCTGCGGGGTTGGTGAGATGTCGAGGTCAGCCCATACTCCTGCTCAGATAATATACTGTTCGACCAACTCCCACCTGCCTTCTGCTCTTCTGACATTCCTGCCTTGAAGTGTCAGACCGCACCCGGGGTGCGTCGCTTTCAGGTCGGCGACCGAGCTGAAGAGGGGTCTTGCGGGTCGTTGCTTTCAGGCCGGCGACCGGGCTGAAGAGGGGTCTTGCGGGTCGGTGCTTTCAGGCCGGCGACCGGGCCGAAGAGGGGTTTTTCCTAAGATGGGCCTAACTAATTGGGGGTGCTAGGCCCACCTCCAACAATAGGCCCTCCCCCAGTTCGGTATCGCGAGGCGAAGTGAGCATGCCGAAGTTGATCTGATGTTAGTTCGGCACATCTTAGGACGTGGAGTCCGTGCTTATTCGTGTTGATCTTCCCGAGAATCCGTAGACGGCTGGCGCGTGCCCATCGCGTGGGAGAGTGAAGGGTCGCCTCGTTTTTCGCGTGGGATGCCCACGCGCGGTGTGCGATAGACGCTTCACGTTTACCGAGGCGTCCTTTGCTTTTTTGGCGTGGGGATAGCGAAGAGGCGTCATCATTAAGTTTCTGGGCGGCCGTGAATTTTTTGACACGTTTCCGGGCGTCGCTTCACTGTCCCCCTTCTTCTATTTAAACCCTTCTTCCTCCTCCTGTTAAAACCTTCTGCGCATAACCCTAAGGTAACCTCCTCTCTCCGATTTCCTCCTTTCCCTTCTTGCTTTCTCTGTACTTTCCGATTTCCTCCTCTCCGTGCAATGGCGCCGGTGTTAGACGGTATTAGGGCTGAGTCGAGCGAAGAATCGGCGTCCCGTGGTGGCGGTAGCGATTCTCCGAGTTCTTCCTCCGGTGGTTCCGACCGTGCCTCCTCTCCGTGTCGAGGCGCATACAGTGGGGAACAGTCTGCTCCTTCGACTTCGGGGGCCGCTCCGACGCTCCCGGGGACCCATCTCCGGAAGAAGACGGTGGTTAGGTCTTCCTCTGGCGGTCGCGGCGTTGGCCAAGCTGGGGGTAGAACCGGGCATTTGGGCGACCGCGGGGGTCGTCAGGGCGGCCGCGGCGGCGGAGTACGAGTGGCCAGGGTGAGGTCTCCCCAGGGGGAGGGTCACCGACCTGGAGCACAGCGGAGTCGGTGACTCTGCTGAGGGATTTGTGCGACTTCCCTGCTGGCGTCGAGCTCCGGCTTCCTAGGGCGGAGGAGCGCCCGTGGACTCCTCGGCCGGGCTTCGTCTGCCTGTATGAGTCGTTCTTCCAGAAGTGCGGCTTGCGCCTTCCTCTCCCCGAGCTGTTCGTCCAGTATTGCCGGGCGCGGGGCTTGGCCTTCTCGCAGGTCTGCCCGTCTACGATACAGGGGATGATCGTGCTGCTGACCTTGGGGCACGAATGTGACGTGGAGGTGACGGTGCCTATGTTCGAGGCGCTCACCCAGCAGAAGGCAAATCCTGGGATTCCTGGGACCTTCTATGCCGCTTTCAAGCCCGCGGCGAACGTCCTGGAGGCGCCCAGCTCGGGGTCCAAGGCCAGCAAGCTGTCGAAGGTCGAGGACTGGTCTCGCAGCTACTTCTACGTCCGAGCCACCGAGGTGGCTGGACTCGACCCGTTGGCGCGATACACCCGGGATTGGAACTTTTCCCCGGGTAGGGATTTGCAAGTCGAGCTGACTTCTCTTCTTCGGTTTTGTCTGACTGATGCTGTTGGCTTTGTTTTCAGGTCCTCACTCTTCCAGATTTAAGCTGCCGGACTACGCGGGTATCGTTGCTGTGCTTAGGTCGGTCCACGACAGAGAGTGGAAGTCATTCACCTCGGGGAGAATTGAAGCTGCGATGGCCGGAGGTCGGTCCTATTTTTTGTTTTTTGTTTTTTTTTTTTTTTTTTTTATAATACCGGGCTGACGGTTATCTCCAATGTAGGTCGAGCACGGTTTGCCAATCCGCTGTACGCGGACTCCTTTGTGGCGCCGCCGCCGCCGATGCGTGAGGTACCGGTCCGGCGAGACCCGGTGCCGCGGACTGGGGGGGAGGCCTCCGAGGCGGCTCTCTCGAAGAAGAGGGGGGCCGACGCTGCCAGCGCTAGGGCTAGCAGGAAGAAGAAGTGGACCGAGGTTGTGGCTGATAGAGATGCCACAGGAACGCAAGAGGGGTCCTCGACTTCAGGTCGGGAGCCTGTCCGGCCTGAAGAGGCTGGTTGCGAGCCCGAGGGCTCCCGAGGTGCTCCAGTCGGGGAGGCTGAGACACCTGCGGCCGAGGTGCCTGCGGGGGAGGTCGAAGAGACCCGGCCCCTCGCGATTGAAGATGTCGCTGGTCGGGCGACGGAGGGCGGCGATGCAGCCGTCGTTGTGGAAGAAGGGCGGGAGGCCGCCGGTGACCGGAGTGATGGGGCTCCGGAGGGTTCCGAGGACGGGCCTCGGGACTACAGCTTCAATTTCTGCCACGAAGATGGCAGTACCCAGGTCATCGTGGACCCGGAAGAGTGCGCCGAGCTGGCGCAGGCCATGATGTTCGGGCAGAAGCACCCGCACTTCGTCCCGCTGGAGATGGCGGAGTGCGATACCTTTCGCCAGGTGGCGCGATCCGCAGCGCGGGTAAGTTTTGTTCCGACCTCACTGTTTTTAGCTGGATTTGTTGTGCGTCTTTGCTTAACAACTGTTTCGATGCAGACGCTGGCCCTTACTGCCTTTCTGGCGGAGGCCTACGAGAAGCGACTCGCCGAGAAGGACGCGTCGCTTGGCTTTCTGCAGGCGACCCGGGAAGCCAGCTCGCAGGGCCAGTCCCTTCTCCTCCGCGGGCTCGAGAAGGAGCTGAAGAATGAGAGGGCCCGGGCAGCGGGGCTGGAGGAGGAGGCGGCGCGGGCGCGGGCCCGGGCTGGAGAGGTGGGCAGGATTCAGGCCGAGGTGGAGGCTGAGAGGTCCCGGTCTGCCGCTGAGCGGGCCCGGTCGGCTGCTCTGGAGGAGGAGGTCGGGCTCCTGAAGGGGGAGAGGGAGACGCTCCGCTCCAAGGTCAAGGGGCTGGAGGAGGTGGAGGCGCGGGCGCGGGCCCGGGCTGACGAGGTGGGCAGACTTCAGGCCGAGCTGGAGGCTGAGAGGGCCCGGTCTGCCGCTGAGCGGGCCCGGCCGGCTATTCTGGAGGAGGAGGTCGGGCTCCTGAAGGGGGAGAGGGAGACCCTCCGCTCCAGGGTCAAGGGGCTGGAGTCCGCCATAGGCCGGGCGAAGGTGGCCGTGGCCGCGGAAAGCGAGCGGGTAACGGCCCGGTGGGATGCGCGGAACCGGAAGTGGTCCGCCAAGATGGAGAAGATCCGCGCTCACCTCGATGGGCGCCAGAGGGCCTTAGAGCCTCTCCTTATGTACAATCAGGTGATCGGCATGAAGGCATGCCTCAGGAGGATGGAGGCCGAGGACAGTCTGGTGGTGCCGTGGTACCGGTACCAGAAGCTGGACGAGGACGAGGAGGCATTCGGTGCCGTGCTGGATGGGATGGATTTTCCGGACTTGACCCCGGAGGATCTGGACATCCCTCTCGATCGCGCTCACGGCGTCCAGCTCGAGCGGCTCATGCCCGTCGCTTCTTCGGAGGCGCCCTACGTGGATCTGACTGAGGACGCTCCCTCGGCTGCTGAGACCATCCAAGCAGATCCCTCGGTCCTGTTTCCTGCTGAGGCCAGGACCGACGCGCCATCCGGTGAGACCGGAACCGAAGCGCCATCAGGCGAGGCCGGTACCGAGGCGCCAGCCGGCGAGGCCTGTACCGAGGCGCCAGCCGGGGAGGCGGTACTGAAGCGCCGTCCGGGGAGGCCGCGGTTGGGGAAGAGGTGGCTGAGCAGCCCTTCCTTGGTGAGTACGGGACCAATGCGAGGATGGTGGGCCCGGGTGATTTAAATGGTACCCGAGCTGACGGGGGCGAAGACCGACCGGCCGATGCGGCCTTGTAAAAACTTTTTCTGTTTTTTCCTTTTTGTTTTCTTCTCTTTGTAAATACCGGGCCGTAGGCCGTTTATGTAAGGACCAGGCCGTTGGCCCCTCTTTTTATGATAACAAGGCCGTTGGCCCCTTTTTCTCTTTTTTTTTTTTTTGTAAGTGCCGCTTCGAGGCATTGTAATGACTAGGCCGTGGGCCCTTTTGTATAATCGAGGCCGTTGGCCCTTGCCGTTTCGAGGCTTTTGTAATGACTAGGCCGTGGGCCCTTTTGTGATAATCGAGGCCGTTGGCCCTCTCTTTTTTTTTTTTTTGTAAGTGCCGTTTCGAGGCTTTTGTAATGACTAGGCCGTGGGCCCTTTTGTGATAATCGAGGCCGTTGGCCCTCTCTTTTTTTTTTTGTAAGTGCCGTTTCGAGGCTTTTTTGATTGGTAGGGTAGGTCGTAGACCGTACCCTGTCATGTATGCAGGTCGTGGACCGTGCTCTTGTATTGGGTGCGAGGTACGACTCGGCTTGAGATACTTATTGCTTGTGTATCTTTAATATTTTTAGCGGGTGCGAGGTGATCTCGGCTTAAGGTACTTATTACTTGTGTACCTTGTTTTTTTGGTGCGGGTAGCGAGCCCGGCTTAGAGACACTTAATGCTTGTGTGTCTAGTAGAGGTGCGAGCCCTGGGGCCCGTCTTTAGTACTTATTGCTTGTGTACTATGGGGGTGCGAGCATTGGAGCTCGGCTTTGGCACTTATAACTTGTGTGCCGGGGAGAGCGAGCACCGGAGCTCGGTCCCCTTTTTTTTTGTAGTGCGAGCATTTGGAGCTCGGCTTTTTTTTTTTTTTTTGTAGTGCGAGCGTTTGGAGCTCGGCTTTTTTTTTTTTTTTTTTTTTTTTTTTTTTGTAGTGCGAGCTTTTGGAGCTCGGCTTTTTCTTCTCTTTTTTTTTTTGTAGTGCGAGCGTTTGGAGCTCGGCTTTTTTTTTTTTGTAGTGCGAGCGTTTGGAGCTCGGCTTTTGTGCACAGGTCGGGGACCTTATTCCTTTGTCGAAAAAGTTTTATTAGATTAATAGCTGAGCCCTGGTTAGGGGTTGCCTACGTACCCTTTAGTAGAAGGGATCAAGCCAATCGTAGTTCGTTTGTTTACAAAGGCGGAGAGCGGAATGGAGCCCGGGGGCTTAGTAGTAGAACCGTTTGAGGTTGATCGAATTCCATGAGCGCGGGATTGCGTTTCCGGTCATTGTGACTAGCTCGTAGACGCCGGGTTTCACGACCTTGGAGATAAGGTAAGGGCCCTCCCAATGTGCGCCGAGCTTGCCTGCGTTTAGCTCGGCGGTGTTTTCGAAGACTTTGCGGAGGACCAGGTCGCCTTCGGTAAAGAACCTGCCTCGAACCCTCTTGTTGTAGTACTTGGAGGCGAGCTGCTGGTAGTTCTGGATTCGGAGGAGGGAGTGGTCCTGTTGTTCCTCAAGGAAATCCAGCTCGCTGAGTAGGGCGGTGTCGTTAAGGTCGGGCTGCTGGGTGAGCATAGCGCGGCGAGGAGTGGGGAGGCCGACCTCGGAGGGGGCCATTGCTTCCATTCCGTGAGAGAGGCTGAACGGTGTGCGTCCTGTCGACGTCTTCGGCGTTGTGCGATGGGACCAGAGGACTCCGTCGAGCTCGTCGGCCCATGACCCCTTCTTGTCGTCTAGTCGCTTTTTGAGGCCGTCGAGGATGGTTTTGTTGGTGGCCTCGGCTTGTCCGTTCCCTTGTGGATATCTCGGGGTCGACTTACTCAGCCTGATTTTCCACTTCGCACAGAAGTTTTCGAAGAGGGCCGACGTGAATTGGGCACCGTTGTCAGTTACGATCTCGTAGGGCAGCCCGTGCCGGCAGATGATGAACTTCCAGACGAATTTTCGGACGTCCTCTGCCGTGATCTTGGCGTAAGCTTCGGCCTCGACCCATTTGGTGAAGTAGTCGGTCATGACCAAGAGGAAGCGCTTTTGGCGAGATCGGGGAAGGGGCCCGACTATGTCCATGGCCCATCGCATAAAGGGATAGGGCGCGACCGCAGTGGTAAGGAGCTCGGTAGGACAGTGAATGCGCGGGCCGTGACGCTGGCACTTCTCGCACCGGGCTGCGAATCTTTCGCAGTCTTGTAGCATCGTTGGCCAGTAGTGTCCCTGGTTCCGTATTCTCAGGGCGAGAGCCCGGCCGCTGTAGTGGTTTCCGTCAGCGCCCTCGTGCATTTCCTTCATCACATCAATGGTTTCCTGCCCGTGGAGGCAGCCGAGCAGGGTTCCCGAGGCGCTCCATCGGAATAGATTGCCGTCCAGCATCGTGTACCGGGCACACTTCTTTCTTAGCCGTCGGGCGGCCCACCGTTCTGGGGGATGAACGCCGTCTGCGATGTACATCAGTATGGTGATTCGCCAGTCCGGTAGTTCGGGCTCGGCCGGGGGTGGCGGCAGGACTTCGGGAGGTGGCGCCTCTTCGCCAGGATCCGCGGCCTGGGGGTTGATCAAGTAGGCCCCCTTTGGCAGCTCGATGCTAGGGAAGTCGATGCTCTCGACCGGGATCACCCGTCGTTGGGCTGGGGCCGAGGTGGAGGCTAGCGCGGCGAGGGCGTCTGCGGAAGTGTTATCGCCTCGGGGGATCTTCGTCAGGGTGAATTCGGAGAATTCTGCGGCCAAGCCTTGGGTTACCTTGAGGTAGGCGTCCATGCGATCATTCTTGGCCTCGTACTCCCCGCTGAATTGATTGGCGACGAGCTGGGAGTCACAGTAAGCTCGGATTTTCTTCGCGCCGACCTCCCTTGCCAGACGCAGGCCGGCAATCAGAGCTTCGTACTCTGCCTCGTTATTTGACGCCGGGAAGGCCAGACGGAAAGACTGCTCGAGGATCTCCTTGGTCGGGGACTCAAGGCGTATGCCGACGCCGGACCCGTGCTTGGAGGCCGATCCGTCGACATGCAGGCTCCATACTTCGGGGACCTCGCTGACTACCAGCTCGGGCGCCAACTCAACTAGGAAATCAGCCAGGGCCTGAGATTTGATCGTGGTCCGTCCTCGGTACTCGATCTCGTACTCGCTCAGCTCAACAGCCCATTTCATTATCCGGCCCGATCGGCTCGGGCTGTGGAGGATGGTTCTGAGGGGGTAGGTGCTTAGGACGGCAATCGCATGGGATTGAAAGTAAGGCCGGAGCTTTCTAGCTGCGACGACCACCGCCAAGGCGAGCTTCTCCAGGGTCGGGTATCTGCTCTCCGCGTCGTCGAGGGATTTGCTGATGTAGGAGATGGGTTTTTGGTCACCCCGGTCTTCCCGTACCAGCACTCCGCTGACCGCGGATGCGGAGATGGCGACGTAGAGGTAGAGGATTTCGCCTTCTTCTGGCTTGGACAGGACGGGAGGAGTGGATATATACTCCTTCAGCTGTCGGAGGGCGTCTTCGCATTTGTCGTCCCATTCGAACCGCTTGTTGGCTCGGAGCAGCTGGTAGAACGGGATGCACTTGTCGGTAGAGCGGGAGATGAATCGGTTCAGTGCAGCGATTCTCCCGGTGAGTCGTTGTACTTGACGCGTGCTCTCCGGGGATTTGAGCTCGATGATGGCCCGGATTTGCTTGGGGTCGGCCTCGATCCCGCGCTGGGTGATGATGTACCCGAGGAATTCGCCCGACGTGACGCCGAAGGAACACTTGGCCGGGTTCAGCTTCATGTTGTATTCGTTCAACGTCCGGAAGCAGGACCGGAGGTGAGTGACGTGGTCGGCCGCCACTAGAGACTTCACCAACATGTCATCTATGTATACCTCCCTGGTGCGGCCTATTTGGTCGGCGAACATCCGGTTGACGAGGCGCTGGTAGGTGGCCCCGGCGTTCTTGAGTCCGAAGGGCATTACCTTGTAGCAGTAAATGCCTCGGTCCGTGATGAACGCGGTTTTCTCCTGATCGTCGGGGTGCATGGGGATCTGATTATACCCCGAGAAAGCATCCATGAAGGAGAGTAGCTCGTTCCCCGCGGTGGCTTCGACGACCTGGTCGATTCGAGGGAGGGGAAAGCTGTCCTTTGGGCACGCTTTATTGGGTCGGTGAAATCCACACAGACCCTCCATTTCCCGCTCTTCTTCTTGACCACCACCGGGTTAGCCAACCAGTCCGGGTATTTGACCTCGGTGATCGAACCGGCCGCGGTGAGCCTTTCGACCTCGTCGTTGACTGCTTGGGCGCGCTCCGGACCCAGCTTTCGCCGTTTTTGCTTGACCGGTCTGCAGGTCGGATCCACGTTGAGCTCGTGGCTGCACGTGGCCGGGTCAATGCCGGGCATGTCGCCGGTTGACCAGGCGAAGGTGGAGACGTTCTGCCCTAGGAACTCAACCAGCTCTCGCTTGATGCCCTCGTCGAGATCGGTACCGATGCCAACGCAGCGGGCGGGGTCGCGCGGATCGATGTTGACCTGGGCGACAAGGTCCCGCCCTGGGAGGTCCTGGGCGTCGGGCTCGCCGGGCTGAAGCTCGTTGATGGCCAAGCAGGCCGGCGCGGCGCGGCGCAGCTTATGCTCGATGGCGAAGCAGGCGCGGGAGACCCTCTGGTTACTCCTAAGAGTATACGTACTGGCCTGGTTGGGGAACTTGAGGCATTGGTGGTACGTCGACGTGACTGCCTTCATCGAGTGCAGCCAAGGGGTTCCAAGGATGATATTGTAGATCGGGGTGGTATCGAAGACCACGAACTTGACGATTTTCGTCACCCGACCTACGTAGACCGGCAATTCGATGGTGCCGATTCCGTTGACGGTGTCCCCAGCGAAGCCGGTCAGCGGGATGGAGTGCGGCTTGATTTCGACCCCGTTCAGGTTCATCCTGGCCAGGGTATCCTTGAATATGAGATCGACCGAGCTGCCCGTATCGACGAGGACTCGGTTAACGTCGCAGTCGGCTACGCGGACTTGTACGACGAGGGGGTCGTTGTGGGGCTGGTGGACCCCGACCGCGTCGGCCTCGGTGAAACATATCCCCCTCTTGCTCGTGTCCTGGGCGTCGATCTCCGGCCCGGAGTGCCACTTCAGGGAGGCGTCGGTCTTCCTCTCATGACGCTTGATGGACCGCACCGAGTCGTTGCACGAGAGGAGGCCTCCCATGATCATCCCTATCAGAGTCCGGGCCGGGGGAGGCGATCTGCCCGTATCCCGGTCTCGCGAGGGAGATCGTCGCCGCCGGTCGTCATTTTGGGCGCGGTTGTAAGGCCTAGCCCGGTTATCCTCGCGACCTCGGTTGTCGCGGGGTTGCACTCGATCGTCGTCCCGGGCATGCGGACGCAGCCGCTCTGGGACGCTGATTTCTCCCCGTTGAAATTGGTTCAGCAGGACCTCCTGGAGGGCGCGGCAGTGGGAGGTCGGGTGCCCCTTTCGCCGGTGGAGGTCGCAGAAGGCCGACCTATCGTAAGGCTCGTCTGGTCGGGGTTCCCTATCGCTCGGCTCGTCGGGACGCCGATCCAGTTGGCGGGGATCCCGTACGTACTTGTTCCAAGGCAACCCTGGCGCGGGGTTGGAGGGAAGTACGGGGTCGTGCAGACGGAGGCCGGAGGGCGGTCCGTTGACAAGGAATGCAGCGGCCTGCTTTCCCTTGCTGCGCTGGTACTCGTCGTCGTAGTGTTGACGAGGCTCCTGATACCTTTCCTGGGGCCGCTCCTTCGGGACCGGGGCCTTGTGAGAGGCGCTGTTTCTCGATTCAGCCGCCTTCTCTTCCTCGAGCTCGATGAAGAGTCCAGCGCGGTGCAAGGCGTCTTCCAGCGAGCGCGGCCTGTTGAGCTTCATATCGTCCTTGAAGGCCGAATCGGCCCGCAGTCCTTTTCTCAGAGCGGGGAGCGCTGACTCGTCGGTCACGTTGCTTTGGGAGGCCGTGGCCTTGAAGCGCTCTATGAAGGACCTGAGCGACTCCTTCGCTCCTTGGTTCATCGCCCAGAGGTCCGCGCTGGATGCGGACTGCCGGATGTAGATGGAGTAGTGCTCGAGGAAGGTGGTCGACAGGTCTCTGAAGCTGTCTATGGAGTGCGTTTTCAGCCGAGAGAACCATGTGAGAGCCGGGCCGGTGAGGTTCTCTACGAAGAGCTGGCAGTGGGCAGCTTCGCGCTCATCCGGTGAGAAGTGGGCGCGGCCCATGGCGATTGTGAACGCCGTAAGATACTGGGCCGGGTCGGTGGTGCCCGCGTAGGGCTGGAGCTCGAGCTTCCCGAGGTGCTGGAGCGGGACGGAGGCGATCCGGGGGGTGAACGGCGTGTTTTGCGTCTCTCTGAGGACGCGATCGATTTCCGGGGCCGCGCTGGTGGCCTGATGGATTTTGGAGGACATCGCGCGGATAGTCTCATTCATGGCCTCGAATTCGGCGTCCCTGGAACGCTCCGCGCTGGATCGGAGATGGTGGGCCTCGTCGCCTGGGTGGCTGCCTACGGCCGGGGCGAAACGTCCGCCCGGCCCTTCTGACCCTGACGGTGAGTCGCCAGGTCGGCTTGTCCGGACACGGGGGGTTTCTTCCCGAGAGGCCGGCTCCCTGAGATGGACGTCGGGGGACCCGGTGTTGTCCGACCGGTCGCGGGAGGCCCCTAGCGTGGCGAACCGTTGGTCGGTGGCTCGCGTCAGCTCGTCTATTCGGGCGAGCAGGGTCTGCATCACGACGGACAGCGTGGGCTGATCCTCCGATGCTCGGGGCGCGTTGTGTGCGGAGGAGCCGTCGGGATGAGCAGGTGCCGAAGCCGGGGGCGGGGCCCTGAAGAACTGCTCTCGAGGAATTGTCTGGTTGGCAGCTGCTTGGGCTGACGACGGGATGGTCGCCGTCGTTTGAGTCGTTTGCGGGGCCGTTGTCGGGGCCTAGGCCGTTGTTTGGGCCGGGGTCTCGTGGTCTGACAACACTCTTGGGGGCGGAATTGCCATCGTTGCTACGGTTGCGGTGGTGGTTGAACTGCTCCTTGCGTATAGAAGAATCTGCTCCCTCCTTCTAGCGCCAATTGTTGATCCCGGGGATCACTAAGTATGTTTAAAGAGTGATTAGGAGATGAGAGGTGAGATTTTCGTTAATTAGAGCAGTTTAACCACTATCAAAGCAGGTCGTAGAGAGAGATGAGTAGGCCGGGGGCCGTGTTTCGTTTTATTGATGGTGAGAGAAATGAACACTTTAGAATTACGAACTGGTTCCGAAGGACGTCCAGTTCGGCGTTCTAAAATGTTGTCTTGTTACAAAGAGAGAAAGAGAGAGGCCGGGTAGCTAGTTACAGGTCGGAAAATGCCCAAATCAAAAGTACCCCTCATTAATGACATTGAGGGGTATATATAGCCGAGGTTGGCTTCCTGCTCCCCGGGATCTCGGGGCCACGTGGCGTCTTCGGCCTCTTTCACGGGTAAGGTGGCCTAGGAGGCGTGTTCCGGCTTTCTAGGATGGAGGTCATGATGAGCTCGGCGTGGCGTGTTGCAGAGCAGCGCACTGTTTGACCAACTCCTCCACGTGTCTTCTTCTCCTTTGTCGAGTCTGCGGGGTTGGTGAGATGTCGAGGTCAGCCCATACTCCTGCTTAGATAATATACTGTTCGACCAACTCCCACCTGCCTTCTGCTCTTCTGACATTCCTGCCTTGAAGTGTCAGACCGCACCCGGGGTGCGTCGCTTTCAGGTCGGCGACCGAGCTGAAGAGGGGTCTTGCGGGTCGTTGCTTTCAGGCCGGCGACCGGGCTGAAGAGGGGTCTTGCGGGTCGGTGCTTTCAGGCCGGCGACCGGGCCGAAGAGGGGTTTTTCCTAAGATGGGCCTAACTAATTGGGGGTGCTAGGCCCACCTCCAACAGTTTAGGAGTAGGAGACCAGTCTCCATAATCATTACAATCGAGAGGAGTAGGAGGTTTAGGTTTAGGACATGTGCAATTACATTCGTTGCCAACAAGATTAACAAAACAACCATTCCTCACGGGACAGTATTTGTTGGCTTCTTTGCATTGCCTTAACAATGACATTTGCACTGCTAAAGTTATCTCCGAAGGCTCTCCACTGTCTCCTTTAGCCTCGATTGTTTTACTTTGATCTTAAGATTATTCCAAAAAAAAAAAAGTAAGATGTCAAATTATGATATACTAGATATTTTCACAAATTAGTTATATATTTAGAAGTGTTACGTTGATCATAGGTGCGATTGATCACATCGTGACATAGCAGATTCCCGAAATTATAAAGAGTTAAAAACAAAAAGTATGATATCTTCTTTGCACACATGAATTTGTTTTTGGTCTTTAAACTTGCAGAATCTTAAATATAGATTAGAATTCCACACAATTGTGTAATTGGTTAAACTATGCAAACCATTTTATGAATTGCAAATCATGATTCACTTATACTTACAAGAGAAGGACATCATCAAGAGGGCGAGAAGAAGAGCCGTCCTAAAACAAAGATTGGTCATAGCTAATGATGTTTTAGATTTGAATGCTTGATGAGTTAGGTTTAGTGACAATTAGTCTTGCGTTCATTTAAATATGGGATGAAGAACCTTTTTTGGTTTTTTGTTTACTTTTTTTTTTTTAATTGATTATCTACTTCATATATTACATTTGTCTATATGGAAGAGACTTTTTCTATTTAATTATGACACTCATTCAATGACCCGAGATACATAGTCTGTATTCTCCAAATCTAATTATTTAAATAACATTTGTACATTACATAAATTAATACTATCAAACAAACAAAAAATCTGCTGACATTAATTTAATTTCTTTTTATGTATAATTTTAGCCGAATGATTTTAATTTTAGCCGAAAGAATCTTTCCCGGATGTGCACAACCCGCGTCGACCTTTTATCTAATAAATGCATCCCTTCCATAAATCGGGATTTGTTGCACGTATTAGCAGGTTGATCGATCCACAGCCCTAACGGAGGTTTCATATTTTGCTCCAATAACACAAAGTTTAGATTTCGAAATTTATTTATCATTAAAGATGTTATTTACTATTTATTTTCTTAATTATTTTTAATATTATATATTTTTAAATCATAATCAATCCATATATATTTAAAGAAAAATATATTCGTAGTCTTGCTATATTTTTATTATATTTTATTTGAATATATATCAAAATAAAAATTGAAAAATATTTTACTAATTTTATAAAAAGTTAGACACAAGAAAAAAAATATTTGAAATCTTGCTATATTTTTTACTATAATTTATTATATTATATTTGAATATATATCAAAATAAAAGTTGAAAAATATTTTACTAATTTTATAAAAAGTTAGACACAAGAAAATTAATTTTTTAAAAGAGTTCGTGAACTAACCACAAAACTAGATTCATTAAACGGTGCATATTAGAGTTATGTTTTCAAGATTATAGGTTTTGAGGGTTAGCCCGAATAATATTTTAGTCCACTGCAAAACATATTAAAAAGACAAATTATTCCGTTTGACAACTCTATCTATAATCATGAGTTAGACATATTACAAAATTCAAATAAGCAAATTTTTTTCAATTTCAAAATAATATCTTTAAAAACATTTACCCCACGCTATAACTAGCGCGGATTAAATCCTAATATACTTTATATATTAGATTTGTCTATATGGAAGAGACTTTTTCTATTTAATTATGACACTCATTCAATGACCCGAGATACATAGTCTGTATTCTCCAAATCTATTTATCTAAATAAAATTTGTACATTACATAAATTAATACTATCAAACAAACAAAAAATCTACTGACATTAATTTAATTTATTTTTATGTATTATTTTAGCCGAATGATTTTAATTTTAACCGAAATAATCTTTCCCGGATGTGCACAACCCGCGTCGACCTTTTATCTAATAAATGCATCCCTTCCAGAAATCGGGATTTGTTGCACGTATTAGCGGGTTGATCGATCCACAGCCCTAACGGAGGTTTCATATTTTGCTCCAATCACACAAAGTTTAGATTTCGAAATTTATTTATCATTAAAGATGTTATTTACTATTTATTTTCTTAATTATTTTTAATATTATATATTTTTAAATCATAATCAATCCATATATATTCAAAAAAAAAAATATATTTGTAGTCTTGCTATATTTTTATTATATTTTATATAAATATATATCAAAATAAAAGTTAAAAAATATTTTACTAATTTTATAAAACGTTAGACACAAGAAAAAATATATTTGAAATTTTGCTATATTTTTTACTATAATTTATTATATTATATTTGAATATATATCAAAATAAAAGTTGAAAAATATTTTACTAATTTTATAAAAAGTTAAACACAAGAAAATTTATTTTTTTAAAAGAGTTCGTGAACTAACCACAAAACTAGATTCATTAAACGGTGCATATTAGAGTTATGTTTTCAAGATTATAGGTTTTGCTGGTTACCCCGAATAATATTTTAGTCCACTGCAAAACATATTAAGAAGACAAATTATTCCGTTTGACAACTCTATCTATAATCATGAGTTAGACATATTACAAAATTCAAATAAGCAATTTTTTTCAATTTCAAAATAATTTCATTAAAAAAATTTACTCCACGCTATAATTACCCCGTATTAAATCCTAATATACTTTATATATTAGATTTGTCTATATGGAAGAGACATTTTCTATTTAATTATGACACTCATTCAATGACCCGAGATACATAGTCTGTATTCTCCAAAGCTATTTATTTAAATAACATTTTTACATTACATAAATTAATACTATCAAACAAACAAAAAATCTACTGACATTAATTTTTTTTTTTTTATGTATTATTTTAGCCGAATGATTTTAATTTTAGCCGAAAGAATCTTTCCCGGATGTGCACAACCCGCATCAACCTTTTATCTAATAAATGCATCCCTTCCAGAAATCGGGATTTGTTGCACGTATTAGCGGATTGATCGATCCACAGCCCTAACGGAGGTTTCATATTTTGCTCCAATAACACAAAGTTTAGATTTTGAAATTTATTTATCATTAAAATTTTTATTTACTATTTATTTTCTTAATTATTTTTAATATTATATATTTTTAAATCATAATCAATCCATATATATTTAAAGAAAATAAAATATACGTAGTCTTGCTATATTTGTATTATATTTTATTTAAATATATATCAAAATAAAAATTAAAAAATATTTTACTAATTTTATAAAAATTTAGACACAAGAAAAAAATATATTTGAAATCTTGCTATATTTTTTACTATAATTTATTATATTATATTTGAATATATATCAAAATAAAAGTTGAAAAATATTTTACTAATTTTATAAATAGTTAAACACAAGAAAATTGATTTTTTAAAAGAGTTCGTGAACTAACCACAAAACTAGATTCATTAAACGGTGCATATTAGAGTTATGTTTTCAAGATTATAGGTTTTGCTGGTTAGCCCGAATAATATTTTAATCCACTGCACAGCAGATTAAAAAGACAAATTATTCCGTTTGACAATTCTATCTATAATCATGAGTTAGACATATTACAAAATTCAAATAAGCATATTTTTTCAATTTCAAAATAATTTCTTTAAAAGAATTTACCCCACGCTATAATTAGCGCGAATTAAATCCTAATATACTTTATATATTAGATTTGTCTATATGGAAGAGACTTTTTCTATTTAATTTTGACACTCATTCAATGACCCGAGATACATAGTCTGTATTCTCCAAATATATTTATCTAAATAACATTTGTACATTACATAAATTAATACAATCAAACAAACGAAAAATCTACTGACATTAATTTAATTTATTTTTATGTATTATTTTAGCCGAATGATTTTAATTTTAACCGAAAGAATCTTTCCCGGATGTGTACAACCCGCGTCGACCTTTTATCTAATAAATGCATCCCTTCCAGAAATCGGGATTTGTTGCACGTATTAGCGGGTTGATCGATCCACAGCCCTAACGGAGGTTTCATATTTTCCTCCAATCACACAAAGTTTAGATTTCGAAATTTATTTATCATTAAAGATGTTATTTACTATTTATTTTCTTAATTATTTTTAATATTATATATTTTTAAATCATAATCAATCCATATATATTCAAAGAAAAAAATATATTCGTAGTCTTGCTATATTTTTATTATATTTTATTTGAATATATATCAAAATAAAAGTTGAAAAATATTTTACTAATTTTATAAAAAGTTAGACACAAGAAAAAAATATATTTGAAATCTTGCTATAATTTTTACTATAATTTATTATATTATATTTGAATATATATCAAAATAAAAGTTGAAAAATATTTTACTAATTTTATAAAAAGTTAGACACAAGAAAATTGATTTTTTAAAAGAGTTCGTGAACTAACCACAAAACTAGATTCATTAAACGGTGCATATTAGAGTTATGTTTTCAAGATTATATGTTTTGCGGGTTAGCCCGAATAATATTTTAGTCCACTGTAAAACAGATTAAAAAGATAAATTATTCCGTTTGACAACTTTATCTATAATCATGAGTTAGACATATTACAAAATTCAAATAAGCAAAAAAATTTCAATTTCAAAATAATATCTTTGATTTGTCTATATGGAAGAGACTTTTTCTATTCAATTATGACACTCATTCAATGACCCGAGATACATAGTCTGTATTCTCCAAATTTATTTATCTAAGAGATTTTCTAAATATTGTATTTCACTTTACTTTTGTAAATAACATTTGTACATTACATAAATTAATACCATCAAACAAAACAAAAAAAATCTACTGATATTAATTTAATTTCTTTCTGTAGCTTCGTCTCCCAAAATGGACTCTGGGATTTAAAACATTATGGCAATGTTCTTTCGTGGAGAGGTATTCGTCATACCCATTTTATCGGACCAAGGCTCGATATCTATGGCAAATTGCGCTTGTGCGGATCTATTTTCCTCGAGAAGAAGTGAGTATCGCCGTTTTGAAGGGCCGGATCATAGGCCGCTGATCACAATTCTAGCTAATAATAGAAGGAAAAAAAGTTCTTCCGCTTTGATCGACGACTCAGAGAGCAAGCGGGTGTCAGAGAGCTCATTGAGAAGGCTTGGCAAAAGGAAAGTGAAGAAGCAATAGTGCTCAAAATTAACAAATGCAGAAGATAATTAATCCATTGGTCAAAGAAGACGCAATTGAACAACGAGAAGGAAATCCAAAAGACGCAGGATGCTCTTGAAACAGCCCTCTCAGATTATAGGCCGGAACCTAATCTCATTGTATCTATAATGCCCATTTTGGATTCAGCTTATAAGGCAGAAGAACTCTTCAGGAGACAGAGAAGTAGAGTGTTATGGCTCCAATGTGGGGACAAAAACACTGGATATTTTCACTTTGTTACTGTAATTGAGGATGAGAATGGGACTGTCTACCATGAACAGGATCAAATCGGCCAAGACTTTTGAAAATATTACCGTGAAATTTTCTCCTCTAATGGAGCAGCTGATTTCAGAACAGTTGATGAAGTTCTTCACAACAGAGTTTCCCCGCATATTGATAAGTGGATATCAATTATCCTATTTGATAGCAGATATTTTCGATTTCAATTATCCAAGTGTACTCATATTATTGTAGCACTTGAGATGTCAATCCCTATGGGATTAATATTGAAACACTGGGATTAATATTGAAACACTAAGAATGCAAGAAACCTCTTAATCTAGAGTAAATATTTTGGATTTTTGTTTTATATCTAATCTAAAAGATGCAAGAAAGTAAAAAAAGATAAAAGCATTGGACCATGGGTTTAACTATCGTAAGAATGAGCTACCAATCAAAGAATGATGCCAAAGATTGAATTAAACCCCATCCTAGAACATGGAATTCACAAATATGACTAATCCATTTCTATGGCACTAATCAATTTGTTAATTACTAAATCAAGAACAAATTTCTACTTGTGATTAAGTAATCAACAAGCATTAAGAAACAATTCTAATTAGCTCACTAAACACCCTAATAATCAATTCTCATTGGCTAGGTATGTAAAGCTCATAAAAAGTTTGGTTCAACCATTTTCACAAACACCTTCCGGGCATGAAATGCCTAAGTTCTAGATTTTGAGAGATCAAGTCAAAACTAGCATTAAAAGCAACATAAATGAAGGATCTAATAAGATTCAACCTAAATCATCAAATCATCATAATCTAGCTTAATCCATGATCTAACTAAAAACTAGCTACTAAACATAAAGAAAGACAAAAGGAAAAGACATAAATATAAAGATAAAGGATATAGGTTGAAGAATCCTTCACTAGAGTGGCATGAGGAGATTATGATCATCCAAAAACATCAAGAGAAGAGTTTGGATCAAAAACCACTCTAGAAAGAAGAAAACTTGCTAAAAAATTAGGTCGAGAACACTTAAATAGTAAAGGGGGTCGAACCAGATCAACCCAGAACAAACCGGATATTGACCCGATGGGTTTGGGTCGTGCAGAGACTGCATCTGGCGCCGGTGGCCGATACCACAGCCTGATAGATCTTCTGGTATTCTGTCTGCGCGCCAGGCAGACATATGCGCACTAAATTTGTTGTATCTCTTGAACGGCTGCTCCGAATGACATGAAACCACCACCAAATATTTTTTAACTTGATTGGCTATGACTTTCATCAGTATCGCCGAAGATAAATCCAAATGGAAACCATTCATCTGAGTCGATCTTTAAAGCACTTTAGATGGCCTTTTCATTTTCTTTGATTTTTGGGCATAGCTCTTGCTCCAAACTGGTCGTTTTTGCCCCATTATCTTCCTCCAAACTCCTCAATGCCTCCATAAGCTCCAAATGGTACCTAAAAGACTCCATATTGCACAAACACATGCAAGAACTAACCGAAGACTCACTAACTCTAAAATATATGCAAACTAGACCAAAACTATGAAATGAATGCTATAAAGATGTAAAAACTAATTTGAATGAATGCTAAAATGGACTAAATTATGCAATGCAAACCTATATGATTCTAGACTCAATCCTAAAGGAATGCAAATATGAAAAAGCTACATAACTTCTTTTTGGATTTTTCAAAAAACAAAAATCAATTTTTATTTTATTTTGATGCAATAGACTATACACAATGCATGAAAGACTCAAAGACAAAGAAAACAATGTTAAATGACAGAGACCTCTCCCCCGGACTTAAATCACACCGTCTCGGTGTGAAATAAATTCAAAGAGAGAGTAAAAATGCAAATGAAGAAGTATGTACAAGAGGTCAAGTGTGGTACCTTGGAAGTATGGAGATGAGGAGCTTGATCCTCCTGATTGATGTTTGTTTTGTGTCACTAGCTTGACGGTTGCTTCCTCTTATTCATTCTCTCCTTGAATGTTTCTTTTACTCATAGTTGTACCGACTTGTACACATAAGAGATAAAGATCACAAGAAAAGGCAAAAAAAAATAGCAACAAAACAAAATAAAAAGGCTCTAGTCTCAATAAGAATAATCCAAATCTTAATGATCAATGCTAAACCTCAATTGGCAACAGTGCCAAATTGATAAGTGGATTTCAATTATCCAATTTGATAACGGATATTTTTGATTTCAATTATCCAAGTGTACTCATATCATTGTAGCACTTGAGATGTCAATCCATATGGGGTTAATATTGAAACACTAAGAATGCAAGAAACCTCTTAATCTAGAGCAAATGTTTTTGGGTTTTTATTTTATATCTAATCTAAAAAGTGCAAGAAAGTAAAACAAGATAAAAGCATTGGACCATGGGTTTAACTATCATAAGAATGAGCTAACAATCAAAGAATGATGCCAAAGATTGAATTAAACCCCATCCTAGAACATGAAATTCATAAATATGACTAATCAATTTCCATGGCACTAATCACTTTGTTAATTACTAAATCAAGAACAAATTTTCATTTGTGATTAAGTAATCAACAAGCATTAAGAAACAACTCCAATTAGTTCACTAAACACCCTAATCATCAATTCCCATTGGCTAGGTATGTAAAGCTCATAAAAGGTTTGGTTCAAGCATTTTCACAAACACCTTCCGGGCATGAAATGCCTAAGTTCTAGATTTTGAGAGATCAAGTCAAAACTAGCATTAAGAGCAACATAAATGAAGGATCTAATAAGATGAAACCTAAACCATCATCATTTAACCATCAAATCATCCTAATATAGCCTAATCCATGATTTAACTAAAAACTAGCTACTAAACATAAAGAAAGACAAAAGGAAAAGACATAAATATAAATATAAATATAGAGGTTGAAGAATCCTTCATTAGAGTGGCATGACGAGATTAATATCATCAAAAAATATCAAGAGAAGAGTTTGGATCAAAATCCAACTCTAGAAATAAGAAAACTTGCTAAAACAATTAGGTCTAGAACACTTAAATAGTAAAGGGGGTCGAACCGGATCAACCCAGAACAAATCGGGTATTGATCCGCTGGGTACGGGTCGCGCAGAGACTGCATCGGGCGCCGGTGGCCGATACCACAGCCCGATAGATCTTCTTGTATTCTGTCTGCGCGCCAGACAGACATATGCTCACTAAATTTGTTGTATCTCTTGTACGGCTGCTCCGAATAACATGAAGCCACCACCAAAAAATAGTTAACTCGATTGTCTATGACTTTTATCAATATCGCCGAAGATAAATCCAAATGGAAACCCTTCATCTGAGTCGATCTTTAAAGTACTTCGGATGGCCTCATCATTTTCCTTGATTTTTTGGCATAGCTCTTGCTCCAAACTGGTCTTTTTTGCCCCATGATCTTCCTCCAAACTCCTCAATGCCCCCATAAGCTCCAAATGGTACTTAAAAGATTTCATAGTGCACAAACACATGCAAAAACTAACCTAAGACTCACTAACTCTAAAATGGATGCAAACTAGACCAAAAGCATGAAATGAATGCTATAAGGATGTAAAATCTAACTTGAATGAATGCTAAAATGGACTAAATTATGCAACTATCAGATATGAATGTGAAGCTTTGCATTATCCCCAATAAGAAAGAAGTGAGACGAGCCATATTCGATATTCACGCGGATAAAGCTTCGGGGCCGGATGGTTTTTCTGCAGGTTTCTATCACTCTTTTTGGAATATCATTGGGGAAAGTGTAACTCGGGAAATCCATAACTTCTTCACTTCTATGTCCATGGAATCAAAGCTCAATGAAACCCATGTTTGCCTGATTTCGAAAGGTACAATCCCAAAAATCCCGACGGATTATCAACCGATACCCCTTTGCAATGTGAGATACAAAATCATAGCAAATATTCTCATTGCAACCATTTTTGGAAGCTCTAATCTCCAAAAATCAATAGGCCTTTGTTACTAGAAGAGCTATTACGGACAATGTTCTCATTACTCATGGAAACCCTTCACTTCCTCAAACATTTCCAAGCAACAAAACGATGCTCTATGGCGGTCAAAACCGACATGAGCAAAGCATACGACTGCATCGAATGGGGTTTTCTACGGGCAGTTTTAGAAAAACTTGGTTTCCACTCTATGTGGATTACTTGGATTATGGAATGCGTCTCCACAGTTTCATACTCTTTCCTCATCAATGGGATCCCTCAAGAACGAGTTCTCCCCTCAAGAGGATTGCGTCAAGGAGACCCCCTTATCCCTTATATTTTCATCCTTTGTACCTAGGTCATTTCCGGTCTATGTTAAAAAGCTCAACTATCCGGGAACTTAAATGGCATCCAAGTTGCAAGGAAAAAGTCCGCTTGTTAACCACTTACTATTTGCGGATGATACAATGTTCTTTTGTAGAACATATGAAGCTTGTTGCATCACCCTCTCTCAGATCCTTCTTCGATATGAGCAAAGCTCAGGGAAAAAAATAAATGTGTCTAAATCATCCATCTCTTTCTCGGCAAAGACTCTTCCGAAAATTAAAGAAAGGGTGAAGAGGTCTCTAGGAATCACAAGCGAGGGGGTGCTGGTAAGTACCTTGGTATTCCGGAAAATGTTGGCCGTAGAAAAAAAGATGTCTTCACGGGTGTGGTTGACCGGCTTCGTCAAAGGGCTATGAGCTGGCCATATAAATTTCTCTCCGGTTCTGGCAAGAAAGTCCTTCTCAAATCATCCCTCTCATCCCTCCCAGCTTATATGATATACTCAGTTTTTTACCGGTTTCTAACCCTTGTTTTGTGTCTTTTATTGAGTTAAAACTTGCTTATAGAGTCTTTAAATCCTTTATTGAGTCATTTCAGGTAAAATAGTGTTTTAGGTTGATTTGGAGGAAAACAAGACATTTTGGTTGCAAAATGGTCAAAATGAGCATATGGAGATGCATAATCATGTAGAGACATCAGACGTATGGCATTCTTTGGAGAACTTTACACCGATGGATTGAGCTGAAATTTCGACACAAGATAGAGCTGTGAAATAGCTTTCATTTTCAAGTGGTTTGAAGAAAATCCAATGGTACGATCAAAAGTTATACCCAATTTACTGAAGACAGGTAAATCTGCCTCGAAGAAAAAGCATGTGCGGAACAGGAGGTTAGAATCGATCGATGCACATGTCCAGAAACTTCAAAATCGAACGATGCACACTTGCATCGATCGATGCACTTCCCATACGCGAAAAAGACAGTTACTGTAGTTTCTAAACTTCCTATTTTGCCCTAGAATCATCCTAACTTAACCTAATTCGACCCAAGACCTATTTATACTTATTTTTAAGCCACTTTGGAGGCTAAGCTTTATTTTTCTTAGACAATTTTTCATCTTTTTCAATTCTATGCTTGGGAGAAGATCTCTGAACCTCTTCTGACAAATTTGGAGAAGATTTCTGAACCCTCTTATTATCTATTGAATTTCTTTATGATTTCTCTCATATCTCTTTGCTTATTCTCTGCAACTATGTGTGAGTAGATCTCATAGTTAGGTTTAGGGTTCAAGGGGATCCATGAACCATTGAATTAGACATAGATAAGGATTTATCTTTTGTGGTTTTCACTTATTGTTGTTCTTATTGCTTAGGCTTAAGTTAACCGCTTAGTCTATGAACTAGGGCTTAATCTATCACACGACAGTGTCGTAGGTTGCTAGAAAGAACTTAAGCGAGCGAATTGTGCTTAGCCTGCGAAAGTTGATGTTAAGGCGATTCGTGAACATATTGAACCTGCTCATTAATGCTGATCTAGAATTCTATGCCAACGAAAGTTAGGATTTTAGATTGCTAGGTTTAGTAACCAATACCACGACAGTGGATTGGTTAGACTTTTATGTTTGAGTTTGAAACTTGTATTCAGTTGTTCCCTGAATAGTTGTCTGATTCGTGGTCTATGGATTCCCGAGAATAAACCATTGACCTAACGCTTTTCTTTTATTAAATTTACATCGTTTTAATTGCTTTCGTTACTATTCCAAAACCAACCATATTCTTTTCTTTTTTTTTGGTGTAACCAACCATATTCTTGTCTTACCTTAGTTTCATAATTCTGAGAATTGTAGTGTAACCTTGGTCTCTGTGGATTCGATCCTAAAGTACTGCATTGAGAACCATTATGATTGTGTTAGTGTGCACTTTAGTTATTAATTGACTTAGTAAAACACCTAAATCATTATACCACGTCTTGCTTCAAGATTCCCAAGTCGCGTTTCAAGAGAATCCAATCTATTCTCACTCGATTTTGGTGGGATGATAGTCTAGAAAAACACAAAATGGTTTGGGTGGCATGGAAAAAGCTTACTTTCATAAATCAGAGGGTGGACTCGATTTTACAGAGTTTGAAGAGTTCAATGATGCTCTTCTAGCAAAGATTATTTGGAGAATTCAATATAATCCTGACTCGCTTCTCTCACTTGTTCTTTTGGGGAAGTATGCTCATGACTCTTCTTTCATGGAATGCAAACCAATTTCTAATTTTTTAGTCGCCATTTGTAGTCGTTAAAACTTTGTTTTCTTGTAGTGCATTGCATTTGATACTTTTCCAGTTGAGCTAACGACATTTGGTGATAGCGTTTATTTACATTAAACTATAAAAGATATGTGTCCATTATGATATAGATCAAGCCCACTTAGCCATGACGGCCATTCCACCGGCACCAAGCAGAACGGCAGCGTATGACTTTAATTGAAGCTTGATGCTCCGTTGCATCTTCTGGCCCATAAAATCGGCGGCGAGAAGGTCGACTAGAGCCATGTAGATGAGTAGTCCAGCCGAGGAAGCATTGAGTAGCCCAACCGTTATGAGGGAGTCAGGGCTATTCTCTTTGTAAGTTTTAGACAATGCCATCCCTAAAGCCACTCCTAAAGGCGTTGTCACCGCGAAAAAGAAAGCCATCACAGCTTTTTTCACCCACCCGTACTCTGCCTGCGCGTGTTCTCAATTTTACATCAAATCATTTCAAGTCAATTCATTCAAGAACCCACAACTTTTGGAGAAACAAAACAATTCACCTGGAGGATGCAGCCGCCGAGACCCATGCCTTCAAACATTTGGTGGAAACAAAGAGCAGCGATGAGACCTTTGATGGTGCAAGTATTGTTAGTGGCTCCTACTGATAGTCCTATGACGAATGAGTGCACCACTATTCCTAGCTCCAATACCTGTTCCATTTTTTTATATATAATAAAAGTTTCATTTTAAAGTCGGAAGTGCTATTTTTGAAAAAATGGTATGTTACAGAAAAGTGATATTTTGAAACTCCCTCTTATTAATTTGATTCCATTTCTTATCCGATGTAGAAATGTCATCGTCGACTATTCTATCACCCAAGTTATGTGACTTAACTCAAGTATTCCTTCAATTTCGTATCCGATGTAGAAATGTCATCGTTAGACCCAAAAAAAATTATTAAAAAACAATTTAATGATTTTATCTTTGTAAAAAAAAAAAAAAGATTGAAGGAATACTTACAATCGCAATAACACGATATCGCAGAATCTGTAAATAAGAACCAAGTTCCTTATCATTATCTCCATGAAGATTAAGACCATGACCATGGCCATGACCGTGACCGTGACCATGATGGGACGCGTGAATGTGCACGCGTCCAGTCTCTTGGTCAGGAGTCTGAGCGGACACCACATCAGCAGTGTCCGCTGGAACCGAAGCGCGCATGTCCTTCCTGCCCGACCTGGTGAAAACGCTGGTTGTGATAGAGTCAACCATGAGTGTGAAAACGACAGAGATCATGGCGACGAAACCGGTGAAAGGAAATTTGTGCCAGGGGTTATCGTTAAGACAAGGAGATGAAAGCATGTTGAAAGAATCAGGCAAGACGTGCATGAAACCAGTGGAGAGGATGATTCCGGAGGCGAATGATTTGATGATGAGGAAGAGTGATTTCTCGGGCTGGAAAGCAGAAACGGAACGGGCGAAGAACGGGAGGCAAACGCCGATTAGGCTGGTTATGAGGATTGTGAAGATTGCTATGAGTTTGAGATCTAATGCTTTGTTTTTGTCGGTACATGTGTTGTCGGATTCAGGTTTGCAATCTTTTACGGATTGAGAGAGAACTCCGGGGAAATGGGATATGGAGAGGAGGAGGACGGCGACAGAGAAAATGAGAGGAGATTTAGTCATCTTTCTCATTTTTTTTTTTTTGGGGGGTTTTATTGAAGTTTATTTGCTTGATAGAAAGAATATTTCGTGGTACTCTTATCTAAAAAAAGTGAGTGGACATTGTTTGTTTAGAAAATATATAAGAGCATCATTATTGCAAGAACCCTTCATGGTGTTCTTAACCATTTATTTAATATTAAAATGGGTTAAGAAACCTTTTTAAGAGACTCTCATTTTTTTTATGTCCAATGGTAGAACCCTATAGAGGTTCTTAAAAAAAAAATCAAACTAAAGAAAAAACACAATACCATAACCAAGAATTTCATGCATTCTTCAACTTCGGTGTTAAGAATATATCCAAGTTCTGAGATACGTAATTGAGTGTTAAGAATATATCCAAGTCAATCACAAGACAATGAGAAACAGAGGAACGTGGCTCAAAGATTTCAATTTTAAATGAACAAAATCACACATGAAGCATTATTATTATGTATCATATATAAAGAACATATTGTTCATGACAAACCCAAACTCAGCTACCTCTGAACATATTGTACACACACTGCATCAAAACACTCGGTCATTTACAATTACGCAAAAGAGATTGATGATGATACAGAACAACATGAATTAAACCATTCCCAAACTTTAGTTACCGGTCTCCATCATGGTTCAAGAAAAGTATGCTAGATTCAATTATGGGTTGTCAGAGCATGTAGTCAAGGATTTAGCTTATTTAATATGTTAGATAAGGAGCAAACTGTTCTGTTCCACAAAATCTGAGGTTGCATCAACGATGGGCCAAGATAGCATTAAAGAAGGAGAAGAAATTAAGATGTACCTTACAGCAAGTTACAAAGATAAAATTGGAGTACACAGCATTGGACTTTTAGCCTTTCATTTGTAAGGAGTGAAAATGATGCTAGAGTTTTGGCCACCAAACCCGAAAGAATTTGACAAGGCTGCTTTAATATCCAGTCTCTCCTTCTTAAGACCCACCAGTAGCTTCGTATCCTGATCCATTTCGTAATGAAGTTGTGTTTTTTGTCAGAAACATTTAGCCAACTTAAGCTGAAAAAGAAAAACAGAAGATCAAAAGTGAGAGAAGAAGGTCCGGTTTAAAAGCACAAACAAAGAGAAGAAGCAGAAAGAAAGAGAAGAGAAATGTGTTTAGAAGGAGAAGAAGCACCGAGAAGAGATGGTAAGAAAGAGAAGAGGAAGAAACACAAACAATTGTCTATGAAAAGAAGGAGAAGAAGCACCGGCTTTAATAGGTGAAACAAAGGAACATTGAAGAAGAAAAGCTAAAAAGTTTTGCAGCATTCATCTCTATCTAACTACATCGAGTTGACATATATCTAACACTAACTAAGCATTCATCGACCATTCCATTTATTACCTAACCAAACCATTATCTAACACTAACTATGCATTTATTACCATCATTAGTGATTTAAAGACATACCTGAACAATTTGCTAAACGCAGAGGAACAGCTGGATGTGTAGAGGAGAACACCATGATCACGGGTGATGAATCTGCATAAAAAATACACACACTATTAGCCACAATCGAATGACATTCAACAAGTAAACAACCTTGGAAATTCAAGCAAACTATTCGAACATAACTAGCAAACACTAAATCCTATTATCAAACACCAAATCCTTCAAAAACAACACGATTTACACTTATATCTTGTACAAATATCAATTCCTAATATCAAACACTAAATCCTTCAAACAGATCAATCAATCTTCGATCCCTAAAAAAATTCTTGAGAGAAATCGAACCAATATCAAAAAATAAAAACGATCTACAAGCTCATACTCTTTGATTAAACAAATCCAGGAGAAATTAGAATCAAAATCAATGAATTAAAACAAAACCAGGAGAGACATCGCTTACCCTAGAAATCGTCTGGGAGATCCTCAACCTCCGATGCCTCCAACCTCTTCCTTATCAAAGGCAAAATCTTGTTCTATCGCAGCCAGCGGTAATTCATCTTCTTCGTCTTCCAGTCCACCCAAGAGTTTTGGAGTCATTGCCTTTCTGGAGTTGCGCGTTTCAATTACTTAGCATAGAGAGAGAGAGAGAGAGAGAAACATCGACGGTGAAGGGACCCATGGATGTCTCCAGCGTAACCTCTAACTACAAGAAAACAGGGGTATTTCCGACGGCCAATTCCGTCGGAAATCCGTCGGAAAGGGGCTTTTCCGACGGATTTCCGACGGATTTAAGCTGTCGGTTACAGTTCGTCGAAATTATGGTTTCCGTCGGAATCCGTCGGAAATTTCCGACGGATTTTTGCCGTCGGAAAGCCGTCAAACATTTCCGACGGATTTCCGACCGCGTACGTTCCGACGGATACTACGACGGATATTCAGTCGGAAATGCCGTCGGAAATCCGTCGGTCATCCGTCGGTAATTTCCGACGGATATATTACCGACAGAATTTCCGACGGACGGTGATCGGATGAATTTGTCGGAAGTCCGTCGTAAATCCGTCGGAAGATATTTCCGACGGTAACTATTTTCGACGGAGTTACGACGGATAATTTGATCGGAAGTTGTCTCGGAAGTCCGTCGGTTCTTCGTCGGAAATAGGTTCCGACGGATTTACGACGGTAACTTATTCCGACGGTTTTCCGACGGAATTGGTATTTTGAATTTTATTTTGAATTTTATTTAATTATTTATTTTTTTGAAATTTATATATTAAAATTATATAAATTTGAAATATAAATTAAAAATAGAAATAATAAATATATAAATTCATTAAACAAAATTGAAAAATTCATTACACATTAAAATAAATTGTTCAAAAAAAAAGCATTAAAAGAAAATATTTAAACGGTTGGAGAATCTCCGTCGTCGGGATTATAATCCCGAAACATATGCGGGAAGCATTTCTCCATCATCTTCTCCAAGCAGGAGAGCTTCTTGTTGGTAGTCTGTTGCTCCGTCCGTAGCTCTTCAACCTGCTGGTCACGGTCTTTCACCGTTTGGGTGAGCCTCTCGATTTCTACCTGGTACTCCGAAGGATAACGAGGAAGCGAGGAAGAAGATTCCTGGGTCGGAAGGGTGCCTAACCCAGCGAATCGACCTTTCACTTGTCGGGTTTGCTGCGAATAATTATAACCGATAATAATTAAATAACGAAAATAAAAAAAAACTAAATGAAATTAAAACTTACCTCAAGTACAATCTGGTTTATCTCTTCCCGGGACAAAGAGTTCGAGGACGTCGATCCTTCGATAGTGAGCTGCGATATTGATAGTTCACGGTACAGCTTCGTCTTCTTGCTCTTCTCGACAACATCCCGCATCCCTAAGTCCTGTATCTGACCGGTTTTCTTGTTGGTGTGTCTATGCTCGATGAGTTGAAGATAATCGGGTTCGGAACCAGATTCTCTCGCCTGCGAAAATTTGTTAAGTTAAATAAATATAAAAAACAGAATTAACAATAAAAAATTTAAATTAAACTTACCATTTCCATCGCTTCCCGTTCGATGGTCTTTGCGCCCGCGTTGTGGATGTAGACCCCTTTCCCGCCTCGTTGGCTATTTCGGTTCTTCGACTGTTGCTCGGAGGTCTTTTTCGTCGCAGGCCTACTCCAGTACTCACAGAAGCCCTTCCAGACGTCGTCGGCAAGGTCCTTCGGCTTGTCTTTGTTGTGCTTCCACTTCTGCTTCCACTCGTACATGTGCTTCGAGTACGAGTTTGCGGCATACTTGTCGAATGTGTCAATGACTTTGCGCGTATGATGAGAGTCCCACGTGAACTCTTGCTACAATTTTTTAAAAAAATATTGTACATATCAAAAAGAAAAATTGACAAAATTAAATTCAAAATAAATAATATATCAATAAATAACTTACCGCGAAAGTCAGGTGCCACACGTCTTTCTCCTCGGTAGGCATGTCCGAATACTTCTCGTACGGTTTGTCCAACATGTTGTGGAGCATCCGTAATATCGCCTTGGTGATCTGAGTCGACAGCTTAAACCTGAAAACATTATGAAAAGATATAAATATGTTAAGTTTAAAAATCTAAATAAATTGAAATAATGTACAAAAATTTTCTTACCAAGTGCCGTCCTAAAACTTCGGGTCGAGTCGAATGCAATGGCCCCGGTTAGGCTGCCGGACTAGCTCCTCGATCTCAATGTGGCTCCGAGCAGCGGATTGCTAGGAATCTGGGATGTGAGTTCCCGAGCTCGTTGGTCCCGGAGGAGGCGTACACCGAGAACCCCGAGAACGGCGTCTTTGGTTGCCGCCTCCCAACTGAAGAACTTCGTCGTGATCCTTGCGAAAAACGGTAAAATTGTTAGTAAATTAACAAAAAAAATTCAAAAGTTACCAAAATTTTTGAAATTTCAAGAAAAAAATTTAGGAAAAATTTAAATTTTCCGGAAAATTCAAATTTTTCAAAAAATTCAAAATTTCCGAAAAATTCAAAGTTTACTAAAAATTTAAATTTTTCAAAAAATTTCAAAATTTACTAAAATATTTTAAAATCAGTTTTAATATAGAAAAATATTTAGAAAACGTTTTATTACTATAAAAAATATTTAAAACGATTTTATTTCTAAAATAATATTTGAAAAAGGTTTTTATTATTAAAACAATATTTTAACATCAACTTAAATATATAGAAATATTTTAAAAACGTTTTTATTAGTTAAAAATATTATAAACGATTTTAATATATACACATATTATAAAAACGTTTTTATTATTAAAAAAATATTTTAACATCAACTTAAATATATAGAAATATTTTAAAAACGTTTTTATTAGTTAAAAAATATTATAAACGATTTTAATATATATACATATTATAAAAACGTTTTTATTACTATAAAAAATTTTAAAAACAATTTTAATATATAAAAATATTATGAAAACGTTTTTATTACTTAACAAATATATTAAAAACGTTTTTAATATATACAAATATTGTCTAAACGTTTTTATTACTTAAACAATATTTTAAAAACGATTTTAATATATACAAATATTTTTAAAAATTCAAACAATATCTAGAAAAGTTTTTAAAATATTTTTAGAAAATAAAACAAGATCTAAAAACGATTTTAATATTTTTAGAAAATAAAACAAGATCAAAAATTTGTTTTCTAGATCTAACAATTCTAAATCAACAATCTAAACACATAAACCCTAACACTAATATTATTCTAAATAACAAATTCTATTATAACCACTTAACAATTCACATAAATAGAATTCTAACAACCTAACTAATATATTCTCTAAAACTAACATGATATAAAAAAAATTAAAGGAATTGATTAAACTTACATGGTTTTGTTGGAGAAGAATTGAGGAATTGATGAAGAGGAGTTGATGAATTGAAGATTAAAACTGAAATTGTGAAGAAGAAGAAGAGAAGAGGGAGAAGAAGAGATTTTCGGTAAGGAAGAAGAATAGAGAAGAGGGAGAAGAAGCGACGGAAGAGAGAGAGGAAGAAGAGAGAAATAAGGAAAAAAACTTACGTTTCGTCGATATAATTCGATGTCCGTCGGAAATCCGTCGGATTTCAAAAAATAATTTCATTTACGCGGTTGATATTCCCGCGGTCTCGAAAATATCAAAGTCCGTCGGAATATTCCTTGCATGTTTGTCGATTAGTCAGTCAACAAGCACGTGTCTAATTTTTCATATCCGTCGGAAATCCGTCTGAAATTTCCGACGGATTTCCGACGTATAAGGTATATTCCTTGCATGTTTGTCGATTGGTCAGTCAGCAAGCACGTGTCTAATTTTTCAGGTCCGTCGGAGAATTTCCGACTGAATTAGGGTATATTTGGGGGTTAGGGTTTAGGGTTTCTTTATATGATTTAGGGACATGTTATTTACATGTTTCATTCAATATATATATTAAGTTCATCAATATTAAAGGTTTTGCATTAGTTTAAAAATTATACAACATCAAAACATATCATTTCACATAAATCAACTATATCTTATACTATAACTTATACAAACACTTCCATCAAAATTTATAAATTCTATATAACACATTTTATTGATGTATATACAAGGTTAACCTATTTTATATACATCATACAAGTGTTTGTAAACTTTTGCCACAAAAAAAAACCTATACCCTATACCCTAAACAAGATTTTTAAATATCCGTCGGAAATCCGTCGGAAATTTCTGACGGATTTCTGACGGTTTGAGTTGAATCTGGGTTATATCCGAGGGATTGATTTTTTAGCCGAGGCAGCTGAATCCGTTGGAAATCCGTCGGAAATTTCCGACGGGTTGAGTTGAATCCGTCGGAAATTTCCGACGGGTTGAGTTGAATCCGTCGGAAATTTCCGACGGGTTGAGTTGAATCCGTCGGAAATCCGTCGGAAATTTCCGACGGAATTCCGACGGATTCAGCTGCCTCGGCTAAAAAATCAATCCCTCGGATATAACCCATGTTTTATCCGAGGCAGCTGAATCCGTCGGAAATCCGTCAGAAATTTCCGACGGATTCAACTCAAACCGATTTGTCCATCTGTTGTATGCTCTGCATGCCATCTCATTGCTCCTGATGTGCGCTATGACTGATATAACCTCTTCAATCTCTCTATTAACGGTAAATACCACATTCGTTTATATGGCACTGGCACTCTTCCACCTGTTTCCTTATACCGAGGTTTGCGACAAAAACGACATGTCGTACGATCTGCGTCCTCTCTCCAGTAGAGCATACAGTTGTCTATGCATATATCTATCATCTGATACGGCAATCCTAGACCTTGAACAAGTTTCTGTATCTCATAGTATGATGCCGGTGCAAGATTATCTTCTGGCAAAATTTCTTTCACAAAATCAGCGATTGCATCCACGCACTCCTCACTCAAATTGAAATCCGTCTTTATACCCATCATCCTTGTTGCAGTTGATAAAGGGGAATGTTCACCTCTACACCCATCATATAACGGATGTTTAGCAGCGTTTAACATATCAAAGAATCTCCGAGCTTCTAAATTAGGTTCTTCTCCCCTATCTCCATACTCAGCAACCGATGGTATACTTTCACGAAATGCATCGTTCACCATCTGAACATGACCTACAGTACTTTGTTCTTCCATTGCGGTTTCTTCTAAGCTAGTGTTATCCCCAATATAATGTTCACTAGTACTAGCATAATTATCCACCATTGTATCATTTTCTCCATGATAATACCAAATCTTGTAACCCGGCATAAACCCATGACAATACAATTGTGACCATACTTCATCTATCACGATAAATCTATGATTCCCACAATTGGTACAAGGGCAATAGATTTTACCGGTTTTTTTTGCTTTCTTCTGCATACCCGCAAATGCCATGAATTCCTGTAGACCTTTTTTGAATTCCTCCGTAACTAGGTCCGTGTCCGGAATTTGATGAGGCTTGTCCATCCATGATCGAAAATAATTATAAGGATTTGAAGAAGACATTTTCGTAAGGAATTAGATAACAGAGATTTTTTTTTTTGTGATTATAAATGAAGCGTGGAAACGTTTTTATAAGGAAAATTTTGTGCATTTTCCGACGGATTTCCGACGGATATAAAGTAGATATTATCGATGTCGGCAACCATGTCGGCATCTGTCGGAAATCCGACGGATGAACGTCGTCGGAAATCTGTCGGCAGTATGTCGGCAACATCAGAATTCGTCAAAAAGTCGTCGGAAATCTGTCGAAAAGTGTCTGACGGATTATTGTCGTCGAAAATCCGTCGGATTTTCCGACGGATTTCCGACGGGTTAATATTTCCGACGGAATTCCGACGAATTTCCGACGGATTTCTGACGAATGAGAAGTTAGTCGGAAATCCGTCGGAAAGTCGTCAGAAATTTCCGACGGAATTATTGCCGTCGGAATTGCCGTCGGAAATACACATGTTTTCTTGTAGTGTCTGGTGGACTTCCTTCAGGTCTCGCCGCCATTTTTTCACAGACGGAGGAAGGGAGAGAGAAATAGATTGAAGAATAAAAAGATGACATCTATCATTTAAGAACCGTTTCTTAAGTCTCCTAAATAAGAAACGGTTCTTAGTTAATGGATTTTTTTTTTTTTATTTTAATCCAATTTTTACCTTAAAAACTCATCTAAGAAACCCCAATAATCATGCTCTAATTACCCAGCAAGGTCTAGACTAATTCTCAACACACGCATATCAAATATTTGAATAGCCCTCACTTCAAAAAACAAAAAAGCATAAATCATGATAATAGTTGTTGGTTACAGATAAGGATATACATAGGGAAAAAGAAAAGAAAAACAACGATTAATTAAATAATAATAATTTAAATTATATGAGAAAGAGGAAAATATGTTGTGGGAGGAATAATAGCAAAACAGTGGTTATGTAGCACCAAAAAGAATTAAAATAGCATAAAGTTTTGTATTTTAGAAATTGGTAACTTCTCGACCGTCCTTCTTAAGATGTCTATTCTAAACAATTAGGAAGCTTTTTGTCGATTCGACATTCTAATAATCAGTTAATCACAACTTCTGAAGGTATATTGTAAATCACTGAAAGGCCAATCATGCTTAAACTATTTTTTAAAGATAGACTAATGTGTTTGATGATATAAATGGTCAACTCAATTCTTTAAGTTTTCCACGTATACTATCATATTTCAAGAAACCGGATCCTACATCACTTTTGTAATCGGAACTTTTTAGCATTTTTTTTCTTATTATATACTACCATTTAAAATATAATTTATAATACAAGAAACGTATGAGTATTTTTGTGTTTCATTGGTAAAAAAAATAAAAGGAAGAGAAAACAGTAAACAATATCGGAATATAAAGGGACAGATTTAGAGCCTTCTCAGAGTATTCATATTGGCGAAAAAAATCTGAGAAATAATCTTTCAATCAAAACGTTAAAATTCGCCACATCATCTTCTGATTTGTAAAAAAACCTAACTAAACAATTAAAACAATAATGAATGAAAAATAGATACAAGCTCAATAGAAAGCCCAAAGGGGAATTACAAATCAGCACAATCTGAAAACACATCTTCATCCACGCATCTTCTCACTTCACTCTTAATCTCCGTCTCCTAACCCATAATTTTCTGTAACAACCTAAGCCACACATAAACGATTCCGTTTCCTCCGACTTCCAAATCACCGGCAACGGAAACATGAAGCTAAATCGAGAAAACTACAACCGTTTCAAATCAGCTCTGACTTAAATCACCCCTCAAACCTCATCAAATGATTCTCCTCCCCTATCCAATTCATCGAAAAATCAAAATTCGATCGACAATCTACCGTTACAAACGACTTTCAAACTTAAACCACTCCCAAACCTCATATCACCCCACATTCTCCTACCATAATATACCCACGATGTGGAATCTCAAACAGCAACCCCTCCACATAACATCCACATCGCCAACACCTCTCCATCTTCTTTATATAGACTCTGATCGTTCCCAAAATACAATTCAGAGATTCTGTATACACGACATATACTATCACAGGCATGGCATCCTCTGCGACACACATGTTCTTCAATGAGGTCGAATCGGGTCTAAGCAAGGAGGAACTGGTTTTCAGAGTCATCCATTTCTGGGAAGCGAGGAACCCAACAAAAGGTGGCTTACTCATTGGCCTCGAGTTACTTCTCATTGATGAAAAGGTATGACATCGTTTCTTTCCGGATTAATACAAGAAACGTATGAGTATTTTTGTGTTTCATTGGTAAAAAGAATAAAAGGAAGAGAAAACAGTAAACAATATTGGAATATAAAGGGACTGATTTAGAGCCTTCTCAGAGTATTCATATAGGCGAAAAAAAACTGAGAAATAATCTTCCAATCAAAACGTTAAAATTCGCCACATCATCTTCTGATTTGTAAAAAAACCTAACTAAACAATTAAAACAATAATGAATGAAAAATAGATACAAGCCCAATAGAAAGCCCAAAGGGGAATTACAAACCAGCACAATCTGAAAGCACATCTTCATCCACGCATCTTCTCACTTCACTCTTAATCTCCGTCTCCTAACCCACACATAAACGATTTCGTTTCCTCCGACTTCCAAATCACCGGCAACGGAAACATGAAGCTAAATCGAGAAAACTACAACCGTTTCAAATCAGCTCTGACTTAAATCACCCCTCCGATTATGTTTTAGCTGAGTTACTTCTCATTGATGAAAATGTATGACATCGTTTCTTTTAACCATTTCTCTAATGGGTCATAAACACAACAATAGCTAACATTGATGTTTTTGGTTACCACAATCAACCCTAAGAGACTTGGAGGTTAGAATGAGATGTTTTAAATGATTAGTACTTTTGTTTCACGAGAATATAATGATTCCTTTCTTTTTATGCATGTTACTCTCATAATTTAAAACATTATGATTTTTTCCGATCTCACGAGAAAATAATTTCATTTCTATCTATCTGAAATGTGAAAATAAACACCCTGCATGAAGAATGTCTCTCACCTCTATGTCCTCCTCCAGAGTTTTCTTTGATGGTGAGGTTGCTCCGATCTGTGAATACCCAACTTGGTATGTTCAATTTACCCTTGGGTTTCTAATACCTATGGTCATATCTACATATTATTTATACATGTAAAAACAATTTCAAGCTTGATGAAAATGCAAGCAGCGTTAGCGCCAATGCGTCTGAGGTCACCAAGCTTGAAACTCTCACCATTGGTGAAATATTACACTTCTTGCGAAAAGAACCAGCCAATGTACCTAAAAATCTATGAACACTAAAATCAGTAATATTTATATAAAAATGAACATTAGACCTAATAATCAACTCTGACTTTCTAAACTATCTATTTAGATTCATAACTACGAACATGAGTTGATTCATTTGGAAATCAAATAGAAATAAAGTATTTATTTCCAACTTAATTGTTACTCGCTCATGTGTGTAGAGCAATGCACATTGTCATCATTTTAAAATAGTTATTAACATTCTTGCATTTTAGTGTTTATGTTGACTGAGCTTGATTGACATTTAATATTCCTCAAGAACTCAATTGTCTCTTCATTTTTCTTAAAATTGTATGCCCACTTCAGTTTTTAGTTTGTGGTCCTCTCATACTAAGTACTCCATATCTAAATAATAACATGTGGCACGCTTCCATTGCATAGCAACCATTGATGCCGTGGAACAAGAAAAAAGTTGGTACTACATCTCTTGCATTAGATGCAACACAAAAGCAAGCTGAGGACCTACTTCGTTGGTGTGCAATACATGCAAAACACAAAACACTATTGGAGTTATCAAGTATGGACATACAATCTCCAACTATTATAATAAAAAATATAATCATATTGATATTTCTCACACACATGTATCGAGTGGAAATATCCGTCCACGACATTGAAAACAAAGCTACTTTTGTTCTTCTCGATGATGCTGGAACTCAGCTAAGTGGAAGAAAAGTTGCGGATATAATTGACGACTATTTCGAGGTAACCATGTACCACTTAACCCAAAATATATAAAAAACATAACCTCACAACATTTGGGGCATATCTTGCAGGCTGTTGGAGATAAGAGTGCAAGAGATGAGGTACCAGTCCCATAGAGTCTGCTTGATGCCATCGGCCAGACACACACATTCAAAGTCAAAGTAACACCTTACAACTTCGGCGCTACTAGGCAAACTATCACAGTTACTAAGATCGTAGAGCCTGCCGAACTTTTGAAACTCACAACAAAAAACCCGAATGGTAACCTTGAAAAAGAAAATGAAGAACATCTGTCACCTACTGAAATTACTAAGACCATCACTCTCGAGACGGAAAGAAGCGACAGTGACAACAAGAACAAGGCCTCCATTGAAAAGAAAATAATAAGATTAAGCTTGCAAGTGAAGTCACAAAGAACAAACGTCCACGCCGGAACCCTTAATAGATCCACCACCACTTCAGCACAAGCACCACCATGTTTTAAAAACATTTTTCAGCACTTTTTCGACTTTATTATGAATGACATGTTCACGCATTCTCCGTAAAATTGATTTCCTTATTTTATATCGATCACTGCAAAAAATAATTTTAAAAAACAAAATATATGAAAACTAATTCCTTACCGGAACTGGTATATATTTATTGGATTGCTTTATACCGACTTTGGCACGCTAATCTATGTTTTGGGTCTTAGGATAGCGCCGACTCTAAATATTTACTAGAGTCTCTTCGAATGATTTGCACTCGTGTATCATCATGAAAATAGGAGGAGAGATTCCAGATTCCGTCCCGATTGATCTCATTATCAAGATATTCTCGAGACTGCCTGCAAAGTCAATCGCGAGGTTTCGTTGCGTGTCGAAGCTATGGGGTTCCATGCTTCACCGTCCATATTTCACCGAGTTGTTCTTGACCAGGTCTTGGGCTCGTCCACGTCTCTTATTCGCCCTTCGCCGAGGCAATGAGTGTAGCATCTTCTCGTCGCTTCAGCTTCAGAATCCATACGGGAAGTCGTCTCTTGTAGTATCTGCCGATTTTCATTTGAAGTTATCTAGAGACATGTGGCCAGCAAACTTTCGCGGTTTTACCTCTGGTTTGATCTATTTCTCTAGCATGCAGATCTCAAAAAAAAAGGGTGTGAATGCAGTGCCTGCGATATTTAACCCTAGAACGCGACAGTATGCGAGCTTGCCTAAATTGAGAACAGACTCAGGGTCGAGAAGCTTTTTAGGGTTTGATCCGATTGACAAGCAACTCAAGGTATTGTCCATGGCTTATCCACATTCTAATGAAAAGGAGTATCATAGAATTCTGACATTAGGAACTGGAAAAATGAGTTGGAGGAAGATCCAATGTCCCTTAACCCATTATCCTTCGAGTAAATGGATATGCATCAATGGGGTTTTGTATTACTTAGGTAAACCTTATAGCGCGTCTGATGAAACGCATGTGATCGTTTGCTTTGATGTTAGATCTGAGAAATACAAATTCATTGAGGCAGAAGAATGCTGTTATTATGATATATTGATAAACTATAAGGGTAAATTAGGTAGGATTAAATGGAAGTATGATGGCAATGGCAATACCTCTAAGTTGTATATGTGGGTTCTAGAGGATGCTGAGAAGCTGGAATGGTCGAAATATGTATACACTTTGTCGGATGATAAAATCGCTTACAGGGACTACGTTTTCGTCGTTGGAGTGACAGCTACGGGTGAAATTGTGTTGTCCATGGGCTGTATTACTAAACCGTTTTATGTTTTCTACTTCAGTCCCGAAAGGAACACTCTCCGAGCTGTTGAAATCCAAGGTTTTGGTAAATACTATTACTATGATCATATCGTTTCTGCCTTTGTAGACTATGTAGAAGATCTTAATGTTAACAATGCAAAGTACTTCAAGTCGAGCCAATGCCTAAATATCATCATTAGGAGAAGGCCAAAACTACCAAAACCACAAAACATCTACAACCCTGCTCCATCTTTGAAGAGCAAGCACATGTTGGCTGTGAGTTTTGTTCTTTTCTGGTTATCCTGTCCTAATTTGTGTTTCACGTTACTTCTTTGCATGATTTCAATGTTTTACATAATTAATACATATATAACTTAGAAACAAAATTTCTCGGGCTAGTTTCAGAAATGTAAATGCATATTGTCTACTGTATGTGAGCACAATTTACTTTGAAATTTGACCTGCATGCATATATAGCCTTCATTCAAATGAATAGTTTGTGCTCATGAAGATGATTCTTTTCAGGAACCCGTTAACGCCGATATAATGACCATTGCTGCTTATGAGGATCATCAAAACTGGATTCTCAGCCATCATCTTCATATATTTCTTCACAGGCACTTGGCTTCACAATACGCTTTGGTCTGTCTATTTCTCCTAGCAGTAATAATTATTTTGGGCTGGTGACTTGTTGTGTATTCAATGAAACTGCAGTCAAGTTAGTTATTTAAAACTCCTTCTCCTCCCATCTCTTGTGGTACTTGGAGTAAGCTTCCAAAAAAAATAAACATGTATTTCTTAATTAAGCCCTTGGTAATGCTATCTATTCTCCTTGACGATGGTTATATATATAAACCCTATAACTAATGCGGTGGAGCCTTGAATCTTTATATGGACCGAATTTTTACTTGTTTTGTTTTGAAAGTTGCAGTTTTTTTAGTAGATCATTTTCCTTTAGCTAAGACAGCTTGTTGTATGATAGATTTCGTTTTCACTGATTTCTAACCCCTTTTTGGTTGTTTATCAAGTCAACGTATCTTTTTTAAGTCTTTTAGTCTGTTACCGAGTATTTTCATGTTTTTATATCACTTTGGAGACACGCGATTTTACATGTTTGGATCGAGCGATCGATGTGATTGAATCCTACGTCTCGACTAGTTCTAACTAGCAATCCATTGAAAGTTACGGAGAAAAGAAAAAGAAACAGAATTCTTATAGCAAAAAAAAATGTCTTGAGAGCCTTTCACTCCGTGACATCCTTTTTAACTCTCTTGCTCGATCGTCTTCGATTTATATGACTCTCTTCCTCAAAACTTTTTGAATCAGCCCTAGTGTCCTTTTAATACTCGACTTAAACAATCTCCAACACCGGTTTAATGGCTTCCTTGATGACTTGTAGACTGTAATATTGGATCATTCTCTAACCGTATATTTTATTAGTTTTTTTAATTCGCGTAAAAAAATGTCTAATGAAACAGGAAAAAACAAAAAAAATTGTCACTTGCTTACACTTGTAGAGCAGTTCTGTTTACGTTGAAGGCTAGATATTCTGCTGCGTGTATTTTCGGTAGATAAGATCATCTCCATTGGTTTAAAACTTTTTTTTGGTATCTAAACAAATAAATATTAATATTTTAATATAATATAATTATATAATTAAATTTTAATTTTAAAATTAAAAATTAACCAATGAAAAAGTGACAAATGTAGAACCCTTAAACAATGAGGTTCTTAAACAAGAACTTTAAAAACCTTTTCTCTTGTTTTTTTATTTTTTTTTATTTTTTTTAATTGTTAAGAACCCTTCTAAGAATCCGATGCTCTAAGAGCATCTCCAACCATAGAGTTTTTAAAATTAGTATAGAGGTTCTTAAAAAATTATATAAAATAAAATCATGTTAAAAGAGGAGAGAGGCCGAGAAAGATGGAAAGATAAACGGAATGAAGTTGAACAGAAACTGCCCATCGATCCAGCACCTCCTCTTTGCGGATGACAGCCTATTCCTGTGCCGCGCGTCACTAAAGGAATGTACTGAGTTTCTACATTGTCTGAAGTTATACGGGACAGCGTCTGGACAAGAAATCAATTTTCAGAAATCAGCAGTCACATATGGAGCGGATATTGATCCGTATATGCGCAGATTTATTGGAGAGCTCCTTGGGATAGAAAAAGAAGGTGGAGAAGGCAAATATTTGGGTTTGCCGGAATGTTTCAGTGGATCAAAACAGAAATTATTGGCTTTCATCGGAGAGAAGCTCAACAAAAGATTGAATGGATGGTATGCTAAAACGCTTTCTCGTAGAGGAAAGGAAGCCCTCCTTAAATCGATTGCGATGGCTTTACCAGTTTATGCCATGTCTTGTTTCCGGTTAACCAAACTTCAACTTCAAAAGATCACCAGTGCTATGACAAGTTTCTGGTGGAATGCATGTGAAAAGAAAAACAAGATCCATTGGATTTCATGGAAGGAGATGTGTAAATCTAAAGCGAAAGGAGGACTAGGATTTCGAGATCTTGGAGATTTCAATCAAACATTACTTGCAAACCAAGCTTGGAAGATTATCATAGAACCCTCCTCGTTACTATCTCGGCTATATAAAGGAAGATATTTCGCATCTATAGATTTTCTAGATAGTGGGAAAGGGCATCGGCCCTCGTATGCATGGAGAAGCATTGTCTTTGGCCGAGAACTCTTGCAACGTGGATTGATCAAATCGATTGGAGATGGCGTAACGACTAAAATTTGGAGTGAAAAATGGATAATGGATATTCATCCAAGACGTCCAATGAATCGACAACGAACGATGAATATTGATCTCGATGTGGTGTCGCTAATCTCCCCAGATGGACATTGGAGGCAGGAGATGGTTCATGAACTTTTTCCTCCCGCTGATGCCTCGCAGATCCTATCAACCACGATTGGAAGAACAACAGATCGGTTCATCTGGGCATACAACCACCACGGTTCGTATTCGGTAAAAAGTGGATATTGGCTTACATCAAACTACCCTTTGATCCCTGATCCCCCTTTAGCTGCTGCCGAATTGAACATAGTAGCCTTGAAGCAGAGGGTATGGAAGATTAAAACAGAGCCAAAAATCCGCCTGTTCTGGTGGAGAGCACTTGTTGGAGCTCTGGTTGTCGCAAACCGATTGGCTTCTAGAGGTCTAACCGTGGACCCAGCATGTAAACGTTTCCGTCAAAGCAACGAGACTATCAACCATATTCTTTTCCGGTGTACCGCAGCTGAACAACTCCTGGTAAGCTCCCATATCACAGCCCCGACAGGCAGGTTTACAGACTCCTTGGACGAGAATATTGCCTACATGTTGGATGGAATGGAGGACCAGACCATTGGGGATGATATCAAAAAGAAAATACATTGGGTTCTCTGGCTCATTTGGAAGAATCGGAACTTGATTGTTTTTGCTGGAAAACAAGAGTCCATTGCGATCCTTACCCAGAAAATCTCAGAAGAGGCTCACATCTGGCATGAGGTCAATAAAACATCTCCATTAAATGACAACAGAACCACGATTTCCAGTTGCCTTAGCACTAACGGGCAACCCCCTCATTCCTGCTTCGTCAAATGCAATGTTAATGCATCATGGAGAAATGATGTTCATCATAGTGGGGGAGCGTGGATCGTGAGAGGAAGCAGTGGCGAGCCACTTTTCCATGCCAGGGATGCATTTACGAATTCACCAAACCGAATCACGGCTGAACTTAGATGTATAATATGGGCTATGCAAAGTATTCGCGACTTGCACCTTCTGGATGTCATCATTGCTCTTGATTGCGCAGGTGCTTTCGAGGCCATCACTAAGCCATTATAATGGCCGCGCTACCGGGTCCTCACTGATCAAATCCGAATCCTTTGTCAAAGCCTTGGTAACTGCTCTTTTGAACTTGAATCGAGCAAATCCAACCGAGTGGCGAAGGAAATTGCAGCTTGTGTTACTCGGGAAGGAAGATTCCACTCGTACGTTGTCTTGGGGGGACCAGCATGGCTCCATGATCTCATTAGGAGAGACACTGCAGGAAGCATCTAAATGTTCTTATGATTAGAACTTGATGCTCTGTTTTTTATTTGTTTTGGTTTTCTAGCCTTTTGGCTTTGCTGTACCAGACTTTATTTTGCTCTATTTTGAGCTCACTTAAATGAAATACCCAGTCGATTAAAAAAAGAAGAAGAGAAAGGGGTTCTTAAAAGAGGAGATAAAAATTCTTAAATAAGCAACTTTAGATACCCTCTCTCTTCTTTTAAGAACCTCTCTAATATTTAATTATTATTTTATATACATACAATCTTAAAAATCCCTACTACCTTTGGAGATGGTCTAAAAACTTAAAGAAGCTAAACCACGTGCTTCTTTCCTTTCCTTTATCAAGTACTCCACGTGCATTTTCTTTGTCAAAACTCCATAATACATATGTCCAAGTTATCTTTTGCTTACTATCCACACGTACTATTGGAATAGTTTTCATGTAGCATTTGACGATATCTTTATTATTTAGCTTAACGATACTGTGATATTGGGGAATAAACATATGAAAATCTAAAATATTAGCATAAATCCGAGTTTGAAATCTAGGGTTTCATTGCAACTAATATGAAGGATTATAAGTTTTTGAAACAGAAAATATTATAGATCGGAAATTCTTTATTTAAACAACAACAAAAAGTTTAACAAGTTAAATCTTTCCGACATATCAAGGCAAACCAAACGTCGGTACACTTGGGTTGAGGTTTCAGCCTATAAAATGGCTCTAACTCTAATTGTGACTGCTGAAATGAGTCCTTGCTTCTCCTCTCTACATTAATTTGCTATCTATCTTCTAATTCGATTTTTCTACAATGGCAAACCATCCACAAGAGCCTTTAACCACTTACCCTAAACCGGGTCAAACCAACGAAGACCACCAACTTGATGAAGAAATGGTGTGGTTTCAAGCGGAGAGCATCGTGCACACACCAACCTTCCCCATGGTTCTCAAAGCCGCCTTAGAGCTTGGAGTCATCGACACGATCGCTACCGTAGGCAACGGTGTGTGGCTCTCGCCTTCCGAGATAGCTCTTCGTCTCCCACCTAAGCCCATCAACCCGGAGGCTCCGGTTTTGTGATAAGCTCAAATATAATACCCTAAAATACTAACAGCTTTGTCGATTGTAATACTTAGGGATCGAATCCACAGAGATTCAAGAATCACACAATAGATTTTAAGGGTTGAATTAAGCTAAGTGATCAATATAATTGAAAGCAATAACGCAGATTAAATTTGTTGTAAATTCGATGGAGGAAAGATAGGTTAAAGGTATTTTTCAGAAAATCAATGAATGCAGACAAACTAACTAGTCAGGGTTCAGGTTATGCACGGTTCTTGAACTCAAATCACTAAGCTATAATTAACCAACTGTCGTTGCGAGAATTATCTAAGTCTAAATCTCAGAATCCCAAATCTCTTTGCAAATCTTAAAGATCTAAACCAGCTTTAAAGTTCAGGTTTGATACGTTCACAAAACAACTAAACCAAATCTCTTTGCGGATAGCTATTCTGCTCATCCTAAGTTCTGTCAGATTATCAATTGCATTGTCGTGCCTAATCGATTAACCTAAGATCTAAGTTACAGATTCGCCAACCTAGAATTAGCTTTGAGAACAACCTATGGTGAAGAACTAATTCAGATTATGAACCCTAATCAACCAATTAACCTAACATTCAAAGAGATCCTTTATGAGAACCCTAAACCTAAAGGAGATATACTCAGACATGATCAATGGAACATAAATCATAGATGAATAGAATTGCATAAAAGAAATCAATAAGAAACAAAGGTTCAGAGTTGTCTCCCAAAAACCCTGGAACAAATCTCTCTCAAAGTATCAAGAATAAAATAGAGCTTAGCCAACAAAAGTGGCTGAAAAACTTAATAAATAACCTAAGACACGTTTTGGAGTTTCTTGTAAATAATAAAGTCTTCTGGGGCAGATTGCAAATTCTTAAATCTTCTAATTGTCGCGAATCGTGTCTCTCTGCAATTGGTATCGATCGATACTAGTGGTATCGGTCGATACTCGGGCATCAAATCGGCTGTCTCATCTACACGATCTTTGCTTTGCTCCAAAAAGCTCCAGAATGCTCCAATATCTCCAATTGTGCTCCAAACGTGCTAAACCCTGAAAAGACTCCAAAATACTAGAAAGACTTTATAAATAAGACCTATTTCATGGCTAAAAACGGGTAAAAACCATGATATATCAACTCTCCCAGACTTAGTCTTTGTTTGCCCTCAAGCAAACAGAAAGCTAAACAAGAGAAAGAGGTTTCAAAAACATGGAGACTCACATGTTCTTAAAACACTGCAATGACCATTTTCCTTTGTGCTCCACATATCAAGTGACAAGTTCCAAATCTAACCACCATGTACTTCTCCGTAGACATTCGCAACTTCCCAGACTACACACATTATTTCACATCATGTTCTCTTGCATATACATATTAAGGTTCGAAACGTGAGTATTGATGGTGTTTGCCACTGAATCCCCGGTTCTTCCCTAAAAAATAATCAAAGGTGTAGGCGAATAATGGTATCACATGAAATTTTCCTAACCTCGCTTCCACCTTTGTGTGATCATTCCTTCTGAGGTAGAATAATGGGATCGCTGGAAATTTTCCTATCCCTCTACTCATAAGAAAATCATTTCATCTTTTAATGCTTTTATCTATTAACTTATAACAAGGGAGAGGAATACCATTACTTTCTACACATGGGTTCCTTTGTTAGATATGAATGAGGAATCAAGCTCTATGAACATCAACCACATCGATGAAGTGCAAAAATTAGCTCAGGCTTTAATGGATTCTGCTGGAAACATGGGCGTTTTCTAGTAACTGGTCAGCATTTGGATTTTTCATTAGTCTGATCTAGAACTGATTCTGTAACAATGGTCACTTAGAAGCAAGGTCAGAACAATAGATTCAAGAAAAAGATCATCATCTCCAACAAATTTTGACTCAAAAACGACTGATTCTAAGAAAAACAAACACAATGTCAGCAACTACCTCCCCCAGACTTAAACAACACTGTCCCCAGTGTTATCTAGCCCAAAAGCGGTAAAAGAAATTATAACAGCCAAGTGAATGCGTGAAAATTAGAGAAGTTACCTGAGTAGGGTACGGGTGTCGACCTACACACAACACTGGTATCGAGCGATACCAGGCTTAGGTCGACACAGAGACTCTTTGACATCGACATTGATGAATGTGGTGTCATGTTTGTCCCAGTGGGTTGCCTCCACGCTCACCACACCATTTTTGTTTTTTGGTGTGGTGTCGCCCGACACTGAGCCTCTTCGCACCTGATTCACATAAAACACAAAAAACCAAAAACAAAAACCAAAAGAAGTAAAAGAACTTATGTACAGACTCACCAGTGGGTTGCCTCCCACCAAGCGCTTGTTTTACGTCACTAACTTGACTTTGGCTCAGGTGATCAGTCAGGAGAAAATTGATAACTTACTCCCAGGCAAGCTCTACAACTAGACACTTCCAGCTTCAGAGTTCTGCTCAACATGCTCTCCACAACCTCTTTTTCTTTCTCTTTCAGCTCCGAAGTAAGAATAACTCTAGCCTTAGAGAATGGTTTTGAGGTTCCTTTGCACTTCACCTTATACTCAATCGAATCTACATCACACTTTTGAGGGATTAAAGTCATATAGGCAGCACCCTTGACTCTTTTGTTCTTCACCTTCTTCTTTGCCTTAGCCATTTTGATGTCTTTCTTGGTGATGATAGAAGAACCATCTAAAATGTCTATGACATTTGGCTCATCATAAGGCTCTTCCAAAAGATCAATCATCAACGGCTCTCCTGTAACAACGGTAATACAAGAGATATGTGTGGGAGCTCTTCCAGAGGGGATGGCTTTATAGGAGATCTCCTTGTCAATGTATGAGAACGAGATCCTCTTACTGGGCATGTCTATAACTGCACCAACTGTAGCCATGAACGGTCTTCCAAGAATCAAAGGCGTACTAGATCTTGCAATCATCTCCATAACTTGAAAATCAGCAGGAACCAAGCAATCTCCTGCTTTAACAAACAAATCAGGGATTGTACCGTATGGAACTGAGTTGGAAGAGTTCGCGAATGCGAGAGTCATCGTAGGAGGTCTTATATCAGCAATTCCCAACCTCTCTGCAATTTCTTTTGACATGACATTGACGCTAGACCCTGAATCAACGAGAGACTCTTTGAATTAAATTCCAGAGATATAGCATGGAACTGAAAATTTTCATGGGTCTTCCCTCTTAGTCAACTGCTTCATTGGTGGTGGTGCGCTTCTTGCTTTGATGAAGAGTGCATTGATCTCTTCTAGAGTTTCTCTGCAATCTCGGAAGTGACAAAGCAAAGGGTGGTATTCCAAAGCTTCTTCAAAAGACATAGTATGGGGAACTCTCCTTACCATCTTTTCAAAACCGAGCAACTTCTCTGCAGTAATGGGAGCTCTGAGATGGTTAGGTAGTCTAGGATATGGCACCTTAGGCTTGTAAACGCGTTCCTCAGTCATCACCGGTTTTTTCACAATTTCTGGCTCAGTCTACGAGGGTTGTCGACCGACACCAGATTGGTGTCGATCGACACAAGGCTCATTTATCGTCTCTTCAGGTAGGTGTCGATCGATACCAACAATGGTGTCGGTCGACACAGCTGAATCAGGCTCAAAATCACCTTCAATCTCTACGAATTTTTCTGCATTCAAACCCTTTTCTACCACTGCAGGTGTCTTCTCGACCTTAAGGTGGGTATCGATCGATACTGGAAGGGTATCGATCGATACTCGGGGCTTTGACACATCTCGAGAAAGTATTTGGATTGGTGTCGATTGATACTCGGTGGTGTCGGTCGATACCCTTGGATTTTCTGAATCCTCATCGTCATCTTCTACAGGGTCATCGAAATTTCCTGGAGTTAGGCTCTTTTTCACTCCTGGATCGACCTCTTTAGCATTTCTTAAGGTGATTGCATTGACGTATTCATTCTGTGAATGAACCATCTTTCCCTTGACAGCTGCTGCAGTCTGAGCGACTTGAGTTTCCAGCATCTTCTAATGAGTGTTGAGAGCCTCGATTTTCCCATTTAGGTCTGTGTACATAGCATCCATCTTCCCATTGAAATCCACTATCATCTTTTGCTGTCCCTCAAGAATCTGTTCCAGCATAGATTCAACTTTGCTTTCAGGAGTTTTGGGTGGTGGGGATTGGTAGGACGAATTCCCATAGGTTCTAAAACCAGCTAGGTTGACTACAGATTTGTACCCTTCTTAATGAGCATTGTTGGTGAAGTTTTGGTTGTTGTTTTAATGGTATTGATTTCTCTGACCTTGAAAACCAAAACCACCAATGTAGTTAACACCTTCCACTTCATCCTCATCAGCAAAGTGAACAGCTTTTTGGGTCTTTCCCATCAACAGATTGTGCACCGAATCCAACTTAGCATTCACCTCAGCAATTTGCGATCCATCCATACCCCCAGTCTGCTTCCTTCGCTCAAAGTCTGCATTCTTGGTGCTATTGCTAGACGCCAAGTTCTCAATAAGCACATAAGCATCGTCAAGATACCTGGTGTTGAAGTTCTCATTACTCGCAGCATCTAAGGTCATATGGTACCTCCAATCAACCCCTCTGAAGAAAATACCTATCAGCTGAACCTTAGTGAACCCATTATGTGGACAGTCCCTCTGATATGATCTGAATCTGATCCAAGCAGCCTTAAACGCCTCAGTCACTCCTTGAGAAAATTGGGAGATCTTATTCCTAAGCTCCTCAGACCTTGCATCATCATAGAAATTGTTCAAGAAGGCATTCTTAGTCTCCTCCCAGGTAGTCAGTGATCCAGGCGGCAACTGCTTAAGCCAATAAGCCGCATCTCCACCAATAGAGTATGGGAAGAGCTTACAGAGGAGGAAATCATTGGACACTCTATTGTATTTTATGCTAGTAACCAAGTCCTCAAACCTCTCAATGTGATCCATCGGGTGCTCATGAGAAAGACCATGAAAAGGGTGCTGACCCACAAGAGTGAAGTATGCAGGTTTCAGCTCAAAGTCATTCTTCTGAAAAGCAGGAGGGCGAATCGCAGAACGATTGGCATATAACTGATCATGCATGTTGTACTCACCAATCGTTCTACCACGATCAACCACATCATTCACATCAACTGCATGGACAATGATGTTTCCATCCCCATCAAGTCGTTGCCCTCTCTCATTTCACAATTGACCATCTTGGTCTCTCAAAGCTCCAGCATCATCACGAGTCAATACCACTAGATTTTTCATCTCTGATGGCTTCTTTGTTTTCCGGTTTGTGCGTTCCAAGTTTGCTAGCTCTTCGTTGGAAAGATTAACTAGCTGAGTGCTCTTGTTCCTCCTGGTTTCGCGAGTGTGCATGCACCTGAAACACACTAGACAAGGCACGTAAGTAACAAAAATAAAAAACGATGAGTATCGACCGACACTGAGTGGTGTCGATCGATACCAACAAACTTAAACGACGAGTATCGACCGACACTGACTAGTATCGATCGATATATGGGCTTAGTCAAAATTCTAGACTAAAATCTAATGGCGAATTAAGAGTCCCTGGCAACGGCGCCAAATTTGATAAGCTCAAATGTAATATCATAAAGTACTAACAGCTTTATCGATTGTAATACTTAGGGGTCGAATCCACAGAGACTCAAGAATCACACAATAGATTTTAAGGGTCGAATTAAGCTAAGTGATCAATGTAATTGAAAGCAATAACGCAGATTAGACTTGTTGTAAATTCGATGGAGGAAAGATAGGTTAAGGGTATTTCTCAGAAAATCAATGAATGCAGACAAACCAACTAGTCAGGGTTCATGTTATGCACGGTTCTTGAACTCAAATCACTAAGCTATAATTAACCAACTGTCGTTGCGAGAATTATCTAAGTCTAAATCCCAGAATCCCAAATCTCTTTGCAAATCTTAAAGATCTAAACCAGCTTTAAAGTTCAGCTTTGATACGTTCACAAAACAACTAAACCAAATCTCTTTGCGGATAGCTATTCTGCTCATCCTAAGTTCTGTCAGATTATCAATTGCACTGTCGTGCCTAATCGATTAACCTAAGATCTAAGTTCCAGATTCGTCAACCTAGAATTACCTTTGAGAACAACCTATTTGAAGAACTAATTCAGATTATGAACCCTAATCAACCAATTAACCTAACATTCAAAGAGATCCTTTATGAGAACCCTAAACCTAAAGTAGATATACTCAGACATGATCAATGGAACAGAAATCATAGATGAATAGAATTGCATAAAAAAATCAATAAGAAACAAGAGTTCAGAGTTGTCTCTCAAAAACCCTGGAACAAATCTCTCTCAAAGTATCAAGAATAAAATAAAGTTTAGCCAACAAAAGTGGCTGAAAAACCTAATAAATAACCTAGGACACGTTTTGGGGTTTCTTGTAAATAATAAAGTCTTCTGAGGCAGATTGCAAATTCTTAAATCTTCTAATTGTCGCGAATCGTGTCTCTCTGCAATTGGTATCGATCGATACTAGTGGTATCGGTCGATACTCGGGCATCAAATCGGCTGTCTCAGCTACACGATCTTTGCTTTGCTCCAAAAAGCTCCAGAATGTTCCAATATCTCCAATTGTGCTCCAAACGTGCTAAAACCTGAAAAGACTCCAAAATACTAAAAAAAACTCTATAAATAAGACCTATATCATGGCTAAAAACGGGTAAAAACCATGATATATCATTTTGCTAGACCGGATGTTACGGTTACTTCCTAGCCACTCTATCCTGAAGTGTCGTATGGCTGAAACCGGAGAGCGGTCCAACCAGAAAACCCGAAAGGGTTTGCAAGTTTTTTTTCAAAGATAGTGACGGTTCGGGTTCTCTCGTGTCTATGTTCATGTGTTTTGCAAACCTATGTCTGTTTTAATACTTGGTACGTAAATTATCAGTTCGGTAAGCTGATTCAGCACTTGATCTTCAACTACATTAAACCGGTTAATAGCAATCAGTAGTTAATCAGTTAATGTTTTCATTACAGGACACTTCTCAAAGATATGATACTAGAAGGAAAAAATGCTTTCATCTCTGCCCATGGCATGGATTTTTTTGAATACATGAGTTTGGATAAACCCCTCGCTGAGTTGTTTAATCGGGCAATGTCGGAATCTTCTACCTTAATAGTAAAAAAAAATCTAGAAGTTTACAGAGGATTTGAAAACGTAAATATTTTGGTGGATGTGGGTGGAGGAATAGGCACTGTTATAGGTATAATGATCACTTCCAAATATTCTCATATGAAGGGTGTCAATTTTGATTTAGAACCGGTTTTAGCCAATGCTCATTCTTATCCAGGTACACTTTGAAAGAGGTTGATCATTTATACATTGAACTTTTTTATTTTAATAGTACTATTTTTTTCTTACTTTGTTTATTCTTTACTTAAAAATTGATTGAAGAAGTGGAGCATGTCTCCGGGAGATATGTTGATAGAAGTTCCGAAAGGAGATGCCATTTTCATGCAAGTAGGTTATATGTGTATATATCTATATTTTTATATATTTTATCGGTTGATCCGGTCAGTTTCGATAAGAACACACTGAAGTGTTACAGAGTGGATTATTTTCTAAGTTCAACAGTTCAACGGACACTATAAGTTTTGAGCTGGGCTCGGGTCACCGGCCATGAGATCCAAAAGGCCACTACACCGCTTATCTCGAGTTTGGAATGCCTTCTGACTAATGTCAGGGGTATCTGGATTGCATGTTACCGAACTACCAGATAAACTGCATGGACCTTCGGTCCAAACCCAAACTTTCTACATGGATGTGTTTTTGGTTTTAGGGCAAATTGAATCCAAATAAAATAAAATAACACTCCACACGATTTTTCGTACCATTGAACCACAGCCATACATACAAATATATATTATCTATTTAAATAGGAAAAATATGTATTTAACAACTATACTTTTTACAATTTAACTCCATTATTTACAAATAAAATGATCAAATACTTACAGCGGATACTACATGATTGATCGGACGATGATTGTATTAAGATTCTAAATAATTGTTGGAAGAGTTTTCCGGAAAAAGGAAAGTGGTAATTGTAGATATGGTTACCCCAACAGAGCCAAAAGATGAACATTTTTCTAATATTGTGTTTAGCATGGACACGTTACATAATATAACTCTTAATATATTTTGTTGGAATTAAGAATGATCTAATTTCAGACAAAAATAAGCAGAGCACTTAAGCATATATATATATATATTGGTTGTACTACCCTGCTTTTTGGATGTTTCGAGGAACATTCGAGAACGGTACAAAAGTCTTAGTCCTTACGAGCTAAGCTTCTCACACTTTATATAGTCTTCCCCATTTTATTTTTTACATCATATTTATTCTTCCTTTAAAAAGCTCCGATTTGGGTTGTTAACAATTTAAAGCAATCTCCTAAAGTATTTGTATCACTCAATAATCTTCCCGATCAGATCCAATCAATTTCCTCAATGGAGAGAGGTGGTTACCGAGGAGTTCGTGGTGATGGCCGCGGCAGAGGCGGCGGAGGCCGTGGTGACGGCGGTGGTGGAGGCCGTGGTGACGGCGGCGGCGGCGGAGAACGTGGTCGTGGTTATGGCGGTCGTGGTCGTGGCTCCGATCGAGGCGGCGGCGACGGTTTAGGAAACCGTGGGCAGGGTTCCGATCGGGATCAACAGGATTTCCGAAGCCAGAGTCAGTGGGGACCACCGTCGGGTCACGGTGGCCGTGGTACGCAATTGCAGCAACCTCGACCACAGGCGGTTCAACAGTCGTCTCAGGCGGCTCAACAGCCGCCGCAGGGTCAAGTGAGTCCCGCCGTTGCAGCAGGAGGTGTTGGTAGAGGCGCGTGGGGTCGTAGGCCGCAGGTTTCTTCTGACACGGCGGTTCAACATTCGGCGGTTCAACAGCCGCCGCAGGCTCAAGTGAGTCCCGTCGTTGCAGCAGGAGGCACGTGGGGTCGTAGGCCGCAGGTTTCTTCTGACACGGCGGTTTTACCTCCACCTCCATCCACCACCGTCGTGGTTTCTGAAACTGCTCGTGGTATGCACTATAACCTAATTTATTGTTTTTCATATCTAGAGTCCCTGATTCATTGTGATTATTGCTTGCATCTGCAATTTTTCTTACGGTTCCAGTAAGAGAGCGATTTTGAGAAAGACAGAAACACTTTTTTTTTCTGGGGAATTGTAGTTAGGGAAAAATTAACAGACGCATCATTTTAATTTCATTACTCTTAAACAATCAATGATTGGAATTGATGTGGTTTATTTACATTGGAACTTATACTCTCGATCATTAAACAAAATGCATGTGAATTAATTAATAGTCTTTGTTTCCGATGATCATCATGTTTTTTTTAGCTACAAAAGTTTTGTATATTAATCTGACAGGTTCTCAAGTTATGAATCCGAGTCCATCTGTGCAAGTTGCTTCTTCTAATAGGAAAGAACCGATGAAGCGTCCTGATAAAGGCGGTGTTGTGGCTGTCCGGCGTGTAAACCTCTTTGTCAACCACTTTAGAGTGAATTTCGATCCTGAAAGTGTCATAGGACACTACGATGTTGAAATCAAAGGAGAAAATCCTACCAAGAAGATATCAAGATTTGAGCTTGCTATGGTTAGGGACAAGGTGTTCACCGACAATCCCGCTGAATTTCCATTCGCCATGACTGCATATGATGGCCAGAAGAACATTTTCAGCGCAGCTAAATTGCCTACAGGGTCATTCAAGGTGGATTTCCCAAAAACCGATGAGATGAGAGCTCGAAGCTATACGTTCACCATCAAGCAGGTGAATGAGCTTAAGCTCCGTGAGTTGAAAGAGTACATGACAGGGAGTTCGTCTTTCAATCCTCGTGATGTATTGCAAGGAATGGACGTTGTGATGAAGGAGCATCCTTCAAAGTGTATGATAACCGTTGGTAAAAGTTTTTTTACTCGTGGAACTGAGCCGGATGAGGACTTTGGCTTTGGTGTTGCAGCTGCCAAAGGCTACAGACACACTCTAAAGCCCACAGCACAAGGTTTGTCGTTGTGCTTGGACTACTCCGTGTTGGCATTCCGGAAGGCAATGCCAGTCATCGACTATCTGAAGCGGTACTTCAGCTGGACTGATTTCCGTCAGTTTAGGAATTGTAGACATGATGTGGAAAAGGAATTGTCTGGGTTGAAAGTCACTGTCACTCATCGAAAGAACAAGCAGAAACTCACCATTGTTGGACTGAGTTTACAAGATACAAAAGATATCAAATTCGATCTTATAGATCAAGAGGGCAATGATCCACCGAGGAAAACGTCCATTGTTGAGTATTTCAGGATAAAGTACGGAAGAGACATTGTTCACAAGGATATTCCTAGCTTGGATCTGGGAAAAAATGGACGGCAAAATTTCGTGCCGATGGAGTTCTGCGTTTTGGTTGAGGGACAGATTTATCCAAAGGAGGGCTTGGATAAAGATTCAGCCTTGTGGTTAAAAAAGTTGTCCCTAGTCAATCCACAACAAAGGCAGAAGAATATACTTAAGATGATAGAGTCTGTTGATGGACCTAGCGGGTATGTTTACAAAGATCTCTTGTTTTTTCCTTTGTTCAAAAAACTTTTGACAGTTAATAGACATATAACTTGTGTGTATGAGTCTTACCCTTTTGTATGTGTGTCAATGACAGTGGAGAAATCATTGGGAACTTTGGAATGAAAGTGGAAACAAAGATGACACCGGTGGAAGGTCGTATTCTCAAGGCTCCGGCGTTGAAGTTGACCGAGAGAGGCAGACCTGTCCGGGAGGAACCCAACCCGAGACAGAACAACCAGTGGAACCTTATGAGGAAAGGGGTCACGAGGGGTTCAGTTGTCAAGCATTGGGCTGTTATTGACTTCACTGCGTCTGAGAGGTTCAACAAGATGCCTAATGACTTTGTGGATCAACTGATTAAACGTTGTTGGACACTTGGGATGCAGCTGGAGCCTCCCATCATTTACAAATCATCAAGAATGGATACGCTTTCTAATGCTAATGCTCTTGAGGAATTGCTTCGACAAGTGATTGACGAGGCTAATCGTAAGCATGGTGGGGCTCGCCCAACTCTTGTTCTGTGTCCTATGTCCCGGACGCACGACGGCTACAAGACTCTGAAATGGATAGCTGAGACCAAACTTGGTCTAGTGACTCAGTGTTTCTTGACAAATTCTGCCACTAGAGGAGGTGATCAGTACCGTGCGAATCTTGCTCTCAAGATCAATGCAAAGGTTGGTGGAAGCAACTTCGAGCTGATGGATACTTTCTCTTTCTTCAGAAAAGAAGATCAGGTCATGTTCATTGGCGCTGATGTAAATCATCCTGCTGCTCACAACAAGATGAGCCCGTCCATTGTTGCTGTTGTTGGTACGCTAAACTGGCCCGAAGCTAGTCGTTATGCAGCTAGAGTCATCGCCCAGCCTCACCGTAAAGAGGAGATACAAGGATTTGGTGATGCATGCTTGGAGCTTGTCAAAGCTCATGTTCAGGCCACCGGAAAACGTCCTAACAAGATTGTGATATTCCGTGATGGTGTCAGCGATGGTCAGTTTGATATGGTTCTCAATGTGGAGTTGCTTGATGTGAAGCTCACTTTTGAAAAGAATGGGTACAATCCTAAGATAACTGTAATCGTAGCACAGAAACGTCATCAAACCCGTTTCTTCCCCGCTACAAGCAATGATGGAAGTGATAAGGGCAATGTGCCTTCAGGTACGGTGGTCGATACAAAAATCATACACCCGTTTGAGTATGATTTCTACCTCTGCAGTCACCACGGAGGGATCGGTACAAGCAAGCCGACTCATTACTACACACTTTGGGACGAAATCGGATTCACTTCCGATCAGATTCAGAAGCTCATCTTTGAGATGTGTTTCACTTTCACTCGGTGCACCAAACCTGTCTCCCTTGTTCCTCCGGTCTATTATGCTGACATGGTTGCCTTTAGGGGAAGAATATATTATGAAGCGAGCTCAATGGAGAAGAACTTAAGGCAGCCACGGGGAGCTTCTTCCTCTGCTGGTTCGCTTGCTTCTTCGTTTGCTTCTCTGACAATGGAGGACAAAGCAATCTTCAAGTTGCACAAAGAGCTTGAGAGCGTTATGTTCTTCGTCTAAAAAAAAAGGGTATGGGTTATTTTGGTGTTTTTGGGTCCCTAAAGCTTGAACTTAAAATTCTATTATTGAAAATCGGAATGTCCCAATAACGCAGTTTTACTCCTTTGTCTGGTAGAAAGGAGTTTGTGCGTGAATCTAATTGGGTTTTTTGCAGTGTGTTTCTTTTCTTTGTTTTTGGTGGTTGTGTTGAAATCAGTTTGTGTTTGGTATTTTGTAATTGCTCTTTAGAGCAGAGATTACTAGGTCATGTCATGGTTATTTTATTGTAATTAAGACTCTGGATTCAGCAAGTAGTTCATATTTTGCTATCGTTTTTGCAATATTGTTTTTGAGTTTTGTTAAAGCTTGAGATCTCAGAGATGAAAGAATGAGTATGATGATGATGTAGATTCTTTTTCTTATTGGCTCTTTCATGTTTTGTTTGTGTCTGAAATTCCTTCAGTGATGGGCTCTGTGCATTTTCCAAATTATCTTGTCATGGAGAAACAATATCTATTTAATTATTTGTGGCAATGATGATGCATATGAACATAATTGAGCTCTTGTTGCCTTCGATATAGCTCAGTTATGGGCTTTCTTTTTCTTTTCTTTTTTTGTAACTTTTCATTTATAATTCTATGTAATGATAGATTCGTCATATGTTTTTTTCTTCTTCTAGATTATAAAAATGTGCTCCATACCGTATGTATAAAAATAGCAAAACAAAGAAAAGCCAAAATGTACAAAAATGTTTCGAGATGAAAAAGACATGGTAGTCGAAGTGATTCACAAGAATTGAATCGAACCGAACTATAATAATAATAATCTCTATTCTTATTTTACTCTGATTCTATCATCTACTTGGCGTCTTTTTTTTGTTTTCATCTAAAACTTTATTCGTTATACAAAGGGTTGACGATCTATTTTCCCACGAAAACTTTTATATAATAACACATCTACACAAAATTTAACATTAATTCTATTTTCCCACGAAATCAATGTTCGAAATCTATTTCCCCACACCTGAAATCGGCTATATCGGTTTGAAATCAGTTTTAAACGGTTTGTAATCTAAACTTTAAACCACTATTGATTCCAACCAAACCTGAACCCAAAAAACGACATGTAAACAATCCGACCCGACTTCTTCTTCTTTACCCGATTTAATAGTATCCAGAAGAAGAAAAAAAATTAATCCGACAAAAATTTGACCTGACTTCTTCTTCTTCACCGGAATCCAGAAGTCTACCAGATCCAGTCTCGCTGGCAGGAGACAGAGCCTCCACAACATCCAACTCTCGAAGCCTCGAACCACATCTTCGACATCATCTCTTTGGGCGAACAGGTTTCTTTGTTCTCTTACTCCGGTGAATCCGCAGCTATGAGCCTGTACGCATACACTCTCCTCTTATGTCTTGGTCTGTAAGCTCGAGCCACGGCTTCCTGCGTCACCGATGGGTTTAGATTGATTTCCCAGATTTAAGATCGATTTGAGAAGAAACTGATGGGTCCGTGGTCGTGATTGAGTTGTCGTGAGAGGAAGAAAGAGAGCCTGTCATCGGAGGAATCTAGGTCGCGATTGAGTTGCCCTGAGAGAGAATTTTTGTTTGGATGCGAGTTTGAGGTGATTTAAAATATAAACCAAGTTTTCATGAACTCAATTTTGTAAATTTATTACCAGAGAAACAAAACCAGAAAAAAATCCGATTTTTGTAAACAGATTCATAAAAAGGATACAGCATTTGCTAAGTCAACGACATTCTGGTAAAACAATATAATTATATCTTATGCTGTGTAATTCTATCTTAGCGAGGAGTGTAGATTTTGTATCTGAGAATCTGAATCGAGAGCACGGTTTTGCCAGAAATCACGACAAGACTGAAATTCCTCCATTTCATTTCTCACTTGACCCAACATTTCTTGCATTTGTGACCATTGCTCTGCTTCTGCTCTTACTTCAATACTTCATCCGGAAGAAAGAGACCCTTCGCCGGAGAAATCTGGGTTTCAATTGAGTTGTGCTAAGAGAGATTATTTTTTTTTTTTGGATCAAGAATTTTTTTGTTTTGGGTGGGGATTATAATTGGGTTTAGGGATTGATTCGGGTTGTAATAGGGTTTTTGGATAGAATTGGATTTTTATTGGGTTAATTTTGGTTATCTTTCGGTTTACATATAATTGGTATACAGTAAACCGAATCAAATCGTGGTCTGTGGGGAAATAGATTCTGAACTTTGATTTTGTGGGGAAATAGGTTTCGAAATTTGATTTCGTGAGAAAATAGGATTCGAACTTTAAATTGATGGGGAAATAGAACTACGGTTAAACTCTGTGTAGATGTGTTATTATACGAAAGTTCTCAGTGGAAATAGATCGTCAACCCTTATATAAAACATAAAAGGAATATATACCACATCAACGGAAAACGAATATTTCCTGGAAACTAAGTCCGACACACTGAAAACTAAGCCGACGAATTTATAGAACTCTTGGAAACTAAAGCCCATCATCTAGTTGGCGTCTGGTTCATGTTTTTTTTTCTCTCATACATACATTAAACGTATATTCATTTCTTGACAAAGAAAACGTCGCTTTGTCAAAAAATAAAATTAAAAAACGTCTATATATTTAATTTATGGTTACATTTCTTGACAAAGAAAACATGGATAATACTCATGATGTGAAGATGTTCGACATTTCCTTCACTCATTGTCTCAACTTGATAAATCCTAAAATCTCCTGGATTCTCTTTATAAAAGATTCATCAAGTCTATTGTGAATGTGAACATAATCTTCTAGATGTTCCACTTACTATGGATATGAGATCTTTAATTCTTCCCCTCTAGATGATGATACTTCAGATCCATCCATCTCGAATTGAATCACATTCTAGAATCAACAACATACCCAACTTGGGCTATGTATATTATCTTAGATTCTTTTAACTTTTGAGATTTGGAAAAGTATAACACATCAACGATTTCAAATTGCATTCTCATAGGCAAATATATATGCTCTTCCAGAGCTTTTAACATTCTTTGTACTACCTCATATTGTACACTAGCTTATTTCATCGTCACATGAGAGAATTATCTCTTGTATGTTACCATCTTTATTTTCTCACTTCTGGTGAGCTGACTTCTTGAAAGAGACTATTTACATCGACCTTGACATTGACCATATCAATATACATATCCACGTTCATATCTACGATCACTTCTACAACCACTTCCTCGGCCAATGTTATTACTGTCACATTCGCATCAGGGAATGGAGCATAACCAATTAGAAGTGTATCATGATTTTTCATCTCTAACTCATTATTTTGCTCAGCCTCAAAGAGACAATATATAAGTTCAGTATACTTCTCAAATCTTTTTTTCATAGTATTGTGTCTTCAGGACAACATTACTTATCTAAAAAGTAAAGTATGTCTTTTAGAATCTTTGTATCAATGATATTATCTCCACATAATATCAATTTACAAATAATTCTGAACATAACTGAGTAATGTTCACTTACAGACTTCAAGTCATGTAATCTTAGATTAATCAGTCATAACGAGCTTTAAGCAATATCACATTCTAGTGATCATACATTTTCTTTAGATTATTCTAAAGAACTTATGGATCTCTTATGATCAAGTGTTCGATCTTAAAACCCTATATGGAGGTGATGGCAATGAAATAATAAAGGTATGAACAAATTGCATATTCAATAAATAAAGATAATAGTCAAATACTCAATCAATCATACCGTTCACTAGTTTGTTACTATCATGCCATTAAACTAAGTTTTCAATCAATCAATCAATTGATCAGACAAAATTATATGACAAAATTGTGCAAATTTCGTGATCAAACATGTTTTTAATTTGTCTGTGCAAAATCCGTTTTAGAAATCCTTAAGTAAAAGTATGGTAAAATCCAGCCGTGCATAGATCGGGCATAAACGATGCTCTTATAATCTAGCCGTGCATAAATCATACATAAACGAATTAGTGCAAAAGCAGTATTCAGTTTAATGACAAAAATCACCGTGCAAAATCCGTTTTAGAAATAGTGTAGGTTATAATATAAATTCGTGCAGATTCAGAGATCAATAAAATACAAATATCAAACGATCGACAATCATTATTCTAGATAAGCATTGATAACCATCCTTTGATCTGAGGAGACAGAGTCTACCATATGATCATGATCGTGGAGGCATAGCCTACCATGACGATCGATTTGAAAAAAAGGCATCGCTTTATCATCTCGGAATAATATAAACATATAGAGAAATTAAATCTCACATCAATAATTATTCTAGATAAGTATCGTGAATCCATATTACAAATCATGAGTCGATAATAAACATGATTTGAAGTAGGATTAGATTTATAACCATCCTCGCTATAATAATGATCTGAGGAGGCATAGCCTACCATAACGATCAGTTCGAGTAAGGCATACCTTATCATCCCGGAATAATACATACATATAAACATAAATATAACCAGAAATTAAATCTCACCTTTTTGGTGTAAGAACAGATCGAGAGACTATCGTGCTGATAACTTGTTATGAATAAAAGAGAGAGAGAAAATTGTTGTTGTATTATTCCATGAATAAAGAGAGATATATAGGTTTACATAAACTTGGAGAACAAGCTGAATAAAGAAAAATAAGGAAACAAATAATATTCTAAACTTCCTAGAATATAAATCTTATAATGAACATCCATATAATTAATTCATAACAGTGTTGATTTTTTTTTTCCTACCCATTAACATAAGTTTGGCATGTAATATAATAGAAACCTATGAAATTAATACCAAATTCTGGCCTTTAATTTAAGATTTAACAATATTCTTTTTTCTTTATTGTTGTTTATTTTTTTTCGTGCACCAGCTGTAGTTTTTTTTTTTTCCAGAGATCGAGTGTTTTGTGTTTCTCTTCTCCTTCACATTCACATTGATTAAAGCTAAAGCTTCATTGATGCTACTTCCGATTTACCCTTTCGCTGCTGCCTTTTTCTCACTCTCACATTTTTCTCGCCGATTCTAAAATCTTTCCTCCCTTTGCGTGCATTTCTCCCGGATTTCCCCAGAAAGAAAGGTACAAATCTTCTTGTTTCGCTGCGTTTTCTGCGATTCAATGGATCGGATTTGACTTCATTTGAATCGGAGATTTTCGCTAATTTTACTCTTTGTTTAGGATCTTCGGTCTTGCCTATCGAATCTGCATTTGTTATTTTCAATAATTTCAGATTAGGGTTCATAGATATTGTTAGATTGATGAGTAACTCATATCATATCTCTGATTATCATATTGTCGAATGATGGAGAAGCACAATATGAATCAATTAACATAATATGTGACTCTTTCCTTAAATAAGGTAAGAGTAATCTCGATTCTATCACATATTATCGAGATTGAGAAATTTCTACAAGTTCTGGATTCGGTGGATTAACATTTTAGTATGAGTCTCTCGAGATTGATTCTCTTTTTTTGGGTGTAGGTGGCAAATGATGAGATGAGAATCGATAGATAAAAGTTGTGGAAAGAGCCCAAAATCTTTGATTATCTGCAATGTCGACGTCTTTGCAAACGATTGGTGCCATTAAGTCTTACCATCATCAAGCTCAGCATTTGGTTAAGAACTATCTTTTAGCTGATCCATTTATTCCTTACTCGTCCGTCCTCACCGGCATTTTCCTTTGCAAAGTGGTAAGATCGGTTTCTTGTGTCTTTCGTGATTCTATAGATCTACGGATAAGCTAGATCCTTGCTTGCGGTTGGTTAATGATCGTATGTTTTTTTTTTTTTGCAGGTCTATGATCTTTGTCACTTTATCAGCAACTCACATTCTAAGACCTATATCATCCTCACGAAAATTCAGAGAATCGAATGGAACAACCGGTTTGTGTTGATGATTGTTAAGTCTTTCAAGTCTAGTCTATAGGACTTGTAGGTTTTTTTAAATTGTTTAATCGTATTTGGCAGTGGTATCTCAACAGTTCATGCTATTTTTATCTCGGCTATGTCGCTGTACTTTGTCTTCTGGTCCAACCTCTTTTCGGATAGGTGGCACAACGATCTTGTTGTTTTCCGGAGCTCACGGCTTTCCTCTCTTGGTTTAGGGGTAAGCACTAATTTAACTGTAACCAAAAGCTAATGTAGAATCTGTTGAGAGATGAATTTTTCAACATGACACATGTATATATGATTTGCAGTTATCCATTAAGCACTAATTTAACTGTAACCAAAAGCTAATGTAGAATCTGTTGAGAGATGAATTTTTCAACATGACACATGTATATATGATTTGCAGTTATCCATTGGTTACTTCATTGCTGATCTTGGGATGATCTTCTGGAAATATCCTTCTTTGGGTGGACTTGAGTATGTAAGTAACTGTTTTTGACGAAACACTTTGCTCTATCTAGTGCTTTCTCTCCAAAGATATGCGAAATCCTACAAAATATCCTGCATGTTGTTGTATCACTTTCTGTTTATCTACTTGTAAACCTCGGCATCACTCAACGGTATAGCAAATGCTAAAACTAAGATAGAGAATTTGCAATTGATTTCAGATTGTGCATCACTCGCTATCGGGGGTAGCAGTCGCCTACTCTTTGTTTTCTGGGGAAGGACAGTTATATACCTACATGGTCCTCATCTCTGAGATTACAACCCCAGAGATCAACTTGAGATGGTACTTCCCTTTTTCCATATACAATAACAAGATTTATCACCTTAGCAATCGTTCTTCTGAAAAGAAAAGCAAATTATCTCGGGGGTCTTATGAAGGTATCTGGACACAGCTGGTATGAAGAAGTCAATGGCATACGTTGTTAATGGCGTTTTCATCTTTTTGGTTTGGCTGGTACATAATAATCAACATTCGACTCATTTTGATGCTCAACATTTATATGTCTACTAATCACTCGTAACACCTTCATGTCAGGTTGCTAGAATTCTACTCTTCATATACATGTTTTATCATGTCTATCTCCACTACAACCAGGTAAAACTCATAATCATCTTCCCGGCATTCTCTTCACTATCTGGCGCTTTTATCAATTATGTTGAAACCCGATTGCATCTAAAGCTTTTGAACTCGATACATCACAATGCTGCCAAATTTCAGAGTTTTTTTTTTGGTTTATGTGATTGGAATTACTTTGTTTTGTGGTAGGTCATGAGGATGCACATATTCGGATACGTTCTGGTATTTGGCGTACCAGCTGCGCTAGGTGTAATGAACTTGATATGGTTCGGTAAGATTGTGAGAGGGGTAAAGAAAACATTAGCAAAGAGATGTGAATGCTGAGATTGGTGAGTCTTACTCACAATGTTTCATCAGATCATCATCTTCTTCTTCTTCTTCCCTCTGACATATGTCTGTTCTCTCTAGTGTAAGTAGTTTTTGTCTGATGGAGAAACGAGAAGAAACAAAAACAAAAAACAAAAAATGATACGATCCTCTGACGTCTCTGTAAATGATCAAAATTCAAGTCTCTTTACGTTTTTCATTATACAATGTAACTCTTGTTTCCATTCTAATAGTTTTGGCACTAGGAGGGATTAATGTCTGGAACATCAGTCATTTAATCCGAAAATCGATACAATAACTACGAAAATGATGAACAATTTTGGTTTCCGGTTATGAAGAGTGAAAACTAGAATTAACCATTTGGCAACCGGTTTCCTATTTTTTGTTCAAATTTCTTTTGTTTGCTGGAATATATTTATTTAAACCCGGCTCGTGAGGCCCACTATATGACTAGCTATGGTTATTGGCTTATAGGCCCATCATAGAACTAAACGTGAAAAGAAAATAATACAATTGCATAAACCTATATATAATTGGAGAGTTGCAAGATGTCAAAAAAAACAAAAAAAATTGGAGACTTACAAAACCATAAATTTTAATATTAATTTATATTTAAAATATTCATTTAATGTATGTCTATTTATTTTTATTATTACTTTTATTTAATATATATTACAAAAATACAAACAAATTTAGTGTAAATAAATAGAAAAACGCGAGAATTCGATATTAAGAATTAAAGAAAATTTTAATACTAATTGGATAAAAAAATAATGAAATATTTTATTGAAAATGATATATTGTTAGATTTTCAACCAAAAACAATATAATATTTGCTAATTTTGTTTATATTTTTCTTATGTTTTATTTTTATTTTGATTAATTTCACTAATTTGTTTTTTCATAATTTAAATTTTTTAATAGTTATAACATATTAATAAAATAACAAAAAAAAATTATAGATAAACTCATTATAAAACTTAATTTGATGTTCACAAAAAATAGTTAATATAATTATCTTCAATTTATAGAGTTATATTATTGTAATGTTTTATTAAAAAATAAAAAATAAAAAAGACCACAAATTCTAGTATGAATGAATATACTCCTACTCTGCAATGTCACAAGATGTGCGTATTCGTATGTCGACATCATTGAGTTCTCTTCTAAAACAAACAAATCTATGTGGCTGATTGTGTATTAAATCAGATATATCATATATACTTTATTGTCTGTATTTTTTAATTTTAAATTGTCTCATACTATTGTCTGATGTTGATTTAAGATAAAATAAAAGGAATAGTGTTTCTTCTTCTTCTTTTGTCAAAAAGAATAGTGTGTGTAATAATAATAATAAAAAAAACAAATTGGTATGAAAAATCACAACGATAAAATAAAAAAGTTTGGCGATGAAAAGTGCGATTCTTTTACAGTTATTATTTCATATCCTTTTTCCCACTCCAGTGATGGTTAATGTGTTTTGGACCGGCAACGGAGGAAATCTCGCTCCTACTCCTCGATTGGTACCAGTTATTCCCACTAAGAATCCTACGATTTTTAGTGATGCACATCTCCCTCCAAAATCGGTGATTTTGGTCGAATATAAAGCGATAATCCTATACTGAATTTCTTCACAAATCATTCTTCACAATCCTGCAAAAATTAAATTCCTTTTTCGTTTCTATTCAACTCTGTTGAAAATGGCACATAACTTGAGAAGAACAATTCAAGATCTGGATTTGGGTGTTGAAGATGAACCTTTTGCTTTACCGTTGGAGGTGGTTAATCAAGCAGCAAATGAAAATCGTTTTGTCATCATGGGCCGACCCACAATCCCACGAAGACAGAATATCCGTTCAATTATTGCTAATTTACCTCGTATATGGAGGCTCTATGGTCTTGTCTACGGTCGGATTGTGGATAATCAACGATTCCAATTCATCTTCCTGTCGGAGGAAACCTTGGAGAATGTGATGCGTCGTGGTCCCTAGGCTTTTGCTGACCGAATGATAGTTCTTCAAAGATGGGCGCCAATGATGGATCTCACGATGCTGAATTTCATTCCTTTTTGGGTTCAGATACGAGGGATCCCATTTCAATTCATGACCCAAAATGTGATTGCTCACATCGGACGGGCTATGGCGATGTTAATGGATGTCGATTTCAACCCTGAAGCTTCTGCAAGAGTTGAATATGCTCGTGTGAGGCTCAACTGGGATATCACACAACCATTGAGGTTTCAAAGGCATTTCCAATTCACGCTTGCTGTGAATTCTCTTCTGAGATTTCACTATGAACGTCTGCGTGGTTTTTGCGAGGTTTGCGGAATGTTAACTCATGATTCCGGAAACTGTCTTGTGCAAAACGGAGGTTATGTTCACATCTCTGATGACGATAACGATGATGATGATCACGGTCTTGAGCAACGTCAAAATCAAGGAGTTAAAATTCGGGAACTGAATGAAAATGAAATGCAGGAAGAAGATCACAACATTGACGCTCAACAAATTCCAAATGGTCATGTTCTACAGGATCATGACGATATTGAAGATGAAGATGTTCTTTCTCTGGAAGATGTCCAACGCCTTGAAGCTGAGGAGGATCTGAAGATCGATGTGGATGAAAACTATGGTAATGCATTGGAAAAAGGAGAGCTTGAGATGAATGAACTGATCAACCTTGTTCCTATCTTTGAAAACGCAACAGGGGATGTCACATGTACTGTTTTATTGCCTGGTGAGATGTCGATTGGTGATATGGAGATGATGCAGTTCCGTGCTGAGTTTGAGGAGGATATGTCGGGTAAAACTCAACGAAAGAGGAAACTTGAAGATGTGGAGGAGGCTGAGACAGGAAACAAAACAATGGTAAGAGAAATTGTGGGATGTAGTGGTGATGACGAGTTGGTTACCATAATCAAGACCGTTGGAGGCGCGGTGGGCCCTGAACCACCTCTTTCACCATGAGGACAATCTGCTGGAACTGTCAGGGTATTGGCAATGACCAGACAGTTCGACGCCTTAAGGAGATACACAAGAAGTATCTCCTGGACATCATATATGCCTTTCAGAAATAAAGCAACAAGATAACTGTATCAGAGACTTGTGTTGCGAGTTGGGTTTTCAGAATTATGTAACTGTCCCACTTGTAGGACTTAGTGGTGGTCTAGTAATTTTATGGCAGCAATCAGTAGATCTTTCTGTTTATTATCAATCTCCCAATCTTGTAGATTATTTTATCAAAATTAATGGAAGTGGTTTCTATTTGTCCTTTGTCTATGGACATCCAGATCCATATCTTAGAAACAATATATGGGAACGTTTGGAGAGATTGGCAATTAACAGGAAAGATCCTTGGCTCATCATGGGAGACTTCAATGAATTGCTAAGTAACGATGAGAAACAAGGAGGATGTATCCGATCAGAAGCTTCTTTTCGAGATTTTCGGCAGATGGTTTGACATTGTGATTTCTCAGATTTAAAAACGATTGGAAACAGATTCTCATGGGCTGGTCAGAGAAGTATCCACTATGTTTTGAGCTGTTTGGATAGAACAATGGCAGATTCAGATTGGCACACCCAATTCCCTGACTCTGAAACCCATTTCTTGGAATTTGGGGAATCCGATCACAGACCTTTAGTCACTTTCATCGATGATGTTCCTCAAGAACGAAAATGAAGATTTATGTATGATGATAGAATGTCATCAAAAGATGGATTCCTTCAGGTTGTACAGCGTGACTGGGGCAGCATTGATTCGAACCCGGGACAATCATTGGTACATCGAATCTCTTCATGTCGTCAAAATATTTCAAGATGGAAACAGAGAAATCGATGTAATGCAAAAGAAAGGATCACGTTGTTACGCCATCAGTTGGATAAAGCTGTTTCCTCAAGAAATACAACAAGTTTCAAGAGACGACAGCTCAAAACGGATCTCCATCAGGCCTATGTTGAAGAAGAGGTTTACTGGAAACGAAATAACCGTAATATTTGGCTTAAAGAAGGAGAAAAAAATACTAAATTCTATCATTCAGTTACAAAAACAAAGAAAATTCGAAACAGATTAAGTTTGATACAAGATGATTTGGGAGACATTAAACGAGGAGATTCAGCTATAGGAAAAGTTGCAGAAGATTATTTCACTACTCTGTTCGATTCTCAAGGGGTTTCAGATACAATTTTGGAGGAAGTTTTTAAGGATTTCTCATCGAGAGTGTCGACGGAAATAAATAGTGATCTGTGTAAACCAGTGGCACTAGAAGAAATCGACACAGCGGTTTTCTCTATCGGAGCACATAAGACACCAGGACCAGATGGGTTTAGTGCAGCTTTTTACCAAAAATTCTGGAATGAAACACATCGTGCTCTACTCAAGGAAATCAAAAAAAATTTCGACAATGGTCAGTTGGATGTACGACACAACCATACGAATCTCTGCCTAATTCTGAAAGTTAATCCTCCTATGGCAATGGCAGATTTTTGCCCAATAGCATTATGTAACGTAAGTTACAAAATTATTTCTAAAATCCTTGTGAATCGTCTGAAGAAGCATCTCAATGGGATAGTTGCTGAGAATCAGGCAGCCTTTGTACCTGGCAGAATAATAACATATAATGTTATCATTGCGCACGAGATTTATCACGCACTCAAAGTTCGAAAAAGGCAATCAAAATCGTATATGGCTCTGAAAACAGATATCACAAAAGCCTACGATCGATTGGAATGGAGATTCCTCGAAGAAACAATGAAGAGAATGGATTTTGATCAGAAATGGATTCATTGGATTATGACTTGTGTAACAACAATAAGCTTCTCGGTTCAAATAAATGGTTCTCCGATGGGTTTTATTCAACCAAAACGTGGAATTCGTCAAGGAGACCCCCTATCTCTGTATTTATTCATCCTTTGTGCAGAAGTTTTATCGCATCTGATGTCTAAAACAATGATAGAAAGAAAGATCCAAGGGTTGAAGATTAGTAACCATTATTTGATGATGATTCGCTATTCTTCTCTCTTGCAAATGCAAAATCAGGCAAACACATCAAACATGTTCTATCTCTTTATGAATCAGCTTCTGGACAATCTGTAAATCTCAGAAAATCATCCATAACTTTCGGCAGTCGAGTAAAGGACAGTGTTAAAACACAAATGAGAAGGCTGCTCGGCATACACAATGAAGGAGGTGGAGGTAAATATTTAGGAATTCCGGAACAGATTGGAGGGAAAAAACAGATATGTTCCAATACATCATTGATAAGTTTAAATCACGGATTCAAGGATGGGATAAAAAAATTCTTGCCCCACGGAGGTAAGGAAATTCTATTAAAAGCTGTGGCAACTTCTTGCATGTATACTCGATGAATGTTTTCAAGCTTCCCAAAGGCATCTGTGAAGAAATTTACGGGATTTTGGCTTGTTATTGGTGGGGAAAAGGATATGCTACTAAAGGAATGCATTGGTTTGCTTGGAATCGATTATGTCTACCAAAAAAAGAAGGCGGGCTTGGATTCCGAGATTTCGAAAATTTCAATCTCGCCTTATTAGGTAAGCAAGTATGGAGAATAATAAAATTCCCTAATTGCTTGATGGCCATAATATTAAAGGGAAGATATTTTGTTGAGATGAACATCGTCTTAACTGCGAAAGAAAGTAAGAAAAGCTCTTATATCTGGAAATCGTTGTTACAAGGCCGCGAGTTATTGATAAAAGGTTTACGATTCAATATTGGTGATGGTTCGACAGTAAGTATGTGGATAGATCCTTGGTTACCGACGAATCCACCTCGTCCTCCTCGACCTTTAAGCTCTGAATTTGAACATTGCTTAGTTCGTGATTTAAAAAAAAAAAACAATTTCGGATGGGACGAGGAAAAAATCAAACGGTTAGTCATCGAAGAAGATGCAGACATGATAATTTCAATAAGAGCAAGAACACAAAACTCTAAAGATTTTTTGGGTTGGAACTACAACAAATCAGGACTCTATACAGTTAAATCAGCTTATTGGCTAGCTACGCATCTTCCCATTCTCGGAAGACGAGCAATTCCTCCACCAGGAAATTCTCTACTGAAAATGAAGATATGGAAGCTACATACAGCTCCAAAAATTAAGCATTTCTTATGGAAAATGGTTTCCAAAATCTTACTGATTGGAGAATGCCTCAAAAGAAGACATATTACCAAGAACTCTGCTTGCCCTAGATGTCAGAACAACGAGTAAACTATCGATCATCACTTCTTTGAATGTCAACATGTTCAATCTATATGGAGGGCTTCTGGGTTTCCTAATTTCTCCATCTTAGATCCAACTCAACCGTGGGAAACAAAGCTGGAAACTCTAATCACAAGTAATTCAACGATACCAACACAGATTCACCAATTTGCTATATGGATCCTTTGGCGAATATGGAAGAGTCGCAACCTATTGCTATATCAAAGAAGAGCAGTTCCTTGGAGACAAACATTAATGTGGGCCAATAATGATGCAAAAGAATGGATGGATACACATGTATATATTGATACACACGTACAACTATCTTCTCAAGTAAATAATTTAATGAAGTCGAGTCACACAACTATCTGGAGAAGACCAAAGAATGGATGGTACAAATGTAACTATGATGGTTCGTACATTGCAACGAGAAAAAATACAAAAGTAGGTTGGTTGATTCGTGATGATAAAGGAGTTTTCTTAGGAGCGGGACAAGGCGAACATCATGCTGCTCATAATGCATTAGAGGGTGAATTTCAGGCTTTGATAATGGCTATGCAAAATTGATGGGTTCGTGGTTATCGACGGGTAATCTTCGAATGAGACTATAAAGCTCTGACTAATCTACTCAACAAAAAGACCCTGAATTTTGGAGCATATAATTGGATTCATGAAGTTTGGGATTGGAACAAACGGTTTGATGAAATCAAATTTGAATGGATATCAAGAGACGAAAATAAGTCAGCAGATATATTATCAAAGTCAGATATTCCGGCTAATTCTTCTTTTATTTATTATTCTCTTGTTCCTCATGTAATAACTAACACTTTACATTCTGATTATGTTTGTTCAATCTAATAAAATTAGAAGTTAAAAAACAAAAAAGAATAGTGTTTTTTATTGAAATTAAAACTACTAATTAATCAAAGGACAAACGCGAAATGTTAAATTTATAATGTAAAGTTAATTATTTAGAAATTACGAGTAAATGTCTAGACTTAATCGTCGTAACTACATACATCACCCGTGTAATCTAACATAGTGTTTGTCTTTTTTCTGCATATCAGTCTCAATAATCCATTTTAAATCACATTACTAAATTTTATTAGATTTGATTTCAGGTACAATTTGGTGTGTCTCTATCTAAAATGTATTTTATTTATTATATATTTATTATTATTATCATTATTTCAACACAGCTCACTTTCTCTGTAGAAAAGCTGCATCTGGAGGGTGTGGGGGGGGGGAGAAAAAGAGAAGCACTTTTGGCCATAGAGTACAACACTATACACATTACATTCATCACTTTTTATTTATTTCTTAATAACAATGTTATATATTATTATTATATTGCTTCCCAAAATTGGCCCATTGTGATTTATTGTTGTGACCCCTCATGGGTTCATTTTTTCACTAACAAATAAAATATTGAACTATCGTGTTCATAAGATGGACCTTACGTGTGTTTATAGGATCTGCATTGACTCTATATCTATATGAAGCATGGTTATTAAAATCCAACTTAGACCTACTCGTTTCCACTTTCCTTAACTACAATTCAACGTCGCATAATTACCATACCAAAACCCACTTTAGACTATGGCTAGAGTATGTGGTTTGTGTCCAAATTACCATACCAAAATCCATGCAAAATCCACTAAAAACGGATGTTTCGACAAACTATTCCACAAAAACTAGAAAAACAAATAGCTTAAACAGATAGATTGTTTTCTTCTTATGATTTAAATATTTTTGTCACAACTCACTAAGCTTTGATGCATCGAAGAGAGAGAGAGAAGAATGAGACTGATGAGAGAGGGAACCAATAATAGTCACTAGAATGGCCTCCACACTCTTCCCCTTCCTTTGACTGCTCTCTCTGCCCCCTTTGACCACTTTCTCTCTCACTTAAATGCTTCCCCACGCGCCTCTCTAATGCACGTTTATCTCACGCTCCACATTCCAAAAGTTTCCCAAATTCTTTTTTTTTTTAGTTGCATGATTAGGTCCATGATTAGCTATCGACGTCTTTTTTGGTTAAACCAATGCTATTTGAGTGGTAGACAATACGGTTATTTGTATAAGTTAATGCATGCTCCATATTTTTGAACTCTAATCTCAAACGGTCTAAATCAAGGATCATCTACGCACTAATTAGCATACTTTGTATGACCTCTCTATTACGATTAGAATGTAGTTTGGTTTGAAAACACACAATACATATTTCAACAAAAAAAATAGTATATATATAACTTAACTTGATAAGTAACAAAAGATACGGTTTTGACCTAATTAAACAAAAGAAATTATACTTGACACGTTAATTTGGTGAATTTATTCTATAGGAACATCAAATGTTTCATAACCATATTTTATGAATCGAAATCTAAACTCATCTCAAAACATATCGCATTATTGTGATAAATAATCAACTATCACGTTTCAATTAACATTGCATGGAATCACAAATTTCATTAACTTAAACACAATGAAAGTGAAGAGACAAGATTAAAACTTCAATATCAATTTATGTACTTGCACCGAAATACTTGATTAATCACTTCCCTAATCAAATTAACTACATGATGATAATAATTTAAGTTATGGTGGACCTCCTTGATGTTGATTATTATGGCGAGTAGTAGTAGAAGACGAAGAAGCCAAAGCAAAAATGGAGCTCGCTAGCTTATTAATGGCTTCCACTAATCCATTCATTCCTTCTCTGTTCATCTCAACATTCGATTCTTCGATCTTCAATCTCCTCTCTTGTAAACTCATCGCTTCCTTATGTCTCCGATCTCGTCTCTCCTCACTATCCTTAATCGCGTTTGCGATCACAGACGCACTTCTTGATAACGCAGCCGCCACTGCTGTCTCAGCTTCTTCCGATTCGGTGTTTCCGCCACCGCCGCCGCTTGGACCTGCGGTTGTGGTCGGCATTGTTCTCCTTCGCTTCGCCGGAGATGTGTCTGAATACTCACTCGTATCAGATTCTGAGCTACTATCCTTCTTCAAATAATGTTATTATACATAATCCGAACAACAATACTTGTTAATATCAAGAATTAAAGATATAATGTTATCTATACAAAAATATTTATCAATTATTCTTTCCACTGAAAATTATAAAGTGATTAATTAAGAGTTGTATCAAACGAGAGAAGAACATTATCTTAATTGTATATTTAAGTTTAGTCGGACTAATTAAGATAAATTTACAATGTGGGTTTGAGATCAATTAAAGCTTTTTTTCTTCTAATTAACAAAAATGTAACTTAGACAAATGCTAGAAGTTAAGAAGAGAGAGAAAGAAGGTACCTACTGTGGGCAGTATTGGCTGAGCATGAAAAGAAGGCGGTGGAGGCGGTGGCAGAAGTAGCGGTCGTGGTAGCGGCTGCGGCGGTTGAGACGGTGGATGCGGTGGCGGCTGAAGAGGTAATATAACCGGAGACTGAATCATTTGATGTTTTGGAACAAATCCTAAACCTTGTTGTTGTATCACTTTTTGGATTTGTAGTCCATCGCCCGAACCGTTTCCGCTTCCAATGGCGGCAGCAGCAGCGGCGACTTCAGCGGTTACAGCGGTTGCGGCGGTTGAGGAAGGGAGCGTTTTACTCTCCACCACTTCGAACAACGCTTGGTATGTCTGAGGCAGCATATTACTCGGCAAGTTCCTCTCTTTCCTCTCGCTCTTCTCCATACTCCAATAAGACCCCGTTTCTGCAGCAGCTGAAGATGAAGATGAAGAAACAAAAGACGGTTCTACCCTCCGTCTCTCGTACTCTCTAACCTTTTTGTAATCTCTCATGAGATTGTCCCACTTGTCATTGCACTGATTCTGACTCCTCATACAACCTTTTCTCCAACAGTAATCTTCTATCCATTTCCACCGTAGCTCCGCCGGTTTATTACTACTACTACTCCGGCTATCTTGCTGCTCCGGCGCCGGAAGGCCGATGGACCGCCGCATCCGCCTCTCATCATCCATTTTCTTGGCTTCAATGAGCACCATCGTCTCATTCAATGTCCAATTCCCTTTTCTGTACTCTCTCATCATAACCAGCCCACCACTTTGGTCAGCCATGTGTTTCTTGAAATCTTGGAAAATCAAGAACTAGAGAGATAAAGAGAGATAAAGAGAGATTTGTGTAGAGAGAGAGAGAGAGAGAGGCTTTTGGTAGGTGTTGGAGAAAAGGGAGAAGAAAGGGATTGACTTGGGGTGGGGATAGGTGTAGAGTGTTGTTATGTGAGTTTTTAAGTTTTGGGGATACTTTGATTTTTTTTATTTTTTATTTTTCATGTGAATGAGAAGACTGGTCAAAATCTTTTTGTTGTAGTACTAAGATTGTCACCAAGTGCAATAAAAGGACAATGCTTGCGAACTTACTTAGGAGCCAAGTGAAAAGAAAAAAAATATAAAATCTAAGTAGTGTGTATCCCATTCATTCATTTAATTAAATCGGCCCTTTTCTTTTATTTTTGTTTCCTTTTTATCAAAATTTCATTTATTCATTCATGTCTCTCTTAATTTCTTTGGGGACAGGAAATCTTAGGTGAATCTAGCATTTCTAATTATGTACACTATTTCAAATAGAGGAGTAAATGGGTCAATGTTTCATAAAATCTACTTCCTTGATTTTACATGTTTGTTTCATAAATTTATTTTATGGTAAAAGTGTAGTAGATATTACGTATGACATGTAGCATAGTGATTTATATTAGTGTCGTCGTTGTGATACGATCAATAGAATGCATGTTGCTGACCAAAAATAATGATGTGAATGTTTGTTTAAAACGTCAAATGGAAAAAAATAGTAAATAAAAATTGAGAAGAACATCTATCGAATTTTTTCATGTTGTTAGGTTTTCACATCACCATTGTTACATAAATACTAGAAAATTGTATGTTATCAAAAGGTAAGTAGACCGAGCTAGAGATATAAATAACATAAAATGTCTAGAAACGACAAATGAGAACAATGCGATTCGATTTTTTAAATTTAGTTTAGGACCACATTATATTTCATAAACGGTCTTATTCAGCAAGGAAAAAAAATGCATGAGTGATGTATCTGTTTTCAAACTTATAAGGAATTGGAAGATTTTGGAGGCATCCTATGTAGATCTCGTTTCCATTTTTATAAAATAAATAAAGGGATATATACTTTTTTCAAACTTCGAAAAGCTATTGGCTTTATATGATTGCTTCTCATATTTTCTTTTTTAAAAGATTGATTTACGAATCTCTAACTCATGTGCACGAGCTATAAGTAGAATAATTACCTTTGAAATGTCTTTGGCTACAACACTTGAGCCTTGTGCGCATATATGTTTATACGTGAATTCTTAATTTTCTTATTTCCATCATTGTAATACAATTGGACTATTGTATAAAGAATTCAAGAAATCAGGGAAAATATATAGTTTTGGTTAGTTTTTTACACAAAATGTTAGAAATTGAAAACTCACATAACTAGATCGAGCATAAATACCAATTTTGAAACGACATACGTAGTTGTATACTTTAACAAATTGAAGTTATTTATACAATGATAAATCACCATTCTCTACCGATCGATCTGGAGGTCTAAAGTCATATCATATAAAATTTTCAAGGCTAACAATGTGTCTAATGCAAATTGAATTCTGATCTACGATTTCTTACCAAAATCTCGTAGTTGGTTCAAATTGTAGATCATAGCGATATAGAAATTCTAGAAAATCTATTGAAGACATAACTTTTGTTAGACGCATATATAACTATCGTCATAATATTTCAAAGTAATTAGATAATGCATGGTGCACTCTATCATTTTTTTTATCTATTGAAAATAATAAACCTAATAATTGTGAACGAAAAGTATCTTTATCTTAATAAAAAGACTTTCTCAGCCAAAAAAAAAACTATAGATACTATAATTTGCGTACATTACGTAGCTTGCATTGCATGGCGAGGGATATTATTGCATCCCATATGGAAAACACAACATCATTGTCTGCAAAATAAGACATAGATAATCAAGCTCCCACGTTACAAATCTACGATACTGAGTTGTAAGTCTTTCAAAAAAGGCTCAAACAAATGATTTCTTAGAAAATAATGTAATGTTTACAATAAAAAAATGTATTGTATACAAAATTACTTGAGTGACCAATTTTTATAGTGTATCGGTATGTTCAACGCTATTTATCTTGAGAAAACTTTTGATAATTTATGCTAAAATCAAAATCATAAATTTTTAATCAATAACTACCAGTGTTTTGATAAATTTTTAATCAATAACAAAAACTTTTGATAAATTTTTAATCAATAAATTTTTAATCAAAATCAAAAACTTTTTTTTTGATAACTACGAGTGTGTAACTTATATCAATATATCTATATATTTATCACTATTAGTTTCAAAGTAACAAAATATAGATCTATAAAATGAATAAAGAAATGAAAGAGGAGTGATATTAAAGAAGCAAGGATCTGTTGAAACTTGCATGGAGGTAGTGGATTGAATCATATGTACTTCTGCATGCATGGATCGAATGCTTTTTATAAAGATCATATCTCTCAACCCTCCAAAGTTTATTTTCAAAAAATAAATCAAATATAGTATCAAAAGCATACATGAATCTATACCAAGACCGACGTTACAACCTTAACAATCATTAAGATGCTAAGTCTCTATTTCTCTCTCCTCTTATTTATATTTGTTTGATGGTTGACATCATGCATGCCACTATAATTAGACACGTCAAAACAATGAAACCCTAAGGTTTAAAGTATATCTTTTAAAATTAATACTTTTTGTCATGATATTATCAAACTATCGATATTTTTGTTCTTTCAAAAACACTTCTTCAAAATATGAAATCGAAAATCTACCAACGGCAAAATAGTCTTTTTTGCAAGGAATTGATGATTCCAAATTTCCAATGGTCACGACTCACGCCCGTACTAATATGTATAAACCAAAATATACAGTAGATGTATGGAACGGTTTCTAATATTATAAATGTAGAATTATGATATATATATTGTAAGTGTATTTAAGATTTTCACTTGAATATTAATATGAATTTCGGTTTTAAATGGTATATAAAATTTGGTTTTAAATTTTTAAATAGTGTAAGATTTACGTGTAAGAAATCTAATAGTGTAAGATTCTCCATTGATTTACGTGTGTGAGAAATCTAAAATGAAATATTGGGTAAACTAGGAATTGGTCTGCATCAATTTGAAGTGTCTTTCATAATTGTGTAACTAATACTCCATATAACTAACTTAAAATATATATAGTAAATATAAGCATTGGATTCGGTGCGTTTCAAAGGGTTTTTTTCACACTTATAATAACTAGCGCATTTAACAAATTAAATAACTGTTAGATTAACCAATATTTTCTATATAATTGTCACAGTATAACTAATTCGTGATAGTTTTAAATAAGAGTTCAAATGATGGAAAAAATATTTTTGTATATAATTAAGTGTTATAGTTGATAAAAACTAATTAATCCGCATTTTCTATAGACATTTTCTTATAGAAAATGGAGAGCATGTTTTCCTAAATCCACCGCATAGCCGCTAGACGGACGCATAACTCAAATCTGAGAGTTGTGTCCAATTCATTCTATAAAAAAATGGTCATTTCTTAGATTTCTCGGACGGTTCCACGATTTGGATCACTTGTGACAGTAAAAAAAGAATAATGTTGAAATTTAAGAACAAAAGTTGACCCACGACAGTGAAAACTACAGTAATAAGTTATACGAAGAATGGTAATTTATTACAACCCTCAATAATGGATTTGAATGTGGGTGGAGAGGACAACATGGTATTTTGATTCTTCTAAGATAAATAAACGAAAAAACAAATGTCCATTTCGTCCTTTAAGACAGGACACTGAAAAGCCTGCGTCGCCACGTCAGCGTCTCCCTTTCTAGTAATTTAATAGTGAGCGAGCTTTGGACCCAAAGTATTTCCTTTGACCAATCACTTTTCACTGTTACTTTTTTTGAGTTTTCATTTTGCAACATTGTAATGATTTTCTTTTTCACTCCAGCAGTCTAGTGATTACGGATGGGCAAATGGTTATTCGGTTCGGTTATTTCGGTTTTTGGTTACGTTCGGTTATGTCTTTTATTATCCATTCGGTTAGTAACAGTTTTCGGTTCGGTTTCGGTTCGGTTACCATTCGGTTCGGTTCGGTATGGTTATCAAAATTAATAACCGTTTGGTAACCGAAATATTTCGGTTATTTTCGGTTAACCGAATGGTTTCGGTTATTTTCGGTTAAATTTCAAATATTTTCGATTATTTTCGGTTAAATTTCAAAATATTTTGGTTATTTCGGTTAAATTTCGGAAATATTTCGGTTAGTTTCAGTTATTTCGGTTAGTTTTGGTTATTTCGGTTAGTTTCGGTTATTTCGGTTCGGTTATTTCAGTTATATTTCGGTTATTTTGGTTAATTAGGGGAAATAAACATTTTTTTTTTTTTTGATATTCATGGATACCCATTGGTTATCGGTTAATAACCATTCGGTTATCATAACCAATGGATATCAAAAATAAAAATCATTCGGTTATTATGAAGTAACCATAACCTAACCAAACCATTAATTTCGGTTCGGTTCAGTTCGGTTTCATTCGGTTCGGTTATTATGTCCAGGCCTACTAGTGATAATCTTATAAAACTAAATAAAAATCAGTAAAATTTAATTCTTTTTTTTTGTGTGTGTGTGGAATCATCATAAATTTATTTCTATACTGTCCAATGTCAACACGTTTCTTGAAAAAACTCGGAAGAAGACTATATATTATTGACCAAGAAATCAATCATCCCCTTAAAATACGAATTCATGGGCTTTCTTTCGAAATATGGGCTTTTAAGCCCATCAAGTAATATGTGTCGAATACGATTTCGTTTTGTGTTTTCCTGTTTTAAGATTGTTCATCTATCAAATACCAATATCAAGTTTGGTTTTATAAGTTTTCGCTTTGCTTTGGATTTAAAATTTTGGCCATTGTATGTTTCAGTTTTTTTTTTGTTTTTTAAGTTTAGCAGCATACAAAACTAAAAAAAAAATTCAGAGAAATTCATAAATTTTTAGTAGTAAGATAAAACCGAATTGTATTATCCTAATCGAGAGAGTATATAACTATTTAACAGTAAGTGGTCTTACTAGTACAGTTCTCGTTAAGTTTTATAGTTATAAAAATATGCGGACTCAGTTGAAACGCAATCTAAATCGGTTTGGTTCGCTATTATATTAAATCTCGGTTAAGACATTTTAATTAGAAAGACCTTTTAGATTAATGGGAAGCCCATAAAAAAATTTAAAGAGCCTTCTGGGCCTAACTTAAAATTCTTTTCGATGGCGGTGTAACGAAAATGCTCTATCTTCCTCTATTTTTATAAAATGTGCAAAATTTAATATTCGTCAAAATTGTTTATTAATAAGAAATATTTATAGTATCCTCTATTTTTGTTTTAATTTTAATTTTATAATTTATAATATACATATATATAATTTGTTTAGTTATGGTGATGTATTTAAATAAATAAATCAAGAAAATAATTATATATATTTTAATAATTTTATTGTTATTACGCAAAAAAATAAAATAATGTATATAAAGAATAATTTTAAAAGTGAAAAAATTTCCCCAGTGAAATTGGACATTAGGTCCCAAATGTTGGGCATGCCATTACATGTTTTTACTTTTAATGACCAAAAAGTGTGATAAACCCTCATGGGTCCCAAATTTCCTTAAACAATAATGATCATACAAATATGTTGAGATTATAGCCAGAAACGAAAATTTTCTTCTTCTCTTTCTAATCATCTTCTCGTTAATATGTTATTTTATGAATATCTACAGTCTAATTTCACTTACAAATTTGTGATTTGTTTACTAAATAAGTAGCAACCATATTGTAAACGACTTGTCACATATTATATACGAGATAAAGTGATACGTATGGGGTCATGCCGTCATACAAAGAGAGGTATATACTTTTCGTCGTCTTCAAGTAAATAAAAGCAAAGTAAAAGAAAAACGGTTGTATAAGTCTTCGGCTATGTTTTATCAACTTTTTTGGCCTTGATCAAGACCATTAAACCGATGTGTCTTTATAATATGGTTTACAAAATTATCTCAAATTGTTTATGTTTAAAACTTACGAAGATACTTCCTCGGTTAATTTCAAAGACCCATTTGGTCTTTGTCTCATAAAGGTCCAGTACAGATAATACTCTGATAGTATATATATGAGCTTTGAAACGAACAAAACATGTAAATCGGATTACATGACGGTTAAGAAAAATATGAATAAATAGGATAAAATAGACATTTTTGGAAGCAGTACTAGGTCGATTAAGGTTCAGTCCAATATGGGTCTCCTGAAAAATAGTAAATGAGCAATCATAGAAACACATTTGTCTAAAAACGAAACTTCGTCACGGAGACTTCCTTATTTATTTGTTTTATGTATGTAAGTGCTAATAGCAAATCTCCGCATAGAGGAAATGGATAAAAGGATAACATGAATAAATATGAGATATTTGCATGAGAGGTCACTTTCCCAAAACCATCTTGCAAATCTAACACTTTGAACAGTGTTTTCGTTTTATTTTGTCCTCTTCTGCGACAAATGACCATTTTACCTCCCCTGCTCTACACGCGTGTACTGTACACAGCTTGCTTTCTCGCGGTATTGTACATGGGTTTGACTGGAAAGTCAATGCATGTACAATACACAAAGTGCTAGATTATAATACAGTTTTTGGAATGTGCTAGAAAACTAAGAAATTTTTTAAAAAGTGACAAAATAGCAAAGAATCCCAATAAATATTACCCGAACTAGTTCGACTATATCCCATCTTCTATTTGCGAATGATGGTCTTTTCTTTTGCAAAGTAAAAGTGGAACGATGCCAAGATTTTGGATATTATCAGTTGTTATGGTAAGGCATCATGTCAAGATATTCACTTTAATAAATTATCAGTAATGCTTGGTAAGAACTAAGAAGGAAAGAGATATGGGGTTTTATCTAAGAATACCAGAGATTTTATGAGGTTTAAAGAAAAAATCTTCAACTATATCCATGAGAAGTTAAATGATCGAATTAATGGATGGTCAGCAAAGTTTCTTTCAAAAAGAGATAAAAAGGTACTATACTATTATAGATAGTTTTACATTGTCTTCTCTTAGGATAAACAACAGCAGTGGCGGTTTTGAGAGGTGCAACCGATGCATTTGTTCGGGTCCATTTTTTTTTTTAAGCCCTACCAAAGTTTTTTTTGAACATGACCCCAAATTTTTTTACCATTTTTGAACCGCCCCTAAACAACCGCAAAAGTCATACAACTGGTGCTAGTTTGGAAGCTATTTGAAATAGTAGCGATGGATGGTTAATCCAATCTATTTCAAACAGAATTGTTTTTTTTTTTTTTTTTTTTTTTTTTTTTGATAATCTAGGCTGTTCGGTCGACATTTTACTGGAGAGATGGGGATTGACTATCACATGCCAAACCAGTAAGACTTCGCGCCTTCCGACTATTGCCTAGAGTGAGTTGGCCCAACTGACAAAGCCTCCTCACGGGTTTTCAACTGGGCCGAAGCCCAGTGCCAGCTTCCACACACGTTTGTGATCTTGTTTCGAGCATCTGCGCCAGGGGAGAATCGAACTCGGGTGGGAGTGTACTTTTTACCTAGCCGTCCTCCTTCGACCGACCACTCGACCACGCCCGTGTGGACTAGGAAAATATTTTTAATATTTTCCCTACCAAGGGACTCGAACCTAGGGCCTCCCACTCACAATGACAAAAATACCACTAGACCACAAGCTTCTTGGCGGACAAATGTTAACTTTCAAACAGAATTGTTTTGTAACTATCAATTTTTATTTAAGTATTATTATCTTATTACTTAATAAAAATGTTAGCTTTCAAATTATAGATTTTTTTTAATTATTATTAAACTAAACCTCCTTCCTATTAACAAATGTATCTACAGTTTTACTTTTGATGACCAATGAGATTAAATTGCATTAAGATAGTAATTACAACTCGACAAGACATGAAAGCAAGGAAGGATAAGTACATGCATTGTCGTCGATCTTATCGTATCTTGTTAAATTTCTTGCTAAAGATTACGATATATATGTCGGCTCGACCACAATAATTTCTAAGAAAAAAATACTATTTTCTTTGTAATATTTTAAAAAGACCAATGATGTGCATTGTTTGAATATTAATTATTTGCTAAAATAGCTTAAGCTTCAGTATCTAATTATTTAAAAATTTACACAGCAAATAGTTCCTTTTTTTTATAGCAAATAGTTTCTTCAGCATATATATATACCATTTTTTTCTAAATAATACTTCCTCTATTTCAATATATAAGTTGTATTGAAGGTTTTTTCATATTTCACAATATAAGTTGTTTTCAAAATTTTATGCAACTTTTACATTTATGGGGGTATTGTGTGACCAATTATGTTTTACATTTTTTATGATTAGCTGAATTATTTTTAATTTATATATTAAATAATATTTTTAAAGAAAAATAATTTTCTTAATTTCCGTACTTTTAGCCAAAACAACTTACATTATGAAACAAAGAGAATATAATTATACTTTTCAATAATTTATCGATATCATAGATTAAAAAATATTTTATTTTATTAACTTCTTAAAAAACTGATTGTGCATGTGAGAAATATTAAAACAATTGATTTTTGTACTTAGATCACTAAAGTTTAATTAGTTATCTTGTAACAAACTATAAAAAACTATACCATATATATTGGATCAATCCTGAATTTTTTTCTCCTAAGTAAAGGGGATCAGATTCTTGAATCTCGATTCGATAGAGAAAAATAACATAATCATCGTCCTTAAGTTTATATGATGAGTTCCTTGAATGATCTCCTTAAGTTTCAGGTTCGCTTCTCACAGCAATCCCGTCCCATGAATAGTAATCGACTAATCGCAAAAGAGCAAACTAAACACATATCAAACTGTGAATTATCTCACATATCCGGTTTAGAACTAACATTCTTTTTATTCTTTTTTTTTTTTTTTTGATTTTCGATTTTTCAGCCAGTCGTGAGTTTTTAATTTGACTAAAGTAGAGTAAGAGAATCTATAAGATGACATCCACACATCAACCTGAAAACATTTTGGCGTTTGCTTGCCTCTAATTAGATCCCACCGTATAGAAACGTCTAAAACTTTCCTTCAACTTGAGGCTCGAAGCCGAATCGAGCTTCCAACTCCTTGATGAAGAATATCCAAAAGACATTCACGCAAGATGGTTCCTTGAGCTTTGATTTAGCGTGAGGCCAACGCTAGTTGCTATATACCTTGTCCTTAGCCAGAGTTTCTTTTATCCCAATGATCGAAACATCACTTAAAGAAAAAGCATTCCATGTTCCCCCCTCTTTCCCAAAAACACAGTATAGTTCAAGTATGAGCATCTGAAATATATTTTATTTTTGCGGAAAAAATAATATCAATATTATTTTTTTTAGCATGTCACGAAAATATAATTTTCATACATATTTTTTTAAATGAATGGGATTTAAGTTTTTTTTAAAACATCTTATTGTTGGGTATGGCGGAAATTTTTGAAATTACGATTATTGGCTCAGAATTTCATTCGGGCTGATATCAAAGATGGTAAATCGATTCACTTTTGGTTCGATATCAGGTCGTCTCATTGATGTTACGGGTGATGTGGGGACTCGTTTTCTGGGTGTTAGAAGAGATGCGAAGATCTCTGAGGTGGGATCTTAAAGTGGATGGAACATTCGTCGTATCACGGCAGTCACATGCAAGAGCAAACCGGATGTATTCTTATGGAGACATGCTTTGGACGATTACAAAAGTTCCTTCTCCTTAAAGAAAATATAGGAACATATTCGGTCGACGAACTAGTGGCCTCTTGGCACCAGGCGATGCAGTTCAAACAAGCCGTCCCTCAGCATGCTTTTACTACTTGGCTTGCGATTCTTGATAAACTTGCAACATGCATGTGCTCAAATGAGGTTGTGGGGGAGTTATTCAGTCTTGCCATCCTCACTCGTCCAACTTTTCAAGCCACGATATATAGTATTTGGAGAAAAAGAATCGGAAAATGTCATAATAAACCATGTCATTCTCCCTACTACCTTACACACAACATTGACAAGGACCTCCGAGCCAGAATTGTTTCGCTGAATTATGGGGACAAAGAAGAGACTTCGAGCCTCCACGCACGCTGGGAAGCGACTCGGCCTCCTCATCCAAGTTGATCCCTCTTTTGGCCAATGTTTTTACTAGTAACTTGATTTTCTATTTTTGATTTGAGTAGCCTTTTTTTAGATCTCTTAGCTTCAAACTCCCAAACTTCCAAGCCAAAAAAATTCACATTTTAACGAAAAAAATTATATTATTGTTTTTTTTTGATGACTTAGGGGTAAATCACATACCCATGAAGAGACCCAAACTAATCTCCTGAGAATGTACCACCAACGTGCTAAGCGTACATCCGGGTTTGCAAATAGAGTTTAGACATTAGCCCCATATCCCATTTGGCCACAAATGAAAGAGTTTGTTTCCAAAGAGCTTCGAACTCAGGGAGAGAGCTGTCAACTTATCCCAAAAGTCCACTACCACTGGAATTTTATATTATTGTTGGTATAATTTTATCCTCATTATAAAATTCGTAAGTTAATTTCGTAACATCTGTATAAAAAAAAAACAGTGTGGAGTATCTATCTAGTATTTTTAGTAAAGGGGGTGCTGAACTGATCATTATGCTAATTATTTTATTGATTTGGGTTTGTGTTGAAAAACTCAAATTTTGCTATTTTCATATCATTATTGTTGGCTTTTTTTTTTTTACATTACGCTTAAACGACAAGGCACTAAACTTCCATGATGTAACACTCCAACAATTATGTTTCCAAATTCCACATTGCGGTCACCAAAAGCTAACTTTTCTTCTTGTATCATTTTCATTTTTTTAAACAAAAAAAATTCCAACAGATTCCACTTCCCTGCAATAATAATAATATATAGATATATTTTCCGGTAATAGTAGGGGTCGGAAACCAAACCAAAACCAATCCAAACCAAACCAAAATCTATATTCAAAAGTTAAATCCAAACGGTTCGGTTCGATTCGAGCAATGTGTTATTTTATTAATTAATTAAATTACATAATCTTATAATTGTGTGCTCCAATCTTAAAAGTAATCCGGAGTTTGATTTTTGTTTTTTTTTGCCTTTTTCTTCTAGTTAATCTTGGTTTTATATGACTAGTTAAGCTTGGTTTTAAGTTTACACCTTCGTATACCTTATTTTTATATTAGTTATCAAGTGATGATGAGTTTCGTTTCATGTTCTAATTTTTTCTTTTTAAATTAATCTAAAACCAAATCAAATTAAAATCAAATCGAACCGAATACAAACTATACCTAACCAAACTAACTTCGGTTGAGTTCAGTTAAAGTTTTATTAAAACATAGCTAGCCAAATCAAACCCTAACTGAACCCCAAAATAATAAGGGAAAACAGAAATTTTGACAAAAAATACCAATGTTTAAAATTGTGTTAGGCACTAGTCGGGCAGGCGAGTTGGACCTAGCGTTTAGCCAAAAAATCAGGGATTAATCGGAGATTAATTTTTAACTATTTTTTATTTATTTTAAGATTTATATATTTTTCAGAATTAAATTTGTTATATATAGAATTTTCAAAATAATTATGAAAGTAATGTAGTTTTATAATCAATCTAGAAAGACATAATTCAAGATCAAACTCGTATCTAATTCAAAAACAAAAAGAAAGTCCAATCACATGATACACAAAAAATAGATTGTTTTGATCTTGAGAATATACAAAATATAGTTCAAGGACATCAAAATCTGCATCCTTTTCTTCTCCAATGATCAAGTAATCACGTGTCTTAGACTTCTATATGTGTTTGAACTTGTCACTTACTAATGAAGCCTGCTAAAAATAGAAAAAGATAAGATCAAACAAGTTTTGAACAAATGACAAAACAACTAAAGACACTCACGTAAGACAAAAATATCAGAACATAGAGACATCAAAACCAGTACACAGAGACATCTTATTCGGCTAGTAAGAGACATCAAAGACATTAGACAAAGACAAAGACAAATACATAGATTATCAAAATATCAGAACACTGATACACATAAAAAAAAGGCAAATACATAAATAATAAACGAACATGATTAAGAAGTTTGTGAGTCACGAAACAAAGGAACTTCTTGGTATACATCATGTTCAAACTCCATGTCAACAACATCTTTCGGTTCATAATCGAAATCATCATCATAGAGATCTCTTATCCTTGGAGCTTGTGTGGCTAAAACAAAATTAAGGTCAATATTTTGGTCTTCTAGACCCGATCCAATGATCCAATCTTCTATAGTATCTTCATTGCCATCTTCGAAGATCGCATAAGTATTTTGCTTTCTGGTTTTTTTCTGCTTGTTAAACAACCTAGCATTAAACTGGACATAGACTAGACTGTTTTAACGATTAACATCTAGTTTATTCATTTTCTTAGTTTGGATCTGCAATATAAGATTATAATTGTCATTTTTGGAACAATACAAATTTAAAAAAAAAAACAGAATAAGAGATAAAATAGAATAGGCTAACCGCTTCAAAGGTACTCCAGTTTCTTTCACAACCAGAAGAACTAGAGGTCAAAGCAAAAATTATAGTTGCTAACTTTTGCAAAGTTGGTGCACCATATCCATAGGTTGACCACCAATTCCATGCGATTAATCAAGTGACATTATTTATCACATGAGAAAACTAAATGATCAAATAAAGAAGATTATAGTGAGGAGATAGAACTTGTCATCTTTCGTTTCACATCCTTTTAATGCTAAGCTTCTACCAAATAAGCCAATTTTTTCCTGTAGAGACTAACTTCATGATTCACGACCTTATCTTGATTGTCAAAGTTACCATGATAAAAAATCTCTACACAACTGATGAATCCTTCTATGATGTCCAAATCATATTGGATATTGGCGTCTTTGTAGAAGTAAAACGGTTTGAGAAAGCGGGCAGCCACATGTAAAGGAGAATCCAACATACCTTTCATTTTCTCATCAATAATCTAAAAGACAGGTTGGTAATTCTTCTCCAAATGATCACATGATTCCTTGATAGACTTCTTAGCTTCTAAAATCTCACCAAAAATAAGCCTTATAGAAGGTATCTTCTCTCCATCTGCCAGTCTTAGAACCTTCACTAAAGGGCTGAAGATTTTTAAAACAACTATCACACAATTCCAAAATCCAAAACTCATAACAGTATCAAACACGTTATTTTCCTTCACATATTTTGAATCCGTGCATTCATGCCACTCACCGCTGGTAAACATAGCCTTTAGCTGAGCCTTCTTAGCTATGGAGAGTCAAAAAAACAAGTTGCAAACCTTGTTGCACTACAAGAAAACACCCAGATTTCCGACGGCATTTCCGACGGAATACCGAGGGCATAACAAGGATATTCCGAGGGATTGATTTCCCTCGGAAATCGGTCGGGATTTTCCGACGGATTACCAGCCGTCGGATATCCCTCGGAATATTCCGACGGATTTCCAAGGGAATATCGACGAATCTTATTCTCTCGAAAATCCGTCGGAATTTCCCGAGGGATTTCTGACGGCTGGTAATCCGTCGGAAAATCCCGACCGATTTCCGAGGAAAACTAATCCCTCGGAAAGGCCGTCGGAAATCCCTCAGAAAATTCTGACGGATTTCCGAGGGAATATATATATTCTCGCTTCGTAAATACTTCTCCCCTTGTATATACGTTTCTTGCTTTGTTTGTAAATGGTTTGGAATGTTTCCGCTGGATTACAATTGTTATACAACTTTGTAAACATTATATTCCTTGCCTTTTTTTCACATGTCTTTGTTCCTAGGTTGTTCCAATGTTTAGTTCGTGTGTTTGTCTTTGGTATTTTGAAGATTCTTGTGTATAGTTGCAGAGAATAAACAAATATTTCTCTAGAAATACTCCTCCCCTCATTCACAATATTCACAAAAAAAAAACAAAATTACACAATATGTCTTATTTTCGATCGTGGATGGTCAAACCTATGCGTGATCCCGCGACGGGGGAATTGACGGATGAGGTCGCACAAGGTGTGGAGGAGTTCATGAACTTTGCGTCAAACAATATCATGACATCGGAATACGGTAAAATATATTGTCCTTGTACTAAATATCAGAATCATAGATTAGTCTCAGTTAGGGATATAAGGAAGCACTTATATAGGAATGGATTTATACCTGGTTACAAGATTTGGTATACCCACGGAGAAACCGATTCAATGGTGGAATACTATGGTAGCACATCAGATAGGTTTGGTAGTACTTCGGGTACTAAGTTAGAGGAACCAAACACAGGAAGTAGATGTAAACGCAGGTTACACTCATATGGTGAATGATGCGTTTCGTGAAAACATAGCATCGTATCATCATGTTGAGGATGGTAACAGGGTAGAGGAACCAAATTCAGAAGTGCGACAGTTTTTTTATATGCTAGATGCGTCAAAGCAGCTATTATACAGAGGATGTAGAGATGGAATATCGCCTCTTTTAACTGCAAGCAGGTTGATGACTATAAAGACGGATTTAAACTTGGCTGAAGATTGTGTTGATGCGATAGCTGATTTTGTGAGAGATGTCTTACCTGAAGATAATATTTCACCGGCTTCATACTACGAGATTAAGAAGCTTGTAGCTGGTCTTGGATTACCTTATCAGATGATAGATGTGTGCATCGACAACTGTATGATCAGAGCCGGTCCTGAGATTTGTCAGACTAGAAGCGATAAGAAAATTTTGGCCCCTTAATCTTTTATATAAAAAAATGTTTAATTTTAAAAAATACTAATGTTAAACGATATTGTAACAAGAGTAGTGTTTTTTTATTATAAAAAAGAATTTTTATATACGAAATATGATTCTTCTTGCATTTCTACTTGTAAACTCATCCATAAAGTTAAAAAAAAAAACACTAGACAAAAAAAATTACCGTAGAGTTATAGAAAAACGGAGAAAAAGTGTAATTAATGAAACGGAATGAAACCAAAGTAAAAGATGTTGAAACAGAAAAACATTGGTGTGAATTACAGCTACAATCGGAGAAACAAAGCTTGCCGGCGACGATGTACGATTGAATGGAAGACGACCCGAAGACACGAAGTCAATTAGGTTAGTTTAGTTGCCTATTTGTTTTTTCTTTTGTTATCTTTTATTAATTCTAATTGGCTAATTACTCCATTTCCTTTTTTATAATAAAAATTCTATTTAAAAATAAAAGATAAAAGAAACATGTGAAGGCTTCAGAGGAGTTTTAATAAAAAAAAAGGAAAAAAGAAGAACCGACGATGTACTCGAACCCCTCACCTGAATGACAGCCACGTTAGACACCATCTATGCTAATATATATTCAAGCAAATTTGGCCCCCTAAAATTATTATATACTTACCGGCCCGAAGCACATGCTTCATGGGCTTGTACGCAAGACCAGCTCTGTGTATGATCTACTGGAGAAATGATGAAAACCGGTTGAAGTGTCGTTTTTGTCACAAACCTCGCTATCAAGATACAGAAGGCAGAGTACCTGTTTCACATAAACGGATGTGGTATCTTCCCATAGCTGATATGTTGAAGATGTTATATCAATCCCAGCACACGGCAGGGCCTATGAGATGGCATGCAGAACATAACTCAACTGGAGAGATAGCGCATCCTTTAGATGCAGAAGCATGGAAACATTTTCTAGAGGTTTATCCTAGTTTTGCGTGTGAGTCAAGGAACGTATACCTCGGGTTATCTACAGATGGATTCAACCCTTTTGGAAAGCATGGGAGGAAATATTCGTTGTGGCCAGTAATCGTCACACCGTACAATTTACCGCCATCTATGTGCATGAAACGAGAGTTTTTGTTCCTCACGATCCTCGTCCCAGGTGCAGAGCATCCTAAGAGATCGCTTGATATTTTCTTACAACCATTAATTTATGAGTTGAAAATGTTGTGGAAAGATGGTGTTGAAGCGTTCGATGTTTCCCTGCATCAGAATTTTATGATGCGTGCGGTACTTATGTGGACCATAAGTGATTTCCCAGCATACGGTGTGCTATCTGGATGGTCGACGCATGGAAGGTTGGCGTGTCCGTATTGTCAAGATAACACTGATGCGTTCCAATTGAAGAACGGACGTAAGATTTCTTGGTTTGATTGTCATCGACGATTTCTACCGCATGATCATCCATATCGTCGGAGCACAACATTGTTTAGAAAAAACAAAAAAGTTTTCGATGGTCCACCTCCTGAGGTAGATGGGAATTATATTATGAATCAGTTCAGAGATTTTGGTGCCGAGAAGACAGTTTCATGCGGGGTAATGGGCATTATCCCGTTGACGGATGTGGTGAGTACCACAATTGGCACAAGAAGAGCATTTTCTGGGATTTTCCATATTGGAAAGACCATTTGCTGCGCCATAATCTAGATGTGATGCACATTGAAAAGAACTTTTTCGACAACATCATGAACACTGTTCTAAATGTGCAAGGAAAGACGAAATATAATTTGAAGGCCAGATTGGACTTGCCAGATATTTGTTCCCGTAAAGAGTTGCATGTAATGGCGAATGGGAAATCACATCCCCCTGTTTTCCGGTTGGATGCGTCTTCAAAGGAGGAGTTCTTCGATTGGATTAAGCACGGTGTCAAATTCCCAGACGGATATGCATCTAAACTTCGTAATTGCGTCGATAGTTCAGAAAGGAAGTTTTCTGGGATGAAGAGTCATGATTGTCATGTTGTCATGCAGCGCCTCCTTCCATTTGCATTTGAATGTCTTCTTCCTATAAACGTCCATGGAGCTATTGCAGGTATACATACATTTACACTATTACGTATGTTGGTGATTGTATATTTGTGATTATTATACGGATCATTTAATTTTGTATGTGTACTATATATGCAGGGATCAATGCTTTCTTCCGGGATCTATGCACGAGATCACTTACATCAGCCGGAGTCCGAAATCTATGGGAAAACATCCCGGTTCTCCTTTGCAACCTCGAGAAAATATTTCCTCCTGCCTTTTTTGATGTTATGGAACATCTTCTTATTCATCTCCCTCGAGAAGCAGCACTTGGTGGGCCTGTTCAATACCGATGGATGTACCATTTTGAGCGGTATATGTTCCACCTAAAGAAGAAGGTGAAAAATCTTTCTAGAGTCGAGGGTTCTATTGTCGCACAGAGCATTAATGAAGAAACTTCCAATTTTGCTAGCTACTACTTTCTAGCGCAAGTCCAAACAAAAAGTAGATGCCCCGCACGTCATGATGATAGAGGGAACAGAGTTAGTTATCCTGTCTATGTTCCCGATATATTTACTCAGATTGGACGACTAAGTGGAAAAAGTAAGGATTGGCGACTATAAAAGGAGGAGCAAAGGCACTTGCATATGTATATTCTGACAAACTGCGATGACGTTTTAGAATATGAGAGGTACCTAATTAAATGTTAATTTTTTTTTGGTTAACACCGTTTACTAATGTTATTATAATTTTCTAATGCATCTGTTCTTGCACAGTATGTTCATGACCCAAATACGTGATTGGTATCCAAATTACACAGAGGATGAGCTTGATGTCGTCAAGCAGAATGACTTTGGTGATTGGTTGAAATATCGTGTAAGTGTTAAATGTTGATTTATTATTATATAATTAAATTAGAATAATAATTTTTATATATAAACATTATTGTGTCGATTATTGTCCACTTGAAATTTTAACAGGTTCGTCAGATGACTGCTCTCGGGAATGAGTTTTCGACCTGGTTAGCTGAGATGACGAAAGGCCCAACGTTTATTGCAAAGTCTTATCCGATGTATTGCACCCGAGGGTATGCTTTTAAGGCTCATCGGGAAAGAAGCTCAAAGACAACTTCTAATTATGGTATATCAGCTCAATCTGGAGAAGTTGTCTACTACGGTGTCCTCCGCGAAATATGCTCAACTTGAGGTGTATTGCGTTCTATTGTGATTGGTATAATCCAGTAGGTGGTCTACGCCAAGACGCATTTGGTGTTACATATGTCCACTCTAGAAGGTGACTTCAGAAATACGATCCTTTCATTATTGCTTCACAAGTGGATCAGGTTTCCGGCTCTCTCTCTCCTCAAACCCACAAATTAATATGTAAGTTGGTTAATATTTTTTTGATTTTTAATTAGATTAGTGATATAGCATGGATTTTACCCCTCTTAGACCATGATATAGGTCCTATTTATGGAGTCTTTATAGTATTTTGGAGTCTTTTAGAGTCGTTTACAGGTTTAGGTACGTTTGGAGCTTAATTGGAGACATTGAAGCATTATGGAGCATTTTGGAGCATAAGAAGATGCAGAGTCATGCAGAGACGTCAGAAGTTTGGCATTCGTTGAAGATCTTTCCAAAGTTGTATTGAGCTCAAATTTGGACACAAGATAGATCAATGGATTAGCTTTCATATGGAAGTGGTTTGAGGCCATTCCAACGGTGCGATCAAAAGTTATCCTAGTTTTCGTGAAGACTGTCCAGTCTGTCGAGCAGAAGAAGCAGGATGTCGACCGACACTGTTTGGTGTCGACCGACACCGCTTGGTGTCGACCGACACCGACTGTAGGAAAGCAGATACGCGATTTTTAAAACCTGCAGAGTTTCTCCCTAAGTTTATTAATTACAGCCACCTGTTTAGGCTATGCTTTAATTCTTACTTTGGTTCTTGAGAGAGATTGGTTACAGGGTTTTTAGAGAGACAATTTTGAACCCTTGTTACTCTTTTCTTATTATTCTATTTGATGATCTATTCAATCATGTTGCTTGCTTCAATATCCATGTCTGAGTAGTTCTTCCATAGGTTTAGGGTTATCTCAATAGGATTTCTCTGTATGATTTGATTGATTGATTTATTAGGATTCATTATCTTATTTATTCTTCACCATAGGTTGTTCTCAATACTAATTCTAGATTAGCTACCTAGAACTTAGATCTTAGGATAATTGATTAGGCACGAGAGTGCGATTAATTACCTGATAGAACTTAAGGTGAGCAAAATAACTATTCGCAAAGAGATTTGGTTTAGTTGTTTTGTGAACATATCAAACTTGTAGATTAAAAGCTGGTTTAAATCCTTAGGACTCGCAAAGAGATTTGGTTTTCTAGGAATTAGACTTAGATAGTTTTCGCAGCGAGAGTTGGTTAACTATATTATCGTGTTTGAGTTCAAGAACTGAGCTAAACTTGAATTATGATTTATCTGTTTATCCGCATACCTAGATTTCCTGAGAAACACCATGAGCCTAGTTTTCTCCCATCGATTTATATCTCTTGATTTAGTTATTGTTTTCTGCTTCTATTAAACTTGACTTAGCGTAATTTGAATCTTATAATCTATTGAGTGATTTCTTGAGTCTTTGTGGTTCGACCCCTAACTTTACTACAACTACTGCGTTAGTACTTTTAGGGTATTAATTTGAGCATATCAAATTTGGCGTCGTTGCCGGGGACTCTAAAATCACCATTAGATTGCCGATAAGAATTTCGACTAAGTTGTTGGTATCGATCGATACTGAAGAGTATCGGTCGACACCCAACGTTCTATTTTGTTTTTGGTTACTTACGTATTCTTAACTTTTGGATTTCAGGTGTATGAAAATAGCCTGCTGAGATTAACAATCTGATTGTTTTGATGCTTGATGAGGCTGGTGCTTACAGAGACCAAGAGGGTAAATTGTATAATGAGAGAGGACAACGTCTTGACGAAGAAGAAAACGTCATTGTCCCTCCAGCTGTTGTTGATCCGCGAGCTGCACGCGGGAACGAGGGGAATGCTGTAGCTGGTCGTGGTAGGACAATTGGAGAGTACAACAGACCTAATCAGTTCTATGCCAAACGATCAGCGATTCGCCTCCTGCTTTTCAGAGACAAGACTTTGAGCTAAAACTTGCATACTTCACTCTTGTGGGTCAGCATTCTTTTCATGGTCTTCCTCATGAGCACCCTATGGATCACATTGAGAGGTTTGAAGACTTGGTCAATAGCATCAAGAGTAATGGAGTGTCATATGATTACCTCTTCTGCAAGCTTTTCCCACACTCTCTTGGCGGAGAAGCTACTTACTGGCTGAAACAGTTGCCTCCTGGTTCGTTGACTACTTGGGAGAAGACAAAGAACGCGTTCCTAAACAATTTTTTTGATGATGCGAGATCCGAGGAGCTCAGGAACAAGATCTCTTAATTTTCTCAAGAAGCAACTGAGGGATCTAAGGCTGCGTGGATTCGATTTAGGTCGTATCAGAGAGATTGTCCACATCATGGGTACTCTGATGTTCAGCTGCTGGGTTACTTCTTCAGAGGGATTGATTGGAGGTATCAGATGACCTTGGATGCTGCGAGCAATGGGAATTTCAAAACCAGGTATCCTGATGACGCCTATGTGCTTATTGAGAACTTGACGTCTAGCAATAGCACCAAGAATGCAGACTTTGAGCGGAAGAGGCTCGCTGGTGTAGTTGATGGATCACAAATTTCTGGGATTCAGGCCAAGCTGGATTCGATGCATAATTTGTTGATGGGCATGCAGCAGAAGGCTGTTCGTTTTGCTGAAAAAGATGCAGTGGAACATGTTAACTACGTTGGTGGATATGGATTTCAAAATCAAAGGTATCAACGCCCACCCACACCACCCATAACTTCTGAGAGCAAGTTTGAGTCTATGCTTGAACAGATTCTTCAGGGACAGTAGAAGATGACAATAGACCTCAATGGGAAGATGGACGCTATGTACACAGATCTGAATGGAAAAATTGAGTCTCTCAGTATTCATCAGAAGATGATGAAAACTCAAATAGCAGAGATTATCGTCAGTCTGGCCTAGGATAACGATGAGATTTCGAACACCACTCCTGTGTCGACCAATACTCCCTTGTATCGATCAACACACGTCCAAAGTTCTGTCAGCAACGATTCCAGAGCGAAAGCATCGATCGACACCACCGAGTATCGATCGACACCAGTCCAAATCCTTTCTCGAGACGTTTCAGAACCCCGAGTATCGATCGATACCCTACCTGGTGTCGGTCGATACCACTCGCATACCAAGCCAGAAATTGTGAAGACACCTGATTTGATTGAAGAAATGGTTTACAAGCCTAAGATGCCATTTCCTGATCTACCTAGACATCTCAAAGACCCCATTTTTCCAAATCAACTGCTTGGCTTTGAGAAGATGGTACGAAATATTTCCCGCACGCTGACTTTTGAAGAAGCTCTAGAGTGCCGCCATCTGCTAAGTCACTTCCGAGATTGCAGAGAAACTGAGGAAGAAATTAAGGCACTCTTTATCGAGGCAAGACGCAAGTCACTACCGCTGAGGCAGTTGACCCAGAGGCATGACCCAGAGAAATTCTCGGTTCCATGCTCCATCTCTGGAGTTGAATTCAATGAGTCTCTCGTTGACTCAGGGTCTAGCGTCAATGTAATATCAAGGGAAATTGTTGAACGATTGAGGGCTGATATAAGACCCCCTACGATGCTTCTCACGTTTGCGAACTCCTCCATCTCACCTCCATACGGTACTATCCCTGCTTTGCTTGTTAAAGTAGGCGATTGTCTGGTGCCTACTAATTTTCAGGTTGTGGAGATGAGCGAAGGATCTGAGGTGCCTTTGCTCCTGGGACGACCGTTTATGGCTACTGCTGGTGCGATCATAGACACGCCTAATAAGAGAATCTCTTTCTCTTACATTGACGGGGAAGTCTACTATGATGCCATTCCCTCTAGAGGAGCTCCCAAACATGTCTCTTGCTTCACTGTTGTCACAGGAGAGACGTTGGCAGTTGATCTTTTGGAATAGCCTCCTGACGAGCCAACTGTCAAGGACTTTTTGGATGGTCCTTCTGTCATCACAAAGAAAGACGTCACAACAGCTAAGGCAAAGAAGAAAGTGAAGAGCAAGGAAGTAAAAAGTACTGCATCTATGACTTTAATCCCTCAGAAGTGTGATGGAGATTCGATTGAGTACAAGGTGAAATGCAAAGGAGCCTCGAAACCATTCTCTAAGGCTAGAGTCATCCTTACTTCGGAGCTAAAAGAGAAGGGAAAGGTGGTTGTGGAGAGCATGTTGCGCAGAACTCTGAAGCTGGAAGTGTCTAGCTGTGGAACTTGCCTGGGAGTAAGTTCTCAATTTTCTCCTGATTGATCACCTGAGCCGAAGTCAAGCTAATGACTAAAAACTAGCACTTGGTGGGAGGCAACCCACTGGTAAGTCTGTATATAAGTCTTTTGTTTTTGTTTTTGTTTTTGTTTTCGGTTTTATGTTTTGTGTCATGTGTTTGGCGTTAATCAGTTACAGAGGAGCGGCATCGATCGACACCCACCTGGTATCGATCGACACCACATGCATCAATGACGATGAGAAGAAGTTTATGTGTCGACCTAAGCCTGGTATCGATCGATACTAGTGCTGTGTGTCGGTCGACACCCCTAACCCAATTCGGTAACTTCTTTGATTTTTACGCATTCATTTAGATGTTCTGATTTCTTTTACTGATTCTAGGCTAGATAACACTGGGGACAGTGTTGTTTAAGTCTGGGGGAGGTAGTCGCTGACATTGTTTTTGTTTTTCTTAGAGTCATTTGTTTTTGTATCATTCGTTGTTTTATTGAGTCAAAACCTGTTGGAGATGATGATCTTATTCTTGATTCTATTGTTCTGACTTTGCTTTTAAGTGACCACTGTTACAGAATCAGCTACAGACCGACTAATGAAAAATCCAAAGGCTGACCAGTCAACTAGAAGACATACATGTTTCATGCAGAATTCTTTTAAAGCCTGAACCAAATTTTTGCACTTCATCGATGTGGTTAGTATTCATAGAGCTTAATTCCCCATTCGCATCTGACAAAGGAACCCATGTGTTTAAAAGTGATAGTATCTCTCTTCCCTGTTATAAGTTAATAATTAAGAGCATAAAAGATGAAATGATTTTCTCCTAAGTAGAGGCTAGGATTTTCCTACGATGCCATTATTCTGTTTAGTGATGAATGATCACACAGAGGATTGGAAGCGAGGCTAGGATTTTCCTACGATGCCATTATTCGCCTACATCCTTTGATACTTAGAGAGGGAAGAACTGGGGATTCGGTGGCAAACACCATCAATACTCGCGTCTCCTAACTTGATATGTATATGCATGATCTAAAAAGAAAAAGAAGAGAACATAATAATAAATAATTCTGGGGGAGAGAAATCGATACAAAAAGTGTGAAAAAGGGTGGTTCCTTGTTATGATATTGTATGGGAATGAATCTAGAAGGTTCTTGGTATTAATCACAGCGATGAAACTGGCGATGATGGGTTTATTTGAAAGATGTTTTGAAATAATGTGTGTAGTCTGGGGAAACTGCGAATGCCTAAGGAGAAGTACATGGTGGTTAGTTTTGGAACTGGTTAGGTGACAATTGTCTGTTTGTGAAAAGGGTCATTGCGATGTTTCATGAACAGGTGAGTCTCCGTGTTTTCAAACATCTTTCTCTGGTTTAGTCTTCTATTTGCTTGAGGGAAAGCAAATGCTAAGTCTGGGGGAGTTGATATAGCATGGATTTTACCCCTTTTAGACCATGATATAGGTCCTATTTATGGAGTCTTTATAGTATTTTAGAGTCTTTTAGAGTCGTTTACAGGTTTAGGTACGTTTGGAGCTTAATTGGAGACATTGAAGCATTATGGAGCATATGGAGATGCAGAGTCATGCAGAGACGTCAGAAGTTTGGCATTCGTTGAAGATCTTTCCACCTTTGGATTGAGCTCAAATTTGGACACACGATAGATCAATGGATTAGCTTTCATATGGAAGTGGTTGAGGCAATTCCAACGGTGCGATCAAAAGTTATCCCAGTTTTCGTGAAAACTGTCCAGTCTGGCGAGCAGAAGAAGCAGGATGTCGACCGACACCAACTGCAGGAAAGCAGATACGCGAATTTTAAAGCCTGCATATTTTCTCCCTAAGCCCAGAAGACTTTATTAATTAAAGAAAAGGCCCAGAACGTGTTTTAACTTATAAATTAGGTTTTCAGCCACCTGTTTAGGCTATGCTTTAATTCTTACTTTGGTTCTTGAGAGAGATTGGTTACAGGGTTTTTAGAGAGATGGTACATATGATGGTTGATCAGTTCGCGGGACAAAGGCTGAAAATGGGCGGATGGTTAGGATGTGTTTGCGGTCTAGTTTACATTTTGTAGTAGCTTATATGCAAACTTAACAAATGTGCTAGAACCTCGTTTGTTTTAATTCAAGTTTTCTGTATTAATCTACTTATGTTCGAAAATGACTAAGTCTATCTGAACCAAACGCAAAAATGTTAAGAAAAGGTAGAAACTAATCCGGCTAAAAATTTAAAAGTTGGCTAAAATTGAGAAAAATCGGATTAGGGTCTTACAATATGCCTATGTCTCTCTTTTATTTCAGAAGCAAGACTTACAAAGTTTTTAAATTCAAGATTCACCTACGACAAAAGCAAGTCCATACATAGAAGAGAATCTAATCGTGCAACATAGATTCATTTCGGAAACACATCAATAGAGAAAACACCTATAAAAGAGAATCAGAAAGAAGAGCAACATAAATTCATTTTGGGATCGGCCAAAAATATTGAGAAATCGAATAAGCCTCACTCAAATAAGAACACAAGGGTTTTAAGATAAGAACTTACGTCGAGTATCTTCTGACGCAGAAACAAAATTGTGCTTGATTTGTTGTCGATTATTCTTGATTTGGTCTCGATTTCATCAGCAACTTTATCGCGTTTTGGGATGAATAGCGATTAGGGTTCATATATTTTAGAGATTTGGCGTATAACGATAAATGGAAAAAATAGGTTGTATTGGTTTTTGTTAACTATTGAGCCAAAAAATTATTAAATTGTGTTATTTAAAAACAAAAGATTGGGCCGATTTTTTTAAAGTAAATCGCTGATTTTCTTATAAATCGTTGAAGTCGGACAAAACTCGGTCAACTGATTAACTTCATCGCATATCTACAAATCGATGTGGTTCTCTACTGCTTAGCGCCTAGACAACCAATTTTTTGAATAGGAAAAAATACTAAAAGAACAAAAAGTAAGTAGGGTTGAAGATTTTTGGGTTTTGCCTCTTATATATTTTGTTTCTTAAAGACTTTGACTTGGATATATATATGTGGATTTTTTTTGGACCAAATATATATGTGGATTTCATGAGAAATGTTTTAAATGATCAGTTAATTAATGTAGTGAGATAGTGCTGCTCAATAGTCAATACTATATTTAGTCTGACCAGATATATGGAAATTTAGAAGGAAAAAAAACAATTGCGGTAAACCGGTAATTGTTGAATATTTTGTGTTACTCTTAATCTCTTATAGATGCAGTAACAAAAAAATTACCAATCAAACTCAACACATTGTGAGCATTAATGTTGTCGAGGAAAATTTCATTGTTAGGTAGGGGCCATAATGATATGGAAGTGATCTTCTTCTTATTTAATTGTCATTTTAAAATGCATGACAGTTTCTTTTCAATGAGAAATAAACTGCTCTCCAATCTAGTTTTTTTTAGATTTTGTTTTATTTATTTATTTATTTAAATTTCCATCAACCGAAAGAGCTTTTCTTTTGGATTGCTTTATTTCTTTTTCATGCTCTTTCAACCGTCAAAGGAACGTCTCTAGTCTCAACTATTTTGTCTCCTTCGATCAACAGTTTTGTAATCTCTCGTTCTTTTCTTCTTTGAATCTCTTGCCTTGAGGAACCAAGATAGGTAGGTAGCTACTCTCATGGTTAAAAAAAAAAACCAATTCTATTATCAATATGCACGCGCGTTTATCTAAATTTTGTTTTTAAATAAATAGCTATGGTTCATGGAAAATATTTATATGGTTGATTTCATTGATTTCAGAACTGTTTAAAAAAAATACAATCAAAGTGTTGAAAACTAAATTTAGATACGTAACACACACAAAAAACAGTCTAGCGTTATATTTTTTTTTTAAAAATTAAGAAACGACAAATATGTTCACATGTGACCAATACAAAAGAAACTATTTCATTTTTATAATCGTGTAGGAATTTGTGAACCATTTAGTTTGAATTATTTTATTAAGTTTAATTGATAATTTGATTGATTAAAGGGAAACTAATGATCAATCTCATGCTGAATACTTATGATCATGAGAGTTGCTTTTTTGACTATATGTATAACTACCTTCTTGGGATGATTAAAACTCTGAGATTTTAATTTAAACAATGGTTTAGTTAAGGAAAATAATAACTCAATTGTTTGGGTTTTAAGGAATTAGAAATGAACATTAAGTCAGGGAGAGGTTGCAAAATGAAGGAATAGTAATAGGTAATAATCAATAGGGTTGTTGTAGAGGACATTCTTAATTTAACAAATTAACTACCGCTGAGTTTTATAATTCCAACAAGAGTTGACGTATATTGTAATAATTACATTCATGATGGATGTACAAATTATATACTGCAGCTTGTACACGATATGTTGTAAAAATGACTTATTCAAGGACCCCGTGTAAATGATATATATTGTATATACGTACTCTTCTTAAGTATATGTGGATGCTAAAATTCACGTTTGCAATTTATATGTCTTAAAATAGAATGTTAGATTTTCTTTATGAATCCGATGTAAATATAGATTTAAATCTGACAAATTGGATTTGTATTGATAGATCAAATGATACAAGATGAGTTCGTAAGAGATGTGTTTTTGGTGTTTACAGCGAGCTCGTAGAGCATACATGTGATTAGGTTAAAAACTAGATTCCCAAACTAAAGTCTCGGTTTCCTTTTATAGCTCTTTGTCGAGTCCAACGACTCCATATATCTCGGATTACGTGTTTTACTTAATTTTGTGGATCTTGGGATAGCTTCAAAAACTCAAATATATGATTGACTTGTTCAGCTCGTCTTATCTTGTTTAGCTCGAATCTCGTTATTCTTGTCGTCGAAGTGGCAGTCTGAACATTATAGTTATCTAAGTACGATTAGATATATATCGATTAAAAAGGAACTATTTAATTTAGCTATGTTTGATCCTAATTCGAATATACTGTTTATCGAGAGAGAAACTATAAACCATAGTTCCGAAACATCAAGAATATGAGAAGAATTAAAGTACTCATTTGAATCGATTAATAATTTAATATGCATTTAATTCATATGAGACGAAAGTACTCAATTGTTTAGTTTATGAAGATTACCATGATAAAGAAGAAATACCGATAGAGTGTGTGTGTCTGTGTGTGTGTCTGTGTCTGTGTCTATGTCTGTGTCTGTGTCTGTTCACACTATATATGTATGATTAGTGTGTATATATAAAGCTGGAAAAAAATATATAACATGTACATGTTTAGTTTTCACTGTCTATGCCCTTTAACTTTATATCAAAATATAGAATTATTTTTGGTTTAACGGTTGGCCAAAAAAATTAAAAAGTCAACATACAAGTGTTTCTGGTTTTAATGTTAAATTGTATTACTCTTTAACTTTGCACACTTTTCTGGACTACATTTTTTTCTACACCTAAAATTATCCATGAATTTGGAGACCAATGAAAGTTAACCTCGAACAAAAAAATAGATTGACACTACAAGAAAACACCCGGATTTCCGACTGTTTTTTCGACAGGTTTGAAACCGTCGGAAAATACCGACGGAATACCGAGGGCATAACAAAGGCATTCCGAAGGATTGATTTTCCTTGGAAATTGGTTGGAATATTCCGACGGATCACCGGCCGTCGGAAATGCCTCGGAATATTCCGACGGATTTCCGAGGGAATTTCGACGAGCCTGTATTCCCTCGAAAATCGGTTGGAATATTCCGAGGGATTTCCGACTGCTGGTAATCCCTCGGAACGGCCGTCGGAAATCCCTCTGAATATTCCGACCGATTTCCGAGGGAATATATATATTCTTACTTTGTAAATACTTCTCCCCTTGTATATACGTTTCTTGCTTTGTAAATACTTCTCCCCGATTCAGCTACGTCAGATTATTCATCGGACTCCGAATAATAAATTTTATGTAATATACTTTATTTCTCTATGTAATGTTTTCACCTTTTTATGAAATAAAAACCTAGTTTTCTTCCCGGAAATTAAACATAAATATACTAAAGTGTCCCAAACCTTTTTCTAACCCTAAATCCCCCTGGCTAAAACCGTAAATATCCTCTCGGCTAAAACCGTAAATCCCCCCGGCTAAAACCGTAAATCCCCCCTGCTAAAACTTTACCTTCTCTCGGCTAAAACCGGGGGATTTTCGGTTTTAGCCCGGGGGGGGGGTTTACGGTTTTAGCCGAGGAACGAAAATTCTCTCGGCTAAAACTGAAAAGGCGGAATCCGAATCCGAGTGTAAAACATCAAAATAATGACGGTGCCTGAACAATTGTGATAATTGTTTTACACTTGTTACAAACTGAAAATTACTAGTTTAAAAAAATTGTGATAAACTTTGATTTTATGATATACAATTTTTGTTTACGGCAAATATTGTAGACTTTAATGTTTTAGACTTGATACGGCAAATCTATCATAGGTTTTAAGTCGGGTTTTAAGTCGGATAAAAACATCCGACTTTGATTTTATGATATACACTTAGCATTTTTCGAGTGTAAAACATCAAAATATCCAGGTCCGTAGGAAATTCTTCGGAAATTTTCGAGGGATTTTCAACGAATTAGGGTAATAAACCTCGAATTTTCCGGATTTTGAAAATATTTGGTCTTGATAGATGTAAAAGTAACAAATATAAACTAGTTTCTGTGAAATGTTTGTAAGAATCAAACATTTCGAACATTTCAATTGAAACCCGAAGCAAACACGTAAATGTCCTTAGATGTTCTATATGTTTTTATAAATCCTTGAACTCGTTCATCGATCGATTTTTACAAAATCCAAATTAACTTGTTTTGATTGGTTTTCATAGGTTTTTCTTATTAGTACGTAACATTAATGGTTATTAAACACTAAAATCTATGAAATCTTCAAAATCTAAACCCTAAAACGTCGGAAATTCCACGGAAATTTCCGAGGGACTTCCGACAGGTTCTGATATTTTTCGACATAAGTCCAAACGTGTTAACCGGCCAATAAAAAAGCATAAAATTTCAAAACCCGTCGGAAATCCCTCGGAAATTTCCAAGGGGTTTCCGACGGATATTGTAATATTTTTCGGGAAATTAAACTGCCAAACGAAAATGATCGAAAACTTAGGCGGTTAATTAATTTTATATGCGACGGCTTTCCGACGGATTGAATCCGTCAGAAATCTTTAATTATATCTGCAATCCTTCTTCTTCTCTCCTCTCCTCTTCAAACGAATCCTTCGATCTTCTTCTCTCGGCCTCTCCTTCTCCTCTCCTCCTCCTCTCCTTCTCCTCTCCCCCTCCTCTCCTTCTCCTCTCCTTCTTCTCTCTTCTTCTATCGGCCTCTCATCGCCGAGACCACCTCTCCATGCCGCCACACCTCCACGCCGCCGAGACCACCTCTACACAGTGCCGCCTGCCTCCACGCCACCGCCTGCTTCCACGCCGCTGCCTCTCCGCCTCTCCACGCCGCCGGCTTCTCTCCAAATGTAAGTATTGTCTAATTTTTTTTGGTTAGATTTATATTTTGTTAGATCTAGTTAGATTAGGTTGTGGAATTAAATTGTGGAATTAGATTAGGTTGTTTGAATGTTAATTAGGCTGTTAGATTTTATTTGTGATTATATTTATTTGGGTTAATTAGGTTGTTAGTTTTTGTTGAATTTGTGATAATTTTATTAAGGAAAATTTATAAAAAAACGTTTTTGGAAAATATATATATATATGTATATATATATATGTAATGTTAAAAAACGTTTTTCATATCTATATATATTAAAAACGTTTTTTACAATATATATGTAATGTTAAAAAAAAAAATTTATGTAAGTTTTTTTTTTAACATGTATTGATATTTGTGCAAAATTATTTATCATCATTTACATAATTTTTTAAATGATCCCGTTTTTTTTTTGTAGGTCTTGCCCGGATTTCCATCGAGACCGTCCTAGCGGTTCGACGCGGAGGAGTCCTTCCGCATATCATATTTGGAGTACTTTTCCGTCTTCTGCGCCTCCGGCTATTCCAGACATAGAGAGTGTAGCTCAATCTAGAATCATGACCATCGAGGAGCTCGTTTAACAGCCGGGACGAGAATTACTCAAAGTTCTCGATCCGAAACTCCTCATTACGATATCTACTTGGTAATAAATTTTTTTTTGTAAACAAATAACTTTTTTGGTTTGATAACCGATTTTTAATATGTTTTTTCATAGGTTTGGAATCTCCGGGAATGGCATTAGCAAGTCCATTCTGAAGATGTTGCACAACATCCTCGACAAACCAACATCCTCGACAAACCGTTCAAGAAATTTTCCGATATGCCGTCCTCCGAACAACACATGTGGTTTCGTACGTTTGCGGTAAGTGATCATTTATTTATTTTTTGGTATATATTTTGAGATTTTGTTAACATCTTTATTTCTATTTCTTTTTTGTAACAAGAGTTTAATTGGAAGCATACGATCGCGAAGACGGTGGAGGACGAATTTTTTGCGGAGGCTAGTACGCAATTCTCGCGCCCTTTGTGCGCGTGGAAGAAGGCTTGGAGAAAGGGGAAAGAAAGCTAAAAGGCTTGAACGCGGATGTGTATACGGAGTACATCCCGTATTGGAAAGAGCCGAAGACCGAATCTCTATCTCAGATGAACTCCAAGAACCGGAAGAGTCAACGAATAGGGAAGAGAGAAGCTATCCACAACAACGGGACAAAGAGTTACAAGAAAACCAAAATCGAAATGGTAAGTATTTTTTCGGTTTTTAGTTGTTTTTTATGAGAAAATGGTTTTCTTTAACGGTTTTATTTATTTTGTAGACGGAGGAATACGGCGAAGTTACCGATCACCTGCAAGTGATGGTGAGGACGCACACCAACAAGAAGACGGGCCGAATTGACGACGGGCCGAATTGACGACGAAGCCGTCAGGGAGATCGTCAAAAAGGTGACGAAGGTGCAAGACGAGATTCTCATCCAGAGATCGTAGGACGGCTTCACCGGATCCAACGAAATCACTCGGTCCGAGATGAACAACCTAGTCCTTGGGGTAAGTAAAAAATATCGCTTATTATTTCAATTTAGATAATTATTTGTTAATAAAAAATTCTAATGTTTTTTTATTGTTTTCGTAGGAGTTGTACCCGTTAAAAAAGGTCGTCGGCCGGGGTTGAGTAAGCTTGCGACCCAACGAGTATCTTCTTCGGCCGGTTTCTCGATGGATCCAGACCTTATCCGGCAAAACGAAGAGCTCAAGGACAATGTCACGGTTTTGGAGGACGAGCTCTCGACTGAGAATACGAATAGCGACAAGATGGACGAGTGGTTCAAATTGAAGTTCGATGATTACCCATCGTTTTGATTTCGTTTTTTTTTTGTGTAATTTTTCAACTTTCAAAAACTATGTTATTTTGTAAAATTAATTATATAATTAATTTCTATTTTCGTTTCAAATTATTTAATTTAATAAATAAATAAATTTAATAAATAAATAAATAAATTAAATAAATAAATAAATTATTTAAAAAAAAAAAATTAATTCCGTCGGAAATGGGATTTCCGATGAACTCTACCGGACGGAATAGTCCTCGGAAATTCGTCGGAAACATTCTGAGGGATTTCCGACGGAATGTACCCTCGGAAGTTTCCGAGGGATTTCCGAGGAACCCTTCCGGACGGAATAGTCCTCGGAAATCCGTCGGACGAATCCCCGACGGATGCTGCCTCGGAAATCCCTCGGAAAAGTCGGGCTGGGAAATATGTCAAAAATTTCCGAGGAATTTCCAACGGATTTCTTTTTCCGCCGAAATAGAACCGACGGCCAAAATCTATCGAAAATCCCTTAGAAATGACAATTTTTGACGGGATTCCGACAGATATGACCGTCCGAAACAGCCTGTTTTATTGTAGTGTGACCCTTAACGAATGAACGGAATACATCTGAAATTATAAAACAGGTTTGAAGAATAAAAATGGTTCATGCCGCTTCTGGGTGGAGTGCGGGTGGAGTTAGTGATAGTAAGTAATATGCTTGTCATGAAGCTGTCGACATTTTGGTTTTCGATAATTAGAGTGATTGATATTTACTATCCAATTATTCTCTTTTTGGTGAATGTAGTTGTTGAGTATACCATTTTAACTGACTAAATAGGAGTAATTAAATAATTTCACGATTGAAAAAAAATCGACCATAACCTTAGTCTAAACTAACATGATAACTCTTCAACAAATGGTTTAAAGCATGACTACCACTTAATTGAGGCTGTCGACTTTGCTTCGGAAAGTGTTAAAACTGGAATGAAGTTACCTTATGTTATGGATTTACGGTTCAACATATATAAATGGTTATAAAATGACATACATGTCGTGGATTTGAATTCTTAAGAATTCACGTATGTTGCATATTAAATTTTACGTCGTCTAAGTTCTGTATGTTACAATTACAATGACATGTTGTCTATTTTTAGATTGTTAAATATGCAAGGTGTTAATTGTAATTCATTTTTATACAATAATATACAGTGGTATAATATTTTGGAGTTTCAAATAATAGTTTCAAAGAAAACAAGGATTTTTGATTGATTAGTCACTTTAAGATTTTTTTATAAATTTTTTAACATTTTCTAGTCTTAATTTGGAAACTAACACTTATTGTACTGTACACGCGTAAATTTTCTAATCGTACCCTTATACAATATTGCACGAATCAACGGTATACAATACACAGACCGATTAGAAATAAGGATAAAATCGTCATTTAACACAAAAAAAAAAAAAAAAAAAATTGCCAATTTTGTAACTAAAATTTGAAAAAGTAATCTAGGGTGCAATTATCTCAAGAAAACTAGTAGCTACCTGCCGATGCCTTTTTCCTATTATAGAAAAAATCAAAGATTCGGGATTGGAGAGGAAGAGATCTATTGAAACCGACACATTCGGTTCAAAATATTTCATATTATTACTATAATTTGATGAATTACTAAAATACATAAATCAAGCTTTTTGGTCCGGTCACTGCATCTGATATCATAAGATATTGACAAAATCGGTAAACTTATTTCATTATACAAAAAAATACTAATTTAAATCTTCAGTAAACTTTATTTTTTCACGACCAATAAGAATGATGGAAAACGGCAAAAGCTATAAGTGGTTATTGAAAAGAGTCGACTGTTATAGTTTGTCGGAAAGACACTCCACCATATATATATACAAATCTCTCATCACTAGTGGAAACTGTCGAGTGTGGAGTCTCTTTTTTCCTTCTAATAAAACAATATTATCTTTCTAAATTCTTCCAAAATAATTTTGGAGTTTTCTATTGCCAAATTTAAAGTTCACAGTGACTATAATCTGCTCCAGTGAAATTCGAAAGCAAATTTCTATTCGAAAATGATATCTCTATATCAACATAGCCAAAACAAAAATGATAAAGGCAAAAAATATATATATTTGTGAATACTTTATAATACTCAGTTTATTGTATGCAACTATGCATGCATATCTAGAAATACTGTATATTACATTTAGGGAAGAAAAAAGAAGAAAAAAAACATTTTAAGAACAAGATTATTTTTCTAATATGGCTTATATATATAAAAGGACAATGTTCGCCACGATTCTACGTTCTTTCATTTGATTTCGAAAGCTGTGGGCGTCTTCATATATATTTTTTTTTTCTATTAATACTTTTCACTCTTTTTTTTGTTTGTCTTTTTCTACGAAAATAGCGTGCACTGTATTGTTTCTTTCAACTTTGTTTTTTGACTAGTGATGACGAGACATATTTGCCTCCATTATTTATTTGTGTTTATTTTAAGGTAGTTGTTTCTTTATAATTTGTGACCATGAATAAAACAGTAAAAGAAGATTTTACAAAGTTTGATAGATTAAAAGTATGGATAACCTTCATAACATTTAAATTTTAAATTTTATTTAAATAACTTTATATGGGAAAACTTGTGAAATGACAATACGAAAATTTCATTTATATAAATGACAAAACGAAAATTTTATAAGTTAAACGACAATTGTTAAGTTGTTATATTAACAATCGACAAAAAATACTGAAAAATAATTTGCACATGAAATGTAATGCACGACTCTTTATTGATTGTATATATGCATACGTTTATGAATATTTATAAATTATAATACGTTTGTATAGATGGATTCCCACGTTAATAAATATGTAAACCCCCAAAATAATACTTATTTTACTTTGTATGTAAAAATATATCCTTGGCATCTTATGAAGTATCAACATATAGCTATTCCATACAACTTTTTCTCGAGTACTACATCCATGTAATATTTTTTGCTGAACTTCCATACTTTATAAATCCTTTAGTTCTTATATTTAGGAATATTTCCTTTAGTTCTTATATTTAGAGTTGTTTCCAAGAATTTTCATTTTACCCTTCTCCAAGATGTCTTAAGCAATGAAATTTAGTTTTATTTTGATTTCGTTTTAATATTCCCTCCTATGCATATTGGGGGACCCACGTGGAAAGCTGTGAGTATATATCAATACACAAAAGAAATAGAAACAATGATTACATGCACAAGCACGAGGCCACAATTTTCCTTATCCTATTCATGTATTGTATACACATTTCTATAAAGATGAAACATTCCAAATAGCAAACCCCCTTTAGCTCATAAAAAATATAACAAAAAATTCCCAAATAAACTTAGGCAAAAAAAATCCTTATCCTATACATGTATTGTATACACATTTCTATAAAGATGAAACATTCCAAAGAGCAAACCCCCTATAGCTCATAAAAAAATAACAAAAAAATTCCAAAATAAACTTAGGCAAAAAAAAGAAGAAGCTATTTAGCAATTATCATAAGAATTTTAATTGTATATAAGTTTATTTATTTCAACTTTCTTTATTAAATTAACACTTTTCTAATTTTTAACGTATAAATGATAAAAATATTACTTCCTTTATCTATCCATATACTGTCTACATATATATATACTAAATTGTTATGAATAATGAAATAAATGTTAATTTTTTAAATAAGTTTAAAAAATGATAACAAAATTTAGAAACTTCAAATAAGTGACTTTATATACAAAAACCTCAAAAAAAATTATTTTTTTAATTGGCAGATATTTCAGATTAAGTTTTATGAATTTCAAATTCAAAATCAATTAATTTGATTCCTATTTTTTATATACTACTCTATATCCCTTCTTATTTTTGGGTTGGGATTCTTAATGCTTCACAAGTTTGGTAAATTTCATTTTAAAAATCCAGTATTTTAGTCGGTATCATTTTAAAAAATCATTATAATTATAAAATATAACTAGTTTAACACAGTTGAAACGTTCAGGCCAAAATATTAATTACAACTTGTAACGAGGACCGGTTACTCTACTATAATACTACTCTGTAAATGACCCCAAAAAAAAAAAAAGTAAAATATTATTCAGACCAATGAGATTAGTATTAGATAAGGAGTAAAAGACAAAAAGAAAATAAATACTAGCATTTTGGCGCCAAAAAGCTTAATGGTCGTGTCACGTGATGTAATTTTGCTCTAGGACCAGAAAAAATCTAAAGTGTTTTCCAAATCTCCGGGTCCCACTCTCAGATGTGCTGACTTTTTTTTTTCTTTCTTTTGTCTTAAAACTCTTAATGCATTTTTAATTTTAATTCATTTTTCTCACTCTATAAATCTCTCCACCGATTCACCACTCTTCACCTAGACTCTCCACAGCTTTTCGATTAATTGACGATTAACTCTCAATCCAACGGTTGAGATACAATTCCTTACATAATTCACAATCCAAAGGAACACGTGACGTAGCGAGAGAGATGAAAGAAAGTGGCCGGAAGCAAGGAGCAGCGTCACCGTGCGCGGCGTGCAAGCTTTTGCGGCGGCGGTGCGCTCAGGATTGTGTTTTTTCGCCGTATTTCCCGGCCGACGAGCCTCAGAAATTCGCCAATGTTCATAGAGTGTTCGGTGCTAGCAACGTCAACAAGATGCTTCAGGTAAATTTTATTCAAAAGTAACAAAATTAATCAAAACGTGCTTAATCATTTTTTTGGGTTAGTTAGGATAACTTCTCTTATATATTAGTATGTTTTAAATTATACATATAGATAAGACATTACTATCATTTCCATAACTTTTATTGACAACTACTAAATGGTCCGGACCCATATATAATAAACTAATTTAAGGAATTTTAAAACAAAAATTTGTGATTTTACATTTTATTGTGAGTACTTCTATAGATGTTGTATATATATATATATATTTTAAAGGTTTTATAAAATTTTAATGTTTGAGAATCGAGAAATATGTTAATGATATCTACATTTGTTAGCTGCTGTAAAATCCAACCACTTTAACTTTTGTTAGCTAAAGTTAATTATGACTTGATCTTCATTTGTTAATTAGCTAATGTAGAATCTACATGTTGAACTCTTGCGAGGTTGGTTAGTCTAATGGCTAACAAGATGTTTTAAATCTCTCACAGGAGTTACCAATCCACCAGCGTGGAGACGCGGTGAGCAGCATGGTCTATGAAGCTAATGCAAGAGTTCGGGACCCGGTGTACGGTTGCGTAGGGGCGATTTCGTCTCTTCAGCAACAAATCGACGTGTTGCAAGCCCAACTAGCTCTGGCTCAAGCAGAAGTGGTGCACCTACGTGTACGATATTCAGCTAATTTCCCGGGCCACGGATTGTGCCCGGATAGCCCGAGTAGCAGCGGGTCACCATCGTCGAAGCAAGTGAGTCCACAAGACAACAAAGGCATGTTTAGCCATATGGACATGGTGGATGAAGCGAGTTTGGGAGAGTCTATGTGGTCTTGCTAGTTAATGTTTCTCTTTTTACCAATGCATTTCCTCTCTTTTTTTTTCTTGGGAAATTTTCGGGATTATATATTTAAATTAAGGGTAGGAAAATGAAAATACTCTGTTTTGACTACAGAGTGAAACTATTAACATGATATAGACACACATATATATCTATATATATTAAGTATAACTTTATATATTATAAATCTATCTATATATAAGTGGTATTTTATTTGTATTTCGGTGTATTTGGGATTTGGTGTACGTGTAGTAGGACTATATGGACCAGGATTCACAAGGGTCATTTCCAGCCGAGGAGAGAACTTTCTTATTGGCTTAATGTAAACTTGTGAAATATATATTTATCTTATTAGACTTCATCTATATACACTTACATATATGGACCGGACATGATGTGTGTGTGTGTGTGTTATGTGTGAGCATTATTGATCGTGAAATGTTCGGTTTTGGTGCTGGCTAAGTCTAGCTTAGTAGTTAGCACTATCTACCTAATTGTTTTAAACGATGAAAACCGGTTAATCAGATAAACTATTATCTTCTAACATTTTAGATATCCAATTTTCCTCGGGTAGAGAAAAATTAGCAAATTTTTTTTTTTTTAATCAACTTGAAACATGCCATTTATAAGAAAAATCACTTGAAATATGTTTTTGCCTGCTTGCAATATCCAATTTTTTTTTTACGAGATTTGTTTACGTTAGGATTAAAAACGGCAGTTATTTCTGGTATTATCGATGTAGTAATTTCGTAAAACCAAAGTCAAAGAAAACAAGAATACTATAGAGGTCTTAAAAGAGCTTTTCATAAAAACATTAGTTTGCTCCAAAGTAAAGTCTAACACTATTAGCCTATTAGCCTATTAGGACATGAACATGATAACCGGTGCTGCGTTAATGTTAATTAGACCGAATTGATTAGAAACTAGTAGGGTTGTCAATTTGAGTGTTTACCCGCAGGTCTCGTGGGGCGGGTGTGGGTCGAGAATTTTCAAAATGCAAAAAAATGGGGCGGGTGCGGGTCGAATGTTTTCAAATGCGAGGCGGTATTTTTTTCCTGCGGGTCTCACGAGTTATCCGCAATTAAAAAAAAAAAAATTTATTTACTAAATAGTATTAAAATGTTGACTGATTTGTTCTATTTCTTCCGCTATTATACAATATAAGTATTCTTGTTGTTTATTTCAAGATTTCTAACTCACAATCAGTTAAAGCTTCAAAAACAGCAGAGAAAAACTTATTGAAAGACACATCAGGCTTTTATGCTATGTCTTGGTCTTAGCTAACCGCAAGAAAGAACATGATTTACAGATACTTTTTGTGTTTTGCCAAGCCACTAAAAAAACTGCAACTTTCAAAACAAAAGATATATATAAGTTTGGTCCCAATAAAGATTCACAATATGCATTTACAGCTAACCCGAGAAAATTCATTTTTTTCAAGTTATATATAGGTAAAAACATTGAAATCAAAGAAGTAAAATATCTTTCCTGATTGTTGGAGGTGGGCCTAGTACCCCCATTTAGTTAGGCCCATCTTAGCAAGGGCCCTCCTCGATCCGTTCAGCTCGGCGTCAACCTTTGACCAGGGGTCACCGACCTGGAGTCTCGCGCCGAGCTCCGTCTGAAAGTCCCGAGCTCCTAAGAGGCGCACCCCGGGTCCGAGCTGACACTTCGCTGAAAATAAGATGTCGAAAGGAAAGAGGACACGTGGGAGTTGGTCGAACAGTGTACTGTCTGAGCAGGGGTATGGTCTGACCTCGACATCTCACCAACCCTGCAGAGTAAGCGAAGGAGGAAGAGACACGTGGAAAGGGAGTTGGCCGAACAATGCGCTATCTTACAAAAGCATGGCGCCGAGCTCATCATTGCCCCTCACCCTGAGAATCGGGACACGCCTCCTAGAGCACCTTACCCATGAAGCAGGCTGAGGGTGACGCGTGGCTCCGGAATCCGCGGAAGCAGGGAGCTACCCTCACTATATATACCCCTCATCATGCATTGAAGAAGGGGACTTTTAGCAAAAAACGAGATTACTCTCTACAAAAATAGACCCGACCTCTCTCTCTTTTTCTCTCTTGTAACAAGACACCGCGGTTTAGAACACCGAACTGGATTCCTGCCGGAAGCAGTTCATAAATCTAAATTGCCCATCTCTTTTCATCATCAATACAAAGAATACGGTCCCTGGCCTTCTCATCATCGCACCCGAACTGCCATAAAATCTGGTTGACTCGCTCTAATTAACGAAAATCTCACCTCTCACTCCGTAATCAACCTTTAAACAGCATTAATGATCCCCGGGATCAACACTGATGATTCTAAAAGAGATGAACAATCAAGATTTACCAAGCAAATAGCAGGCTTTGCTCTAAACAATTGAAAAGAAGAATCTCGAGCACAGAACCATTGCGAGACCTTCTTTGGTAAAGTAAATCAGACTCAACCGAAAAATAAAATAATCAAAAGGTAAAAGCCCTAAAACGGCGTTTATTAGCAGTATCATCGATCTAGTAATTTCGTGAAAACAGAGTCTAGATTACTATAGAGGTCTAAAAACAACTTTTGATGAAACATTAGTTTGCTAGCCAAGTAAAGTCTAACACAATTAGGACATGAACTTGAAAACCAGAAAGAACATAAACAGCGAGCTAACCCAACATGAACTTGATAAAGCTCACTGCAAATGAGAAGTCACACGCACTCACAGCCAAATCAAAACCTGTCCTCACTCAAGGTTTTCGGCTGCTTCTCCTTCAAAAGATGGAGCAGAGTTGCATAGCTTTTGTGGTTTTGGTAGTTTTTCCCTTCTCCTAATGATATTTTGGCATTGGCTTGACTTGAGGTACTTTGCATCGTTAACATTAAGATCTTCTACATAGTCTACAGAGGCAGATACTCTATGACGATTCTCATCATAGTATTCTCCAAAACCTTGGATTTCAACACGTTGGAAGGTGTTCCTTTCGGGGTTGAAGTAGAAAACGTAAAACGGTTTAGATCTAAAGGTATATTTCTCTGACAAAACAATTCAACCCGTAACAGTCACTCCAATGAAATTAACATAGCGGAGATCGATGATTTTATTCTCCGACAAAGTGTAGACATTGTTCGACCACTGATGTTTCTCGACATCCTCTAGAACCCACATACGCAACTCAAGGGTATTGCCATGGCCATCATACTTCGATTTAATCCCGCCTAATTTACCCTTATAGTTTATCAGTGTAGCGTGAAAGCATTCTGCCTCAATGAATTTGAATTTCTCAGACCTTGTAGGATCTAAAAATAGCACTACGGTAAATGTGATTGAAAATACGAGAAATAATATAAACAACGTTACGGAAAAGTAAACGAGTGGAGGTGAGATAATTAATCTCTTTCCGTAACTCAAAGAATCACCCGCAGTGTGACGGTACTGTGTGATTCAAGAGCCGCAGGATACAACCACTAATCCGGTTTCGCAAACACTCGAAACGCGGATTTTAACGAACCTTATGAACTACGATACTCTCGAAAACTTACGTTAAAAACGAGTGAAAGATTGCTGGAATTTTAGTGAAGCGAGTGAGAGTTTTTGTGATGTGTTTTTCGTCTATCAAAAATGGAGACTCACTCACGATTTTTAAAGCGAAGGAAGAGAGAGTTGAGTCCGTAGAATCCGAGAAGATCTCGCAAGATCGTGGATTTAGTCGCGCGGAGATCGAGGGAACGTTGGGCGGAAGACTCGGTCTTCGTTGCATAGAGACAAGAAATGGATAAGGAATAAAATCCGAATATCCAATAGACTTGATCAAAACGCAAAGTCAAAGTTTGACTTGTTTAGTCAACGAAAAACGTTGACAAAACACTCATATAAATTTGGCCCAAAAAGAACTCTTTAATGGGCCGCTGGCCCACTACCAAAAGCCCACGAACCACGCCCCACGCCCGAGCCCTGCTCGGCTTGGCGGCGGCGGCGCGCATGAGGAGCCTCCTTCCTTCTCTATCACACACACTTTGAACAAGGTTATAACTTTGTCTTTATTTATACTACTCCAAAGTTTTCCAAACTTCCAATGTGGGACAAATGACATGTCCCTCATTTAACTCACACTAGGCCAATCACTTAGACTTGGCCCATTTCTTTTCACACTTCAATTTTTAATAAGCCCCATTGGGCTTGATTAAAATTATGGTCCAACAATCCCCCACATGAATAGAAATGACTCTAAACATACGAAGATTCGACTAACTCGATAAACTAGACTTGACTAGACTAGACTCGACTTGACTAGACTAGACAGACGTTCGAGAGTATGCGAAAATGTAACTGTATCTGAGAGGTAGCATTTTTCAGCTTTGAACCAATCATTTTTAATATATGTCGGGTTTACTTGGCCAGGAGGTGAACATGATGTCTTGAACCACCCAGACTTTGATGTAAACCGAGACAACAGCTATCGTGCATCAACATTTTCTCGTAGATTTTGAGTTCTCTATTGTGTTCATTTTGGCCTTGAACATTCCTGTTTTTCATGAGTGGAGAATATAGCCTTACTTTCATTCTCCTAGAAACGGCCCAATTTCACACTCATTAGGTGATCTGTCATTAGCTTTGTTTTTAAGAAGTAACATGTATTACTCCACGAATATCTCAAAGCTATGAAGTCATTAAAAGCCAATGCTTAACCTTAACACTCACAGGTAGCACTGTTTTATCATCCTAGGAACTGGGTAGAGACATAGTCTCACAGTGCTCGTTTTTTGAATCAGCTTGATTTTGTTTTCTCTTTGAACCTAGATCTTGGGATCTCCAGTCACATAGGTAGGGTTTCCATCAGGCGTCATATTTACTTATAGGCTTTAAACTCATTCCTCTTGATGATTTAACAACTTGATCTCGTGCCAGACTTTTCGTAAAAAGATCGGCTAAGTTTTCTGTCGACTTGATGTATTCTATCGTGAGTACACCTGTCGAGATCAATTGTCTAATGGTCTTGTGTCATCTTCTAATATGACGAGATTTACCATTGTATAAATTATTCAGTGCCCGAGATATAGCCGATTGACTATCACAGTGTACACGTAAAGCTGGCACTGGTTTTTCCACATCGGGATATCTTCCAAGAAGTTCTGAAGCCACTCTGCTTCTTCTGTAGCTTTATCTAAAGCTATGAACTCTGACTCCATGGTTGATCTGGCCAGGAGAGTTTGTTTGGAAGATTTCCAGGATACTGCTGCACCACCAAGCGTAAAGACATATCCACTTGTTGATTTCGAGTTCTTAGAATCTGAAATCCAGTTGGCATCACTATAGCCTTCTAAGACTGCTGGTTCTTTACCATAGTGCAACCCATAACGTTTGGTATATCGAAGGTAGTTCAATACTCTAGTTATGGCCTTCCAATGATTGTGTCCTGGATTACTCGTATAACGACTTAGTACGTTTACTGAGTGCGCTAAATCGGGTCTAGTACAATTTGTTAAGTACATCAGACTCTTGATTACTCTGGCATATTCCACCTGTGACACTGGTTCACCTGAATTTTTTGTCAAGTGAAGATGAGGGTCAGCCTGAGTTTTTGCAGTCCCATTTGAGTAGTTCTTAAACCGCTCAAGGATCTTTTCAGCATAATGATCTTGGGTTAGGATTATTCCATCAGAACGTCTGATGATTTTTATTCCTAGAATTACGCCGGCTAATCCCATGTCTTTCATGTCGAACTTGCTATTTAGTAAGCTCTTTGTTTGACTGATCACGTCTTTATTGCTACCAATAATGAGCATGTCGTCCACGTACAAACAGAGCAAAACGTATCCGTGCGGAGTACTTTTGATGTATATGCACTTGTCACATTCATTTATGCTGAAACCATTTGACATCATTACATTGTCAAATTTTTCATGCTATTGTTTCGGAGCTTGTTTAAGTCCGTACAATGATTTCACAAGTCTACGTACTTTGTGTTCTTGTCCCGGGGCAACAAACCCTTCAGGTTGTTTCATATAAATTTCCTCTTCTAAATCACCATTTAGAAAGGCAGTTTTCACATCCATTTGATGGATTTCTAAATCTCTTAATGCTGCGATTCCTATCAGCATCCTGAATGAAGTTATTCTCGTTACTGGAGAATAGGTGTCAAAGAAATCCAAGCCTTCTTTTTGCCGGAAACCTTGCACCACAAGCCTAGCCTTGTACTTGTCGATGGAGCCATCGGTTTTCAATTTTGTTTTGAAAATCCATTTACACACCCTAAGGCTTTAAACCCTTGCGGTAAATCAGTTATCTCGTAAGTATGGTTTTGCCTGATTGAGTCCATCTCACTATTAACGGCTTCCTTCCAAAGAGGACCGTCTGGGGTAGACATTGCTTCTGTAAATGTTCTAGGCTCATTTTCAGCGAGAAAGACTACTAAAAACTCAGAACCATATGTTTTTTCCTTACGAGATCTTTTACTCCTTCTAGGTTCTTCTTCTTCTCCATCGTCATTAATAGTCATGCATGAACTGCTTGCTTCGTTTCCTGAAGTGCAATCATCTCGTTGATCACGAGTTCGTTTATTAATTTCTATATCTTTGCATGGAAACCCGTTTTCAAAGAATGAAGCATTTCTTGACTCCATTATGGTGTTCACATGAATATCTGGTAAATCTGATTTATGTACCAGAAATCGATAGACACTACTATTATGAGCATATCCGATGAAAATACAATCTACCGTCTTTGGTCCAATTGTAACCTTTTTCGGAGGTGGAACTGCAACTTTTGCCAGGCACCCCCACACTTTCAGGTATTTATACGAAGGTACATTACCTTTCCAAAGTTCATATGGAGTTTTTCCAGTTACTTTATTCGATATTTACTTCAGGATATAATTTGTGGTAAGCAGTGCTTCCCCCCACATGTTCTGGGGTAACCCAGATTCGTGCAACATTGCATTCATCATTTTTTTAAGAGTTCAGTTTTTTCGTTCCGCAACTCCGTTGGATTTTGGTGAGTAAGGAGCGGTAGTTTGATGAATAATTCTGTGTTGCCTACATAATGCATAAAAGGTTCATCATATTCCCCTCCTCTATCACTTCGAACTATTTTAATAGTTCTACCAAGTTGGTTTTCTACTTCCAACTTGTATTCTTTAAACTTTTCCAAAGTTTCGTCTATACTGCGTAGTAAATATACATAGCAGTATCTTGTGCAATCATCTATGAAGGTCACGAAGTACTTTTTTCCTCCTCTAGATTGCACATATTAAGTCGCACAGATAAATGTGTATTAAACCCAGAGGTTCGGTGGTTCGTTCGACACGAGGTGATGGAGTTTTTGTGAGTTTTGCTTGTACGCATGTCTCACATTTATTTTTACTTGTTTTGCATTTCAGGATTAGATTATAATTCATTAATCTTTGGATAGATTTATAATTCACATGCCCTAACCGTTCATGCCACATATCGAAAGACTCAACCAAGTAAGAAGATGCATTCTTATTAATTGAGCTGTAAGCGGTTACATCATTTTTGACGACTGTCATTACACACATTTTGATCAGATCATCCTTAACAAAACCCTTCCCAATAAAAACTCTATTTTTCCTTAAAATCAGCTGGTCAGACTTCATGTTGACTTCGAATCCATACTTGAGGATCTTAGTCCCATAAATCATGTTCTTCCTCATATCTGGCACGTGTTTGACGTTGGTCAGCGTGACTTACTTGCCTGAAGTCATCTTCAACACCACATTGCCGATGCCTTCAATCTTGGATTGAGACACATTTCCCATTAGTAGGTGCGTATCAGTCTTGTTCTTTTTGTAGGTGGAGAACTGACTTCTGTGAATGCAGATGTGCTTGGTTGCCCCAGTGTCATACCACCACGTGTTAGGATTCTCCTCAGCCATGTTGACTTATGTGACCACCGCACACAGATCATCTTGAGTCAGGTTGGCCTCATTTTTCTTTGGACCCTTTTTGTTACGACACTCAAAGGACTTATGGCCAGTCTTGCCACAGTTGTGATAGGTTCCAGTAAACTTCTGTGAGCTCTCACCACCAAATTTCTTCTTTTTGAACTTCTGAGAGTTCTTTGGTGGAACTTTGCCTTTTCCTTTGTCTTGGCGCCCTTTGTTTTTCCATTTTTCCTGCCTATGGCTTTGGTGCTCTACCATATTCGCGCTATACCAATGTTTCTCCGATTCGTTGATTACATACGGAGCTTCATGGTTAAGTCTTCGAGACTCATCCATTTCTTCTTCAACTTGAGGTAGTTTTTGAAGTCCGTCCAGCTAGGTGGGAGCTTCTCAATGACACATGCGACCTGAAAAGTCTCGCATAGTCTCATACCCTCAGCGTGTATCTCGTGAAGAATTGTTTGCAACTCTCCGACTTGCTCCATTAATGGCCGCGAGTCCACCATCTTGTAGTCTAAGAATTTTGCCACAACGTATTTCTGAGATCCAGCATCTTCTGTGCGATACTTCTTGTCTAGAGAATCCCATAGGTCTTTAGACGTTTCTGCATTGATGTACACGTTGAAAAGTGTATCAGCAAGGCGATTCTGGATGTACCCTTTGCACAGAAAATCTCCGTGTTCCCATGCGAGCTTGCACGCAAGCGCGCGAGGATCAGTATTATCCGCTGGGAGAAAGGGCTTCTCTTCACGGGTATACTTTTCCAGCTTCAGCGTGGCCAGATAGAAGAACATCTTCTTCTGCCACATCTTGAAGGCGGTCCCCTCGACCTTGTCGGGTAGGACGCCTGCTGGATTCGCAGATGGCATTTGCACCGCTTGAAATTGTTCAGTGACCGCAGTTTGAACAGTAGCAGCGATCGAAGCAGGGATGGCGACTGTCACCGTTGGGAAATTCCCAAACTGGATCTGCTCAGTACTGGTCGCAATGGTGTTCGCGAATGTCACTCCAGTAACTCCAAAGGTGGTAGTCTTGACGACCGAAGCAGTCACGTTAGAGACGTTAGCGTTTTTGTTTTCCATTCTGAAAAAAACAGACACAGATACGAATCAGATAGTTTTTCGATTTATAAACAAAAACATTAGATATCGATATATAGTTTGAGAATCGCAATTCAGACACTAATATCGATATATAGTTTTAATCGTTCGCAAACGTAAAACAGATTCAAACCGTGCGATCGCAGTCGCAGAGGCGTTTATATAATTACTCGTATTCAATCCGTTCAATGTTTATATAAACAGGAACGGATTCTTTGAGTTACGATTGTAGGATCTAAAAATAGCACTACGGTAAATGTGATTTAAAATACGAGAAAATACGAGAAACGTTACGGAAAAGTAAACGAGTGGAGGCGAGATAATTAATCTCTTTCCGTAACTCAAAGAATCACCCGTAGTGTGACGGTACTGTGTGATTCAAGAGCCGCATGATACAACCACTAATCCGGTTTCGCAAACACTCGACGTTAAAGACGAGTGAAAGATTGACTTGATCAAAACGCAAAGTCAAAGTTTGACTTGTTTAGTCAACGAAAAACGTTGACAAAACACTCATACAAATTTGGCCCAAAATGAACTCTTTAATGGGCAGCTGAGCCAAGAGCCAAGAGCCAAGAGCCAAGAGCCAAGAGCCAAGAGCCAAGAGCCAAGAGCCAAGAGCCACGACCCGAGCCCGGCTCGGCTTGGCGGCGGCGCGCGAGGAGCCTCCTTCCTTCTCTATCACACACATTTTGAATAAGATTATAACTTTGTCCTTTTTATACTAATCCAAAGTTTTCCAAATTTCCAATGTGGGACAAATGACATGTCCATCATTTAACTCACACTAGGCCAATCACTTAGACTTGGCCCATTTCTTTTCACACTTCAATTTTTAATAAGCCCCATTGAGCTTGATTAAAATTATGGTCCAACAGACCTAACATCAAAGCAAACTATCCAAGACGTTTCATCAATATCAGCTAAGTAATACAAAACCCCATTGATGCATATCCTTTCATTGAAATAAGGTTCATGGGTTAAGGGACACTGGATCTTCCTCCAACTCCTAGTTCCTAATGTCAGAATTCTATGAACCTCCCTTCCGTTAGCTATGGACATTACTTTGAATTGTTTGTCAATCGGATCAAACCCTAAAAAGCTATACGACTTTTTGTACCTTGTGAGTTTAGGTAAGCTCGCATAATGTCCCGTGATAGGGTTAAATATGTGGATTTGATCCGATTTTGAGATCCTCGTGCTAGAGAAATAGATCAAACCAGAGGTAAGGTTACAAAAGTGTGGATGCATGTTTTTAAAGAAGTTCGTTTGGAAATCGGCAGATACTACAAGACACGACTTCCCATATGGATTCTCAAGCTGAGGTGACGAGAAGAAGCTCCAATAGCCGTCTTGTCTGAAGGCGAATAAGAGACGCGGACGAACCCATGACCTTGTCAAGAACAACTCGGTGAAATATGGACATAGAAACATGGAACCCCATAGCTTAGACACACAACGAAACCTCGCGATTGACTTTGAAGGCAATCTCAAGAATATGTCGAGAACGAGATCAATCGAACTATAAGAAAACATGATAGATTTTGACCACAAATACAGTCGAAAAATGGTCAAAAACATCTGTTTTTGACCATTTTTCGACCAAAACGCGGTTGTTGATAATCGATGGTCGATAATGGATTTTGTTAAAAAATGGTCGAAAACTTTTGACCAAATAAATTGGTCGAAAATTTATGACCAACTAAATTGGTCGAAAACTTTTGACCAATTATGAACCATGTATTTTCAAATTTTAACCAGAAAAATAATGAAAATAAATTACGTAAAATAATAAATTATAATAAAAAGTATATTAAAAAGTATAATAAAAATTCGAATTAACAATTTTTGGGTTTTAAAATTTGATACTATTGACGATTCTTGAGTTTTTAAATATGATTTTATCGAAGATCTGGTCAAGTTTCCATTGGCAAAATAATTGAATTATTATTAATAACCAAATTGATTTATATAAAAAATATATATATCTTACATATATAAAAAACCAAGTACACGATCTTCGATCCAAATAATAGTTCAAAAAAACAAAACAAAATATCTTCGATCCAAAAACTCTCCTCCAGCGCAATCTCGCGGATCTGCTCCTCCGGCCTCCTCCTAGATCTCGCCGCCGTCCTCCAGCAGCATCGGAGCACCGTCCTAGATCTCGTCGCCGTCCTCCTAGATCCCGCAACCGCACCGCCTCGCCGCCGCGATTCTACCACGCCTCAGCACCGCCGGAGAAAAGGAGAAAGGATATTATGCCCAGGGCTAAGACTTACCGTGGGAGAAGATGAGAAAGGATACGATGATGGGGAGGAGAAGAGGAGGAAGGGTTAGAGGAAGAGGAGAAGACTTACGCTATGAGGAAGAGAGAGAAACAAAATAGAAGTTTTAGGACCGTTGGATTTAATCTTATCAACGGTAGAGAATAAAACTGAGTGTGATCCTCGTCATTAAGGACTAACCAATGAGAAACTAGTCTTTTCCAGCATTTTGATTAATATTATAACTTTTTTATTTTGCTAATCAATAATATTATAACTTCATAACTTGTTATAAAAAGTAATATAATTAGAAACATAATTTTTTTTATTTTTTTTAGAAACCATTTACATAAATATTTAAAGCAATTACAAAGAAAAATAGCGCATAAAAGATCATTATTTGAAAAAAAAAATTTATTTAAAATTTTTGTAAGTATTGATTTTTTTGTACATTATTTAACATTTATGTGTAAAATTTAGTTTACAATTTAAGATTTAATGGTTATGATTAAGAATTAGAGGTTTAGGGGTTAGGGTTAAGGGTTTGTATTTGAGGTTTAGAATTTAGGATTTATAAAATGATTATATTTTTAAAAATTGTAAGTGTTCAATTTTTTTGTATATTATTTGATATTTATGTGTAAGATATAGTTTACAATATAAGATTTAGAGTTTATGATTAAGAGTTAGATGTTTAGGGTTTAAGGTTAAGGGTTTGGTTTGGGTTTAGAATTTAGGATTTATAAAATGATTATATTTTAAAAAAATATAAGTGTTGAATTTTTTTGTATATTAATTGATATTTATGTGTAAGATCTAGTTTACAATTTAAGATTTAGAGTTTATGATTAAGAGTTAGAGGTTTAGGGTTTAGAGTTAATGGTTTGTGTTTGGGTTTAGAATTTAGAATTTTGACTATTTTCTTCAGAAATGAATGGTCAAAAACATTTCGAGCGTTTTTATAAAATTTGAATCGGTAAAAATTTGGTCGAAAATAACTGACAAATTTTCGACCAATATGAATAAATTGGTCAGTCATTTTCGACCAATTTTCCTCAGAATAAGGTCGTCATAAGTTTTCGACCAAAATTTGACTGTTTCAGTCAACGGTCGCAAAATGGTCAAAAATCTTTGACCAAATCTAAACCATATTTTTTGGTCGAAAAGTTTCGACCAAATATCGACTGATTCAATATCAGTCGTTTATTGGTCTAAAATCAGTCGATAAATTTTCGACCAAAAAAAAAGTGGTCAAAATTCGACTTGTTTTCTTGTAGTGTCGGGATGGAATTCATTATCGTTGTATCTGCCGATCGGTCGTAGAGAGATGTGTTAAAAATCTCTATATTAAGACCTAGAGAAGCCAACTTATATATCGTGACAAGTAATAAAAAAATAAAAAAATCCATATTCAGGGTCGGCGCTAACCTAAGGCCCAACTTGATTTGAAATGTATAATTTTTTTTTTTTTTGTAAAAAGCGTAAAATATTGTATAATTTGATTTATGATTTTGGGGATGAAAGAATTCGCCTCTCGCTTATAATATTCAAAGATTATTCTATAAAAATGCAATGTAACAAATACAAGGTTATGACCTTTTGAGTCCATACAATTGCTTGCTAGAGTAGTTTTAGAGAACTACGTATGTTGCTCTCTGTATAGCCATATATATCTTCTGCAGTTAACAAAATTCCATGCATCTTTCGAGGAAAAAAACTTTGTTTCAAGTCTCTTAAGACTAGTCAAGTTGGAGAATCCATTCATATAAATAAAAAACTTTGCATCCTTTTGCATTTGATTTGGAAGATTCATGACCTTCCAAATGGGCAATATAGTATCACGGAAGCATAAGAAACCTAAAGCAGCTCAAAAGAGGAATCAAAACCTAAAGAAACGTTCACAGCAGCTCTATCCTCTCAAGTCCAGAGGAATCAAAACCAGAGGTTAATAATTTCTCAGGAAGAGTCAAGTGATAGAGCAACCATGTTCGACATATATATGAAATTGATGATGTTCTCTGTCTTTTGCCTTTTAAAATCATGTGCTATCGTCTGATGCTATTAACATATTGTCAATTTTTAATCAACTTAGAATAAATATTATTTCTGTCGGAAAATTACTTATTGGACACTTTCTTTCATTGACCACATCTCCCATTTTCGGTAAACTTGGTGGAGAAAGATGGAACTAATTCAACTTCTCTTCTTCTCTCGATTTACATCTTTAAGTTGTGAGCATAAGAGTGTACCGTCAGGTTGACATGAAATCCTTACAAGTAGCAAAATACATAGTCACTAGTCATGGGGGAAACTCTTGGTTTCATGATTCTAGTTATAATCTTGACACATACCCAATGTCTTTTGTTTGATTCCATCGGTCATTATTACATAAAACTTGCATTTACATTGGAGTTTCTATCCTCTGGATGAGATCTTTCATTAAGAAAGACGAAATGTCATCTGTCTAGAGTAAAAATGTTTTAAAAAAATCTCTTCAGATGATGATAATTAATGGGTTCATGGAGAGAATCGTCTTCAGGACAAACTATTCATTTGAATGAAAAGGCTATACCTGCAGGTACTTTGGCTTCACAACAAAAATATATCTTACTTCACAGACAATAGATGTGAGGAATTGGGAAAAGATGTTGTTTGTATTGATTCACAATGTAAAGTAATTATATAAGTATGTAGATCCTAATTCTAATAGGAATATGCTAAAATAGAATATACCGAATATATTTAGCTCTTATCGTTATAAGATATAATCTCATCTAGAGGCGGAGGCAAGTGAAGAGTGGGAGGGGCAGTTGCCCACCACCAATTTTTTTTAAAAATTGGTGTAATTTTATTTAAAAAAATTAAATATGCCCATGTTGATATATTTTATTTAGTGTAATTTTATTAAAAAAAATTAAAGATGTAACAAATGAAACCATGATAAAAAAATTTCAAGCTATAAGTGAACATAGAGTATATTTATAGAGGTTTTTTAGCAATTTATAGACTATATTTTTCTAAGTATATATTTTTTGCCCCCGGTAATAAAACGTTCTAGCTCTGCCACTGATCTCATCTCAATACCTCTCAAGTTGGCGGTGAAATGTCTTGAATCCCCAACTTGAATAAAAGATAAGTGAATGTTGGAGCTGGTAAGGCTTTGGTGAGAAGATCGGCAGGTTGTTCTTTGGTAGAGATATGCTCTGTTGTGATGAGTTTGTCTTGAACAGCATTCCGCACAGCGTGAAAATCATACTCGATGTGTTTCGTGCGTTCATGGAAAACAAGATTTGCAGCAATATGAAGAGCAGACTGACTGTCACAAAACGACCGCATAGGTTCATGGTGTTTGACACCAAAAGAGAGAAGTAATTGTTTGATCCATTTGAGTTCCCGAAGCGCATATGACATGGACCTATACTCTGCTTCATCAGAAGACATAGAAACCGTATCTTATTTCTTTGTTTTCCAAGAGATGAGAGATTACCAAGTAGAACAATGTATGCGCTAAGTGATCGACGAGACAACGGACAGGCAGCCCAGTCGGAGTCACAGTAAGCCATGATTCAAAAATCAGAATCATCACGAAGTAGTATGCCCTGTCCCGGGCAGCCCTTGAGGTAACGGACAACACGTAATGCCACATTCCAATGAGCTTGAAGAGGAGATTGCATGAACTAGGACAGAATATGGAAAATGTAGCAAAGTTTTGGGCGTGTAAAATTAAGGTAAATAAGTCATCCAACAAGACGGCGATAGAGCGCCATATCATCAATAGGAGGACCAGTCGCTAATGAAAGCTTGTGGTTGATTTCGATCGGAACTGCTGATTGTTTAGCACCTAGAAGACCCGATTTTGTAATGATGTCAAGAGCATATTTCCGTTGAGAAATGAAGATGCCTTCATTGCTGCGAGCGACCTCAATGCCAAGAAAATATCTGAGCTTTCCCAAATCCTTCATATGAAAACATTGGAAAAGATAGTCCTTGAAGTGCTGAATGGTTGATAAGTCATTTCCATCAATAATAAAATCATCAACGTAAACCAGAATATGCACGCAAAGTTCATCTTGAAAGAAGGAGAAGTGAGAGTAATCGGCTTTACTCTGAAGAAAACCATAAGTCTTCAAGGCTGTGCTAAGTTTAGAGAACCAACACCGAGGTGTTTGCTTAAGGCCATGTAGCGATTTCTTTAAAAGACAAACCTTTGACGGGTCTGAACCTTCAAAACCAGGAGGCAACTTCATGTATACTTCCTCATTTAGATCGCCATGTAGAAACGCGTTGTGGACGTCCAGTTGATAAACCTCCCACCAATTTGCAGCAACAAGTTCGAGAAGAAGACGCACCGTAGAAGGCTTAGCTACGAGAGAAAATGTATCGGTATAGTCAATTCCTTCTTGTTGGCAATTTCCAAGAGCGACCAGGCGAGACTTGTAGCGAGCAATACATCCATTGGAGTGATATTTAATTATGTAGACCCACTTGCTACCAATAGCCTTCTTGTTAGTAGGTAAATCCGTGACCAGCCATGTTTTATTTAGCTCAAGAGCATGAACCTGGTCATTCATAGAATCTTTCCAAACATCATTGAGCATGGCTTCTTTAAAAGATCTAGGTTCAGTAGCGGCTGTGATTGCTGCTAAGAAAGCATGGTGACACGAAGAAAATGATGTAAGGTGTATGGAGAGTCCGATGAAAAGCTCTCAACCACCATAGAATTATTAGTAGAAGCTGTAAGTAGTTTCAAAACAATGATTATTCATGCTCATAAGAGCCTAATGAAAAAGATAAAATAGATTGAAATAGAAATACCTCGTGGAGCTTTATTCAAATACAAAAACAAAAGAGGAATGAAGAAATTTAGTTGTCACCAAGAATGAAATTGTTTTAGCTTGATATTCATAAAAGGGAAAGAGGAGAGTTGTCAAGCAACTCTAAAGGTTACAACTATTGTTCTCATAACTAGCATATATATATGAATGCTAAGAACCCTAATTACATGGGCTTGTATGAACTTCCACAATATCATATATCTTGGGCTTCTTATGTGCTTCAATAGAAGCAATAGATATAATTATTGAATTTTTCTTAAAAACGGCCTTAGGGAATTTTTCTTACGAGATATATTTTTTTTTTTGGTAAATTTTTTTTTTTTTATGATTCAGGGGTAAATTCCAGATCCATGGAGAGGCCCAGACTAATCCCCTGGGGATGTACTACCAACGGACTAAGCGTACATCCGGGTTTGCAAATAGGGCCTAGACATTAATCCCATATCCCATTTGGCCAAAAAAGAGAGAGTTTGTTTCCAGAGAGCTTCGAACCCAGGGGAGAGCTGTCAACTCATTCGCAGCGGTCACTCCAACAACGTAATCAAAAGGGTACTCCTTCCAGATGTACATTTTTCGACCATTCCTGTTTCTCGACATCCTCTAGAACCCACATACGCAACTCAAAGGTATTGCCACCATACTTCCAATTAATCCTACCTAATTTACCTTTATAGTTTATCAATTTAGCTTCAAAGTATTCTAGCTCAATGAGTTTGTATTTCTCAGACCTAACATCAAAGCAAACTATCGCGTAATCATCATACGGTTCTTCACACGGGGGATAAGTCTCAGCTAAGTAATACAAAGCCCCATTGATGCATATCCCTTCTCCGGGCCAAGAATAATGCCTGAAGGGACATTGGATATTCCTCCAACTCATTTCTCCAGTTCCTAATGTCAGAATTCTATGATCATTCTCAGCCACTGACAATACCTTGAATTGCTTGTCAATCGGATCAAACCCTAAAAAGGTATCTGACCTTCTGTCCGTTCCCAGTTTAGGTAAGCTCGCATACTGTCTCGTTCTACTACATCCCAACCCTTCTTTTTTGAGATCTCCATTCTAGAGAAATACATCAAACCAGAGGTAAGGCCACGAAAGTGTGCAGGCCACTTGTATTTGGGGAACTTCATATGAAAATCTTCAGACCACATGTATTTGGGGAGCTTCATATGAAAGTCTGTAGGACACATGTCTCTAGAGAACTTGGTATGAAAATCGGCAGATACTACAAGAGACGACTTCCCGTATGTATTCTGAAGCTGAGGCGTTCGAGGGCGAATAAGAGACGTGGACGAGCCCAAGACCTTGTCAAGAACAACTCGGTGAAATATGGACGGTGAAGGATGGAACCCCATAGCTTCGAGAGGCTACGAAACCTAGCAACTGATTTTGCAGGCAATCTCGAGAATATCTCGATAATGAGATCAGTCGTGACGGAATCTGGAATCTCTCCTCCTCTTTTCTTTTTTTGACATCGAATCTCTCCTCCTCTATTCATTATGATCGTTGTATTTGCTGAGGTATAAAATTCATTCGCAGAGACTCTAAATTCTAAAATACTCCAAATACAAGGATATTTTGGAGTAATAATATTTAGAGTCGGCGCTAACCTAAGACACCAAAATCTGATATTAGCGTACCAAAGTCGGTACAAAGTAATCCCATAAATACCAGTTCTGGTATGCAAAATATTGAGCAATTTGATCTGGTTACAAAAATTCATTCATGTTGTCGAGGATTGTTTTGTGATTTATGTGTCGAAGAAAAGAATCGACTGAGGAGGGACCAAGACTTAAAATTCTAGAATCTGAAGGAAATAATTTCGGATTATGTTTCTGCTTAAAATACGAGCAGAGATTACTGAAGAAAAAAAAAAACTTCGTTCCTCTAAATCGTAGCAGAAGAAAGGTAAGTTTTTGAGCAGAATATTTCAATCCTCTGTTTCGAGCAGATTACTTCAATCCTCTGTTTCGAGAAGATTTCAGCCAATATAGGATTCTCAACATTTAACATTTAACATTTAATCCGCGGAATCCAAATTGGAGGTATTCGATATTGCAGAGATATTCGGTAGGAGAGTTAACCAGAGATTGAATACATACAATGGAAAAAACATAAGAGAGAGAGACAGAGAAGCAAGCAAAACAGCAATATAGATGGTTTTGTTTTCTAAACATCCTTGGCAATGAGATCGCCATTGACTAACTCTCTGTAGGCAGCAACGGGCCAAATGAAACCACGGAAGACGAGGCGACTAGCCAAAGGAACATCGATGATGATCTCTTTCATCGCGGGTTTCTTCTCGTCGCTGATAGCTATCAAGTAGCTTCTTCCGACCCACCCGATCCATCCGGCAATGTAGAGAAAGAGAATGCCTGGAGTTATGAACTCTCCCCAATGCCGCTGGTCACCGTTCACTATCAGGTGTGGTAAACCGTCTGAGCCGCAGAGGAGTCCGTATTTTCCGTAGTTGTCGAACCTAACAAACCATTTAAGCTCCAGAAATCAATCCACAGGTAGTTAGTGAGACTAACAGCAATTTCAAGTCAATTAGTTTAGTGACATTTCATATCAGAAAAGCTCTTCGATTTCCATTGATATTAACAGCAAATTTCAAATCAATTTGGTATCAGAAAGCTCCTCAATTCCGATTTGGGAACATGAATTTCAAACCAATTAACGATGAAATTTGAAACTCACTACTGCATCAAAATCATGGATCTGGGAAACTAATAAATTACCCTAAAATCAAATAATCCAGAGAAGATGAAAGTATTCGAACCTGCGCTTGGTCTTCTCGATCTGAGCATTAAGAGCAAGAGCAGGAGCACTCTCAGGAGCGTAGAGCTTAAGAGATGATTCGAGCTTTTTGATGGATTGCTTCTCCCTCTTGGCGAACTGTTTCGACTCCTTGCAAGGGGTCAAGCCTGAGATATCGGCGACGGCTGGCATCGGAGCTGAGAGGAGGATGGAAGAGAGCGCGACCGCCGCCGAGAAAGCCTTCATGGACTGCTGCTGCGTGGACTTGTCATCGGAGCAGACGAATCTCGCGGCGGATTTAGGTAAGGATTGGGTGAGAGATTTGTTGGATCTCGGGTTGAGAACGAGATTCGTCGGGATCGTGAGCGACATCGCTCTCTGTTTGCTATTCGGATGTTTTAGGGTTTCTAGTGGTGAGGACTTATGGGGAGAAGCAGAGGGATAATTCTTTAGAGAGAGATTAGTGGAGGAAGAGGAAGATAAGAGGTTTCGTTGTGATTATGTGGCGTCTCGTGAGTGGTGGATAAATTACACGTCATGGATAAGAGATTTTCCCGCGGATTTTTGTATCTCATCTCATGTTGAAGATATGTGGACTACACACGACACCACTTATCTTTATTTTCATTATTTATATATATTAGACCATTCACAATGGAGTGACTGAATTTTATCTTTCTAAATTTTTTTTTGTTATTAAGGAAATGAATCCCAACAATAACCCTTTTAACACCCAAAATTCTTCTAATTATCTTTTTAACTATCCAAATCCCAACAATTATCATTTTCAAAACCAATCTTCCAACCAACCTCAAAATATACCAAATTATGGGTTTCCACCAAATTGTTTCATGCCGTCATCTGTTCCAACCTATCCTCCATATTATGGATCGATGATGCAATATCCATCTCAAGCATCCCCTTATTCTTCTACTCCGGCGGGTCATGAAAATGTTTCAAATGTTGGACGAATTGAATTTCCCGGATATTCTACACAAACGGCTCTTGGAGGCATGAGTAATGTTGATGAAGGCACTCCAGATGCAGATGATTCAACTCCTGCTCGCAAAAAAAAATCCCAAATGGAACACTGCACAAAATTTGGTGCTAGTAAGTGGGTGGATTAAATATGGAATCGACAGTGTTGTTGGCAAAAACCAAAAAAGTGAATCATTTTTGGGTAAGATTGCTGACTACTGTAATGAGCATTGCTCATTTGATCACCCTCGTGACATACGTTCGTGCAAAAATCATTTCAACTACATCAACGGCAAATTGGCGAAATGGACTGGCGCTTACGATAACGCTAAGCGTATGCATCAAAGCGGGTGGTCAGAGAATGATGTACTGGCGAAAGCGCATGAGCTATATGAAAGTGGGGGAAATGGACATTTTAATTTAATGTCTGAATGGGCCGCTCTCCGTGATCAACCACGTTATGAAAGTCAGGTAAGAGCAAATACTGGATCTGGAAGCAGTGGATCTAAGAGAGCTCACGAGGGTGATGCAATCGACTCCAACTCTGTAGGATCTAGTGTTCGTCCAATGGGGAGGGAAGCAGCAAAAAAGAAAGGTAAAAAAAAAGTAAGGAAGCAGCTTTGGAGGTAGTCAACGAAGACTGGTTTGAATACAAAGACTTGAAGAATCAAGAGATTGAACGATTAGACAAAATAGCCAAGACGCAAGAGGAGGCAAACAATTTGATGAAAGAAAAACTCGTGCCAAGAAGATGAAGATGTGGATTAAGCTAAGTGAAAAGGATAATCTCGATGACCAGAGCAAAAAGCTGTTTAACGAGTTAAGCAACGATCTATTTGGAAATTAATTATTATTAAGTGTCTGTTTATTTGTTGTCGTTTTCTGCTTTCATAATGTGTGTTTGTTGCTTTCTGCTTTCATAATGTGTGTTTGTTGCTTTCTGCTTTCATAATGTGTGTTTGTTGCTTTCTGCTTTCATAATGTGTGTTTGTTGCTTTCTGCTATAATAATGTTTGTTTGTCTTTTTCTCCTTTAATAATGTTTTCTGTCAGTTTTCGTCAAAGAAATCTGTGACTTTTGGCTTTTAAATGAAGAATCCAATCCTTATCTACTAGTTCACTAAATTCCATGTTGACGGGCATCTAGTAGCAAGAGAAGATACTTCAACAGAGATCATGTAGCAGCAGACCAGAGGCTAATTGATGACTACTTTTCCAATCAACCTACATATGACGATGCAATGTTTCGTCGGCGATTTCGGATGCGAAAACATGTTTTTCTTCGGATCGTTGCGGACCTATCAAGCAGTGACAACTACTTCACTCAAAGATTTGATGCAGCAAAAAAAAGGTATATCTCCACTAGCAAAATGTACCACGGCAATGCAAATGTTAGCATATGGTGTGGCGGCCGACGCGGTTGATGAATACATCAAAATAGGAGGTACAACAGCAATGGAGTGCTTGCGTAGATTCTGTAAAGGAATCATACAATTGTATGAGCAAGTGTATCTTAGAGCTCCAAATCAAGATGACCTACAAAGAATACTCCATGTTAGTGAAATTCGAGCGTTCCCGGGGATGATTGGCAGTATTGATTGCATGCACTGGGAATGGAAAAATTGTCCTACGGCGTGGGAAGGTCAATTCACTCGGGGAGATAAGGGAACAACCACTGTTATTCTTGAAGCAGTTGCATCTCATGATCTATCGATCTGGCATGCAATTTTTGGGTGTCCGGGCACATTGAACGACATCAATGTTCTAGATCGTTCACCCGTGTTCGATGATGTGGAACAAGGAAATACTCCAAGAGTGAATTTCTCCGTGAATCAACGTTCATATAATATGGCGTACTATCTAGCTGACGGTATTTATCATTCTTATCCGACTTTCGTCAAATCAATTAGACTTTTTCAAAGGAACCAGACAAGTTATTTGCAAGACATCAAGAGGGGTGCCGGAAGGACATCGAACGTGCATTTGGAGTGTTGCAGGCTCGATTTAAAATCATTCGCGAACCAGCTCGCATGTGGGACATAGCTGATTTGACTATCATTATGAGGTCATGTATCATATTGCATAATATGATTGTTGAGGATGAAAGAGATACATATGCTCAAAACTGGACCGATTATGATCAATCCGAGGCAAGTGGGTCTACTACACCGCAACCATTCTCAACCGAGGTGCTACCTGCATTTGCAAGTCATGTGCGTGCTAGATCAGAATTGCGTGATTCCAATGTGCATCACGCATTGCAAGCAGATCTAATCAAACACATATGAGCAAAATTTCGTGATTAAAGATATTTTTAAGTTTTTGTTGTGTGTGATTTAAAATTTTATTGTTTATGAGTTGAGTTTATTGTACTAATTATTTAATGTGTGTTTTATTAGTTTTGTGTGTTTTATTGGTTGTATCGTGTGTTTATTTGTATCCTGTATTCAATACCAAAATTTTTGTGATTTTATTTCTTTTATAATATTTTTTTTAATTTTTATTATTTGTTAAAAGTTAATTCAAATTATAAATAAAATATTAAAAACATAATTTTCGTTTAGTTTTAATTGATAATTGCTACTATTATGTAATCACAAAACATAAATAAAATAAGAATATTAAAATAAAAAATAGTGGGGTAGGGAGTTGAATTTTATTAAGCAAAACTATTGTAGTTATAAAAATTGAATAGATAGTTGAATTATTAGGTGGAAGAGAGAAAAGATGATGTGGAGTGTTAAAAATGATAAAAGAGGTAGTTGAATTTTATAACCATTGTGAATGTACTTATATATACACAAAACAATCAAATATACATGTTGATATGTAGACATAATTGTTTTTAATATATTCCCTAATCAAAATAAAGAATAAAGCAGTGTAAACGTTCGGTTAATTTCGCTAATTCTATTCAGGGAAATTGTTTTAAAAAATCATCAATTTTTAAATTTTGATTATTTAAATGTCGAATTATCGCGTTGATAGTTTAAATCATCAAAATCACTTGATTTCCTATTTAAATCCATAACTTTTGTTGAATGAATCAAATTAGACATGTCGTTAAGTTGCTAAATGAAATGGATAAACGGATTAGAAAACCGTTGTAAACCAGGGTTAAGTGAAACGATGTCGTCCCACTTTTCTTCCCCAAATCGATAAAATCCCATTTTGAATTTTATCGATTTAAGGATTCGAAAAGAGAGAGGAGACGACATCGTTTTACTTAAGCGTGATTTACAACGTTTTTTAATCCCGTTTATCCGTTCCATTTAGCAACTTAACGACGTGTCTAATTTGGTTCACTCAACAAAAAAATAAGAATTTAAATATAAAGTAAACAGATTTTGATGATTTGAACTGTAAATGCAATAGTTTATGATTTGAATGATCAAAATTTGAAAATTTATGATTTTTTTAACAATTTTCCCAATTCTATTCCCTTCATTCCATTTCAAATTTCTTTTCACTTTCACGATTATGTAGTTTACCAACCAATGTCTTTATTTAATTGGAAATTACGCATAATGGCGGTTTTACACTTATATATTTCAGTAATGTCACGAAATGGATGGAAAATGCTAGCAGAATTACAAATCGTTCCACCATTTCGCCGTTTATGAATCAACTAATCTTGGAACCAGTTCGCCGGTTGAGCGTTTATTTAATTTGTTACAACTTACAACCGTTTCTTTTAACAAGATCTCTTGAACTCAAAGTACAAAATAATCTTGAACACCTTAATAACTTAATTATGAATTGATCCTTTAAGAACATGTTTTTCTTTAGATTTCGTCCATTTTTGAAATTCACTAAGACTGTCCGATTGTCTTTGGCTAAAGTTGAATATCTTATCATAAAATCCCCATATATTTTTTTTTTTTGGTTGTAGTAAAACTCTGCTTCTTTGGTCTACACATCCGAGATGATATTTTGGTTATGTTAAGGCATCATATTTCCAAGTGGCTAAATTAAGCTTTGTTATCAAATACTTTGAGCGGTTTCTTTCTAAAATCAAGTGTAAACTTATTCTTGAAACCATACGGTCCATACCACTCCTTAAACTTTTTAATGACATTAAAGGCTCTAATTTACATTACAAAATACACACATCAAGAAAGGAACATTTCCCAAGAAAAACTATAATTAAACCCAAAAAAAAAAAAGATACAGCAATTCACAGTAATTCAAACAAAGGCATCTTCCAATAGAGAGAGGGAGATGGAAAATCAGACGTTGTGTGAGTTGTCCGGCTTGGTGGGAGGAGACAACGGCGGAGAGGAGGTATTGGAGATGGTTGCACCGGGAGGCGGAGAAGGAACTCCGTACACCTGAGGATTTGTATGGATCTCACGACGGCCGCGAGATTTGCCAAGGAAGTAGCAGCCGAATCCAAGAAGAAGACAGAAGAAAATTAGAGGAAGAGATATAACCACCACCAAACCCATATCGATCTTGAGATACAAGTTTTCTATCTTCTTTCTGATTGATTATTTTTGTTGTTTCTTGGACTCTTTGTTTTGCTTTGATTCTATTTCATCTAGATCATATTTATATCTGTGATTTAGTGGGAGGCTCTGGAAGAATCCGATTCTGTCCGGTCCGCAACGTTTATGTCCTGTAAAGCTTAACGTTCGAATCTCAACGGTCATTTTTTTTTGGGTTGGATCCTTTAATACTCGTGCACTATCTTCTAGTCAAAAGACTTGTTTAATCAAATATTTTGATATGAATTTTAAAATTCTTATACTCACCATCAATCTCAATCGGCCTGGTCCGATCCAACCCATTTTCTACGGGCCTCTCTTTCTTGAAATTAAAGATATTCATCAAACATAACTAAATCCAAATAAATAATTTAAGTATGATTATTGGTAAAATGATTCAAACCAACTGAAAAACAGGAGATAGTAGTATTCAAAGCATCATAATCCAAATTGCATTCACTTTTTTCATCATGAACTCAACCAAAGCCATAGAAAGGAAACTGTTGGAGCAAATAAACTGAGATAAAAAGAGAGAATTACTTCTCAGAGAAGACCAAAACCACCCCTAAGAGCAAGAACCAGATGAAGAACAGAGCCTCCCTCTATGTTGTAGTCCTTTGCCGTTTTGTCATCAGCTAGCTGTTTTCCGGCATAGATGAGCCTGCAAAATCCCATGAGATTTATAAGCATCCAACAAATACTCATGCGAATCTGTCTTATATGTAAAAGCTTTAGATTATCAGCTTTCACGCAGAGTAATAATCGACTAATGCCAAAAACTAATATAAAGGAGCTGCAATTTTCACCAGACAGATTTTGTTATGTCACTTAAACATGAAAACTCAAGTTGCATATAGAATCAGTTTCGACTAAACCGCGAACAACTCCAGACAGATATCACAATGGATAAGAACAACATAGGAGCTACAAATAAGTGGTGGACATAAGTCATGGATAAAAGTTGATATTGTTTAAGAGGCTTCCATACACAACCAAAATGGGAACTCAATCTTTCCATTAGACAAAACTTTGCAACTAAGTCATTTGAAGTAATTGAAAAAAAAAAAATATGTTTTACCTTTGCTGAACAGGAGGGATGCCTTCTTTCTCCTCAACCCGTTCCTTGATCCGATCAATAGTGTCGGTTGGTTCGATATCAATCTCGATTTCCTTTCCTGTGAGAGTCTTCACCTTTATCATAGTCCCACCCCTAAGCCTCAAGACTAAGTGAAGAGTCGACTCTTTCTGGATGTTATAGTCCGCTAGTGTTCGACCATCTTCTAGTTGTTTCCCAGCAAATATCAGCCTCTGTTGATCAGGCGGTATTCCCTCTTTGTCCTGTTTTCAACAATCCCATCCAGAGAGCAAACAAAAATCAAAAGATCATTACCAATAATCAGATACTGAAGAATTCTGATCACAATCTTCTCAATCTCACAAACAATCAGCCATTCTCAAATCCGAATCATCTTAAGATTACAGGAAAACTCAATTTGGGAAATCTCAACCCGAGAAGAAAACCCTAGGGTTCGCCTATCTGTGTCTCTCCAATCAGTGAATTCGTCTCCAGCAATTAGAAAAGAAACGAATTTCACAATCCCAAACCCTAGAACCCTAAAACAAACAAACAAAGGGAACAAGTCGAATTCGAAGTGGGAGAAGAGAAGCAGAAACCTGGATTTTGGCTTTGACATTGTCGATGGTGTCGCTGCTTTCAACCTCTAGGGTTATGGTTTTTCCGGTCAAGGTTTTGACGAAGATCTGCATTTTTTTCTTTTTCTGTAAGATTTTTGATTTCTCGTTGAGAATATAAACGCCAAGGTCGACGGAATACTTTGAAGGATTTGGAATAAATCCACCCACGAACAAATTTGGTGATAAGCGTTTGGTCTACGCTATTTCTTCTTATGCCACTTTTGTAAATTATACTATTTTCTCGTATTTCTTATTGATTGCATAATATTTGTTTAAACCCAATATTAAAAACCCAATTAGGGCGAACTCTACCTTATTGAGGTTATCAATAAACAAAATATTTATTCTTGATAGCATATTACTTGTTTAAAAAAATATCGTGCAATATTTGTAAATTAGGTTTCTTTTATATATCACACCATGTTGGAAAAACCGATTAATCGGACGCCTAAACGGTGAGCGGAGGAGAGTCGCGGCAATTTTATCATAGTCGGCGAAATTAGGCGGATTACCAATATAATTTTTTTGTAGTTGATTCATTTTTTTTTGTCAACTACCCATCTATTACATCACATGTGGTTAGGAGAGATGTTCCGTACAGCATCTACAACTGGCTCGGTATGACCTACATGGAAAAATAAAAAACCTCATGTTCGAGTCCCTTTTGCAAGAGTATCGGCACGGACGTTTAAAACTCGGGGGATAAAAGATAAACTAAAGTCTTCGAAGGACTCTCTAAGAATGTGGAAGGAATCTAGTTCTGACATAAATACTGGCCAATCCGCAGGATTCTCGATCATACTCATCAAATCCGAATAATCGGTCTCAAAGTCCATCGACAAGGACTGTCTTTCTCTTAAACATGCCATAGCCCAGAGAAAACCATCCATCTCAGCATGTAGAGCCGAGAGGCTTCTGCGACATCCCTACTGTATGAAAAGCTCGTAACTCCTGTTGTCCTTTAAGCACCATCCTACTCCACTAACCGGTCCATGATCGATCCATGAGATATCTATATGACAGGTTGGGATTCGGAGGTCCAAATGAGAAGCCCTCGTGACAAAATGTAGTTGATTCATTTTTAAAAGGTTTGTAGTTGTATAGAAAAATTATATATAATATAAAAAAGTTTAAAAGTATTATATATGCTAATTTGCATTTAAATATTACTATTATTTTAAATATGTTCTTTTATATTAAATTAATAACTTTTTTTTTACGGCAACTAAGATCACAAAACTAAATTTTAATATTAAACTATTAAATTATAATAACAATCAAAGTAGCAAACAACAACAAAAATTTCATCTAATGGATTATACAAAATATAATCGATATAGAGCTACCTAATAAACAAACATATTATAAAAGAAAAATCCACAAACGTATATTAAGAAAATAAAAATACACCACTGCTTATTCCCACCACTTCGACAATCACGTCACAACAATAGTTTATCACTTTGGAGGAAAACAAAAATCCAATCATGAGAATTAAGAATCATTGGCGGTGAATTCAACTTTGGCTTCCGACTTACCTGGTGGATCCGACAATCAACAAATTCCGTCAATTGATAGCGAAAATTTATGAAACTGTCGACAAGATGATTATCCTTTGATGGCGGGCATAATCACCAACTTATCAAATACTTTTTTTTTATTTGGATTTTGGGACGTTGTCTACTTCTCAGTTACTCATGTAGAGGTTTAGGGATAGTTGATTCAACTTTGATCAATTGTTAAATCTATTATTGCTGTAATGGGCTTACCCCCTTAACAATATCCTTCTCTGTTTGCTAAATTTTCATCTTTCTCTCTAGTTATATATGGAAATCGTTTTCAAAAAAAAAAATAGATTTAAGAATAACAAACATATTACATAAATAGGATTAGAATAATGCGTGAAACACTATATTCGATCTCTAAAAATAATAGCTTCACATGAAACAAAATAAAATAAAATAATTATGCAACTTTAAAATGTAAATATCTCCTTTTAAAAACCCCAAATAATTGCATAAAATTGACCACAAGAAAGAAGAAGATAAAAATGCGTATCACTAATAAATAAACACATAGATGATCATAATTTAAATAAATTAAATAAAAAACCAAAAATAAATAAATACACAGATCTTAAGCTGGCAGAGGTAATTAAATTAACTATGTGACCAAATAAAATAAAATACAATTAGATTAGAAAATTGTTTATTGTTGTATCGGTTAGGGTAACCGGATGACTTGAGTCTGAAGTTAGAGAAGGGGCTCAGAGAATTCCGATTAGAGTAAAATTGTAGTTTGGTGATAACAAGATCAAGCGCGGTTGTCGGTTTTGTAGTTCGGTCTCTTTTAATCAGGTCGCTAAGTTTTTAAGGTCGCTTATTTTTTGAGATCGGTCTAAGTGTTCTCAGAGCCTTTTCCCAAAAAATTGGATCCTCTTCATAAGGGTGCATTCCTATTTATACAGAAGTTAAGGCGGTGGGTTAAGCCTTAGGTCATTCGGCCGGTCGGGGGAGCGCGATGGATCGGGCAGGGCAGATCGATGGATGGGACGGGTCGGGCTGACCGACCCTTCTTCAACGGCCTCGGTGGCGATCCACCTCATCTTTTGTTAGTGGTGGTCTGGACACCTAGATGGGTTTGGGCAGGATAGATTGATGGATGGGACGGGTCGGGCTGACCGACCCTTCTTCAACAGCCTTGGTGGCGATCCACCTCACCTCTCGTTAGCGGTGGTTATGACACCTCGACTAATCATTTGGCTGAGCTTAGATGGGCTTGGGTCGGCCCACAGATCATCAGCTGATGGGTCGATCGCTTAGTGGGTCGGTCTTGATTCGTGAAGGGCCTTAAGAGGGGGTGCTAAGCCCACCTCCAATAATGAGCCCCCTCCCCTCCCAGTTCGGCGAAGGAGTGTATTTTTGAGTTCGGCGTATTTATTGAAGATCGGCTCGGCGCGAATCTGGATCGGCGTGCTTAAGCGTAAGCTTAACTCGATTGTCTTTCACATAGGACTTTATCGACGAGAATCAGGGTCACGTGTCGTTTCACGGAAATCGAAGAGTCGCGTCGATGTAATTATTACGTCTCCTCGGTATCCGTTTCTCTCCTTCTATATATAAAATGTACCTTTCTCTATCATTTTGCTCTCTAAGTTTAATTTTGACCGCGAGTTTTGTTCTTTGTTCTTTCGTCTTTTCCGTCGTGTCGCCGCCGTGCCGCTTTGCAATTTACGGCTTGATTTTGCCGATCTGTTCGAAGATCTTGGGTTTCTTCGGTATATCTCCTTCGTGTTCCTCATTTGTTCTTCATTTCTTCTATCTAAATCCACAAAAGACATGGCGAGGATCAAATCTAGTTTATCATCTGGGTCGGTTGGGGAGGATACTGCCTCTCTGTCGGGGGATCGACGATCTCCATCAGATCGGTTGGAGGGGGTGATTCGCCGACCATAGAGTTGGCCATTCGGTCTCAGACGGACGGTATCGACTCGAGTTTGGATCGTTTGCAGATTATCATTCCCACTTTGAGAGACGATCTGATTGACGGCTCGGAGTTGAAAGAGAAGGATGAACCCTGGGTTGCCGACGAGAGGATGATGTTGGAGCTCACCGAGATTGAAGCCGAGAGACCTCATAGGTCGGTTTCCAAGGCGAAGGTTGGGGTGGTTCCTCGAGGCAAGCAACGACTCGCATATATTCCTTCAAGATCTACTAACGCTTCGCTGGAGAAGATGCAGACGGATTGTTTAATGTCTGATTGGCTTGTATTTAGAGCTCCTACTCCGGAAGAGCTCCATATTATCCAGAGTTTCTTTGAATATCAGATCCATCGAGCTACCCTTGTCTCTTAGGACTCGCGAGATCTCGCAATCGCCAATTCTTAACTTAATCACGAGGGGATCGTTGTGTGGTTTGTCTACGCCGCTTGCATCGGCCTCAACGAAGCTTATCGTTTCGCCGAGCTTATCGGTGGTCTTTTCTTGCCACTTTTGAGCTACCATGATCTTCCTTCCATACTTTTTGATGGAACAACCGAAATCATTGTACGTCATGAGGCCACCCATTATCATGTTGACGCTTCTTCTGGCCGGCGGAGGCGTGTTTGATCTATCATGCGTATTACGGTTTCGCTTGGGCTCCTGGACATTCGTTCTCTGTATACTCGACGGTGGAGAGAGATCCTTGTTTCGATCAGGCATGCGCCTATCCTCATTGTTATCGGGTCGGTGATCGCCGTTCGCTCGTTGCTCCTCATTCCGAGTTGAGGAAGGATTTATGTCGCCGATCTCCCCCTTGCGGAATTTTAAGAGGAGATGCTCGTGCAGTTGGCGACATTAGAAGGTGGCGTGACCGTAACGCTTGTGGTAGTCACAATATGGACGTTGATCTCGTTCTCCTCGCGTCCATTTGTTCGATTGCTGCTGTGGTCGGGCCTCGCCGGTGTAATTCACGTTTGTTCTTCTAGCTCGGTCGTTGTTGTTGTTGCGGTACTCCTTGTCGAGGAGTTGTCGTGGTTCAGAGTATTCCTCCTTTGCTTTATCTTTACTCAGCGGCGCTTTACTGGACAAGCTTCTCTTGGTCATAGTTTCTTTTTCCTCTTCATCCTCAATGTATAGTACTGCTCGGTGTAACGCGTCCTCTAGGGTCGGCGGTTTATCGAATTTGAGGCTGTACCAAAACTTCATGTCTTGCCGAAGGACTCCCCATAGAGCCTGTATTATCGCGTCATCAGGAACCGAGACTCGGGATGCTATCGAGTTGAATCTATTCATGAAAGATCGGAAGGTCTCTCTATCTCCTTGCGCGATAGTGTAGAGATCGGTGCATGAGGTCGGGTGCTGGAGGAACATGTGGTAGCGCTTGAGGAAATCTGTAGATAATGCGTGATAGCTATCTATGGAATTTGCATCGAGCTTTGAGAACCAGATCAAAGTGTCTCCGCCAAGGGTTTCTACGAAGATTTGACAGTAACCGGCGTCTCGCTATTCGGCGGAGTAACGAGCTCGTCCCATCGCTATTCGAAATGCCGTCATGTGTTGGCTAGGGTCTGAATTTCCCGTGTAGGTCAGAAAATTCATCTTTCCCGGGTTTCGGACCAGACATTCGGATATTCTGGTTGTGAAAGGCGTGTTTTGCGTTTTTTTTAACACGCGATCGATTTCCGGGGCAGAACTTGTCGCCCGATGGACTAAGGATGTCATGGCTTGGAGTTCAGCATTCATTTCCTCCATCTCTTTATCCCGTCCATGGTTCCCGATCTGATGAGGAGGCGCTATTGTTTCGAAAATTGGTGGGTGTGCTCGGTTTTTGGTGTAGACCGGTTGTCGAGATAAGTTGATTGGAGGAGACGGATGATCGCCGAGCAGGTTGCGATGCATGCGATGGTAATATCGTGTAGGCTGACGTTCGGGGGTTTGTGTCTCTTGAGAATGTAGATCGTTTACTTGATCTTGACAGGCTATTTTCGCAGCGGTTATTTGATCGAAACGGGCGTTCATCCCGCGAGTCAGCTCATCTATTCGTGCTAGAAGTGTTCAAAAGAGAGTCGGGACGTTGATCCGCTCGGCGGTAGACACGTCGCTGGTGAGTGGTACTGCTTGCGACGTGTCAAACTCCGCAGTAGAAAATGGCACGCCATTATTTCTTTGGTTCAGAGGTTGCTCGAAAGGAGGCAGCACGGGTCCGATGAATCAGGACGTTGCGATTGTTGCGTCTACCGCAGTTGTGGGTTGCTGTCCCGACGTTTGCATCCTTGATTAGCTATTCGCCGAGTTACTTTTTGCGTTGAGAAATATCTCTGGGCCCCACGATGGGCGCCAATTGTTGTATCGGTTAGAGTAACCGGATGACTTGAGTCTGAAGTTAGAGAAGGGGCTCAGAGAATTCCGATTAGAGTAAGTTATATTTCGGTGACAACAAGATCAAGTGCGGTCATCGATTTTGTAGATCGGTCTCTTTTAATCATGCGATCCACCTCACCTCTCGTTAGCGGTGGTTAGGACACCTCGACAGATCGTTTGGCTGAGCTTAGATGGGCTCGGGTCAACCTACGGATCATCTGCTGATCAGTCGATCATTTAGTGGGCCAATTTTAATTCGTGAAAGGCCTTAAGAAGGAGTGATAAACCCACCTCCAACATTTATTACGTCCACGCATAACGCAGTACATAAAATATATATAAAAAAACTAAATTCTAAATTGGATAATCAACAACTTAAAGAAAATGAAGAAGTAACACCCCCTAAACCCTGTGTAAACGGAAGTAATTGGTATAAGTGTTTCATAATACAATTCCAATGATTCTCGTTACAAGTACAACACATGAACAATGGCCTTTATTTCTTGTCAGTTTTATTTATATAACTCCAAGAGGTTTCTCAATGGCCCAATGGATCACATCATTTAAAACCCAACCAAAACTCGTTTTCTCAATGCTGTATTTTAACATGTTTTCGTATCTATTTTTTTAAACAGAATTAAATATTTTTAAAACACTTACAGAAAAAGCTTTTCTAAAATTTAGTTTTATTCAATTGAAATCTATTTTTTCAAGCCATATATCATCGATCCGAAAATATCCTAACCGAGGTTTCGGATCCATCAAAATATTCGAACGGATCCTAAATTCCTATACCAAAATAACATAAACCGATCCGGTATCAAACCGAGAACCGAATGAATACATGAAATATCCAAAATATAATTATATATCCAAAAATATTAATTATATTTAGACTTGATATAACCCAAATACCCAAAACTACAATTATAAACCTGAATATATTAGTTATTTTTTGGGTATTTCCGATATATTTTGATATTATAAATTCGTATACACATTTTTTGTTTTTTCCAGATTCTTTTAGCTATTTTAAATATTTTTAGATACTTTCTGATACTTTTGGATACTTTCAGATAAAAATTGAATTGTACCCGAATTTTTTTTGGATCTTCAAAAAAATATCCCAATCCGGAGGATACCAAACCGAATCCGATCCAAATTTTAAAAATATTCGATCGGTACATAAACCTCTTGATACGAAATACCTGAAATCTGAAATACTCGATCCGAATATCTGAATGTCCACCCCTAATTCAAGCAACATCGACAACAGAATCTGGACCTGTCCAACATGCAACGGAAAAACAAAAAAACACATAGCTTATATAATGCATGCATGTATAAGTAAGTGATGAATATGTGATTCTTATCCATATCTTGATTTGTCCGAATAAATTAGTGGCATGGCTTGCTCTTGTTTCCTGCAAGTTGGTGTATCTCTTCACGTCGTAGCATCACCAGTGGTTTTTATTAGTCAGAAAGTATTGGTATTCTTACTGGTTAATAAAAACCATTGGTATTCTTTGGTGTGGTTAATTCCCGAACCAACTTTTCGGTTCAAGTACAATTATTAGTTCAAGTTCTGGTTCCTTTCTAACTATAGGTTTCTAATTGGGTTTATTTTTTTCTGTAATTTTTGGGTTTCCAAAATTGGGTCTTTGGCTCTGTAAACTTTTGATTCTCATGCATTAAATTGAATATCATTTTACAAAAAAAAAAAAAAAAAGTATTGGTATTCTTCATCGATCTCCATGAAATAAAACAAGTGAAAGGTAGAATGATCACGAGAAATCTCATGTTCGTATAAGTTTTAACTCAAAAAAGCAATCAATAATGAGTCGATTGACATATATATTTCATTTTATTATTATATTACTTTTAATTCAATGTTGTTTCAAATGAAAGGATTAGTCCATGAATTTTTATGTACTACTAGGTGAGAACTTGTGCGAACGCGCGGTGTTTTAATTTTAAACTATTTTGTAATTATATTTTTTAGTTATGTATTTATATTTGTTTGTTTCGTTTCATGACATATATTTTGTTTTCCCGGACTTTGTTAAGTTGTTAGAAATTTTACTCTATAATAATATAATATTCAATTAAGCTGACATGCTAGTCTTGATAGATCGAATAGTTTATTTACGACTATGTAATATCTTTGTTTGGTAGTAAACTCAATGATCCCAAGCAATTCTTGGCTAATATGGAATTTTGCATGAATTAAGCTGAAGAAATGGTCTTATTAGACTAACTAATACACACGTCTCTGCTTTACGTAGAGTATTTACATTCTACGGTGTCACACGGTAGAGGAATGTATAAATCATATAAGCATGCAGAAACCATTCTTGAAAAGTAAAAGAGGAAGTTGCGGCTATACCTGCTCAAACCTGTAGCTATCTTCATTTTGTATTTGTATCTCTGGTTGAACCAAAAACCGTCACAAAGAGAATTAAACATACATGGTTGGACTTTAAGTGATGTACAAACTCTTTTGAGAATACATTCAACTAAACTGCTATATATTAAGGATGGTAAACCAACCTCGAGCTCGTGAATTATGGCAGTGGTTTGCCACACAACCAGCCTTTGAAGGTCCTCTAAAATCACTAAATAAGTGATCTCCAAAATAAATCACCTATGAACATAACATATTGTAGTGACGTCTTTTAAATGCGTTCAGCAGCATTAAGTTAGAAATAAAATATATTAGCTTCTTGTAAAGAGTACTACCTCTGGCCCATGCCACTTATGCCACTTTGTAATCCGAATGAAGGATTTAAGACAGCCATGGTAGCATAAAGTTTGGGTGAAATGCATCCATGTTTGTAAACGCCAAAGTTTGGGTGAAATGCATCCATCCCAAGTCTTAAAAAAAGATGATCAAACACTGTTTCATATAGTATCTGCTAACCTCAATACCAGCTTTCTTTATGGTGATCTTGTCCCTAAGATTGAGAGTAATCCTTAACGTCTTGCTCCATATCCTGATGCAGCCAGTCAATGGTCATTCAGTCGTGTTATTCAGTACGGCTCCTCGTATATACTGAATAACATGAGGAGCCGTACGTACCTAAGATATCATCTTCCACAAAGTTTCAATTTTCAAGAGAAAGTTATAGCTCCATGGTAGGTGTGTGGTATGTCCATTAATCTGTTATAGATACATGAGACAAGCATTCTTATTTTACTGAACACAATCAACAAAGGTTCCATTAAGCAATGTCGTAAAGACAACTTGGGTGTAAATATAAACTGATGATGCATAAGTTGTTATAAATAGTGTTGTAATTCCCTATCGGTTCTAAAGTTACCATCTTTCACCTCCAAATATATCTTATTTATGCAAATAAATCTTTCGCCGATTGTATTGAATGAAATCTTAATGAAGCTTTTGAAATCACTAACAAATTTAAATCCAATGTTTTCAGTGTTTAAGCTCACCGAGATTGGGCTTTTACTTGTACTGTGGGCTCTGGAAGCCATCGAAATGCAATGATTCCAAGGAGGAGTGAATCAAACCATCCGAATTTGATAACGGGGAATGATGGTTAAACGCAAATGATAATCGGCGGCGTCAATAGTAGCCCCATCATTGGCTCATTGCCGTCGTCTTCGCTGAAAATCAATCTCTCTCCCCCAACCGACGGAGAGTTGGAAGAGACGATTTTTTTTAGTTGAAATAAATGTTTGGTTTTTTGCAACGCTGATGTGGAAGAAAAAAAACATAGGCATATGAATCAGGAAAAAGCTAACGTGTCGACGCTGGAGAGCACCCCACCTAGCTCTTTATAAGGTAGATAACATTGTTATTATCAAACAAATATGCAAATATCACAATAATTTAGAAATGACAGATTATGATACATTGTAACAAATGAAATAATAGTAATCTAGTCAAATTAATATGAATTGCATACCTTATATTGATGAAATATATATATGTTGAAATATCCCAAAATTGGTAAAATTAAAAGTCAAATATAAATTATAATAAATTAAAGTTGAAATTATCTATAGACAACTCAAAATATTAATTGTTGGTTTGAAGTATGCTACTATAAATACATGCAATTTTTCATTTTGCAAATATCAATCTAAATTTTCATTTTCCAAATATAAAAAAAAATGGTGAGAAAAACTAAAGGTCGTCAAAAAATAGAGATTGTCAAAATAAAAAAGGAAAGTAACCTTCGAGTTACTTTTTCAAAAAGAAGATCTGAGCTTTTCAAAAAGGCTAGTGAGCTTTGCACACTTTGTGATGCAGAAATCGCCATTATTGTGTTTTCACCAAGTCAAAAAGTCTTCTCTTTTGGTCATCCAAATGTTGAAACTGTAATTGATCGGTTCTTAAACAATAATCCACCACCTCCTCACCAACACACCAACATGCAACTTAGTGATATCCATCGAAATTCTGCCATTCGAGATCTAAACAATCATCTTACTCATGTAATTATTTTAAGCATGCTATTTAACAACATTATATGTTTAATATAAATCATACAAACCCTAATTCATACGGTTGTATTCAAATATATATATTTTAAAAATATACATATAATAGTTGTCGCAAATAAGTAGAAATTTTCTCCATATTTAGAATATAATTATATACTCATGATATGCCAAAAATGCTAACAATATCGTGTAGAATCGTATAACATGAAGATTAATGACATAATTGATATATATATATATATATATTGTGTTATTTCAATATTATATGTATAATGATTTATTTATTTTATCCGAGGAATTAATTTGAGATGTTACCAAATGGGTTTTTATATATAAAAATTAAAATTAAATTAAAATTAAATATTTATATTTGCAGGTGATGAACCACTTAGAATCAGAGAAAAAAAAGAATGAAGAGTTAAAGAAAATAAGAAAAAATTCCAAAAAGCCTCTGAATTGGATGGAAGAACCCATTGAAGAACTTGACTTAGCTCAAGCCTATGAATTCAAAAGGAAACTTGAAAATTTGAAGAAAGCATTTACATTTGAAGCCTCCAAATTTTTTCAAGCAACTATTCCTCATCAAAACTTCTATGTCGGAAGTTTTAGTAATGCTCCTTTTGGGGTTGATGGTGGTAATAATTTCAACGCTGATTTGGTCCAGATAAATCAAAGAAGAATGATGAACATGAATGCGTTCTACAACGAGAGCATGATTCTCTCTAATCGTCCATTACCGTTTGGAAACAATAATCAAGGTAATGTTGCCGAGGGATTTGTTCCAGAACACAATTTGAATTATAGACCAGAGTATAACCAGAATCAAAACCAGAGTTTTAAGGGTAAAAACATCATTGAAAATGAAAGTCATCAAGATGACCACCCTCTATATTCTTGATCTGGTTACTAATTTATGTTTTATGTGATCCTCATTTCTTCTTATTATGTTGTTACATTTTTCCTCATTTCTCCTTGTTATTGTTATGTTTTGTTTTCTCTTATAAATTATGTTGTTGTTACATTTGTTTTATCAAAATAATGGAAACTAAACAATAACATATAAATTATTTTTTTATTTAAATCTATGTTAAAAAACATGCATTAGGACAATGCTAGAGTTGACCATGGATATGGTTGTGTAATTTTTTGTTGGGGTCTAAATGCATAATAATTTTAAACAATAATAGTTATATTAATAATCAATAATGTACATAAACGTAAAATATATGTTTTAAAATACAAGTACAAAATAATGCTTCACAAAAACTTCTATGTGCACCATTTTATCAAGTACAAATCCGTATATCCCATATATTTTGTTACATTGGAACCTATAAAATAATAACACTATATTAGTTTTTCATTGATTTCATACCTTGTATTGATAAACTTTTGAGACTAGTAAATTAATAAAATGATAAATATTAAATACTAATATATAGAAAATATAATATATAACAGTTAAATTTTACTTTTAAAAAAAGAAATCAAAATATTAAATGATGGTATGTGATTCTAACAGTAGTACAACACAAATGTTCTTTAAAATTTCAATATGTTCCTTTTTACAAGATTTGTAAAAAATGGTGACAAGAACAAAGTTCAAGAAACATATTTGATGTCAAGAGACCAAAAACGTATAAAAGATTTTTTTTTTATTCACAAAAGAATTATCTTTTATATAAGTCTAAAAGTTTAAGTTAAAGATAATATGAGAAGGAAAAATGATGACATACGAAAAGGAAAATACTCCAAAAACCAAAGATATATAAAATATTTTATTGTTTAATGCATTCACGTAAAAAAACACATTTTATGCAAGTCAAGAAACTTTAATTATAGGTAATTATGAAATTAGAATATAACGATTATACAAATAAATTCGAGAAATTTAAGATGTATAGAAAGTTTTATTGTTTATTGCATTCACATAGATGATACCTTTTATGTAAGTAAACAAAACTTAAATTATTGATAATTATGAAAAAGTAATATGGTGATATACAAAAAGGAAAATAGTCAAGAAATCAAAGTCGTATAAATATTTTTTTGTTAGTGCATTCAAATAATACTTTTTGTATATGTCAAGAAACCTAAACTAAAGATAATTCTGAAAAGAATAACGATATAAAAAAAGGAAATTGTCGAGAAATCGAAAATTGATAAAATATTTTCTTGTTTAATACATCTACATAGACAATACTTTTTTATGAAAGTCAAGACATCTAAATTAGAGATAGCTATGAAAATGAATATAAAAATAGAAAATATATACATCTAAGATATTTACTTATCTTCTAAATAATTGAGATAGTAAAACTTAGAAATGAAAGCAACTTTCAAACTATTTTTTCTTTAAAAATAAGAGCTATGTTTTTATCAAAACAAAAAAGACCACTGATCTTTGCACATTTTATGGTGCATACATCACTATTAGTATGTTTTTTTTAGGTTTTAATTTTCTTTTAGTTTTGTATAAATGTTGAAATTGTAGTTGACTTTTTTTTCATCAACACATCAACATGCAACTTCATTGTATGGTACAAATTATTACGTAACTAACAAGTTAAACAAAAAGAAGGCCATCGTTGAACTTTATTATAAGACACGATGAAAGTAATAAGTTTAAGATTTTATTTGAAAAATTTCTAATAAGACCGACCCTAATTTTATTTTTATCTCAAATATTCATGCATTAACAATCTAAATATAACCATTCGTACCAATAGTGATGTATGCATCATAAAATGTGCAAATCTGTGTGGTATTTTTTGTGCATTCATGCATAACAGTCATAATATATGCTATTATTATTGTCTCAAATTTTATTCTTGCTTAGCACGTTTAGTTTTTGCATTCCTAGTATAGTTATTCTCAATTCTCTTTGGATTCGATCATAAAGATCTACATCGACATACCATTCGATTGTGGTAGTGTGCACATTAGGTTTAATTGATGTGTTAATTAATGGTTCCGTCATTGTCTCCAAAGGTGATTTCGCTGCTTTTCGGCAATGTTTAACAAAAACAAAATATCAATTAGTTCGATCTAAAGGCAAAGGTTCGGCGACTAGATATGCGATATACCTTTTTAAAAGCTAATATCCTTCACCACCTCTGGGAATAACTTTAACCGATCTCCGGTGGTTAAGGTACAAAAAAAAATAGTTAAGAAGCCGATACGTGAACTTGTTTAATGCATTTACATAGAGAAAACCTTTTATACACTAATCTAAATTAAAGATAATTATGAAAAGAAATAATAACATATACAAAAAAAGAAAATAGTCTAGAAACCGAAGAGATTATTTATTTTACTAAATAGACAGAAAATTTGGCACACATGGTACCGATTTAATAGGTACAAATATCTGTTTTCAGTTTCCGTCTCCAACGTCTTGAAAATATAATACTTTTCTTAGTGAATATTGTACGTCGTGACATCTCAATTAATGTACTACTTGGTGAGAACTTGTGCGAACACGCGGGTGTTTTAATTTTAAACTATTTTGTAATTATATTTTCTAGTTATGTATTTATATTTGCTTGTTTTGTTTCATGACATATATTTTGTTTTCCCAGACTTTATTAAGTTGTTGGAAATTTTACTCTGACATGCTAGTCTTGATAGATCGAATAGTTTACTTACGACTATGTAATATCTTTGTTTGGTAGTAAACTCAATGATCTCAAGCAATTCTTGGCTAATATGGAATTTTGCCTATTAAGCTGAAGAAATGGTCTTATTAGACTAACTAATACACACGTCTCTGCTTTACGTAGAGTATTTACATTCCACGGTGTCACACGGTAGAGGAATGTATAAATCATATAAGCATGTAGAAGCCATTCTTGAAAAGTAAAAGAGGAAGTTGCGGCTATACCTGCTCAAACCGGTAGCTATCTTCATTTTGTATTTGTATCTCTGGCTGAACCAAAAACCGTCACAAAGAGAACTCAACATACATGGTTGGGCTTTAAGTGATGTACAAACTCTTTTGAGAATACAATCAACTAAACGGCTATATATTAAGGATGGTAAACCAACATGTAGCAGTGGTTCACCACACAACCAGCCTTTGAAGGTCCTCTAACGTCACTAAATAAGTGATCTCCAAAATAAATCACCTATGAACATAACATATTGTAGTGACGTCTTTTAAATGCGTTCAACAGAATTAAGTTAGAAATAAAATATATTAGCTTCTTGTAAGGAGTATTACCTCTGGCCCATGCCACTTTGTAATCCGAAGGAAGGATTTAAGATAGCCATGGTAGCATAAAGTTTGGGTGAAATGCATCCAAAGTTTGGGTGAAATGCATCCTTTTTGTAAACGCCAAAGTTTGGGTGAAATGCATCCATCCAAAGTCTTAAAAAAAAAGATGATCAAAAACTGTTTCATATAGCATCTACTAACCTCAATACCAGCTTTCTTTATACTGATCTTGTCCCTAAGAATGAGAGTAATCCTTAGCGTCTTGCTCCATATCCTGATGCATCCAGTCAATGGTCCTTCAGTTGTGTTATTCAGTACGGCTCCTCGAATATACTGAATAACACGAGGAGCCGTACATACCTAAGATATCATCTTCCACAAAGTTTCAATTTTCATGAGAAAGTTATAGCTCCATGGCAGGTGTGTGGTATGTCCATTAATCTGTTATAGATACCTGAGACAAGCATTCTTATTTTACTGAACACAATGAACAAAGGTTCCATTAAGCAATGTAGTAAAGACAACTTAGCTGTAAATGTAAACTGATGATGCAGAAGTTGTTATAAATAGTGTTGTAATTCCCTATCGGTTCTAAAGTTACCATCTTTCACCTCCAAATATATCTTATTTATGCAAATAAATCTTTCGCCGATTGTATTGAATGGAATCTTAATGAAGCTTTTGAAATCACTAACAAATTTAAATCCAATGTTTTTAGTGTTTAAGCTCACAGAGATTGGACTTTTACTTGTATTGTGGGCTCTGGAAGCCATCGAAATGCAAGGATTCCAAGGAGGAGTGAATCAAACCATCCGAATTCGATAACGGGGAACGATGGTTAAACGCAGACAATAATCGACGGCGTCAATGGTTGCCCATCATTGGCTCATTGCCATTGTCATCGCTGAAAATAAATCTCTCTCCCCCAACCGACGGAGAGTTGGAAGAGACGATTTTTTTAGTTGAAATAAATGTTTGTTTTTCTGCAAAGCTGATGTGGAAGAAAAAAAAACAGAGGCAGACGAATCAGGAAAACGATGACGTGTCGATGCTGGAGAGTCCCTCTTATCTCTTTATAAGGTAGATAACATTGTTATTATCAAACAAATATGCAAATATCACAATAATTTAGAAATGACAGATTATGATACATTGTAACAAACGAAATGATAGTAATCTAGTCAAATTAATATAAATTGCATACCTTATATTGATGAAATATGTATATGTTAAAATGTCCCAAAATTGGTAAAATTAAAAGTCAAATATAAATTATAATAAATTAAAGTTGAAATTATCTATAGACAACTCAAAATATTAATTGTTGGATTGAAGTATGCTACTATAAATACATGCAAATTTTCATTTTTCAAATATCAATCTATATTTTCATTTTCCAAATATCACAAAAAATGGTGAGAAAAACAAAAGGTCGTCAAAAAATAAAGATCGTCAAAATAAAAAAGGAAAATAACCTTCAAGTTACTTTTTCAAAAAGAATTCTTCCGTCAAATCTCCTTCCGAATCCTTTTGCGTATACATCTATTTTCGTAGTTCGTATATAGACATTTATAGTGTTCTTTTTTTTTAGTGTTTTTTTAATTCTTTCGTTTGAATTGAGGCTGTATTTATAGAATTGTTTTCAGAATTACCAACGATTTACCAACGAATTTACAACGAATTTTACGATGTAAATTTAGTAGGTGGACCTATTAAAAACGTGGTCTACCTAACTGGGAACATGCGACGTGAAATCGTCGTAATATCAACATAATATGCAAAAGTCATATTCGTCGTAATATCGATGTAAAGTTACATCGATATTACAACGATTTATGTTTTCGTCGTATAGTCGTCGTAAAATCGTCGTAATGTTACGTACGACGATTTTACGACGACAAATATTTACGACGATTTTACATCGAACACATATTTCATCGTAATGCCGTCGTAATGTCGATGTAAAGTTACATCGATTTAAAACGGTCATAAATTTTCGTTAGAAATAGACAGTTTTCTTGTAATAATAAAGTTAATATTTGTTTGTTTTTTTTATATATAGTAAAAGCCATATGACGGTTACAAGAATGCATAATATTCCAGAACTGATTTTAACAATATACAATCGAATTCCCAAAAATCGTATATTCGAATTAGTTGAATTTTGGGATAATTAGTGTTTTTAGATAGATTTTTTTGTTGCATTGGTGCTACACACCAGAACTAAATAGTTAAACCTTTTAAAATATTCACACTTTTTTGTTTTTTTTTCATTGAAATCAAAATAACCAGAGTATGGTTTAAAACAAAATTAGAGGCTTCATGACAATATGCTCCACTCGAGAAAAAACATATAAAGAATCAAATAATGAACAAAATATACACTACCATAGATGCCTTCTCTTGATCAAAGAGATCCCTTAATCACTCAGATCCGCCGATTGCAACATAAGATTGAACTCGGGGAGCTCTAACGTCAAACTTTTTGCGATACAAAAGGCCCCTTGATTCACGTGAGGAGCTTCCTTCATTAATGTTCAGTTACTGTGGAGATTAAACTGTTTCCGCAAGCTTTGAGTCCCTTGGTTTGGTGCAGCAAAAAGGACCGGATCAAAATGGAGGCTGTTCATGCTTTCCATAGCCCATTCCCAACATATTGGCATGAAACTCAGAACAAACCCGAGAGATTGCATGGCTGTGCTTAATCACATCTCCACTTGAATTCCGTAAAACCCAAGATGCACCAACGAGTGATTTTGCATTTCAAAAATGGTTTCGATGTCGGTTCCATGGCGGTTATCCTCCCGGCGACGTCTCGTCAGTGTCGAGACTCTTCAAAAGCTTTTGTAGGCCTTTGATCTCGCTATTGTGAACAAATGAATCATGTACGTTGTCAATAAGAGACTTCGAAAAACTTTTATGAGGTGGGGGAAAGTTGGATAGCACGCACACCTGTCTAGCCAAAGTACACTGAAAAAGAGGTAAATTTACACTTTTCTCTTCACAACCACTGAGATAACATCCTTGCTCACTATTCATGCCATGGGATTTTATCCTTTTTGAGACTGCAATTGCCACACTTAAACTATTTTCGTAAGAGTTCCATAATTAATTTTGACTCATATTGAAACTATATCTTATATACAAGGTGATATTAAATAAAAATATAGATAAGTAAAAAAGAACATGCCATGTCTCTTGTTGTACCCGAATGTTCCTCTAATAAGCAAAATATAGATATCCAGCGCATTTTCAGAGACTTGTTGCCAATGACCTCGTGAAAAAAAATATATATATTACCCTACAGAAAATCTATTCCTTTTTTTCATCTTTGTTAAAAAAAAATAAAAAAAAAAGCAGAATCACAAGGATCAAAAACCCACTAATGTTCCAGGGTTAAACTAAACATAAAATTTCAAAAACTAAAACTTGACACATATTTGGTGGATCATTTTGAGCAAATATCATGGAACAACTATTATTGTTAATGCAAAATCCAAATAAAAAAAAGATTTAAGGATCTTAGTGGGAACATGTTCGTATTATTGCATATCCTCTCTTTCTCGAGAAAAGGTTTCGCCACAGGAAAAATTCCTCGGAACCTATGATGAAATCTGAGGCTTAGAATCCTGATTTTGGTTTGAAATATATGTTTCTTTGTATTGGAGATTGTTGAAAACCTCGTTGTAAATGACATTTTTGATTGTTGGCAGTGTCTTTTTGCTTGTTGTTTCACTCTAAATGCGCAGTCTTTTTTTTAGGTGACTTGAGATAGAGTTGTTCATCACGGAAAACATGCTTTAGTAGATAAATGCCAACATTTTTTAAACTTTGTGATTTATCAACATGTTGTGATAATATAGCTCAGAATAAATGTTAACTATCTTACTGATGCTCTTTCCTCTTTGTCGACTTACCAATTTCTGCTGCTTTTTATCCCGATTCTCTTCCAAAATGTGCTCGAATGCTTTAATATTATGTGTTCCAAACATTGCTCGTTTTGTTCCAACAATTTTGTCATTCTTTTTTTTTTGGATGAGTTTGAGTTGTAAAAGTTGGTAAAAAAAGGAATTTGTTATGATATTATTTGGCATGCTGTAACTAAGGAGAATGACAAAATAAGAATCAACAATAGGAAAATCATTGTCCCCATTTTTTTCAATACAGGAATCATCCCCACTTTTATATTCTTTTTTCAATGTTTAATTACATTTTTTTTCTAACGAGCGAGTGAAAGAAATGTGTTCGTTAAATTTTTTTGTTTTTTTTTATTAGACTTGTAAGTAATCCCAGGATTTTAACGGGCCCAGACTAATCTCCCAAACGGGTGTGAGGTCGCCCAGTTACACTCCACGTAACCAAGAGTTAGTTTGATAATTCCGTATCCGAGAGGATTCGATCATTGGCCTAGACCAACATAGTCGAAAATAACTCCGGATGGAAATTTACGTTCGTTAAATTGCATGTTAATTCTATACAAAATTACGTAAATTGTCACACATATCAATTGTCATACCGATCACAATCTTCGTATTTCTAATGTATCATTATTTACATGTTCTCATTATATAATTATAAGTTATTGAACGATCCATATTTTTATTCTCAACATTGAAGTTAGTAGAAATTTTATAAGATTAAAATAAGATATAATTCTTAATTAGAAAAAAGATATAACTCGATCATGATTTACGCTATAATCAATAATCAAATTATTCAAAAAAGTGATGTGATTTAATGTTTTATTTTGATTAGTTTTTTAGATTTAATATTTTTTTTTATAATGTGTCATCTTCTAAAAACATAAAAAAGTTTAGGTTTCAACATAGAAAGATTCTAGTGTTTTTTATAGTATCGATTACTTTTAAATCTATTTTTGATGTGAAATATATATCATAGCAAAATTGATTATCTGTAGAGATTCCATATTTTCAGAACCCAAACGTCATTTTTCAAAGTTTATACCCTATCCCATTTTCTACTCTAAATGACATTTTGCAGTAAAATCATTTTTAATCTTACTCTATTTTTAACTGTAAAATGGAGAAATGCCATTTTTCCTCTAAATATGGAGTAATTCCATTTTCAACTCCAAAATGGAATTAAACTTTTTTATTTATAATTTAGTCCTTCATATTTATTTATTCCACTTTGTAAGTGTGCCTTCCCTCCTCCCTACATACAGATTCTATTCTAAAACATATAATCTCATCTCTAGAAGATGTAATGAGGCATGCATCAATATTAAACATTCACGTCGAAGATGTAATGAGGCATGCATCAATATTAAACATTCACGTCAGACCTGTAGTTGACTTTGGACTCTTTTCTCATTTTTTTTTTCGCTGGACATTATTTACTTTGATTCAGGTATGAGCAATATCATGTCTTCCATGGATTTTAACAAATATTACGAGACAATAATTTTATGGTTTTATTATTTTTCAAAAAAATTTAAGTAATGTACTTGTCACATATGCACAACAGCACAACAAATATTTTTATTTAAAATATGGGATTTTATTATAATAGTATAAACTAATATTAAATTTAAAAATACATAAAAATACTGAAATTAAAAATAATGAGTTAATTTGTAAATTTTATAGATAAAGTATATTTTTAGCAATTAATAATAAAACAGAAAATGAGGAATATACTAAGAATATTTTTTTGGAGTAAAAAATGGAAGAATACATTGGAGAGAAATCCAATTCTATTTTGAAGATAAAAATGAGGGAATACATTGGAGATGCTCTAAGAAGCTAGATGCAAAAATATCTAACATACAAAAAAGCTAAATGCAAAGATTAAACAAAAATATACATCTTTCTTATGTAAGTTTTTGACTTGAACCAAGTTACCTTGGCCCAGTGGTAAGGGAATGTCTATGTGGGCTTCCCCCACCTGGGTTCGAGTCACCTTGGCCACAGTGGATTTAACATGGCTTCCTCTGGCCTATAGGGATTAGTCGGGTGTGTAGCAAACCCCGGATTACTCCATATTAATAAAAAAAAAAAAAAATCTTTGACTTGAAGGTATAAATTAAAAAATAACGACTTGATGACACTTTTCCACAGAAAAAGAGGGAAAAAATCAAAAATAATATTTAAAAATCACGTCAGCAAATATCCGGTCGGCTCATTCTTGGTAAAACGTGAACCGAAACCGGTTCAAGCCCTTCAGGGATATCCACGGTCCAAATCTTTGCCGGCTCCGCCACAACATCCACCACAACAATTCTTCCGTCAACAGTAACAACACAGAGTTTTCCGGCGACCGCCGTAACTTGCTGAGCTCCTTTAAGCATCTCTTCTCCACCTTTCACCACCACAACTTCTCTCCACTCTCTCTTCTCCTCATCGTACTTTCTCACTGTACCTTTCCTCTCATCCACCGAATAGAGCGTCTCCCCCCCCATCGCCGCCACCGGACCTCTCCATCCAACCAACATCTCATCCGGCATCGATTCCCAGTCGTCCGTTACGACGTCGTATATAGCTCCTTCCTTAATCGCGTCGCCTTTTACATTCACCATTAGAAGCTTCCTTCTCCATCCGACTGCGTCTATGGCTTCCCGACTAAACCGTAAGTCTCTCATCTCTCGCAATTTCTCCCAATTAATCCGATTTTGATCCGTGAGATCTAATTTCTCGACCGATTTCGCGACGGTGGTCGAGAATTGCGAGCTCATCCCACTCGCGATGTAGATAACTCCGCCGCAAGCTCCGGTGGCGCACCACCGTCTTGGGGACCCAATTGGAGGACCGTAGGTCCAGGTTGATGAGATTGGATCGAATATTAGAGGGTGAGAGATCGCCGGAGAGAGTTCACGGTTACTCCCGGCGATGAGGAAGAGTTTTCCGGCTGCGGAGACGCATTGAATCGGTAAATTAAAAGATATAAACGACGGGTGACGGTAGAGAATCCGGTGAAGAGGTGGGTCGGGTGGAGGAGGAGGAAGCGGATCCCATTTCGAAGAAACCGGGTCGAAACACATAAACCGGATAGCTGGGTTGACCCGACCGTGACCCGGAGCTGGATCAGAGTTTGAATCGACGAAAAGTGCGTAGAGAGACGGAAACGGAGGAAACACTGGAGAGTAAAGGAGACGGCGCCACCGTGTACAAACGGCGGAGAGTAGCGACGGACGGCGGACGAGGGAAAGGCAAATATCTGATATGTGGTCGGGAAGTCCTTCGATTAAGGCGACTTCCTTTCCGCCGTCGACTCCTCTTCGCTTCGCCGGAGGTGATTCCACGGCGGAGGTAGCCATGGATCCAAGCCGTTTCAGTTTCTCGATTCTCTCTCTCTCTTTGTGGTTGGTTTTTATATATTTTATTTTCTTCATTTTTTTGGATTTAATGAGATAAAAGAGGCGTGAACTGTATGTAATGAATGGGAGGGAAAAGTTAAGCCATATATCAAAATCGAAAAGGCCAAAGTTGGAAAGTGTTCACATCTCAATAATAAATACCTAAAGCTAACTAGGGAAAAAATATTATACATTTATAGCATCATATATGATTAGAATCAAGTTGGTGTTAATTTCATAACTTAATTAGATTTTAAAATAATATGATTAATGTTTAAGATAAATTATAAGTAGTAGTAATATTTTTTACCAAGAAATATACCAAATTTGTTTAATAATATGAATCTTGAGTTTACCAGAGAGGTTTTGGCTTTAGAGGTTAAGCAAGTCTGTTTCCGATTGCATCCAGAAGAAAACTATGAAGTTTGATGGCATGATACTTTCTTCTACCATAAATTCTATAATATCCCTAAGTTGTGAAAATAGTTTATAATTTTATGCTAAGTAAAGTGTTAAGATTTATATCTTTCCAACTCAAAACAATTGGTAATGAGTGGATTAGCCTAAATCTATGATATACTACTCAAAGTTTTTACCAACTTTCGATGTACGATATTCTCACACGTCCCCTCGAGATAATGGTTCGTCTAGCCAATAATCTTGACAATATCCCATCATAAGATTAATTTCGGGTTAGATCGGTCGGACTGATTCGGATCTGATCGATTTCGGTTAAGAACGATCGAACCTCTTTCGATGGGTCAGATCAATTTCGGTTCGGATTGGGCAGCGTGTGTTCGGGCTCTGATATCATGTTAAGATTCATGGGCTTCCAACTCAAAACCAATTGGCTATGAGTGGATTGGTTTAAGTCTCCTATATACTACTCAAAGTCTCTCACAACTTCTGATGTAGGATATTCTCATATAAGGTGTTCGACAATGGACTAAATAAATCACATATCTGTATTATCTCAAAAAACGGATCGGTCTAGAACTATGATAGAATTTTGTCCAATTTGCATGTGAAATGTAAGATACAATTCCGATTGTATATGGCGTGGAGTTGCTCAAGGAAAATTCTCAAGGAAAATTCTCCGGTGGGTTTCTTTCTCGTTAATCGGTTTTCGTTTCGTTGATATTTTTTAAATTGTTCTGTTATTTTGTGCCTCTAGTTCCGGTTTTAGATCTCAAACCGTTACCCATTTTTGGGTTGATATATTAATATACTAATTTAAGAAAATGTAAGCTAAAAAAATTAAATAATCTCTGGGAGAATTATTTGCTATATATATTGTCTCTGAACAACAACCAGCTTTTGTGGGTCGGTGGTTGTTCACGGATAACATCTTGTTGGCTTATCCCTAACTTATAAGACTTTTTCATTCCCTCAGATCCCACAACATGTGCAAGTGTAAGCGGGATTATATGAAAATTATAAAGGATATGAACAAGGTCTATGAGTCAAGTGAAGTGAATTTGTAGAAGCACATATCCTGGTAATCCATATCAAAATTATGTAAACATGTATTTTTGGGGGGTAATTTTGAAATTGTCTCATTAATAACTGTAATATAGTCCAAAACCCCCCTTTAATGGAAACTTCTTTTTCTTTTCTTTTTTTGGACACCCGATTGGTGTCGTTTGCCCCATTTGGTGTGTGATTCAGATTCAGCCTTCTTTTACTAATCTTGTCAATAATGAATATGCTTTGGATTTTCATGTGCATCAATTGTTTTCTTTCTCATGAACGATTCATATAAAGTTAATTTGACATGACATGTGATGCATACTAAAAGTAATAATTCGATATGTTTGTGTCTAATTAACTCTTTTTGTCTAAATTTTGTACTTCATAAATTAATTTCAACTTAAAAAACGATCGAAACTATATAAATATTTAATTGATTTAATCTACAATTTTATGAACAGGTGGTTTAGCTAAAACAAAAAAAAGTTTAGCTGAAACAAAATTGGTTTAGCCCAATTTTTTAAAGATCTTTACTGTTCAGTTTCTGGTGTGTGGGTGTGGCTAAGTAACTTAAACAAGTAGTATTAGCAACAAAAAAAAAAATTAACAAGTAGAATAGTTAAAGAACTGAAAGTGAAAGTGGATACGATGTATAGTTTCCAAAAAAATAACCAGATCCGTTCAAAACAACATGTTTTGCAAAATAGAACACCATAAACTATCATTATACGAGTTAGAGTGAAATAACTAGGTTAGAATTAACAATATTTTCTGTAAAATTATGTTTTTTATATCCTTGGAATTATAGTAACGACTCATCGTTTCTATTTGTATAATCTGATTTATACCTCCTCAATTGTTATTTACTTAATCATTTATAATAGTGTATTTTTATTTAAACGAAACCACAATCTCCAATGCTATTATAAACAAATCTTTATAGATTGGAAACCTTAACACACACACATTGCTTTTTTGTGTGTTGGCGTTTATACTTTGTAAAATATAAAAATGTTCTGTTTTTCATAGTGAAAAAATGGAATATAATTTCAATTGTAAACGTAAAATAAAATAATTAAAATATGAGTTGTGAATACTGAATAGTTATGCTTGAGAAAACGAATGATGATCATCGTTTTATTTGAATTGGCTAATGAGGTTAGCAAATAGTCTGAACCATGAACTAGTTTCTACCTCGTGTCTCTCGCAATTGCTACGGGGTAGAAAGGAATTAAAGAAGAGAAAAATCTACGTTAGAAGTACAGTTTTTATAGTTTTTTTATGTAGTAACAGATTAGAGAAATTGCTCATTTTAATTCTCAACTATTTCCAATCAACATACATAATATCCAACTATAGTGGTTGCAAAAAAAAATTTCAACTCAAAGTTGACCAAATAAAATTGAGATTACTAAAGTCAACCGTTAATTGTTTTAGCGGGAGGCGTTACAATTAATCTCTTATAAAAAGATACCGTCGGATTTCACCGGAGTCAATATGAGAATAAATATTTAGACGATGCTGTTTTCCTCGATTCTCGTCGTTTCCCGACGGAATTTCTCGAAAAATAATCCAATCCACCTGAAATTCGAATTGTAAACATCGATCCAGCATTATCTACGACTAGCAGGAAAATCGATCTATTTGCAAAAATCATTCGCAATCATCTCACATGTGAAGACATATTTCGTTCCAGGAAAATGTTTGAGCATACCCAAAGACAAAATTAAGCCCGACGAAATTCTCCGGAAAAACTGTTTCTCGGGAAAAATATTTGATCTCGTCAGAATTGACTAACGATTCTGCATTTAATCTCATTTAACCGTGGACTTGCACTCCGGTAGGTTTTTCAGCTCGGCCCACGATCTCAATTATTTTGTTGATCTCGTCTACTTTTTTTGATTTCACTGGCATTTTTCTACAAATTTATTAGATTTAATTTACTGAATCGAGATTTTAACCCTCGTACTCGTTCAATCATCATTTTCGGTTGCGGCCACTGAGCAGGTGAACACACACGTGGTTTGCGCGAAAGAAATTTTCTTTCTTTTAGAATAATTAAAATTTGTTCTTATAACTTTTTTAAAAAATAGACTTTCGGTTCATTAGTCTCTTCTGGTTAGAGGCTAGCTCTTGGTAAGACTTGAAAAAAATGCAAACTACTTTTTTCCAGCTAAAACTCAACTTCGAGAACAAAGTCTTTAATTTATTTTTAAAATAGTTTATGTTCGCCAAATGAGTTTTTTCACACGATTTTTTTCATGTAACAAATAGTACTATAGTAATAAATTACATGTTCGATTAGAGTTTATTGTTATTTGTGTTTAATTTTAGTGTGAGTTGTAGATAACAAATGAGATAATTGATCAAGTGATCATAAATGAAGAAAATTAAAGAGCGTGATTATACGACTTTTCAAATCAGGTGCTATTGACTAAAACTAAAACTATCACCCGACTAAAAATATAAATATATATTGGTGGGAGGCGTCATAATTATATTTAAGTTTGTAAAAAAAGAAAAAAAATCTTAATTAAAATTTGGATTTATTATTGGTGTTGTTGTAGGAAAACACTCTTTAACAAAAAAAAACACATGTAATACATGTAAGACCATCCACATCGCTGAATTAAATGAGGGTCTTTAGAGTAAAAATCGTCACGTGTCGCGACCATTCACAAGACACCGTCTCTCTGTGTCTCTACGAAGACATTGGCTCTTCCCGAAATCGCCACGTGTCGCGGCGTGATTCGTCGAGACAATAAAATATTAATAAATATAATATTATTTAAACTAAAAAAAAAAAAAAAAATCAGGAAGACATCCAGTTAAGAACCCCGTTAGAGATGGTCTAAGTAAGTTAGCCGCCAGAGCTCTAGTTTATCATAGTTTTCATATTATAGTCGTCAAAACAATATGAAAATATGGCCATGAATTCTTCATATAACCTAGAATCTCGGACATTGGAATGAGATTTAACGTGTAAATTAGATTTTGTGGTCCTCTCCTTTGACATTTGAATGGCAAGCTGCCAATATCCGTTGACTAATTAAGGTAATATTATGTAGTTTTCGATTGTTCTAACCCAAAAAAATGCAAGCCAATCTCTCTAAGAAAAAGTGTACGCGTCTATAATAGTTCATTTGTCTCTTCAAATTTCTTTTTGTTTTTTTATAAACGTCTCCTTGCATGAATAGCAACACGATTGGAAAAAAAATACATATATACACGTAATATTAGAATATAACTTTTGTATTTATTGACATACATGCATGTATGTGGATGTGTTTTAGTTTATCTATGAGAAAACAAGTTTCTGGTGAAGTTTGTAAGCATTAAATGTAGAAAGCTGCTCCTTCCATGAGACAGCACGTATTTATGTAAAAAAGATTGTATTGATTAAAATAGAGATTGGTGTCAGTGACAAAGACAAAAGAGTGTCGTCGTCTCTTTTCATTTATTATCATTGATCCATTTGAGTGGCTCTAAATTAAATTGCTGCTCTGTCGTCGTCTCTTGCTCTCTTAGCTGATCTCTCTTCTTTTCAGAAACAAACTAATTTGTTTTTTGTATTTTAGGTAGATATTTTTTTCTTTTCTTTCTAATCACGACAAACTTTTTAATCAGAAGAGAAATCCACAAAAAAAATACTGCACACGTACATAAACTTGTTATTAATTACGAAGATGACGTGAAAAAAATAATTGAAGAGAAAATTAGATTGTTTTTTTACTGTAAAATTAGACAGTTATTGAATTTCTAAACTAGGCTTTAACCTTTAAGGTAATTCTTATGAATAATATATGTATGTTTTTTTTTCAACTTAACACTACTAATTTAAATTTTCAATAATATATAGCATAAATTCAATATTTTTTTTTTAATTTAGAAAATCTAAACTTTAAATTAGAAAGGATAAACCTAAATATAATATTTTAATTTTGTTTATAATTTATTTAAAGTAAATAAGTATTTTACATAATAATTTGTATTGTTTTTAGAATTTGAAATTTAATGTGTTATATTTGAAACAAAAACTAATTTTCGTGATATTTTAACATATTTTTAAAAAAAAATTTCACAATTTTTTTGATATTTGAAAAAAACATAGGTAAATTGTTTCGGATATGATTTTTTTTGTTGGAACCTTATTGGAGATGTTATTGAGAGCTTGTAATTCAATGGTTGAAATTACATATGAGTGATGTATTGTTTTTGGATGACAAATAATCAAAAATATGCTATAGGACCCTGTTTGAACGAGTAGAGAAATGTAACAGGCCAAAAGTTTCTATTGGACATAGGAAAAAGAACCTTTTACTAAGTGAGATTATGAATCGAATTTTTAAGATTTATAAATACAATGTTTTAAAATTTGTAAATATTCATTCACACGATTAATAAAAAAACCCTAAATAGATATTTGTTTTAATTGCGATTTCTCTCTAGGATTTTGACTTTCTTCTTATTCGATTCACTCTTATTGATAGCATCATGTTCATGTATCTGCTTACATCTCAAAGTCTACGTGCAACGTGTTGATCCTAAAAAAGGGAAAGTTCTAAAACCGTGTCTAACGTTTTTGAAATCTACTTGGGATAAATATATATATATATATTATTTTCTGTTTGCATTCGAGTTTTGATGTTGGATTTAAACTATGTTGATTTTTGTTTTTCGTGCAACCAGTGTTGAATTTGGTTATAAGTGGATTTTTGTTGCAATATCTAAAATCGACCTCTGGATTAACCACGTCTTACCAACAGGCAAAAGCTAATCTCAATAAATTTGTACAGCTAATAAATTTGTGTATCAGTTGTCGTTGTGACAACCGTCGTATTGACTAAAAATATTATTATTAAAAACAATTCGTTACACATTGCCATATTGGGCCGTGTGAGTCGTGTTATTATTCAAAAGGGAATGTGTGGAAGAGAGATGGAGATGTATACTCTCGTGCATGCACGCCATGTATAGTGATATGACTTACACATCGAATCGTGAAAACGAAGAAAATCTTTATTAGACTTTTAGTTTGTGTTAAGTCATACAAACTATTAAAATGAATAAACAATGGACATATCATTATATAATTGTTTTTTGGTCAACAACATATATACATTATCAATCAGATTTGAATTTAACCGATGGTATAATAAGGACATTAACACAAAACATTAAATTTATTATATTTTTTTATATTTTTTTGGGTCAACGTACCGTATCTATTATACTATAGATTATTATTTATTCGAGAGTTGACACTAGAATTCGAATTAAACCATGTGATCAATTGTTGAATATATTATTTTGTTAAATATTAAAACAAATTTGGTTTGGCCCGAAATCAACATTTGATAATATTTGTAAAAGCGTAAATAATTTCTTTTCAACGGAAACTTAAACTCAACCAGGGGAATCTTAAATCGAGATTCCAATTAATATTTGAAAACTGTAAATCTCCAAATCTTTTTGCCACTTAAAACGTCTAGAGACGGCCAACCATAATATAAATTATGTGAGATGACTCGAACCATGTTCTCCAACTAACAAAGTGAATCATCAACCACTAAATCACCACCATAAGTTTTTTTTTTTCCGTTTTGCACTCCCCATTCTACACAAATTTGTTTTTCCATTCTATTCCCTCTATCACTACAAGAAAACAGGTGGAAATCCGACGGAAATTCCGACGGCAATAATTCCGTCGGAAATTTCCGACGACTTTCCGACGGATTTCCGACTAACTTCTCATCCGTCGGAATTCCGTCGGAAATATTAACCCGTCGGAAATCCGTCGGAAATTCCGACGGATTTCCGACGACAATAATCCGTCGGACACTTTTCGACAGATTTCCGACGACTTTTTGACGCATTCTGATGTTGCCGACATACTGCCGACGGATTTCCGACGACGTTCATCCGTCGGAAATTTCCGACGGATTTCCGACGGATTGCCGACGAATTTCCGACGGATTTCCGACGGATATCCGACAGATGCCGACAGATGCCGACATGGTTGCCGACATGGTTGCCGACATCGATAATATCTACTTTATATCCGTCGGAAATCCGTCGGAAATCCGTCGGAAATCCGTCGGAAAATGGACAAAATTTTCCTTATAAAAACGTTTCCACCCTTCATTTATAATCACAAAAAAAAAAATCTCTGTTATCTAATTCCTTACGAAAATGTCTTCTTCAAATCCTTATAATTATTTTCGATCATGGATGGACAAGCCTCATCAAATTCCGGACACGGGCCTAGTTACGGAGGAATTCAAAAAAGGTCTACAGGAATTCATGGCATTTGCGGGTATGCAGAAGAAAGCAAAAAAAACCGGTAAAATCTATTGCCCTTGTACCAATTATGGGAATCGTAGATTTATCGTGATAGATGAAGTATGGTCACATTTGTATTGTCATGGGTTTATGTCGGGTTACAAGATTTGGTATTATCATGGAGAAAATGATACAATGGTGGATAATTATGCTAGTACTAGTGAACATTATATTGGGGATAACACTAGCTTAGAAGAACCCGCAATGGAAGAACAAAGTACTGTAGGTCATGTTCAGATGGTGAACGATGCATTTCGTGAAAATATACCATCGGTTGCTGAGTATGGAGATAGGGGAGAAGAACCTAATTTAGAAGCTCGGAGATTCTTTGATATGTTAGACGCTGCTAAACATCCGTTATATGATGGGTGTAGAGGTGAACATTCCCCTTTATCAACTGCAACAAGGATGATGGGTATAAAGACGGATTTCAATTTGAGTGAGGAGTGCGTGGATGCAATCACTGATTTTGTGAAAGAAATTTTGCCAGAAGATAATCTTGCACCGGCATCATACTATGAGATACAGAAACTTGTTCAAGGTCTAGGACTGTCGTATCAGATGATAGATGTATGCATAGACAACTGTATGCTCTACTGGAGAGAGGACGCAGATCGTACGACATGTCGTTTTTGTTGCAAACCTCGGTATAAGGAAACAGGTGGAAGAGTGCCAGTGCCATATAAACGGATGTGGTATTTACCGTTAATAGAGAGATTGAAGAGGTTATATCAGTCAGAGCGCACAGCAGGAGCAATGAGATGGCATGCAGAGCATACAACAGATGGACAAATCGCCCATCCGTCAGATGCAGGAGCATGGAAACATTTTCAATCCATTTATCCCAGCTTTGCGTTTGAGGCAAGGAACGTATACCTTGGATTATGTACCGATGGTTTCAGCCCTTTTAGGAAGCACGACAGAAAATATTCTTTGTGGCCAGTAATTGTAACACCTTACAATTTGCCGCCATCTTTGTGCATGCGAAGGGAATTCTTGTTCCTTAGCATTCTCGTTCCTGGACCAGAGCATCCGAAGAGATCACTTGATGTGTTTTTGCAACCATTGATTTATGAGCTGCGAATGTTATGGGACCAAGGTATTGAAGCGTTTGATGTTTCTTGTCACCAAAATTTCATCATGCGGTCGGTACTTTTGTGGACTATTAGCGATTTTCCAGCATATGGCATGTTATCAGGATGGACAACGCACAGAAGGTTATCGTGCCCGTACTGTCAAGATAACACTGATGCGTTCCAATTGAAGCACGGACGGAAAACGTCTTGGTTTGATTGTCATAGGCGATACCTACCTAGCGATCATCCTTATCGTCGGAGCACCACATTGTTTAGGAAGAACCGGAAAGTATTTGACGGTCCTCCTCCTGAGTTAGATGGTGAGTATTTGTTGACTCAGTTTAGAGATTTTGGTGCAGAGAGGACCGTTGATTGTGGTGGTAACGGACATCATCCTGTTGATGGTTGTGGCAACGTTCATAATTGGCACAAGAGGAGCATTTTCTGGGATTTGCCTTATTGGAAGAACCATCTTTTGAGGCATAATCTGGATGTCATGCACATTGAGAAGAATTTTTTCGACAACATTATGAACACCGTTCTCAATGTCAAAGGGAAGACGAAGGACAATCTGAAGTCTAGATTGGACTTGCCAGACATTTGTTCTCGTAGAGCACTACATGTGACAGAGAACGGGAAGCCTCCGGTCCCGGCTTTTCGTTTCGATGAACCTTCAAAGGCCGAGTTTTTTGACTGGATTACCGAAAGTGTTAGATTCCCGGACGGATACGCATCTAACCTTCGGAACTGCGTTGATCATGGAGAAGGGAAGTTTACTGGGATGAAGAGTCATGATTGTCATGTGGTGATGCAGCGCCTCCTTCCATTTGCCTTTGCATGTCTTCTACCACGTAATTTCCGACGGATTCAGTTGCATCGGCTGAAAAATCAATCCCTCGGATATAACCCAGATTCAACTCAATTTCCGACGGATTTCCGACGGATATTTAAAAATCTTGTTTAGGGTATAGGGTATATGTTTTTTTTGTGGCAAAAGTTTACAAACACTTGTATGATGTATATAAAATAGGTTAACCTTGTATGTACATCAAGAAAATGTGTTATATAGATTTTAAAAATTTTGATGGAAGTGTTTGTATAAGTTATAGTATAAGATATAGTTGATTTATGTGAAACGATATGTTTTGATGTTGTATAATTTTTAAACTAATGCAAACTCTTTAATATTGACGAACTTAATATATTTATTGAATGAAACATGTAAATAACATGTCCCTAAATCATATAAAGAAACCCTAAACCCTAAACCCCAAATATACCCTAAATCCGTCGGAAATTTCCGACGGATTTCCGACGGATATGAAAAAATAGAAACGTGCTTGTTGACTGACCAATCGACAAACATGCAAGGAATATACCTTATCCGTCGGAAATCCGTCGGAAATTTCCGACGGATTTCCGACGGATATGAAAAATTAGACACGTGCTTGTTGACTGACTAATCGAGAATCCTTATCTTCTCCAATCCGTCGGAAATCCGCGGAAATTTCTGACGGATTTCCGACGGACATTGACATTGATATTTTTTCCTTATTTCTCTCATCTTCCTCTCTCTCTTCCGTCGCTTCTTCTTCCTCTTCTCTCAAAATTTCCCTAAACGAAAATCTCTTCTTCTCCCTCTTATCTTCTTCTTCTTCACAATTTCAGTTTTTATCTTCAATTCCTCAATTCTTCTCCAACAAAACCATGTAAGTTTAATTAATTCCTTTAATTTTGTTTTATATCATTTTAGTTTTAGGGAATATATTAGTTAGGTTGTTAGAATTTTATTTATGTGAATTGTTAAGTGGTTATAATAGAATTTGTTATTTAGAATAATATTAGTGTTATGGTTTATGTGTTTAGATTGTTGATTTAGAATTGTTAGATCTAGATATTGTTTGAATTTTTAAAAATATTTGTATATATTAAAATCGTTTTTAAAATATTGTTTAAGTAATAAAAACGTTTAGAATATTGTTTAAGTAATAAAAATCGTTTTTAAAATATTTTTATATATTAAAAATGTTTTTAATATATTTGTTAAGTAATAAAAACGTTTTCATAATATTTGTATATATTAAAATTGTTTATAAAATTTTTTTTAGTAATAAAAACGTTTTTATAATATGTGTATATATTAAAATCATTTATAATATTTAAGTTGATGTTAAAATTTTTTTTAATTTGAAAAACGTTTTTATAATATGTGTATATATTAAAATCTTTTATAATATTTTATAACTAATAAAAACGTTTTTAAAATATTTCTATATATTTAAGTTGATGTTAAAATATTTTTTTAATAATAAAAACCTTTTTCAAATATTATTTTAGAAATAAAATTGTTTTAAATATTTTTTTTAGTAATAAAACGTTTTCTAAATATTTTTATATATTAAAACTGATTTTAAAATATTTTAGCAAATTTTGAAATTTTTTGAAATATTTGAATTTTTAGTAAACTTTGAATTTTTCGGAAAATTTGAATTTCCAGAAAATTTGAATTTTTCCTAAATTTTTTTCCGGAAATTTCAAAAAATTTTGTAACTTTTGAATTTATTGTTAATTTACTAACAATTTTACCGTTTTCCGCAGGGATCACGACGAAGTTCTTCAGTTGGGAGGCGGCAACCAAGGACGCCGTTCTCGGGGTTCTCGGTGTACGCCTCCTCCGGGACCAACGAGCTCGGGAACTCACATCCCTGATTCCCAGCAATCCGCTGCTCAGAGCCACCTTTAGATCGAGGAGCTAGTCCGGCAGCCTAACCGGGGCCATTGCATTCGACTCGACCCGAAGTTTGAGGACGCCACTTGGTAAGAAAATTTGTGTACATTATTTCAATTTATTTAGATTTTTAAACTTAACATATTTATATATTTTCATAATGTTTTCAGGTTTAAGCTGTCGACTCAGATCACCAAGTCGATATTACGGATGCTCCACAACATGTTGGACAAACCGTACAAGAAGTATTCGGACATGCCTGCCGAGGAGAAAGACGTGTGGCACCGGACTTTCGCGGTACGTTCTTTATTGATATATTATTTATTTTGAATTTCATTTTGTCAATTTTTCTTTTTGATATGTAACAATTTTTTTTTAAAAATTGTAGCAAGAGTTCACGTGGGACTCTCATCATACGCGCGAAGTCATTGACACATTCGACAAGTATGCCGCAAACTCGTACTCGAAGCACATGTACGAGTGGAAACAGAAGTGGAAGCAGAACAAAGACAAGCCGAAGGACCTTGACGACGACGTCTGGAAAGGCTTCTGTGAGTACTGGAGTAGGCCTGCGACAAAAAAGACCTCCGAGCAACAATCGAAGAACCGAAATAGCCAACGAGGCGGGAAAGGGGTCTACATCCACAACGCGGGCGCAAAGACCATCGAACGGGAAGCGATGGAAATGGTAAGTTTAATTTAAATTTTTTATTGTTAATTCTGTTTTTTATATTTATTTAACTTAACAAATTTTCGCAGGCGAGAGCATCTGGTTCCGAACCCGATTATCTTCAACTCATCGAGAATAGACACACCAACAAGAAAACCGGTCAGATACAGGACTTGGGGATGCGGGATGTTGTCGAGAAGAGCAAGAAGACGAAGCTGGACCGTGAACTATCATCGCAGCTCACTATCGAAGGATCGTCGTCCTCGAACTCTTTGTCCCGGGAAGAGATAAACCAGATTGTACTTGAGGTACGTTTTAATTTCATTTCGTTTTTTTTTTTTCGTTATTTATTTATTATCGGTTTTAATTATTCGCAGCAAACCCGACAAGTGAAAGGTCGATTCGCTGGGTTAGGCACCCTTCCGACCCAGGAATCTTCTTCCTCGTTTCCTCGTTATCCTTCGGAGTACCGGGTAGAAATCGAGAGGCTCACCCAAACGGTGAAAGACCGTGACCAGCAGGTTGAAGAGCTACGGACGGAGCAACAGACTACCACCAAGAAGCTCTCCTGCTTGGAGAAGATGATGGAAAAATGCTTCCCGCATATGTTTCGGGATAATAATCCTGACGACGGAGATTCTCCAACCGTCTAAATATTTGCTTTTAATGCTTTTTTTTTGAACAATTTATTTTAATGTGTAATGACTTTTTTTAATTTTGTTTAATGAATTTATATATTTATTATTTCTATTTTTAATTTATATTTCAAATTTCTATAATTTTAATATATAAATTTCCAAAAAATAAATAATTAAATAAAATTCAAAATACCAATTCCGTCGGAAAACCGTCGGAATAAGTTCCTGTAACATCCCGATTTCTTGTATATGCGGAGAGGCTTATAAGAATTGATTTGGCTACCTATTACACCAAAGTGCACTTAGCTTTTCCGATCACTTGCCCGAAAGAACTCCAGAGTTAAGCGTGCTTGAGCTGGAGTAGTTTAAGGATGGGTGACATTCCGGGAAGTTATTCGCGGTATCGTGTGAGTGAGGACAAAACACGGGGAAAGATCACGTGGTGATTGCAGGGTCAATAAACAAGTATTACAAGCCTCACGGATTAACGCACCGGCCGTCGGACAAGGGTGGGGCCCACGGGCAGAGATAAGGCATGGGGCCCACGGGCCGAGAGAAGGCATGGGGCCCACGGGCCGAGAGAAGGCATGGGGCCCACAGGTATGGGTGGTCGGAGCGTTATAGTTACCGTCGTAAATCCTTCGGAATCTATTTCCGACGAAGAACCGACGGACTTCCGAGATAACTTCCGATCAAATCATCCGTCGTAACTCCGTCGAAAATAGTTACCGTCGGAAATCCGTCGGAAATATCTTCCGACGGATTTACGACGGACTTCCGACAAATTCATTCGATAATCATCCGTCGGAAATTCTGTCGGTAATATATCCGTCGGAAATCCGTCGGAAATTTCCGACGGATTTCCGACGGCATTTACGACTTAATACCCGTCGGAGTATCCGTCGGAAATGCTGTCGGTAATCTATCCGTCGGAAATCCGTCGGAAATTTCCGACGGATTTCCGACGGCATTTACGACTGAATATCCGTCGGAGTATCCGTCGGAAGTCCGTCGAATATCCGTCGGAACGGACGCGGTCGGAAATCCGTCGGAAATGTCTGACGGCTTTCCGACGGCAACAAGCCGTCGGAAATTTCCGACGGATACCATATTTCCGACGAACTGTAACCGACAGCTTAAATCCGTCGGAAATCCGTCGGAAAAGGCCATTTCCGACGGATTTCCGACGGTTTTGGCCGTCGGAAATACCCCTGTTTTCTTGTAGTGTATATAGTCTTTTTCACTACTGATTTGGAGCTATTGGAGTACATAGTCTTTGACTGGATTTTTATAGTATTAAATCGGTTACACGAAGAATCATGCAATCACGTGTTTGGTGAATCTCAGAATTATGAAATCATGCAAAGCTTCGTTGTTAGTTTCAAGTTTCAACTAGTGTAGATAAGTTTCAGAGTGAATAATGACACAAGCGATGATGTAATTGACAAAAAGGTTGTTTTGTCGTGTAGTGCTTTTAAATAAAGGAGTAGGGGGATTTGATTAGTTATTCGGTATGGGTCGCAGCTTTTGTTCGGTCCCAACATGTTTTTCAAGTTTTTAACTATAGTATTAAAAGTTAAATAATTCTAGTGTCTCTTCTCTATTATTATTATTTTTGTTTTGTTTTGTGTGTGCCAAATTACTTTTAAACGTCAGAAAACAATATTATTTGATATTGACAAACTCATGAAAATCTAAAGAATAAATTAAAATAAGATTTAAAAAAACTATTAAGGATATGTATTCTTTAGAAAAGCCCACTCCTTCAATGAATGAATACATTATTTTTCTTTGCCAACACGATTAGCGTACTCGTTGTTATGCAGCTTTTTGAGACAAAAACAGTCTCCAACTTGGATTAATGTATACCAGTATCGACCAAAAGAATCACCTTTTTATTCATTTAAACTAACCATGAACTTTTTTTGTTCACATGCTCAAAAACATCTTATAATTATGTAAACTGTAACGAAAATGTTCCCAAAAATCTAGAGGTCACATGATCGAGTGATGCTTGGGACGAGATCATATAAAATGTTCTGGTCCCGGACTGGAAGATGTACGGACTTTGGCATAGAACCTCCTAGTAATTAAAAAAAAAAAATTAGTGTAGAAATAAGTACCCAAAAAAATACAAGCTTTACAGTTTACACACAAAAATCCAAAAAAAAAGAGAGATGCTAATGGCTAAGAACAGACTGGGACATAAAAAGCCCATTAGATAATTATAGCCCAGGCCCATTATGTTCTGCTTCACCTCTTGCTAATAATGACTTATGAGCCGTTGCCGACGACGGAAGGGTAAAACACGGCGTTGATTCAGCCGGCGAATCAATGGAAAGTGAAGCGATTCAGGACGAGCTTCAGAGTTTAGAGCTTGAGATAAAAGATGTTCAAGGTTACATTTCTTCGTTTCTATTTTCTGTTTTTTTTTTCTTTCTTCGAATTTGCGTTTCTGTTTCTCAGGTTGCTTCTGGTATATATAACCTAAGAAATCGTTCAAATTCTCCATTGGTTGTCTGCTTTTTAGGAGAATATAATATCCATTGATGTTTTAGGTTAATTTCCGACTTGATAGCCTTAAGAACTTGGACTATTATTCTCTTTGATGCTTGACGAAATTGGGAAACAGAAAGAGTTTTATGTGAAAGTTTTAGTTTTGAACTTGTGTTGATGGGGATCGCTCTGCAGGTCAGATAAGTGCTTTGATCGAGCATCAAGACAGGTTATACGAGAGGAGGTCTGAGCTAAAGACATTGTTAAAAGCACTAGCAGCTTCAGGAACCCCTGTTGCATCTGGTGGCTCGAATGCTATAGAGAATTGGTCTGAGCCATTCGAGTGGGATTCGCGTGCTGATGATGTTAGGTTTAACGTTTTCGGTATATCCAAGTACAGGGCCAACCAGAGGGAAGTAAGTTACTTCTGCATTCGTTTCATGTCTTTCAAGGATGCAACACGATGATACTTAGTTCCGTGTTTGCATTGATGTTCAATCTTTTTCCGTGGATGATAGATAATTAACGCTATAATGGCGGGAAGAGATGTCCTGGTGATCATGGCAGCAGGTGGTGGGAAGAGTCTTTGCTATCAACTTCCCGCTATAATTCGTGGTGGTACAACTCTTGTTGTCAGCCCTTTGCTTTCACTGATTCAGGACCAGGTTAGTACTAAACTTAGGAATATAGTTTGTAGGGCCACCACACGGAGAGATCACAAAACAGCTAAATTTACAGAGCTATTAACTTAACACTAGATCTTTAGATATGCTTTGATTATATATGTTTTGAGACCAATTATTGTTCAGGTTATGGGTTTGGCTGCTCTGGGGATTTCAGCCTACATGCTGACTTCTACTTCTGGCAAGGAAAATGAGAAATTTGTGTACAAGGCACTTGAAAAGGGTGAAGATGACCTCAAGATACTATATGTAACACCGGAAAAGGTATCAAAGAGCAAAAGATTCATGTCAAAGCTTGAAAAGTGCCACAATGCTGGTCGCCTCTCTCTTATTTCGATTGATGTAAGTCTTTCCTGGTTTTAGTTTCTTACTCAAACTTTCTTAACATGCTACCTATCTTCTCACTTTCTGGGTTTAATTTACATAACAATGTCCCCAGAATTAATACGAAACTACCTTTTGAATGTTCAATTTCCTATGTTACGTTGCTTTGCAGGAGGCTCATTGTTGTAGTCAGTGGGGTCACGATTTTCGCCCTGATTACAAGAACTTAAGCATTCTGAAAACTCAGTTTCCCAAAGTTCCCATGGTGGCTTTGACGGTATGTTCTTCTTTCATTTGTTTCATACTTTTTCCGTCCACTTTTTTGTTACATTTGGTATACTCTGCGAGCTTAAATCAGTCAACACTAGGGAGCTTGCTCCACCTTACCATGCTTATTAGAATGACCAATTTTCTTCTAATCTTAGCTCTCTGAACTTACATAGTCGCTAGTATTGTCAAGGTATTCTGCTTCAGTGGGTGTAGAATGTCAAATTCTGTTACAAGTTTCAACCTTTTAAATATTTTGTGGAAGGCTGTATATTTCATTTTCCCTAATTCTTTATGTCTCGATTGCAGGCAACTGCTACACAGAAGGTCCAAAATGATCTGATAGAGATGCTGCATGTTCCCAAATGCGTCAAATTTGTTAGCAGTGTTAACAGGCCAAATCTTTTTTACTCGGTACTCTTATTAATTAATTTTATTAATATACGTTTCTCATGCTGTGGATAGTTTGTAGGCTCGAACATGAACAGTAAATTGTCTTGCAGGTGCGAGAAAAGTCTATAGTTGGTAAAGTTGTGGTTGATGAAATTGCAGAATTCATACGGGAATCATATTCTAACAATGAATCTGGAATAGTCTATTGTTTCTCTCGGAAGGAGTGTGAACAGGTTTGTAACTGAAATTCACACATCATTTTGTGTACTGACCTTACCATCCTATGTACTTCTTTTGCACCCACCCTTCGTTCCTGACCGTTGATATTGTTCTATTGAACCTTGGATTGGGGAAGAAAAGCTTTCATACTTTCTCTTACAAGCAATGGTGATAGATTGCAGGCGATTTACGAGATAGAGGGATCTCTGCTGATTATTACCACGCAGAAATGGATGTAAATATGCGCGAAAAAGTTCATATGCGGTAAGGTCCAGCTCTGATGCAGCATGACTCTGCTCTTGATGATCAATTTACTGCATTGCCTGATTTTCGTTACTGTTTCATGTTCACAGATGGAGTAAGAACAAGTTGCAGGTCATTGTTGGAACAGTATGTGTATTCCTCCCGTTATCATTCCATTATTTTGTGGTACAGTGATATACATTAATCAACTCTGATTGTTGCTTTGCAGGTTGCCTTTGGCATGGGAATCAACAAGCCTGATGGTTAGTAGTGCTAACTTTTGTTTCAGTTGATATATAATAAGCTTTGACTTTCAGTTTCCTTACTGCAGACTTCTTTCTCTTGCGAGTTATTGTTCTTTCAGTGACATATTACCAGTAGCTACCGATTTCTAAAAGTTGTCGTTCTTACTAAAAAATCACCATCCTTCGCATTTTTTGAATCACCGATTTTTATTTTCTTTTCCAACTGATACATGGGGCATTTTTGTAGTCAGGTTTGTCATCCACCACAGTTTGAGCAAATCAATGGAGACTTACTACCAGGTTCTAGTCACTTGTCTACTAAAACTCGATGTGGTTAAGAGGTTGCTTCTTATCACCGTTACATCATACTGCAGGAGAGTGGTCGTGCTGGTCGTGATGGCCTCCCATCTGAGTGCGTCCTCTTTTTCCGTTCGGGTGATGTTCCCAGGCAGGTAAGCATCAATTTTACTGTACCCTGCTTATATGTGCTATACATATATATATATATATATATATATATATATATCCAAAGTTTCGTGATGCTTTTCTTTCTCCTCCAACAGAGTTCCATGGTCTTCTACGAGTATTCTGGTCTGCAGAACCTCTATGATATAGTACGATATTGTCAGGTATGCTGTTTCATTTCCTCTTTCCTTAAGAGTGCATTATCATTATTACACATGTAACAATTTCTGGAGCAAACTTCGGCAATCAGCACTTCGTATTGGCTAATGTACCAACATCTAAGCGATTTGTGTACCTTGCTCAGCCCGCTTTAGAGTGACTAAATTGGTTTTTTTTGTTGAGTCTTGTATCTTGGCTAGCTCCAAGGGTCGTGATCTTGAAATGTTCTAAATTGTATGCTATCTTTATGAACCATAGTTTCTGAATTCCCTTGTTGCAGTCTAAAAGAAAATGTCGTCGAAGTGATTTTTTCCGTCATTTTGGGGAGCCACCACAAGATTGCAATGGTATTCTTGTCTATAGTTGTCCAATACTGATAGAATTTGTACTACACCCATTGATTCTAGATTTTCTGATGTATTGATCGTTATTCTGCATTCGATAGGAATGTGCGACAACTGTGCCTTGTCAAGCGAGGTCAAGGAAGTTGATGTATCGGGTATGTCCCTACATTCACTTGTATTTATTATTGTACAATTTATTTGTAATCGGCTTGATTTTTTTATTTTTTTTTCCTGCCAAAGGATTAACAGTTTACTTGCAATTTCTCAACCACTATCAGCCATAAGTCATAATATCATAACGATTTCTCGGCGTCCTGACTTGTTTTGCAGACCTAGCTAAGCTTGTGGTTTCTATGGTGCAAGAAATGCAAGCCAAGGATCAAAGAGTGACAATGTTACAGCTGGGTGACAAACTCAGAACTAAGCACAAGGATCTAAGTTAGTTTCATTTCATTAGTTTGAACTGCAAACAATCTTTAAAGCGTTACTCTCTCGCTGTATGATTTTTTCTTTTCTTTTTTTGTTGTTGATGGGCTGTGGTTAAACCTAGGTGCTGAGCTAAAGAGGGAAGAGATAGAACACCTCGTGATAAAACTGATTGTTGACTCGGTATTGGTAAGATCTTTGTCCATGTTTTTAGTTCTCTGTCAGATTGTAATATCGACACGTGATAACCCAGCTCAAGATAATAACATGTCAGACAAAAACTCTGATATCTAGCAATGCCTTAAAATCTCTGTATGATTGTGCCATTAAATTCTTCAGGCTGTATCTGAGTTTTGTTTATTTGTGCAGAAAGAAGAATTCCAGCACACACCATACTCGACAAACGCTTATGTAACAATGGGACCGTTGGCAAACCAATTGTTGCAAGGTAAGGAGTAATGAATTTCCTTCTTTTCTCACTCACATGAACACTATAGGCTTAAGGATCTGCAAATGGCCGTTTTCTCGGTTTGAATGAAGTCAAATCAATAGAAGTCATAGATGCAGTAAATATTAGAAGCATCAATGTTTTGGCCATTACTTGGCTAGCTTTGGCCTTCTTTCTCTACTTTCATAGACAAAACTCTTGAAACAAAACCTGTCCATGTGATCCGGAACAGGAAGAAAGACGATCAAAACGGAAACCTCAAGCAGACAAATCAACAAGAAATCGAAAAGAAGTATCTCATTTTCTGGATTAGAATTCAAGCTTGACGAGCTACGGAAAGAGATATCTGCAGCTCATGGAAGTATACTCCCTCACACGGTCCTCTCAACTCAGCAGATTGGCTCGATAAGTTCCCGAAAACCAGATTCACTAGAAGAGGCGAGTTTGCGTTAATAAAATCCGGGTTTTCTTAGTCTTATATATATAATGGCTTCCCATTTTAAAGCTTTATTGGTTGGATTTGCAGTTGGAGAGTATTATAGGAAAACTGAAAACAGAGAAGTACGGAGACAGGATTCTAGAAGTCATGAGACAGGATGCAGTCCCTGAACAACTTGTTGAAGATCCAACAAATGAAGAGACATGTAAAAGCAGATCAAGTAAAAGAGCTAAGACACAGAAGAATCTTGTTTTGGTAGAGAGCAGCGAAGAAGAAGAAGCTTGATGAATCTAATATCTTCTAATTCAATCATTGTATTTGTAGCTGTTTGTAGAATTTTAATTCTTCTTTGTTGAAGCCGGTTTACACCATTCTTTATGTCAGAAATTAACCCGGTTTTAATTTATAAAAAACACATGATTTGGGTCTCTTGCTATTAGCTCTTCGTGATTCTATGCATTCACTAAGTATTAGGAATTGACGTTTAAGGGATGCTTAATCAATATAAACTTACACCTCGTTTTCCACGTGAAGTTGCTCTAATGTAATTATACAAATGATTCTGATTCCACTTTTTGACAAGTTTATCAAGTGTTTTTCTTAAACTGGGAATGAAACTTTGTCCTAAAACCTCGAACCCAAATCGAAACAATGTCCTGTAGTTTCTCCACAAGGCCAGGTCCATGGCTTTGTTTCCTTACAGTATCGATGAGAAGCCGGTATTCCAATAGCGTAGCCTCTGGTAAAGGTTCCAAGAACTCACACTTAGACAAGATCTCTGGAAGAGGAACACCCGAGACGAGGTTTGTGTCCAATTTTGCTCTGCTTTTCTTTGTTTCTTCAGGCTCTCTAACCAGGGGACCCTCTAGAGCTGAAGGAGATGCACCGGGAATCACTTCCCGTGTGAAGGGTAATGATCTTGCGGGTTGCAAGCAGAATTCTATCCACTGGTGGATTAATGGAGATGGGCCTCGCACTCTTCCTCCTATCTTTTCTGCTTCTTTACCAGAGTCAGAAACAGCCGGGATTGCCTTTGAAAGACAAAACATTGATGTTTCACGGGTTAGCAACCAGATATGTTATATCGTACTTATGGTACGAAGCATTTAATAAACTTTAAGACAGTGCTTACCCATAGATCAGCCCATAAGGTGGCACCGGACTTGGGAACAATCACCGTAACATTAGACATACGTTTTGCGACAGGGATAACATCACTGCTCCAACCGACAGTGACCCAGACATCTCCCACATTGAAAGCTTTTAAATAGTTGGTACTGTCAAACAGTCTAACCTGTGAGAAAAAGGAGAAGCAAAAATGAGCGGACATTGTCATTTTCACTCGAGAGATATAAAGTTTCTGTGGAACATGTCAAACAAAAGTCTTGTTCTAATTAGCGTATGGAGAGAGAGAGAGAGTAAAAACCTGTTTCATAAGCGATGCTAGATTTTTCTCCACAGCGATTCTTCCACCAGTAACTTGTAAATCCAGGTCTGTCGTGTTGTATGATGCTCCCATGTATTTGAGAACAGCACCAACAACCTCTCTAGGAGAATTCACCATTGAGATCCTCCCTGCAAGCTCAGGTCGCCACAGATCCTCCCAGTCCTAAATCCGGAAAAATGTTCAGTGATATTTAACTTCTTATAAATAGGCACACGGCGACAAAAAAATTGGACATTATTCCAACTTCGTCGATGAGCACAGCAACAATAAAGTTAAACCAAACCTCTATTGGAGCCAATTTATACTGCTGAAATTTGCTCTTCTTGTATGCTATTACCATGGTGCCCCAGCGGTATGGCACAGCCCACGTTTCACCGTCGGGAGCTTTTTCTCCTGCATAGTTCCTGCGGAGATAAATCTGAGACTTTCTAAGTCATGAAATGAACCCTAAGAACATTTCCAAGCTTACAGAGTACAAAAACTGAAACACATGAAGGATTATAGTGGAACAACTCAAATCTATTTGATCAATAGATACCGCAAATTTTGTTTCTTCACAAAGACTGATATTCATATTGATTGAAACCAAACCACTGATGATTTAAATTCTCACCTTCCATTTATCACACAAACCTTTATACCAGTCTTGATCTTCTATCCCTTTCATTGGCTCAATCAGCTTTTCCTTTATGGCGAAACTAATCCAAGAATCACCAATGCTGATCATATCAGCAGCTGCAGTTGAAGCAGAACCCTTTTTTCTTTTTCTAGTAGGCTTAGAAAGATCGAAGAAAATTTCTTCAAGATTTGCTAGGAACCGCGTTTTTAACCTCACTCTCTTCCCTTGTGAGCTCATGAACTCCTGAATTTAACCCAGAGAATCCAACAAAAGACATTTCAACTACAAGCTAAGATGCAAAATGATGCTCAAAATAGTGGAACACACAGAGAAGTGAAGCAAAACCTTGATCCATGATGGTGGCAGTGAACCACGCAGGGCAACGACTTTTAGCGGCACGGTCAGAGAATACACTTTAGCCTTGTAGGCTTCGAAATCTGCTTCCAATCTTCTCTCTTCATCTTCATTTAGATTCTCCTCACCTGCAAACATCAATAAGAAGTTCAAATCTAATAGTTTAAATCGAAATCCAATAGTAACGAGATAGTCACCGGCTACAATTTCTGAGTCGGAATGAGGAGCGATGACTGGCGGAGGTATTCGAGCGGAAGCCGGAGAGCAGACGCGGAGGCTTAAACCGAGGAACAACACAGTCGAGGCAGAGAAACGTACGATACTCTCATGAAACCGTTCCCCTTGAGAAACTCGTGCGACATAAAATCCAGCGGCTGTTCTATTTCCTTCTTCACGTCGGTTTCCGCCGCAGAAGAAGCTCGCCGGCGGTTTCAGGGAAAGAGACGCCGCCGCAGCCATTTTGTCTCTTCCGATAAAAAACGCAAAGCGGAAAGAAAGACAACAACAACAATGGCGCTTCTTCTAATCTCGACCGGTTCAGTACGGGTTTGATCAAACCGGTGGGCTTATAAAATATGGCCCGTCAATTTATTATAATGGGCCTATAAATGGGCCCAATAATGGTTTCAAACTTTCAGATAAGTTAGATAGGGCTAGCTAAGGTCTTAGCTGGCGCAATAATTGGGTTTCTATCGTAGTTATAGATAAAGAAAGCGTCGGTTAGCACGTGCGGGTGGTCATGATCGGCACGTGCGAGTCCCACTTCGTTTTCTCTCTTTGGAGAAGAAAGCATCGAGCTCACAGATTAATAAACACTCTTCACACTCTGTCTCTCTCACTTTCTCTCTCTTCAAATCTTACCATAAATCACACACACACACACAAAAAAGACTTTTTTTTTTGTTCCCTTAGTGTGCTTTACAGCTCAATTAGTCGTCGTCTTCTTCCTCTGTCCTATTCTTGTTCATCTTCCTCCTCCTCGCGGATCCATTTTTTTTTTTAAGGTTCATCTAAATTTACCTTCTTTTTTGCTCTAAAGTTGTAACCTTTGAATCTGTTTGATATTGGGGGGGGGGGGAAGAGTGTGGTTTTGGTGTATCGCTTGAATCGTTTTCTGATTTCAAGTTTTGGATTTGTTTAAATTGTTTGAAGCTTTGGTTCTTCTTGTGCTAGGACTAAAAATGGTATCTGGGAATTTCGTAATCTCTGCTAAACTTGAGCTGTTTGAGCTCGTGGTTGATGGTGAATTTTTGGAATTTGGCAGAATCTGGCTCTTGCTTTCTGATTTTAGAAACTGGGAAGTGGGTTTGATCGGTTTGTGACAATTTCACTGTTCTGTGTACTCAAAATGTAGATGAGATCATGCAAAAGGTTGTGTGGAGAGCTTTGATTCTTTAATTGAGAATCAGTTGTTTGGTTTTATGCTAATGTATGAATTAATTACAATTGTTTCCCAGGAATAGTAATCTGATAAACATAGATATTTCCTTTGTTTTCAGGATTATCGTTTTCTTACTTGGACATGGGATCATCAAATAGCTGACTGTATGTTACAAGTGCAACATCTGAGAGGCTATTCTTTCAAATGATTTGTAGTACCTCTATTATGCTTGGACAGTGCCATGATGGGCATCTGTGAGATGAAAAGCTGCTGCTCATGGCTTCTTTTGATCTCATTGCTTTGTGCACTATCAATTGAAATCCAAGCGATTAGCTCTGACGGTACAGCCATGTGAATCACTATTACCATTTATTGGCTTCCGGGCCTTTTGTAGAGCTTTAATCCTGTTTTGGCTCGTTACATTCTTCAGGTGAGGCGCTTCTGAGCTTCAGAAATGCAATTAGTAGATCAGATAGTTTCATCCATCAGTGGAGACCAGAGGATCCAGATCCATGTAAATGGAACGGAGTGACATGTGATGAAAAAACGAAAAGAGTTATAACCTTGTAAGTTTTTTGAAACTTTTCGGGCTTTAAACGTTTTTTTCTTTAGTATCTGTGGTCTCTAATGTTTCTTGTTTCGCAGGAATCTTACTTATCACAAAATAAACGGACCTTTACCTCCTGAGCTTGGAAAGCTGGACCATTTGAGGCTTTTGTATGTCCTCTCTAACTTTATTTCAATTTATTGCTTAAGACTATACTCTTATGCTGATCATCTGTGTGACGTTGCAGAATGCTTCACAACAATGGTTTGTATGGACCAATACCTACAACATTGAGAAATTGCACGGCGTTGGAGGGAATGTAAGCGCTTTTCCAGGATATTTATGCTGATTCCACATGGTATCTGAGAGACCAAATTCAGTTTTTCAAGGTCATCAAAATTATCCAACTGTTTTTTGCAGTTACTTGCAGAGTAACTACTTAAGTGGACCAATCCCAGCTGAAATGGGAGACCTGTCTGGCCTTCAAAAGCTGTATGGTGTTTTTTCTTCCATCTATTTGCAAATGCATCGATCTTTTGGTCTCTGCAATATCTATTAGTTTTCTTGTTCCATTTACTTCGCTCACCATCTAGGATCATTGACTGCCATGTGAATTGAAATTTGACAAGCTCAATAATGTTACTCCGGTTTCACTTATTTCAAATAGTGGTTGTCCTCTTCTCTTGACTAAAATAGTTCTCTACTTCTTTATGTGATTTTCAAGGGATATGTCAAGCAACTCTCTCAGTGGATCTATCCCTGCTTCGCTTGGGCAGTTGAAAAAGCTTAGTAACTTGTGAGCACCTTAATCTCTGTCTTCCGCTGTAATTTTTCATATTCCAGTCCTCTGAATTTCTGTTTCATTTGTCTTATGAAGCAATGTCTCAAACAACTTCCTGATGGGGCAAATACCTTCAGACGGAGTGCTATCCGGTTTTGCTAAGAACTCGTAAGACTATAAACCCTTTTCTCCTTGCAGAAATTAAAAATAAAGCTTCTAAAGTTACATTTCTACAGCTGACCTTTCAAAGCTTCGGTTATATTTTGGGATGATATTTTGAACTATAGTAACCATTTAACCAGCTTGTACCAGTGTGGCCGAAATTTATAAGATTATAAAACTGATACATTACCTCTACAGCTTCATTGGAAATCGTAAGTTGTGTGGAAAGCAAATTGATGTCGTGTGCCAAGATGATAGTGGAAACCCTTCTTCAAATTCCCAATCAACAGGTAAAGCAATTATGTATCCTAGCAGTTTTCTGGTCAGTATACAGGTTTTGCTGTGGCTCTATCAATAATGTTATATATATTTGGTGTCTCCTAAATTATAGGTCAAAATCAAAAGAAAAATTCTGGTAAGCTGCTTATTAGTGCATCAGCAACCGTAGGTGCGCTGCTCCTAGTGGCACTCATGTGTTTCTGGGGATGCTTTCTATATAAAAAGCTCGGTAAAGTCGAGAGTAAAAGCCTTGCAATGGATGTTGGTGGAGGTGAGCCATGTTGATTCTTCTTTTTGTAGATATTATCTCATAATAAATTAGAAAATTTTAAGTTTCTCCATCTCCTAAAGCTTCAATATTTGTCTATTCAGGTGCGTCTATTGTGATGTTCCACGGAGATTTACCTTACTCTTCCAAAGACATCATTAAGAAGCTGGAAATGTTGAATGAAGAGCACATAATCGGGTGTGGAGGCTTTGGAACGGTGTATAAGCTGGCCATGGATGATGGCAATGTTTTTGCCTTGAAAAGAATTGTAAAGTTAAACGAAGGGTTTGATCGTTTTTTTGAGAGGGAGCTTGAGATTCTTGGGAGCATCAAACACCGATACCTCGTGAATCTACGTGGATATTGCAATTCGCCAACATCAAAGCTACTGTTATATGATTACTTGCCCGGTGGTAGCCTTGATGAAGCACTTCATGGTATGACCAATCTTCTCTGTACGGCTCTCTTCCATATTATGAATGATTCACTGAGAAAGTTTGGTTCTTGAATTAGTAGAGAGAGGCGAGCAATTGGACTGGGATTCGCGTGTAAATATCATCATAGGAGCTGCGAAAGGGTTATCATATTTGCATCATGATTGTTCTCCTAGGATTATCCACCGTGATATAAAGTCGAGCAACATTTTGCTTGATGGCAATCTTGAGGCTCGGGTATCAGATTTTGGTCTTGCCAAGTTATTAGAAGATGAAGAATCTCATATTACAACCATTGTTGCAGGCACATTTGGGTACTTAGCTCCAGGTAAATGCCTTTTAAGAGTCTTCACTTACATAAAGATTTAATTTTTGAAATTCTGAGAGTTTCCCATTTGACTTCCACTTAATAGAATATATGCAAAGCGGTAGAGCAACTGAGAAAACCGATGTATACAGTTTCGGGGTTTTGGTTCTTGAAGTCTTGAGTGGGAAACGACCAACTGATGCTTCCTTCATCGAGAAAGGCCTTAACGTTGTTGGTTGGGTATGCAAGTGACATCCTTTTTCGATATTGACATTTTGATTCGGCAAATTTGACTAAAAAGGCTTTGGTTAAATGATCTTTGCAGCTAAAGTTCTTAATCAGTGAAAATCGGCCAAGGGATATTGTTGTTCCGAACTGTGAAGGAATGCAGATAGAGAGCCTTGATGCTCTTCTATCAATAGCAACACAGTGCGTGTCTTCGATTCCAGAAGAGCGTCCCACGATGCATCGGGTTGTCCAGTTACTTGAGTCAGAGGTCATGACTCCTTGTCCCAGCGACTTTTATGATTCCAGCTCTGATTGATTGCATGAACCCACCAGCCGAAAACCCGAGAACAAGTCAACATAATCTGGTTTCCGGGGAAAACCTTCATATGCCTTGTGTCTATTCAAGAAAACCTGCAAATGCCAATGAAGAGCCATCATTTAGTAATGGAACAGAGTCTTTGTGTTGTGTTGTCATTTAATTTTCCTCCCAGTTTTACAAGATTCGAGCCATTCATTTTCATCCCCTTTTCTTTCTTTTTTTCTCCTGATTTTTGGTAAAAACTTTTATTTGAACATGAAATTGAAATGTATAGTTGTGTCCTTTGTAGAAAAACTGGTCTCTGCCTCTGAATTGTTCTTTTGAAATAATCCATGTTTCTTCTTCTTCTTCTTGCCCGTGCTATTATTCTTTGTGGCATTAAGCAAGAAACAGTCTCACATTCAATCTTGATATCGATTTAAAACCGATTCATGAGCACTTAGACCATAAAGAGCAAACATGATTTAAGGGCAGTAGTTAGAGAATGTAAAAAGATCAGTGATTGATTGCTATAGGTTGCCTAATAAGTTATCTAACACAATAAAGTTTCTAAATTTCAATTTCTTCATGTTCTAAACCCAACATCCAATTTGTAGTTTGATGCAGCATTGAGTTTATCTCATCCATTTTTGGGTGAGATGATGGATCTCCAACAACAAATTCATGAGGAACCCCATCAACCTCGACGGAGCTGCAACCAGGAAACTTTCTGATTCCTAAATCTTTCATTTTCCTTCTCACATTTGTTACATCTTCCCATCTATTAGCAGATGCGTATACACTTGCAAGCAGAGTATGAGCACTGGAATCACTAACTTCCACTGTCTCGAGCTTTTCCGCTACCCGTTCAGCTAACTTGACATTCCCATAGTTCCGAGCAGCGCTTAGCAGAGAACAGTACACGGGAACTAGAGTTTCATCGCTTTCATTTTGCATCTTATCTATCAATTCCTCTGCTTCCTCTAACAATCCAGCTCTGCATAGTAGGTCAATCAGACAGCTGTAGTGCTCTGATTTAGGCTGGATCTTATGTTCTTTGGTCATCGAATAAAAAATTCTACGTCCTTCTGCTACAAATCCACCATGATTACAAGCTGTTAAAACCGCGACAAAGGTAATATCATCTAATCTGACACCGACATTTTCCATTTCGTAATACAAGTCCAGGGCTCTCCCAGACATCCCGTTCATGGCAAGACCGTAGATAAGTGATGTCCAAGAAGCCGTGTCTCTCTCCTTCGTTTCATAGAAAACCTCGAGAGCTGTCTCTATGCACCCACATTTTGCATACATGTCTACAAGAGCAGTACCAACTACTTTATCTACTGTAACTCTGTTCTCATATATGTACCCATGGATCCACTTCCCTTGCTCTAGAGCTCCCGTCTGCGCGCAACCTTTCAAGAGAGAGACTAGCACGAAGTTATCAGGTCTAATTCCCTCGGTTTGCATGCACCTGAACAGTTCCAAGGCCTCATCAAACCGGTTAAACTGAACATACCCATTCATCATAGCAGTCCACAGAATAACATCTTTTACGGGACTTCTCTCAAACAACTCTCTAGCCTCATCAATTCTACCATGACCAACATACCCAGAAACCATGGTAGTCCAACATTTAACATTTTTGCTTCTCACCGAATCGAAAACCACTCTAGCCTTATCAAGGCACCCGCATTTACAGAACATATCCACCAATGCATTCCCAATCTTAACACTCATTTCAAATTCTGTGACGACATACCTGTGAATCCCTTCACCAATATCCAAATTCTTCAATGCCGAACAAGCCGAAAGAGTGCTCACGATTGTACCTTCATCGGGCTTCAAATTGCTCTCCCGACTCATCCGCTTAAAAACAGCAATGGCATCCTCAAACCTCCCATGCCCAACATAACTAGAAATCAACCCATTCCAAGAAACAACATCTCGTTCAGGCATTTCGTCGAACACTTTATGAGTGATCTCCATCTTACCCAGTGCAGCATACATTCCCATGAGTGAATTACAGACATAAGAATCGAACTCAAGCCCAGCTTTCACAGCATAACCATGGACTTTCTCACCTTCTACAACCTTCCTCAAACGTCCAATTGATTTCAGAACAACCGGCAAAGTGAAATTATCCGGATACAAGCCTTGTCCTCGTAATTCACCGAACAAAGCCAAAACTTTCGTGAAGCTTTTAGTCTCAGCAAAAGATTTGAGCATCTTATTGTACATAATAAGTGATGGAGCTTGTACAGAACCCATGTTCATGTCAGAAACACCCTTCACACACAATTGAGAAGAAAAGAACAAATATAATCTTGTGTATTTTTTACCCGGCTTGAAGCTTTTTAGGGTCTGGCAAAACATTAATAAAGAAGAGAAATGAAAATGTAAAGTTGTGAACTTTTTAATAAACTGCTCTGTTTCTGAATAATCCATGTTTCTTCTGCATACTATCATCATTACCCTTTGTTACCGAAACCCTGAAACAGTCTTAAGATTCAAAACTCGATTCGGTTTCTGAAGCTGATTCCAACCGACGTCCGATTTGGCGATTAGAAAAGCCGATTCATCAGCTAAAAAAAAAGAAAAAAAAGCAAGCTTTACGAGAAATACTGAAACAGAAACTAAATTAAGAAGGAAGATCATTGACATTTTTCAGAGTAGAGTTACAGAAGAGAGTAGAGGAGCCATCAAACAAAAGATACAACAGGATTCTCACACATAGGCGTGGAGAGATCGACTCAAGAGTAGACTATGATGATACATAAGAAGAAACACACAATGATATCTCTTATTTACTCGTGGAAACATATTATACTTTGTTATACGTTAAAGAAAGAGATCATTGTTGCTTGACGTTTGCTTCCACAATTTTGCTCGCAGGAGCTTTCTCTTGTTTCTCCACATAAGCCGACGGAAACCATCCGGCTTTGCCCTTGTGTTCTCCTTCCGACCAGCCTGTCCCAGCCACCTGAAATTTGTTTCATGAAACACAACAAGATTCATTGTAACATCGATCTTTCTCTGTTTTGTATTGTCGAAAGAAGGGTGGCGGGAAATGTACCTGTCGCACAATTACATAATCATCAACCGCGAGACTCAGTTCTCCTTGGGCTTGAGCGTCAAACGGGTGCACAACCTGGCAAAAACATGAAAACATAACTCTTGTTCACCGGGATTTGTATAATCGAGTCTTAACCGAGTTAAGTGTTTTTGAAAGGCATTACCTTTGCAAGAAAGTAGGAATCATTTTGGCTGAGAAGTTGATGATTGTGATGATCATCAGATCCATTCGACTTTTCGATATCTTCCTGTGGATTAGACTTTATTTCTTTCTGAGGAATGGAGTTGGTAACTTCCTGGGGACTAGCTTTCATTTCGTCACTGGGATTGGATTTGGTTACTTCTTGGGGATTAGGCTTTGTTTCTTCTTGGTGATTTGATTTGATCTCTGCACGCGGATTTGAATTCGTTTCTTCTTGGGGATGAGAAACACCAACCTCTAAATGTAAAGGTAGTGACTTTGGTGATGATTCTGTAGCTTCTTCCTCAGCTATCATCTGAACAAGAAGACAACCAGATCAAGTGACAAATTGTATGTAGTCATTATCTGAATTTTATAACAGCACGAGTTACTGACCTCAGAGTGTAGCTTATCAAGGATATCGAGAGCATTACGATGATATGATCTCTCAGCTTCAACCTGCATTGGTAATTTCATTTCATATCCAATCCCGGGACCAGTAACTGATCATGAGGTGAGATATGATTGAAATGGAGATTACCAGAGCACGGAGACACTGATAAGTTATGTTCTGCTGCTGATTGTCGACTTCTAACATGGCCTTAGTAGCTTCTTTGCCAAGGGTTTTCATACTTGATTTGAGCTCAGCCAATCTCGATTCGGAATTCTTAAGCTTCATGTAGGTTTCTTCAGATACATCAGATTCCTTCAACTTTGATCTTCTCCTCAGTACATCAGTTGCCTGTTTAAAAAAGCATTTTTTTCTACACAAATGGTAAATGCCGCAAGAAACTTCAAATTGCCTCAAAACAAACCAAAGAGAAGTTCGACAAGACTTTACCTGTGCTTCGACTTCTTGTCTCAGCCTGTCATAGTGATTCACTAAATGCCGAGCATCCTCCAGAGGCGCACTATATATCATTGTACGAATTGGCTCACAAACCTAAACAAACAAAACCTAAATCTTTATTAAAAATGAACCAATACTTTTAAAGTTCTCGAGCAAACCCTTCTCGGTAAAATATTAGAGAATGAAATGAAAATGTTCCAAAACTTTACCTGCTCACTAAGAATTCCGAGGAGAGTTTCCCTCCCATCTTCCACCGACTTGTAAGAGGTCCCAAAGTGATGTGAAATTCTTGAGAGAGGAGTATTAGCATCTGGATTCTCGTCTCCATATTTCTTAAAATCTTCAGCAAACTTCAACCCTATGGATACAGCAATCCAAATCTGATCCCAAGACGTATATATATTATTCAAATGAGATGAAGTAAGAAACAAGAACTTACCTATCTCAACAACTTTCGTGCCTGTCGCAATGAAACCTTCCAGTCCACGAACGATATTCCTTTGCAAACGCTGCGAAGAGAAGAGTTACGATAAACCAAAGAATGAGATTTTCCTAGAAAGCCTAAAAAAACCCAAAATATCTTTTACCTTTGCAGCCTTAGTAGAGCTATAAAGATCTTGAAGTTTCTGATGACAATGAAGCTCTTCTTCATCAACAATAACAGCATCCGCATTAACATGCCCTAAATGCTTCAAAACCGCCTGCACAAAAACCGGAATTTTATACAAATAAAGAAAACTACAATCTTATAAACGTAATCCATAGCTAAAACTAAAACCAATGCAAAAAGGCAAAATCGATGCTAAAACAAGCAAATGTCCATACTTTTACATAAAAAAAAAAACCAATTCCTACGTCAACAAATAATCACCAATCCTAGCTGCCCCAAGACTATATAAATTAACCATCAAAGAGTCCTCCTTTATTGAAATCACTTTTCTAGATTTTTATCAGTAAACCAATCAGACCTAAATCTAACAGAAGGCATCTCGAGTGAAATACCCAGAACACAGAAAATCTACAAAAAACAAAAAAGAAGAAAAAGAAACACACTTGCTGTTGCCTCGCGACTTGCTCTCTGAGCTTCGTAGCTTGCTTTCTTATGGCTTCCATGGCTGAATCAAACAAAACTCAAAAGACCCAAATAAAAACTCGGACTCTTTTGGTTCCTTCTCGTAGCCACCAACCCACAGATCGAGAGATTTCGCAAAAAAAGTGTAGCTGAAATTAATCAAATAGAGGAAGCAGAGAGAGAGAAAGTCGAGTTTTTGACATTGATCCTTAACTCTTTACAGGTAACAGTCAGGAAAGAACAAAAGGTAACGACAATGGAATTATTATAGTGGAGAAGGTTGAAGCTAACTCCTTCGTTTCATCACTTTCCTCTTTATCAGTGGTCTTAATTTTTATATTTTGTTCAATCGTTTAAGATGATTATTCCTTTTTAATGGCAAATATTTATTGGACCGCTAGAGGAAAACTATTATATATCTATCTACATTTCTTTTGTTTATTTGCCGAATTTCCTTTTCAACATGAGGTTATCATATAACTTTAGAAAATAAATCTAATTAAAGTCTATTTCAAATGATTAGTCTTTTTTAACCTAAAAATAACTAGTCAATTTCGTCGGTCTGAATACTTTTTTTTGGACTATTAACTAGTGTGGCTAGTTGTTTTTCGGGTTTAAAATAAAAAAAGAAGAAATTAAGAAATAGAGATATTATTTATTATTCATACTGAATATTCGTTAAAATCGCGTTACTTATGATTAATCAAACACTTGCTCTGAAACGACACCGTTTTGGCTTCACAAGCTCCCAGAGCAATCCATGCGCTGAAACGACACCGTTTTCTTCTCCAGGTCATACCCGACAAGAAAATCCATCTGAACCAAATTCCCGTATATAGCAGCTTCGGTTGTCGGAATCATACTCAAGCACACCATGTCTTCACTCATTTTCACGAACGCGTTTATCGGACTCAGCTTCACGTCGGCTTCCGTGAAATGCATTGTTATCTCCGGCAAACCGATTGCTTTGTCTCCGGCTCTGAAACAGTATGGTAAAATCCCCTGTGGATCACTCACACGCTTGCCTCCCGTCATTTTTTCTTCCACCGCCGCACCAAAATCATCGTAAAATCCAGATTCTAGAAGCGTAAGCGTCGTGCCTGAATCGATTATGATGTTACCGGTCGTCTTCTTCGATTTCCCGGCGTCGTTTAAACCGTATCCTCCTCCTCCGGTGTACGGAAGCTTGGTTTTGCCGACGGTGATTGCTTCGAGAGTCAATAAATAGTAAGTCTCGGGGACTTTTTGGACTAACGGCGTTGTGAGCACAGCGGAATCTTTGCTTGGGTTTGAAGGAATCGAGTTGGTTCCTAGGTTTATGACACTTGTGCCGTTTGTTGTAGACGACGTGTGTGACAAGCAATACGAGAATTTCTTTTCTATTGAAGATCCGAGCTGGGATATTAACGATAACGGTCCGCCTCCGAGACCGATGATTCCGGATCCGGTTTCTTCGAACGTACCGCCATTGTTGTAGCCGCAACCAAAGACTGTACGAGGGAAAGAAACAGGGGAGCCAGAGGAAGAATCAATGGAGATTGTTTCGGTTGCCACGTCTCCTTTCGAAAACGACTCGTCTCCATAAGAGTAACGATATTTGCAGATGTTTCGCGACTCGTCTCATCCTTCTTCATTTTCGGATAAAGCGTGGCAGGCTTTGGAATCGCAAGATTCGGTTTTGTAGGTCGAAGATTGCTTCTTGTCGAAGATTAGACTGTTTTGTTTGTAACATTGTTGACATGGTTTGCATTGGACCCAAGTTAGATCACTTCCCGTGTCGGCGATGGCGAGGACTTTCGACGGTGGAGTACCGATTGAAATGGTCATGAAGTATTCGCCGCCGTTTGCGATTAAACCGGATTGGAAATCGGTTTTGGTTGAGAAATGGCGTGAACGGGAGATTGAGCGGAGGAAAGCGGCGTTGAGACGGTCGGAGACAGTGTGGAGAGGGTTGTAGAGTGGAGAATGGGGAGAGTCACGGTGGATTAGCTCGACGGTTAGGTTTGTCCGGTGAGCTGAAGAAGAGGAAACGAAGAATGTGACGATGGCTAAGAGAGAACAGTAGAGGAAAGTTTGAGTTGTCATTTTCGATTTGCTTTGGAAACGTTGTGGTGGAATGAGTGAGAGTTTGCGAGGGTTTATAAACTGCACGAAAGGGAATGCGAAAAGATTGAAACGGCAAGGACTTAAGCGACGTGGTAATGAGGTGATTAGCTTTAACTTTCATTAAGATTGCAAAGTTATTGAGAGGTTTAGACGTTTAGTGGAGATGTGGGATGATTAATGGCTAAGAAATAAACAGATGTGACTTCTGTTTTTTTTTTTTTTTAACATTAATATGGATGTACTTGTGAGATTCAAATGCTCATTTGTATGATTTTAAGATCGTATTTGCCGTTTTATATTTAAAGTGTAATTTAGCAATTCATCATGCTTAACGAATCAACAATAGCTTTGAGCTTTTGGCTTTGATTACTACTGTATATTATAGAGTACCAGTGTGTGACGCGCAGACGTGAAACAGAATTTTTAAAACTTTTAATTTTTAAATATTATTTTACTTTTATTAGTATGGTAGTTAATTGATTCGTTTCTATTAGCTTAGGAAATATGGATTGTTTTTTTTAAAAAATCTTAAATTTAAGTTTATTTATGTGTTTGTTTAGTGGATAATGCACATTTTTACCTTTTTTTTTGGTTGCCTATTTATGCAATTAGTTGTTTTTTTAAAAACAAAATTTTTTGTCATTTTTAAGTTTTGGGAAGTGTTTATTTTTTAGTTGGTCTTTGTTATTTGTTCTGCATATATTTATTGTTTTAACGCAACTCATACGGATAAGTAAATGGATGGATATTTACTCCGTTTATTAGTACACACATGTGGCGAGTGACAGGCCGAGAAAGGGGAATCTGAAACATATGTGGCGAGTGGTGAGTTTATCGTCGATTTATGGTCAGATATTGTGCGTAGGGATGGAGATAGTTGCAAAGGATTTTAAGATCGTTAATCTTGTATTCATCGATTTATATGTTTGTCCATTAGTGTGAATGTGTGATAATTCATAGAAATAATTATGAAATAATTTATACTTGAAGCACATATTTATATATAGATTTATATTTATTTAAAGCCCATATATTATAACTATGAGATTTTTAAAGTTTTTTTGTTCTTTTTTAAATGGTTGCTGAAGTGGTGGAATGAAAAGATAGCAAATGTAACTTTATAAGTTTATACTAGTGTGTGATCCGCGCTACGCGCGGACGTTAACACAATTTTTTTTTAAAAATTATTGTTTAATATTGTTTTTACTTTTATTAGTATAGTAGTTAATTGATTTGTCTCTATTAGCTTAAGAAATGTGAATTGTTTTTTTATGTTTTTTTTTCTTTCTTAACTTTATGTTTATTTATGTGATGATGCACATTTTTATCTTCTTTTTTTCTATTGGATGATGCACATTTTTATCTTTTTTTTTTGTTGGTTGTCTATTTATTCAATTATTTGATTTTTAAAAGGAAAGTTTTTGTCATTTGGAGTTTTGGGAATTGTATATTTTTTAGTTGTTCTTTGTTATTAGTTCCTTAATTTTTTATAATTGTTTACTATAGATCTCTTGTTTTAACGCAGCTCGTACGTGTTAGTAAATGGATTAATATTTAATCTATATATTAGTACACACATAGTATTTCAAATTTATTTGTGAAATAACTTTATATATTTAGTCATCATATTAGTATGAGTTAGTGTTACATGCTATTGATTAATTTAAAAATCTTTCTTCACATTAATAAAATAGCAAGCATTAATAGTTTTTAACGGAAGAATTTGTTATTTTAAATTTAAAACCATAAGAGTCTTAAACAATACGTCAATCTAAAGCTTTCCATTTTTTCTTTGCTGAAATTATTGGTGAATGATAATAGATCTTTGCGGTTATCGATTTTTTTTTGGAGGGGGGGGGGGGGGGGGCTTAAGGCGGATGTAGGCCTAGACGCGGGTATCTGAAACCTCCTTCGCTTGTGGTGAATTTATCGTCCATTTAGGGTCATATATTATGCGTAGGGATGTAGATAGTTGCAGATGATTTTAGGATCGTTAATCTCAACTTCCTCGATTAATCTTGTGTTTTTCTTCCCAAATTTTTGTTTTCCTCAATATTGTTTACCTACGATTTGAATCATATTTATCGATTTTTATTTTTATTCTGAAGTCCTTTTTTTAAACACTATCTCCATATATAATTACGAATTGGGTAGTGCTAGGCCTTTGAGTTCGGGTAAACCTTACTTAATTTATCGGTTTATTCGGTAATTTTAGTTTAACAATTTTCTACCGATATTAACCGATAAAAATTTTGGTTCGGTTTACGGTTATTTCGGTAATTTCATATTTACCAATAACCCAAAATCTGCTGGTACACCCAACGCTACTGATGTCCCCGTCTCCTAACGTCGATTTACACCGAACATTGTTGCAATTTTTTTTAATATGTATTGTTTCTAGCCATGGCGGCTGTTGAGTTTTTAATTTTTTGGTTTTTTAATAAATAGGTTTAAGAAGATGATCGTATGTTTTGATGAATTCATTTAATTGTTTTATTTTTTGGATGTTTGGCCCAATAAATTCTTTCTCTTTTTACTTTTATTAATGGCCCAAATCCACAATCTCATAAAGAAAACCAACGACAGAATCGATGCGTTTCAACCATCTTCAACCTCTATCGACACCTTCTTCAACCTAACTAAGCAGTCAACTGGAAATCCTAAATAATGGAGGCGAGGGCAAGCAGAGGACGAAGATATTTCGATTAACAGTTTCGTTCGACGAAGATGATTCACTGTCAATAACCGAATCTGAACCTGAAATCTCCAAAACTCAGTTGGGTTCGGAAATTTCCGTTCGGGTAATAATCCCAGGCCTAGGCAGTGCTATTCTCTTCCTCCTCCGTACGCAGCCTTCTCCTTTTACTGTCAGGTTGAACACAAAACTCACGATGTTAGGGTTTTCAGTGCTCAATTTTGTTATTTTACTACTTACATTTCATGGAGTAGGAGGTTTAAATGATTTAGTTTTGAGATGTTGATGAAGTGATGAGAATTTTGAGACCAGATTATGGAAATGCCTATTTTGTCACATGTATTTTGACTCTATGCTCTTCATCACGTCTTTAGATTTTGGAAAGTGCTTGTTATCCAATTCGATCTTATTGCATTTTTAAAAGATTATAAGAACTATGAAGTGAATTTGTTCCTGGAATTTGCGGAGGTTCACCATAGCTAAGCTCGTTATTAAGCTTTCCCATTCACAAACCAAACTCAGACACTTATTGGTAGAACTCATTCCTGTTACACAAATTTAGAACAATCTGATCTTCATGCTTTCTGATTTGTGTTTGTGAAGCTTGGTAGATTGGTGGGATGAGATCAGCTTGTTTTTATCTATTAAATCGTAAGTCTTGATGTGAAAATGATTAAAGCAATCTATTGGACCATTTGATGTAGAAGTAAATCATTAAAACCTTTGCTATCTTCGCCTATGTAGATGCTGAGGTGGCGAAAGGAAAATAGAGCAAATGTAACTTTATATATATAGATATATATAGATTCTGATTTTGACCAAGTAACGTAAATTATAACTTTTAAAGACCGAAGCAACTTATAGTTTAAACTTTAAATTATGTACGTTATATCTAACATAGAATATGGTGTTTAACCAATGAATAACCACGTTCGATTAATTAGAATTGGACATATAACGCGAATTCAATCAAAGCTAAATGAAACGAATTTTTTTAACCTGTGTTTTCTTTTTTCTTTTTTTTCTTCAAATGATCAGTATTTCAAAAACCACTGGTTATTTTTGGTTAGTTTTTTTGTTGTTGTTGTTAGCTCTGGTTGTATTGGCGTTGTATGTCCAGTTTTGAATTAATTTAATTGAATAAGTTATGAATTTGACATTTTGTTTTGAATCTGAAAAGTAAACTAGAAAAAAAAAGAATAAAAATAAGAGTTCTTACCAGTTCATATTTGCTAATTCATGTGTGTCTTGTAGAATTGGTTTTTTTGTTTTTTGCAGTTTTCATTGGATACCATAAAGATTAGCATGTATATCAAACTTCATGATTCAAGATTTAGAATTCCTACAAAATTCATCATTTTTAAAACGTTTTCATAAAAATCCAACAAACAAATGTGTTTCTAAAAAAATACATGAACAGAATTAATTGCATTGAACTTTTTGTTTTTTTTCTCTAAATATTTTTCCATTATATAATACAAAGGAAAAATATAAATTATCCGTAAAGGAAATCTGATATACGGGAACCCATGAGAGGATACTAAAGCTAAAAGTGAAACACTCAAAATATCAGAAAGGTGCCGGTTTTGTAATTGCATTGAACCTAAGCTAAAGTATTTTTCTTCTTTTTTATTTTGTTTCCTAAAAAAGTTTTTTTTTTTTCCTTGAAGTATAATATTAATTATATTAAAGTTTATTTATACTTCTGTTTTTTTTTTTTAATATATCTGTGAACATTTCTCCAAACCGAAAAAGTAAAGAACCCAAACAACAGAAGGAGTCAAAACCCAAAACCCGATTTTGCACATCCCAATTCTTAATCATCAAAATCGAATTTTGCTGATGCCTTTCTCGTCATTTTGATGATCTCAGCTGCTTCTTTTCGCATCTTCTGTTGTTCTTTGAGTGCCTTTTTCAGCATTTTCCTCTGATCTTCCACTGAAAATGCATTCAAATCAGATAAAAACTCGTCGAAATCCATCTCTTTCTCGCGACCAGAAGAGTAAGTAGCAGCACTAAATGATTTGCTGCTTTTGATGTTCTTCTTCTTGGTAGATGATTTGTTCGGAGAACGCCAAATGAATCCGATGAATTTCGATGGAGATAACTTATCAAACCATGAGCTTGAGGGCTTGGACTTTGATTTCGATTTCGACCTCGATCTCTTTTCTGGTTCTGAATCCGATGATGGTGGTGTCGCTAAATCATCAATAGAAGAGGATGAAGATGATGGTCCGATTCTGCGCTTCTCTTTAGGATGCTTCTGGGTTCGTTTAACTGGCGAGAAAATCTTATACTCCCCTCTCGATGTCGATGAGCTCGAGCCGATGAATCCAGAATCCGAGAAATCTCCACTTCCAGCTCGAGAACTTTTCTCAACACCCAGATCGCGTTTGTTTCCTGAGAAGTTACTCGAATCCTCGTCAGACAAACCACAATTTTTACCTGGATTTCTTCTGTTTCCCCCATCATCCTTAGGGTAACACGCCACTCTCTTGGGTCGAGGAGCTGGAAGAGATTTGAGGCGACGGAAACGAGTTTCGAGATCATCGGGAAGAGTCGGTGAAGCCAGAACAATTGATGGCGGCTACTTGCTCCAAAGCCGAAAGCTCCTTCGCTTGCGAAACCAGCTCTTCCACAGCTGAATCATCTGTATCCGAAAGATACCCAAAATCCGCCATGAAAATTTTCTTAGGGTTTTTGCATTTGGGGGAGCAATAAGGGAGAGAGAAAGAAAATGGTGCCACAACGGCTAATTCATGATTCGTCAGTCAATTTTGATGATATCATCTTTTAGTGTGGGACCCACAAAATTCATGCGTCATTAGCCGTGTTTAATTACTTTATTAATCCAAGGTTGTCTCACCCAAAAAAAATATTAATTTTTTAATTAAATTTTTTTTTTTCAAAACAATTAAATCATTCACAAATCGCCAAATGTAATTTGAGTGTCTCTTTTGTTTTTTTTGTTTTTGATTTATTTAATGGAAGATGTCTCATTTTATATTTATATTTTATAAATTTGTTCAATGGAGGGTGTCTCATTTTATATTCATGTTTTAATGCAAATGCTCTTAGGGATTGACGCGACGGCAGACTTATTTTATATTCATGTTTTATATTTAATTATTTAACACTATTTCAAATCTTTCATAAGTTACATATTTAGTTAAACATACAATGGGCCTGATTGGTAACAGCTGTAGCTTTCGGTTTTATGCTGTGGTTTTTTGGCTGTAGGTTTTTAGCTGTAAGATTTTGGCTGTAGAATTTTGGCTGTGACTTTTTAAAAAGTGAAAGCCTAATTGGTAAATATCAGCTGTATGTTTTAAAATTCATAGTTTTAAATTTTTATTAGAAAATATTAAAATATTAACAAAAACAAAATATAACTTATAAAATATAAATTTATCAAAATACTTTCAGTAAAACGTGCAAACACATCACATATGAACTTAAATAAAAACTAATAGCCATCTAAAATAATAATTCAGTTATCACGTCTACCTACGAGCATCCCATAAATTCATCGCAATCTCATCTCGAAATCCCTCCATGTATTGTCTCGTACCAGTTACTTCATCTACCACTACTTCACCTTCATCAACCAACGTAGAATGTTGATTACCATCTAACATCCAATCAACATCAAAGTCAGGATCGGGTATGCTTGATTTTCGTATAAAGTTGTGCAATGCCATAGTTGCTACCACAAGCTTTCTTGTTGCTCCAATGTCATACCTTGCTCGATCTTGCATTATCCGCCATTTTCCTTTCCACAATCCAAATGTTCTTTCAATAACGAGCGAAGTGAAGAATGACGACGATTAAATTTCTCTTTATAATTACTAGGTGGTGCTTGATTTTGAAACTGATTTGGATGGTACCGAGTTTGCCTATATGGTCCTAGATACCCACGACGTAAAGCATATCCTGAATCGACAAGATAATATTTACCTGTAGGTGGATGTGGAAAATTAGGATCGCCTTCCATAGCCAAAGCAAGTACTTTTGCGTCATGTGCAGATCCAAGCACACCAACATATATGTATGTAAACATCATGTCCATGTTGCAAACTGCAAGAATATTCATGATGCATGTGCCTTTTCTATTCCAATACAGTTGTTGATCTCGTCCAGAAACCACAACAGGCACATGCGTCCCATCCATTGCACCAACAAATCCCTTGAAGAATGACCAATAACGCTTATCATACTGCAACTTAGGATGAACTTGAGTGAGATTCACTAGATCTGGCTTAAATGTATCTATCGCCATAAGCTCCATGACATTGAGAACCTCATGAAATTTCCTGGAAATGGTCTCTTGAGAATGTCCAAACATTTTCATGATGCTTCGCTGGGTTGCATTGTGACCACAAATGTAGAGAAATATAGCCACACTCTCTTTCACAGTCATGTTATGAGTTGATTTCATCTTGTATTTATTTTCTAAGGTTTCACAAAGATCAAGAAATACTTGGGGACGCATTCGCAGAAGAAAGTGGCATTGGTGTGGATGACCATTTATTAGCTCATCGACAAATTGACGTCCGCGGTCAGGATGTGCACACAATGGTTGCTTAACCATGTTTCTTCTTATATACTCACTTATTAATTGAGACTCATCTTCATCTCCATCATCCACCATTTGCCAAAACAATTGCACTATCTGTATGTAAAGTAAAATATAGACGTAAATAAGACAAATAATCTCTATAGTATAATATTTTTTTTTAAATGAAAAACCAATAAGATAGATAAATCCAAGTACTTTCAAACCCCATCCCAAAAATATTCTAGAAAGAAAAAAACCAAATCGAACTTTTACCCCCTCCCAAAAGAACCTAGAATAAAAAAACAAATCTAACATTTTTATGATTATTCGTCATGTTTACGACCAATCATTTGCTCTAGATAAACAAGTGAGAACTTGTTTTCTTCAATCCCTAAAAACCATCTTCGTGCAGCCTCATCTGCAGAAAGTAATTTAGTATCATCCCAATAAAATGATGTGCCGAATTCAATCTCTGGAAGTTGGTGTAATCGTCTTGCAGCCATGGTTACATCGGATGTCAAAGCAGATGACATCTCAGATGCTGCTAATTTTATTGCATCCGATCTTTCACGGAAAGCTTTTGACAGATCATCTGATCGTTTACGCTTACTTCGTTGATCAGTTTGTGATCGTTCAACAGAAGCTGGGTGATTGGTGCTTGGAGTTGAATCCAGATTCTGATTCTGTTCCTCGGGTGGAGTAGAAAACAACCCGTCTAGATCCTCACCATTGTATGGAGTGTTCATATCACATTGCACCCCAGTATCATATCCATGTTGAGGACGATACACACCGGGACCATTCCCAATTGGCCATCCATCTTCAACTCCGATACGAGTTCCACTAAACAATCTTTCCAAGAGGTCTTTATTTGCTAAAGCCTTCTTACAGAATCGTTTAGCCACATCGTTTTCCTAGATAATATGTTTAAAAATTAAGAATGATATATATACACGCTGAACTAAAAAATCATAATGTATTATACAAACATACTTACTTGTATCCGATTGTCCCACCATTCTTTTTCCATGGTGATTATTCCCGTCGCATGATCAATGGCCACTCCAGTCAAATTGCAAAGTCGGTTGTAACAATCGTACCAAGTTTTTAAATTACGAAGATGGTTTTCAAATTGTTTCCATACTAAGCCATATCCAGTAACTACTTTAAAGTTTTTGCGCACACTGGATTTACCCTCTCTTGTTAAAGACTTGTCTACCCAATTTTCTTTATCAAGCTGAGCTAAAAGCATCTCTATGAAAGTTCGAGAAAGTTCATATGTCCACTTAATATTCATCTATGGCACAAAATACATATATCAATAATTTTATTTTTTCACTGAGATAAAATAGAAAAACACTGAAAAATATGTACCTCAGCTTGAGAAGCGGATGCTTCACCATTGTTTGGCATAGCTACAATTTACATAACAATTATAGTTAATAAAAAACATAAATAGTGCCCGTTCGTTTATAACAAAAGATCAATTGTGGTCAATTTCGATGATACTTAAGTATGTGATTATGTTCTGTAACCTGCTTCTATGATAATTTTATAACAATACACATGTCTCATCGTTTACAAGAGTACACAAACAACTAGCTTATTATATTATACATATATTAAAGCAAAAAGTTACATACACATCTGATGAAATGAAAGAGATATTAAAAGAAATTATCTATCATGTGGCTGAGAATTAAAAGTAATAGTGCTTGGACGATATACAAGAGATGAATTATACATTTTCCTTTCTTCTTCGTATGCTCTCTGAATTTTTCTACTGAGGTGTGGGCACAATGTAGGGTTTGATTATAATTTATATGTTCAGAATTAAGATTTTTTTCTTGTTTTCTCAATAGCGCCAAAAAAATTGCGCCAAAAAAAAATGGGCCAACAAAAAAAATGCGCCAAAAATATATATTTTTCAATAAATTTAAGTGAAAATATATTTTCCAAACTTGCAGAGCCTAAAATTTGGGCTGTGGAAATATAGTTCTTTACAGCCAAAAAATGATACAGAGGGCTATAGGTTTAAAAATCTGTAGAAATCATGATTGGAAACAAAAATTAGCTGTAGAAATAAATATGGTTGTGTGCAGCCTCTAAAGCTCCTTCCAATCAAGCCCAATATTACATTGTTGTTCCAGAATCTATAGTTCATACTTAGGCCAATTATAACCTCATCAGCCCGTCTACACATTAACTAAACAAACCATTTACATTTGATTATAAATGATTTAAATACATGTACATATTTGATTATTAAAAATTATATCTTTATTATGTAGGTATAGTTTTGTCTCAGAAAAACATATCCTCTCTTCTTCTAAAAATCCAACCAATCCCACTCCTATATTTCTGGCTAATACTTATCTTAAAATTAAGGTTGCAGATTATGGTGGAAAAAGAGGAAGGAGGCGAAGAGCAAAGTGGGCTGTATTTTTGCAGATTATCCCAAAATTTGTTTCACTATTAATTTTCCTGTGACATAAAAAAAGAAAAGAAAGATTCTTTGTTACAATTTGATTTACAATGGATCAAGCTCCTTGTACGATGAAGTTACGGAAACCCGGTCTTCTTCGAGCCGGTGATAAACCGGTTTGGTTCTCATGTACAGTAACACACTTGAAGCGAGGCCAAGAAAGGACAAGTAACCCCAAAACACAAACGTTTTGAGGTAGCAATCTCTTCCAATGCAAACGACCGAGTCAGACACCACAGGCCTAATCTCGGGGCTTGCGTTGGCTTCGTAAATGGACGCAGCAATGAAACCGTATAAGAGCGAGCCGATGGGTATGTTTGTGATGAGGATGTTGTGGTTAACACCTACGCTATTGGGTCCAAAGAGATCAGATGTTATGGAGACTGCAGCCGCAAATATGAAACCCGAGCTCAGACCGATTAAGGCAGTTGCAGTCTGCAATGCTGCTTGCTGTAAGGATGATATCGCCAGTAAAAAGAAAGCGATAGGAGTTGGCAAGAGGGCGATTGCAAACCAGCCGGTTCTTTTCAAACGAAATCTCCTGCAAGATGCAAAATTTCTCTCTGAGATTTGATCCGAATTTCACATTAGAAGTTCCCTAATCTCAAAAATGAAACTTACTTGTGCATAAAATCTGGTGCGGCGGAGAGCAATCGACCGAAGAAGGAGAATGAAGAGTAGATTGTGACGAGGGTTGTAGAGCTTTGTCCCAAAGACTGAGCAATCTGTCCCAAATTGTTGCTATAAACAAGGCCAATTGTGCCACCACAGAAATACGCAATGTAGTATAACCAAAACTCCAATCTACTTATGAGCAATCGAAAGGAATGTTCATCACCGAGCCTCACTATGTTCCCTTCCTTGACGTTCTTCTGGCTTGCAGTCCCCATATGTTCATACCCGGTTTTGCTGGAAACAGATGCTTTCTGGATCTTGAGCTCATCTATGTTAAGCATAACATAGCCAGAGCTGTAGTGGTGTAAACGATGGTTAATGGCAGGAAGAAAGTAATCCCAAGCATAAACGAGAAGAGGAGCACACAAGGGGAAAACCAGAAGGACGATAGCTCCAAGAAAATGCAAACGAGCTGATGTAGCCACGTAGGTACTCGAACTGGATAGGAGAAGGTGGAAGCTGGTCATGACGGCTAAGACATTCATAATGGCAAACACATGGGAGTCATGTCGTCGTGATTCGTTGTCTGGTGTAGGGTCTAGAGATGGTTTAGTAAGAACTGGGAAAAGGGCAGCAAATGAAACCACAAGGGGAACCAGTGAGTTCAGCAGAAGGTATAGATTTGAGGATGGCGGGTTAATTGCATTGAAAGCGAGGGAGTATAAGGCTGCACTGATTCCATTGAAGCTTACCGTAAGAGATAAGGCGAGGGCACGATTGGTCGGGAAATGGCGGATGCAGAGGATGAAACATGCTGTGTTGAACCAACAGATGCTTAATCCAGCCAATAAGCAGCAGAAGAATACCTATCATGTTTAACAGATTTCAATCACAAGAACTGAAGCAACATCTCATCTTCGTGAAAACGATTTATTATCTAAGGTTCTTCTAATCTATGTCCTCAGATGAACAAGAATTTGGTGTGAATGTTAAATTCATATATATATGTACCAGAAAATAAGGGAGAGTGATGATGTTGGTGATGACAAGCCACTGAACCCCATAGCCAACAAAGCCCATACCCGCCGCCGCGAAAAGAACGGCGGAGAGAGGGAAATAACCTAGAGCGATCCCCGACGACCACCCGAACGCTTTTCCCAAATCAGAAGCCACGGCGAGGTAATTCAACCTGACCTGAGAAATCCCGAGTACTGATTTGAGATGGGAGGAGTAAGCCGAGAAATCGAAGTTAGTCCCCGTCGATGCCTGGATCCAGATCGCTGCCACAAGCACAGTCCATTTCCGCCATCGACCGAACATGGTCCTGAGAGGTGGCGGGTGTTTCCGGTGAAACTTTCCTTCGCCGTCGTCGCGATCCTCATCGAAGGAGGCTCGGTTAGGTCGGAGTTTGTCTGAGGCATCTATGATACGAGGTCTCATATACAAATGAAGATGGTAATGGAATGGTGAGGTGATGATGTTGACCGATGAAAGAACAAAAGTTGTTGATCTACCGCTTTTGATCTTTTTGAAGAGACTGCTTTTGGAATTATATTTTTGGGATAATTGGATAAACATTTAAAAATGTCTAAATAATAAAAAAAAAATATATATATATATATATACGTTACGATCTTTTAAAATTAAAGACATAAACTTTTTTGTTTATATTTTACAGTTTGAAAAATTAGGTTTTAGGGATTATAGTTGAAGTTAAGGGTTTAGTTTTTAGTTTTTAGTTTTTAGATCTTAGGATTTATTTTTTAAATCTAGGGTTTAGAATTTTCATTCTAGATTTAAATTAATTTTTTAAAATATATCTTTTCTTAATTTTACCATAATACTTACTTTATATACATAAAATTAATTTTGTTGCCTGTGACTCCTCCTATAGTTGAAAAAATAATATTTTGAGTGGATTTTTCTTTTCAACCTTGTTTAGTTGTTTTAAGTTGTTGAGTGTTTTTTATAATAATTTAATAAACACATACGCGTATCTAATTATTTTTTAAGAAAAATATATAAGGCATTGACTTCTGTATAACAAGATAAGTCACATTTAATTCTTAAGGTACTTTGGGTGATGAAATTGACACTCTTACCCTTCTGTACACAATAAATCAGAAATCGCATGCATGGTCATGGATGCAAGATTGTGAATGGTGAAAAATATGGAAAAAAAAATTAGTATCCCACCTGATTTATTTTCTATTTTTTTATAATGTGAAATACATAAAACAATTTATTTGGTAACAATAAATGATAGTTTTATTTATTCTACATTTTAAGATCTATTTTGCTATAGTTTTGATTCGAAAAAAAAACAAGAAATCTAAACATATGAAATCGAGATCGACGTGTACATGAAAACGTGGACAATTGTGTGTAGACAGATAAGAATCTCGTATTGTTAGTGTGGATGGTCATGTGTGGATAATACTTTACTGATGGTCATGTGTGGATGGTTATGTGTATATGTAGTTCTTGATATTTACAAGTAAATTACTATCCACACATGAACATCTACACTAATAATATGATATTCTCATATGTTCATTCACAATTGTTCACGTTTTCATGTCCACGTCGATATGGATTTCATATGTTTAGATTTTTTTGTTTTTGTTTTTTTTGTTTTAGATTTCTTGTTTCACATCAAAACTATAGCAAAATGGATATTAAAATGTTGGAAAAATAGAATTATCATATATTGTTTCCAGAAAATTGTTTTATGTCTTTCACATTATAAAAAAAATAGAAAACAAATCAAGTGGGGTAATAATTATTTTACTCAAATTTTTGATTTTCTGACTCATCCGCGACTTTGCATCCATGACCATGCGGAATCATTTTGGTTTTTCACACACATAAACAGGAAAAAAGAACCTTAAGAGTTAAATGTACATTTTTTGAAACAAAAACTGGCTGATGTGCCTTACGGTGTAATTAAGCCATGATTTTTTTAGATATCCTACTTAGTTTACTTTGAAGTCATAAAGTGAAACGTAAGTTACGTAACTATCGAATTAAACGTAAATGAAAACAAGAACTGATAATTAAGGAATCTTGCACCGTAGAGTAAGAAACATGTCCGTATCACGTGGTTAGACCAACCAACCTTTTTATTGTCGAACATTCCCAACAATTGTTAAAAGTGGTTAAGATTTGGTGTGCCTTATCTTCATTAAGGTTTAAGCATTGGCTGCCATAATACATGGTTCTGTGCAAAAAAAAAAAATTATATATAGTATATATATATATATATACTAAATTTAAGTTCCATATAGTTTAGATCGGTTGCTCATGGTTTGAAATTTGATTTGGGTTCAGTTTTCTATAGCAATGATAATATATGACTCTTTTTCACAAAAGTTCAACGTGGAATCACATTACATATGTTTTTTCTAGGGGAATTGCTGAGAATAACATAAAATTTGTTTTTTTCAACAAAACTATATTCTTTATTTGAGTTAAAGCAAAAGTAACATGTAGGGGTAGTGAAATTACAGTTACCTCCTCAATGACTAAACAAAAATCCAATACGTGTTTTTACGATTATAACCCTGAGACGCAGTTAGACTTCTCATGAAGTTTGCTCTGTAATTAAATTTTATATTTAAATAATAATAAAAAATATTATATTATAAAATTATGAGGTTTTAAAAATTTATTATACTAAGTTATGATGTTTTAAAAATCAAAAATTCATAAAATTTGATCAGATTAACCAAAGAAATAATTTATAGGTTATAGTTGAATTATGAGTAGACTTCATATAGAAGTCTACTACACCGAAATCTATTGAAATAAATGTACCTAACCGGAAATTTTACCCCATCATATATAAAGGAAGTAACCCTAATTATGTAAAAAATTTTTGCCTCTCTCAAACGGCGCTCTCTCTCTCCCTCGTCTCTCTGCTCTCTCTCTCTCTCGCCTCTCTCTCTCTTGTTTAGATCTATCGTTCTTCCTTTTATCTGGATAACTAAATGAATATTGTTTCTATTTTTTTTATAGGAGAAGGAGTTGATCTCTTTGAAACGTGGATTTTGCTCTTTTTTTTTCAGATTCGTAGAGTTTGTTCTTTTTTTCAGATTTGTGGATTTTGCTCTTTTTTTCAGATTCGTGGATTTTTGATTGTTAGTTAGATTTTATTTTCCTGATGTTTGATCTTTGCTTCATCTCTCTGATTTTTTTGTTTGTCTTTTGGTTTGTCTTTTGTTGGTTATATTTGATTTGATTTGTTAGATAGATTAGATTTGATTTTTTTGTTAGTTAGATTTGATTTTTTTTCTTCAGATTTGTGGATTCACTGTGATTTTTTTTGTTAGTTAGATTTGATTTTTTTCAGATTTTGTGGTTTGTTTTTTCAAATGTAAAAATTTTGTTGATTTTTTCGGTAATTTTTTTTCATATTTCTGGGTTTTCTGTTGAACAAAGCTGTAAATGTATTGAACATTTATGGGTTTTCTAATTTTATTCATATTTTTGGGTTTTCTAATTTTTGTTCATATTTCTGGGTTTTCTAATTTCGTTTTTCAGACTTCGTTTTCAGACTTTATTTCCAGACTTTATTTCCAGACTTCGTTTTCAGACTTCGTTTCCAGACTTCGTTTTCCAGACTTCGTTTTCCAGACTTCATTTTTTCAGACTTCGTTTTCCAGACTTCGTTTTCCAGATTTCGATTCCAGACTTCGTTTTCAGACTTCGTTTCCAGACTTCGTTTCCAGACTTCGTTTTGAGACTTCGATTTCAGACTTCAAATTCACAGATTTCTCATTCATATTTATTTAATGACTGCAGACTTCACTTCCCATCATAAATGCCATGCACTTGGAATGACATTACGATCGACCTTGTGTGATGCCAACATCAAACCGGAACTTGACAAAATGATGTAACATTGTTCTGAAACAGGTGTTTGTAATGACTAAGATATTATTGTGGGAGATTTTTGTGTGACTATTGATAGGGCTGAAAGTTTTTGTAACCTATCAATGGAACTTGACAAAATGATGTAACATTGTTCTAAGGCAGGTGTTTTGTAATGACTAGGATTTAACATCATAACAACAAAAACAAAAGAAACAAGTTCAAAGTGCTTAATTGCATAACAAATAAAAATTGGTTCAGAGTGCATAACAAATAGAAATTGGTTCAGAGTGCATAACAAATAGAAGCTGGTTCAGAGTGCTTAATCGCATAACAAATTAAAACAACTTCAGAGTGCATAACAAATAGAAACTGGTTCAGAGTGCTTAATCGCATTACATGAATGAATCTGGTAATGAATAAGTTAACTCCACCAACTCAGTTTTCTTGTCTAACATATAATCATGTGTGTACAACCATCACTCAAAAAGAATATTCTCACTCTGCGATTATCCACCACAAAATGCCACGACCAGTCTTTAAACATCCATTCTCCGTAAACAACAGGTATGTTAATATATTCCGTAAACAACAGGTAGGTTAACCATTTCCTGTAAGAAAAACAAGAACAAACCCCATTAGCATTCGTGATTACAAACCATAATTCAATGAAATAGTTCGTAGTAGACTTCTATCGAAAGTCTTCTATTATGAGTTTAATGTCTAGTCAATCAAAAAATTTAATTCACTCAATATTATCGATTTAAAACACACCAGACTCATACAACAGCAAAAGCACTAGTAAAAATACATACTAGAACAAAAAAAGGTCAAAGATTCGTTATAAATATGCTCTAAATGAATTTTTTTTAAAACGTTATACAATAGACTTCTATGAGAAGTTGACAAAGAAGACTTCATTTGAAGTCTACATAAATTATTAGAAGTCTGCGTGTGAAGTCTACTTTGGAATAGGTTATTTTTGCATTTGACCAAACTGTTGACTTTATAAAAGTAGACTTCTCATGAAGTCTGCGGAAAAAATAGGTTAGTTTTCCATTTGACCAGAATCTCATCAGTGTTTGACTTGTAAAGTAGACTTCAGTCTACGCTATTAAAGAAGACTTCTAATGAAGTCTACATCATTAGAGAAGACTTCAGACTGAAGTCTACTGAAAATGGGTCACTTTTGCAATTCAAATACTGAAAGTAGACTTCGTTTGAAATCTACGAAAAATAAGGTTAGTTTTGAGTTTACCCAAAAATATTCATTGCAGACTTCGTTTGAAGTCTACTTCAGTTTTTGAAAAAATAGACTTCTTTTAAAGTCTACTCTAAAAAAGTTTTTTTTTTAAGTTTGAAATTTTTGTCAAACGCAAAACTAACTTTCATAAAAAGTCAAAATTTTGGTCAAATTCCAAACTGACTTAAAAGAAGACTTCTCTTGAATACTTCTCGAGAAGACTTTAGATGAAGTCTGCCATATAAAAGTCAAAGTTTGGTCAACTACAAAAGTAGCCTCTCTTTTTCGGAGACTTCATATGAAGTCTACTGGCGATTTTTTTTGTTTTCAAAGGATAACTCACAAACTTCACCTGAAGTCTCCTTACAAAAACGAAAAAATAGTCAATAGCAAAACTAACCTATGGTTGACTAGGAGACTTCAAATGAAGTCTACGATGAAGAGCAAAATTCATTTGAAGTCTACTATCGCGAAACATATCTGAAAATTAACGAAAATCAAGTGAATAATTACCTAGATCCGGTTTGAGGCTGTTTTGAGATTCGTCGAGTGCCCATAACACTGTGATTAACCAATATCAAAGAATTCCAGTCCTTCTTATGCAATAGCCAACGAAACAAGCAAGATCTAAGAATTTTTAAAATTTGAAAACGAAAATGAGAGAGTTTGTTGGATGAAAATGGAGAAGAAATGGAAGATTATGAGGTTATGAACATAAAGATGAGGAGTTAGAGCCAAAGAAATTGGTTGGAGAAGCATTTAGAGCTCGAAATTGGTTGTTCATAGTGGTTGAAAAAATTGAAAAAGATGACATTTTCGTAAATAAGTGGATATCCAAAGGTGTTTTGTGTATTTTTCAGAATAAAGCAGACTTCAAAAGAAGTCTACGCATTTTCTCAGAATGACATTTTCGTGAATATCGCAAGCTGGAAGGGTGTAATGAAAAAAAAATCTACGCATTTTCTCAGAATGACATTTTCGTGAATATCGCAAGCTGGAAGGGTGTAATGAACAAAAAATAGCATTTGTTGAGGAGAAGGAAAAAAGAGGTTATGTTTGTATTTGACCACAAGTTGTGAGTCATTTTTGCAAGTAGCCTTTTTTCTTCTATGATCTAAAAATATTATCTATTACAAATTGTGAGAACAACTACATGAACGATTCTACAACAAACAATTCTATCGATCTATAAGGATACATGGTCAATGATTCTACTTGCACCATATTAGTGATGGAGCATTTTAGACTTGACACGCTGGACCACGATGACTGACTCTGCTTGTACAGCGCTGAAAATCTCCTAAAAACTTGTCTCTTTTAATTTGTATTTTTCGGGAATCAAACTTTATACCTCATAATGTAAAAACATTAATGAATCATTGTTCAACCACTGGACCAAGAGGACATCCACGTTACATTACATATGTTTCAATTCCAAAAAAAAAAAAAATCTATATAGTTTTCGGTCTAGGCAAAGTTAAAAAAACCGGTTTAACTTCGATATTAATTGTAGCTGGTTGTTCGTTTGGTTTGGTGGTTACTCTTACAATTACAACTCGTCTATATCATCAACTTTTTTAGATCATAGGATTTGGGTCGAAAAACTTGTTATGCGTTACATTTCTTCCTTCGTATATTTGTCTCTTTTTAACTTTAGGTTTTCTATTGTAAATCTGTTGTGGAACTCAAAGATACGCTAATCGAAAATTTTAAACAGAATCAACCCAAAAACTAAAAATCGAATAACTTACAATGCATGTCCTAATTAAAAAGTTTGCCTCTATCTATAACATCACCATTATGGTCAACAACATGATGTGAATATAAATTAGGATAATGACGCATAGACGACAGTCACGACACTATCACAAACTACAAAACTATATAATCTTTAATCGTATAACATCATTTTTTCTCTAAAAAAATAATTTAAAATTATAATTGCAAATTATGTATTTGATGGATATATACAGGTTTTTCTATGTGGAATGTTGATAAGTCACATTTATTTGTTTAACAGTGAGCTTCAATATGGGCTTACTAGCAGCCAGCCCATGGCTATGATTTTGACTGCAATTTTAAATTGTGTGTTTAATTTGTTTTCATAAATACCTGAAAAAACAAAAATCTATTCCCTACCAAAACCAAAAAAAAAATGATTTGTGTGTGGAATGCTGACATGGCATCTACGTGGCAGTTGTTAAGAGATGACAGTACACGCAACCGCTGAAGCAAGTTTCGATCTCTTACGAATATTCTTTCAGCAAAACCAAACCTTCAAATTCAATTTCCCAGCTGTCACTCTTTTTAGTTTTTTCTTTTCAAACGACCCTTTTTTTGTTTCTTCTTCTTCTTCCTCGCGATTTTGCTTTCATCAAATCAAATCTCTCATATTGCGTCTTTTTTTCTGTTAATTCCCGGTCCAAAGCTTCGTCCTTTTGCCCCCTATGTATCGAAAGATTGTTTGTTCTCGGTATGACTTGATTCTAGTTTGTCTTTGTAGGGTTTTGTTAAATTTTTCATGATGATTTTATCCGTTGATTTGAAATTAGACTTCTTTGTTTTTCTGACTTATGGTTTTTGATCAGATGGAAGACACAGAGGCACGTTTAGGAACTCGGGCGGTTAATGAAACCTCTCCGGATTTGTTGAAGAACACGCCTTCAAACATCGCCAGATTAGAAGATGTAATTGAGCAATGCCATGGTAGACAAAAGTATCTCGCTCAGACCACAAGTCCTTCAGATGGGAGTGATGTTCGTTGGTACTTCTGTAAGGTTCCTTTGGCTGATAACGGTGAGTCTTTTTTTTAGCTTCCAATATCTGTGTAACTCTTCCAATGTTCGAAACATATATTTTGGAAAAAAAAGAGAGATTGATGCATTATCCTTTAGTGTTTGTATATCCAAAATTCTGATGGAATGTTTTGTCATTTTTCTTCAGAATTAGCTGCTTCAGTACCTCGCACTGACGTAGTAGGAAAGAGTGAGTATTTCCGTTTTGGTATGAGGGATTCTCTTGCGATTGAGGCATCTTTCCTCCAGGTTCTTCTTCTTATTCTAAGCTTTTGTAGTTTTACAATGTATTTGTTGTTTATCTCGACAAGTTCTTGACTCTTGGCTGTTTGGTTCAAAATTTGAATGAAACTGTGATATCTAAGATTATTTTTGTTTCTCCTGGGAATTTTGTGCAATAGAAAGAGGATGAGTTGCTGTCACTCTGGTGGAAAGAGTATGCAGAATGCAGCGAAGGGCCTATACCACAAGTTAATCCTAAGAAGAAATCGAATAAGCCGTCAGTTGAAACTCCTTCAGAAGCTTCTGTGTCTTCTAGTCTATATGAAGTTGAAGAGGAGAGAGTCGGTGTACCTGTTAAGGGTGGGCTATATGAGGTAAGACCGATCTTTGCAGAGATACAAAGAGTGTTTTAGAATTTTCCTGTAAATTTAATATTTTGAACCATTTAAGTCCTTATATTCATCCATGTTTCTGACCAAGGAAACGGAATGCTGCAGGTGGACTTGGTGAGGAGACATTGTTTTCCCGTGTACTGGAATGGAGACAATCGGCGTGTGCTTAGAGGCCATTGGTTTGCTCGTAAAGGCGGCCTAGACTGGCTTCCAATTCCAGAATCTGTTGCTGAACAGTTGGAGGTCGCATATCGTAACAAGGTTATATGTCTTCCTCTGGAGTATATTTCGGTTTATGATCCCAGTTTTATTAGAACTAGAAAAGTTTTCTAGCTGATGCTTTTACCGTTTGATTTTTTGGTTTTAAGGTTCATAAATCAGCTAAAACTATGTCTTTTTCCCCCGTCTCTCCCTCTCTCTCTCTTTGGTTGAAAATTCCTAAAAATTCTATTCATATAGGTTGTTGATGATATGACAATAACACCAATTTAATTTGGCCTTTTTTCTTCACCTAGGTTTGGCGGAGAAGAAGTTTTCAACCCTCTGGGCTTTTTGCAGCTCGTATCGATTTGCAGGGTTCCAGTCTGGTATGTGTTTGATTTCATGGGTAAGAAACTGTAATTTTCGTGCCAGCTAAATGGTTGCATAGATAATATTGTCCGAAGTTGTTAATGTAGGGACTCCATGCGTTCTTTACCGGAGAGGATGATACCTGGGAAGCGTGGCTTAATGTTGATCCGTCTGGGTTCTCTGGCATTGTTGGATATACTGGGAATGTAATTAAGTTGAGACGCGGTTATGCGGGCTCCTACTCTCCAAAACCTACACAGGTTTTCTAAATCATTCTGATTTTTTTTGTTTGTTAATTTTCCTTGACTCGATCAGTCTATCCTTCCCACGCTATACTGGAAAATCGAATTAAGTCTCACATTTATGCTTTTTCTTGTTCACTGGTATAGGAAGAACTACGCCAACAAAAGGAGGAAGAAATGGATGACTATTGTTCTCAAGTATGTCTTACTATAGTTGTTTTCTATGAAGTGCATTTGCATATAGAGCATCTGATCATTACCGTATCGTTCTTTTCAGAATATATCAAAGGTTTTTAAGCTGTTTGGAACTGTTTTTTTGTCTCCAGGTCCCTGTTCGGCATCTTGTATTTATGGTTCACGGTATTGGCCAAAAAGTAGAAAAGTCTAACCTTGTTGATGACGTTGGAAACTTCCGTCAAATTACAGCAGCTTTAGGTGAACGTCATCTAACCTCTCATCAGCGTGGCACTCAAAGAGTCCTTTTCATCCCATGCCAGGTGACTATATATATAAATCCTTTTTTTTTTTTTCTGTTTTATCTTTGTATAGTATGATCTTACTTCATATATGCTTTCTTTTCTTTTGATTTTGTAGTGGAGAAAGGGTCTAAAGCTAAGTGGTGAAGCTGCTGTTGATAAATGTACTTTAGACGGTGTACGGCGTTTGCGAGAGATGCTGAGCGCAACTGTTCATGATGTGTTATACTACATGAGCCCCATCTATTGTCAGGCTATAATTGATGCGGTATTGCAATTTCCCCAATTTGATGCTCTCTTTGTTTTGAAAGTGCCAAATTGAAATTTGTGATTTAGGTTTAGAATTTTGCCAGCCACTTTATTTGACATTGTTACTTTCATCTTTTGTATCGTTATAATTTGTGCTCCTTTACATCTTTCAGGTTTCAAACCAGCTGAATAGACTGTATCTGAAATTTTTAAAACGGAACCCGGACTATGATGGAAAGGTGTCCATTTGGTTTTGTTTTTTTTTCATTCATCAACTTGTGACTAGTGTAAGCTCGCATTGAATTAAAATTCATGTTCTGTTGATGGACATTTTACAGATTTCCATTTATGGACATTCTCTGGGGAGTGTTCTCTCCTATGACATTTTATGCCATCAGCACAATTTGTCATCCACATTTCCAATGGATTCAGTATACAAGAAGTTTTTTCCAGATGAAGATTCTCCTTCAATTCCAGCTAGCGCTGACAGACCTTGTAGTTCGCGTCCATCATCAAATCTTGATCCAGAGAAAATCACAGGTCAAAATAATGACATGATGGATAAAGAATCAACGGTATTGGAGCATCATGATGTCATCCAGGAAGCTCCTTCATCGATCTCTGGCTCTGTTGTAGAGAATGTGGGTTTGGAAAGAAGAGTCAGCCAGGAAGATGACCATCATGATTCTAGTAGTGCTATTTCCTCACAGGATGGACCAGATGGAGCTGACTGTAGAACGCCTGATTCTTCATCTTCTTCATCCTGTTCTCCAGAACAATCATGGGTGGAAAAATGTGACAATTCTGATACCGATGAGACAATCAAATTATTACGAGAAGAGGTAAATATTGGCACTTCCAACATTTCAGTTCTTTGATGAGATTATTTAGTTTAGGTTCTTGCAAGCTTTCAACACTCGTGTTCACAGCATCTCATACTTTCTAAAGTTTGTGTTCTCTGTGGAAGTGTTTTCCAGTTTCTTTGTTGATTGACCAAAACAGAAAAGTGTTATTTTATCATTAATGGTGGAATTTGTTATCCCAGGTTAAATCATTGAGGTCAAAAGTAGCACAACTGCAATCAGAAAATGTCAGAATATTGACGGATGGTATTTTAATTCTGAAACTCGATTTCTATCTTTCCCATATTTTGAGTAGTGTTTGAATTTTTTTTTATTGTACACCTTAGTGATGATATGAAATGGTGTTATCAACAGAAAAAAGCAAGACATCTGTGATGCCTGAGCAGCAGATCAACGAGAAAGCGCCAACTAAAGATGCCAATGCACATTCAAGCTTTACTCCCTATATCAAGTACCAAAAGCTTGAGTTCAAGGTGTGGGATCGTATAATTTAAATGTCTTTATCTTATTCGGAAACCACACTGAAAAAAATGTCATCCTAACTTTTAATAGCATATTCTTCTCAGGTTGACACTTTCTTTGCTGTTGGGTCGCCTCTTGGAGTCTTTCTCGCCCTTCGAAATATACGGCTTGGGATAGGTAATACTTGTTCACTAGAGCTTTCAATTGTTTTTGGTTTTTACGTAACATCGGGATTGGGAAAACAATAAATCCATAGATAAGCAATCAAAGATAATTGGCTCAATTCTTATTTTGTCTTGTATGTTCTTTTCTATTGAATTGCTTGTCTACCTTTTCTTTTAAAAAATTCTTTTTATATGGTATTAAAGCTGTTCAACATGTCCTAGGTAAGGGAAAAGATTACTGGGAAGAGGAGAATGTTATTGAAGAGATGCCAGCTTGTCGTCGAATGTTCAACATTTTTCACCCATATGATCCTGTTGCATATAGGTTAGTCTTCTTGCAAATAAAACTGTGTGTAGCTAGTTTATGATCTCACTGTCTCTATTATGTCCTTTTGCAAGTGTGAAACACCAAAACCGAACTTTACATTTCATGCAGAGTGGAGCCACTTGTCTGCAAAGAGTACCTTCCCGAACGACCCGTTATTATTCCCTACCACAGAGGTGGCAAGCGGTTGCATATTGGATTACAGGTAATTGGAATCTTGTCGTTTGGTGTTTTTTTTGCTTCCTCTGCTAATTCGTTTGTTCTATGTAATGTTCTATAGGATTTCAGAGAGGATCTTGCGGCGCGTTCCCAGAGAGTAATGAATCATTTTGATTCAGTAAGGGTATGTGTTTTCCTGACTTGTAATTATTTGTCTCTATGTTGTCACGTCGACCCCAAGTTGTTATTTTTTTACAATTCAATATACAAAAGACTTATCTTTAATTCTCATGCAGACAAGAGTTCTCACTATTTGCCAATCCAAAAGCGCGGATAAACTAGAAGGTAAAAAAGTCTATTACTGTGCAAGCTTTTTCACTTCCCTTTGGTGACTCCAAATCGCATCTTCTAATGTAACTTGCATGCGTGATTGAACAGAGACAGAAGAAACTGATGACGAAAAGGATGGAAGGTCCTATGGTTCCTTAATGATGGAGAGATTAACCGGAACTCAAGATGGTCGAATAGATCACATGCTCCAGGTGAACTTTTGATGCATTTCCACCTAATTGATAATGGTTTATCATTCCTTTGCATTCACTTTTCCTGCGAACGCTGTGATTCTTGGCAACTGCAATATTAGTGAATAAGAATAAACACGCATCGGAGTTGGCTAAAGCTTGCTAGCTTGCATATAATAATTGCTGAAATATGTGGGTGATGCAGGATAAAACCTTTGAGCATCCGTATCTACAAGCCATAGGAGCTCATACGTAAGTGAATTTTTTCATTGATAACACACTACATTTACGTTAAAAGCCAAGAGCTCAAGACTGTTAAATATTGTGCAGAAACTATTGGAGAGATAATGATACTGCTCTTTTCATAATTAAACACTTGTACCGCGAGTTACCAGACGGACCAAACTCACCCACGGAATCCAACGAAGGAGATGATAGTCCAAAAGACTCAAGTAGACCTCATAGCTGGATAGACAGAAGAGAGACTAATGATGCTGATGAAGAGCTTCCTTTAACATTCTCCAACAAACAAATCGCCAGAAGCTTCTCCGCAGAAGCCAAGAAATATCTGAAGAAGCCTTAGAGACTTTGATCATAGGTCTAAATATCTGAAATCCGGCGAAAGCTCCCTGATTTTGTTTTTGTTTACTGTGCAGAAGTAACATATAGTGCAGAAAATGTGAAAAATAAAAACTCAGGCTCCATGGTTATTCCTCATTGTAACCATAATTTTACAGATAATAAAGAAAACGATGGAAAGCTTCTTCCTTGAGCTTATTTTTTTGTCGTTAGCTGAGCTTTTTTTTCAGGTCTGGAGTTGAAGATATTTAGTAGACATTGGCTGAAAAACCGAGTCAGACTCTAAAGCTGCAGCGAGTTCAGGCCACACGATAGCTGAAACTGACCACGAGCCATCATTGCAGGCGCTTGGTCGCTGGTTAAGGTAACCAACTCCTATTTTCTCAATCGTTGAACATACAGTTCCAAGAAAAGGAGCACCAAATCCAAAATCCAATTCAGCCACAGGGAACCGTCGTCCTGAAGACAAGACCAAAGCTGGTCCTTCTTGTCCGAGAACCACCCGAGCCAACATCAGTCCAGGTCGGTGACTCTCGATCCAATCTATCAAATCTTTGAAATGGGAATCGTTTGTCACTTCGGTTATCGATTTATGCACTATGTTTGCTATCTCTGATACATGGTTTTGCTTCAGATTTTCGACAGTGGCTTCACCTACAGCTACAGACAAGACGTTTCCTATGTAGCTCGAGGTAACGGTCTCAAGTCTTCCTCTACCATCAACAAGCCAGCCCATCTTGCAGGCTTTATGACCACTCTCTATAGAATCCACCATTTTCTTCCACACATAAGCGGAGAAAGCTTCGATCTTTGTCCTGCTCTCTCCGTTTACAGTAGCTAGAGCTTGCAACGCGTTTAGGCTCAAAGCATCGATGTGATAGAGACACTTGATGAGCGTTTTGGGCATTGGTATGTTCTTAATTTCTTCCTCGCTGCATTTTATGAATGTTTTGTCTAATAGAGGGTGGTAACGTGGAGGAGAGCGTGCCCGGAGGAGATTTCTCCGGTGATCTGGTATACATGAAACCGGCTGATTTCTTGATATCTCTGACCACGTAGTGAGGAATTTCCCAAAAGAGCTCGCGTCTCCTAAAGCGTGATCGAATGTGAATGTTATAGAGAGGCCTCCGCATTTGAACTCTGTCGCTTGAATCTGTATAGCGAAATCCGGGTTAACCCGAACCAGCTTTGCTTGGAGAAACGCGTCGAGGTGGTAAAAATCCAGACTTTTGAGATCTAAATTAGCTCGGGCTTCGACTAGCAAAGCTCCATGGTTGTTGCAGACGATCATAGGCTCTTCTTGAGTGGTTTCGTTTTGAACGATCTGACCCGCGAAAGGGTAGAAGTAGTTAAGAGTTTCGGCGAGAGAGGCTTTGAGGGATTTGACGATGGAATCAAAGGTTAATAATAAGTGAGGTTGCTTGGGGTAGAAGTAAAAGTAGGTCACCGGAAAACGGCCAGAAAGAAGGTCGAGATTTGAGAGAGAGAGGCTATGAACTTTGTTCGGTTGGTTGCCGGAAGCTTTAACTATGAACTCTCCGGTAAAACTAACATCTAACATTTTCATTTTCAGTTGCAATAGGTGTAAATTCTCAAGGGAAGCTTATGAGCTGAATGATGATGATACTTATAAAAAGAAAAGAAATGATTTTATTCGGTTTGTTTGTGACAAATATTCAAAAGGAATGATCATTATTCGTTCTGAAACATCATATGTTTTTGGAACATAACATTACATCACTGTCATTTTGGACAAAAGTTTCAAGAAAACAGAGTACGACTTTATTCATTAACAATGGTTCATATTCGTTCGTACTCACACTTTAGTGGTTGATAGACAAAATAGATCAATGCTTGGCTGATATTGTTGGAACTTTTATTATTAACAACATGTCATGATAATAATAAAATTTGTTCTTTCTATTTTAGCAGAGTTTTCTTTTTTCATTAACAATAAAAATGCAAACTGCACGTTGAAAGATAGAAGCAATAAATTAAAAAAAGTTATGATGAGCAGAGATAATTATGCAACAAAATTTTCTTGTAGCCATAATTCCCATGGTGGAGTTATGCAACAAAACTTTCTCAAGAACAAAACACTTTCTATTCCCGACGGATCTCAAACTCCGCTCCTATCGGTAAATGGTCACTCGGGTGATGATGATTCGGTAAGAAACCAACAACATCTGGAGATTCCGGTTCAGGTAGTTGGAGGATACTCACAGGTTTGATGAAGTCTGAAGGAGAGAAGAAGATGTAGTCAAGTGTGTTTGTGAAACCAGGAGTGCAGTTTGTGAACTTAGGCTCTCCTCTTGTCACTTCATAGACACTACACAGAGGAATTGGAGCTTCTTCTTCTTCTATGGTCTCTGCGGGTTTCGCATTACCCGATACTAGGTAACTATACACCTGAAAAATGAAGAAAAGACACCGGTTTTTTAATAGTTTATTTTACAAATAGATTGGAAGGATTAGAGAATTGAGTCAAACCTTATCCCTAGGAATTGAATTGAAGTCACCAGCTAGTAACAATGACGGTGTGCACTCGAATTCATCTGATATTAGTGTCTTGAACTGAGCTAGTCGTGATAGTAGATAATTGGCTTGTGCCAGCTTGACATCAGCCAACTCCGGGTCCCTTGAAAGAAGCAAACATGAAATGAAATACATGTGGAAAAAGATAATCTTCAATGGGTGACAAGAGTTCTTTTACCAGTAAAGATGTGTGTTTGCCACAATAACGATGTGATGAAACGGCTTGTTGATCCTAAAAGCAGCCATTATTCCAACACAATCACGTTTTAGTCTCACTTGTGGATCATTAAGGTCACGACTGTCTTTTCGAGAATCTTTTGTTTGGGGCAGATTTGTGGAAACATGTGAAGAGAACAATAGATAAAAGTTGGTAATGATGTTGAGATATAAAGAAACACCACAAAGACGTTGCTTCTTTTTTTCTTTTCTACCAAAAGGATAAATTTACCTTTCGCTTTCTCATCACCTTTTGCTTCATTGGAGGTCTCAATCTTCTGTTCGCTGCAGGAAACACTATCTGCCTTTATTGATTCCAAGAGATCATTATATTCGATCCGTTCTTTGGTGATCAACTCTGCACTAAACCCAAAGAAGAGTGTTGTTTCAATCAGATTAAGGTTTCTGCATTAAGTTAAACGTTCTTTGGTCACGCCTAATGTTTTAATCATACCAGCTAGGCTTGTAGAAGATTGCACAACCATCACGCTTTTTTTGTCCGGTTCTCTGAATATAAATCCCAGAATAGCCCAGAGACTCCATGTTTTTTCTGTAAAAGCTATCGTACTCATCTACTTCCTGAGAAACTTGTAACAGTATAACTAGCTAGTGGAGACGCCATGTTGATACACACAATCTAAAGGCGCTATGAGAACAATACTAACATAGTAACATTTATACACGTATGAGATTGTCTACTGGATTAAACAAACGAGAAGAAGGAATTCTGTCTGCTCAATTCAACCAAACAGAACAGAAGAAATGTTTCACAAGAAAATACCTGCAGACAAAAGAAATCAGCCTCGAGATTTCGGAGAACACTGAGAATTGCATGTGAACGAGCTTTCCATCTGCAGCACAAAAAAAAAGGAAGACCAAGTCACATTTATTGCAAATATCACAACATTTTAAGAAGCACCGTGTCCTAAGCTTTAACAAAGTTAATCTATGGCTAAATCCCAAAGTACATATTGGTTAATGGATAGTTAATGTGAGCAATACCAAACACAAGAATGCCCGTTTATAACTAAGTTCTTGCACATTCATAGAATCCATTTTGGTTTTAGTACTTTGGATTCTAATCATGATCAGAATGAAATCTTGTGATGCAGCTATTGACTGAAGTTTTTACACACCAGGCCATTGATTACAACTCACACAAAGAACTCTTGACTAGTTTAAGAAAATTTGATTTCAAAATTGAGAATGTTTACTTGAGACAAGCAGGTGGAGAGTGTGGGAGAAGGGAGCTCTTCACATACACCTAAATGAAAGAAGAAGCTCAAAGAGATAAGAAATCACACCAAAGGACTGTCTTTATCTCTAAATCAAGCCCAGGAAACACAATACAATGACGCAGTTTGATGTCGAATCGACTTAAGTTACGAAAATTTGTCAAGAAGCTTTAATTTATTTATTCACCTGAGCTAATATGTTATACGAAACGAGACGGAATCTGATACCTGCACGCACGAAACTCTCATTACCATCTCACAAATCATATGCTATAGATTACCCCAATTTCAATGATTTGTTTAAGAAGAGGAATTAGCAAACAAACCATCAGGTTTACTTCTTGAATCAATATCAGCTCCTTCAACAGATTCGAATTTGCCAACTTTCGGATTCGTACTCATTCTCTTTGATACAATTTTCCTGCAGACTCGACAACTGTTTAACCAAAGGGTCAGATTGAGAGAAAACAAAAAAAATCCCATTGCCAATGACCCATCAGAATCCAATTACAACCCAGATAAAATCGAGATTCGAGAGGGTTTATTCCGTTAAAAAGAACATTTTTTTTCTCTCTTTAGAACGAAATCGCCCATTACCATTCAAACAGAGGAAGTCGATTTCGTCACATTACTAAATTCGAAAACTTGAAACTACAAAACGGAAACCCACCTGGTGATGGTGAAAGAAGGAAGAATCGGACGAGGAAGATGAAGCAGAGTATTAAACATCGATTGAGCAGTGTGACTCCTTTTTGGCGAGACTCGAGTCGACAAGGTTCAAAATAAAAATACCATGAAAAATTGGAAATTACCAGTTTGGGCCCTTTACTTATAATAAATCACTAAGTGAACCTTAAAATTTAATATGATTTATAGAACCAAAAGAGTTTTATTGCAGGTTTAGAACCAATTTTGTCTATGTATAATTCAAATACATAATAAATATACATCATGCCGTCAAAAAAATATAAGGTTTATCGGTTAATTTGTTTTAAAACATTTTTAAATTCAAATATATTTATTTGGTTGTTGTGTTAGATAAAACCAACTTCCGTAATTTTCACAATTCGTGCATGATGTTGTGAGACTATGATAAATTCATCAATGTCAAGTCATCAAATCCTATATTAAAAAAAAAAAAATCCATTTGTATATCAATTTGGTAATTTTGGTTTGGTATAAAACATTCTTAACACATGCATGCATGAAAAAGATCCACGTACGTTAATAAGCAAACATTGAAAAACGTCATTCAAAAAGTTTGTCCGAGCTCAAACTATGTTCAATATGAGCATAGGTGCATATATAGGAGGAAATCTTGAAGGTGTAGGTAAGCCGAGTGGAGATTGGGTTTTGAGAGGCGTCATGGAAAACTTTGTAAAGATGCTTGTCCCACACTCGTCTCATAATCTCATTCTTTCTTCGACACAGAAATCAAACCGAACCACTCAATCTTTTCCATACCGGAACTGGTATTTATTGGATTACCTTGTATCGATAAAGATGAATAGAGGAGGAGAGATTCGATGTCAAAAAAAGAAAAGAGGAGGAGAGATTCCAGATTCCGTCCCGATTGATCTCATTATCGAGATAATTAATCTCGAGATTGCCTGCAAAGTCAATAGCGAGGTTTTGTTGCGTGTCGAAGCTATGGGGTTGTTTTATGCTTCACCGTCCATATTTCACTGAGTTGTTCTTGACAAGATCATCGGCTCGTCTGTGTCTCTTATTCGCCCTCAAACGAGGCATTGAGTGGAGCTTCTTCTCGTCGCCGATCAGCTTCAGAATCCATACGGGAAGTCGTCTCTTGTAGTGTCTGCCGATTTTCATATTAAGTTCTCTAGAGACATTTGGCCAGCAGAGTTTCGTGGCCCTACCTCTGGTTTGATCTATTTCTCTAGCATGCAGATTGAAAAAAGGGTGATGATACATGTGATATGTAACCCTAGAACGAGACATTATGCGAGCTTGCCTAAACTGAGGAATCTTGATCCATCAGAGGCAAACCGAGAATTGGATTCATCTCAAAAACGGTTCATACTTGGAAGTTATCGATTTTACAAATCGGTGGACTTTTTTCGAAGATCAATCCAGCAACTAGGCCCTAGATCGTGCTACACAGCCCAACTCCGCTACGATCTCGACCAAAAAACAATTGGAGAATATTGTTGGGTCTCTCCTGGATCCAACAAGCCCAAGATCCAAAGAAATTCCCACCTGATTGACAAGTGATACCTTTTTGTTGGAATAGTTGCTCCTAAGCTACTATCGCCCAACAATCATCAAATGAAAGAAGGTGCCTCTCTTGAAGAATTCTGGCCAAACCAAGAGGATTGCAACCACAATTTTAGTTGTTATGTACTCTTGACCCATCAAAGGAGCAGGTCAAAATGGAATTATTCCAATCGGAGTTCAGACGAAGGAGATATCCATTTTACAAATTGGGTGATCCCCAGCCCAACGCCGCAACGATCTCGACCCAAAAACAATTGGAGAATATTGTTGGGTCTCTCATGGATCCAACAAGCCCAATATCCAAAAAAATGCCCATCGGATTCTAAAATATCACATATTTACGGTTTATTAGATTTTTGTGCTCTTAAATTAAAAGATAACACATCATAAAAAATATTAAATATGAAAAACCAGCAAAAACAAACATCAATACACATTAAATTCTTTTTTACTATGTCATTACTTTCCATACAATATTTTGACAAGCTAATATTTTTCAGTCCACAAAAACTCTTTATGTATTTCATCCGTATTAATTTGATTTTCCACTCTATTAGTGCCAATAATGTATGCATTTCAGATTTTTCATTCTCTAAAACTATATTGCCTCCTAGAGTCTTGACTACCGGTTTTGACTACATAAACTTCATCTTGCAAATTTTAGAAAGAAACATAACACATACTTTTGAAGAGACTTCCAATTTAGTATCTCTTTTGTTACGTTTTGCTTCCCTTATCTGGTAGCTTCATTTTGTTTTTGCTCAAATATTTTTCTCTCATCCCAAATAGATCGTTCTAAAATTGGAAAACTTGGGCATTTGAAATTTATACAAATGAAAAGTGTTTTGCTTGACCAATTATATTCAATTCGTCTCTAATTTCACTATGGAGTCGGTGGTTTTGATCAAACGTTTGGGTTTTTATAGAAGAAAAAATAAAATAAAAAAATGATCACTTCATCTTTAGCTTTGTTGTAGACTATGTTCTCAAAGTTTTTTAGGTTTTTACTTTTTAAGAGAAAGATTGAGATTTTGTAAAAATGAGTTATGAGCAAAATACAATAATATCTTATGTGTAATTGACTATAAATAAAATAACGCATAATCAATGTTTCTCTTCTATGCTTAAATATGTTGATTGATTTTCTAAATTGTAGTTTCACATAAAAGAAAAGACACACAACTTCTTCTCTAGATAGTTCTCAATGCCTCTGGAGTTGCTTCTCCATTATGAATCTATCAAACATGAGAAAAAACTATTGTCCAATGTAAAAGTCCAAAACATTTATCAATATTTTTTCTGTAGTCTGAACTAGTAGTTACTATTTATGACGAGAAAGTGTTTGTCATTGAGATTTTTCGGTTTGTATAAGGAGCTATTAAATATGAGAACTTTGGAGTTTCTAACTTGGGTAAGAAAATGTAGAAATATAAATCACATGCTTGAAATTGATCTTGGAATAAAAATATGTCCAAAATGTCATATGCTCAAACCTATCACGAATGAATAGTGATACTAAAAACGTATACGAATACGACCCGCATATAATCATTTAGAACATTTAATTTTTAAAATTTTGTTAGATTTTTATAATATAAATAAAAGGTCTATATTTCATATTTTTCCTAAGGACGTCAATATTATCAAGACGGACCTGCATAGACGATGGGAGGAACCATCCTGCAGGTGTATATGTATTTGAAGAAGTAGACCGAGGAGACTGGAAATTGAGAGGCTTTCATCACCATCTAAGAAGATCTCAAAGACAAAACGAGTCCTTGGACGATAGCAGTAGAAGTCGAAGTCATCGTTCAGGTTGGCTTCCAACGCTGGATGGCTCGTGAGCTTCTTTGACACGACCATTGTGATGGTCGGAGTGTAGCAACCATTGCTGAGACTCTGCTTCAGGTTGTCCAGCTCATCCCGGAGAGTTTTATCGCTCACAGCATAGCAGAAGACGATGATTTTGTTTGGCTTTTTCCCGCTACGCTCATCGTAAGCATTGACAAACAACGAGCATGCCTCGCCAAAACCTTGGACCCTCTCTTCACCGTTGATTTGGGTTCTGATCATAGCAGTGAAAGGTTCTGAACCCGGCCACTGAAGATTCCCGACGACAGCTACAATAGACGGATTACTTGAGAGGTTGACATAGGCTCCGATTAACATGACTTGATCACGTTCATCACAAAAGGCCATGTCATTGACTATTTCACCTGGCTTACGTTCATCACAAACGACCATCTCATTGACCATTTCACCTGGCTTCAAATCATTCAAATACGATTGGAGATAAGGGAATTTGAAAACATTGCTTGCTCGATTGTTTGATGCACTAACGAATGACACCTTTTTAAGAGGCTCGAAGATATCTTCTTCATCCATCATCTCTTCTATATTATCTTCTGGATATCTTATAAACCGATAGCCTTTTCTTCCTTCGGTTTCGAATCTTCCCCTCATCCTGTAACAGAGCCAAAACAGCCTCTCTTTTCCATCTTGCTTAATCAAATTCTTAACTTTCTCTCTCTTCTCTTGCCTGGTTAGTGACTACTGTCTTTATTTTTTTATGAGTCATAGGCAAAAAAAAATGTTTTGGTCCTTTTTCAAATTTTTTTTTTTTGTTTTTAGTTTTTTGGGCTTTTTTTGAATTTGTTTTTTAAAAATTGTGTGGGCCCGGGTCGTAGGCCCCTCTCTCGCCTACCCCTAGAGCCGGGCCCGTTAGTCACAAGTTTCCTTGTGTCGTTCCAACGAAATACCCCCTCTAAGCATTATGGAGGAGATGAGTGAAGGTTCGATGATTAGAAGACAAGGCTGAGACACGAAACAGTTGACGAAGAGATACAAGAATCTCCTTTCTTGCGGAACAAGGAACATGTGCTTCGCAAGGTTGAGAAGATGATCTTGACGAGGCAGTTCGAAACAATTTAAATATTTGCCTTTCTAAATTATTCGATGATCTTGATGAAAGGATTTGACCTGTGCTTCGCGACGTTCATAAGATGATCTTGACGAGGCAGTTTAAAACAATTTAAATATTCGCCTTTCTAAATTTTTCGATGATTTTGATGAAAGGATTTGACTTTTGCTTCGCGAGGTTGAGAAGATGATCTTGACGAGGCAATTCGAAACAATTTAAATATTCGCCTTTCTAAATTTTTCGATGATCTTGATGAAAGGATTTGACCTGTGCTTCGCGAGGTTGAGATGACGATCTTGATGTTGAACCAAACTTAATAAAGTCCATTGGCTTATTAAGTTGTGTTAAATATGAAAAGAAATAGCTTTGGGCTACACTACGGTGTATGAGTATGAGTGAAAGGAGATATTGAGCCACACACGAGCACCGTGCCAAGTCGGACCGGGATCTGGTTCGGGTTCGGGTTTTGAATTTGGCAGTTGGACCTACGGTCCATAAATATTATTCTCACTACAAGAAAACTGATCGTTTACAACGGACATAATCGACGTAAAATCGATGTAAAACAGGCTTTGGGACGATTTAGCGACGATTGTCAATTCGTCGTAAATCGTTCGTCGTTAATCTCAAATCATCGTAACATCGTCGTAACTGTTAGGACGTTTACAAATCGTCGTTAAACATTCGTCGTAAAAACATCGTAATATTACGACGATTTTACGACGTTTATACCAATGAGGTGTTACGACGATGTTACGACGATTTGTGTTACGACGATTATACCAATGAGGTGTTACGACGATTTTACGACGATCATACGACGATTTGTGTTACGACTATGTTACGACGATTTGTGTTACGACGATTATACCAATGAGTTGCTACGACGATTTGTGTTACGAAGATTTGTGTTACGACGATGTTACGATGGTTTATCGAATTAGCATATTTAATAATTTAATTAATAAATATAATTAATTAAATAATAATTTAAATTATTAATATTAAAATTAAAATTAAAATAAATAATTATAAAATACAAATTAAAGTTTGAATTACATATTACAAAATCCTAATTAATACCAAACTGTCCAAAAAGTTATTCGTCGGTTCGCCGCAACAATTCGTCTCGCTGTGCAGCGAGCGGATCCACATCCTGATCCGCATCCCTCGGTCCCGATGTCGATGCTTGCTGCGCTTTCAGGGCCTTCGCACCGCAAGAAGCTCGAACTGAGAATCGTATCTTTGGATCGTCTTATCTAATCAAAGGATCTTCTGTTCGGATTCCTCTTGCTTCGCCCGTAAAGTGTTGATCTCGGTATGGGCGGTGTTCAACTCGTTCCTCAACCCAACCGGATCGTCGTGCGGATGATGTGCGGAAGACGAGGCAACAAAACTATCTCGAATCGATCCCATCCCTAAAACTCTGCCCTTCTTCTTCGGGGCAACCTAAAAAAAACGTTAAAATTAATAAATTAAATACGAAATAATTATGTAAAAATATAATATGATTATTATTACCTCTTCAAATATCTCGTCCATTTGGGCTGTGGTCAAAGCCGCGTTGGACTGAACCGAGCTACCTCCAGGTGATAACTGCTGAGAGAGCTGAGTTTGACGCTCTTCAATCCGTGCTTGGGCGGTATTGTAGAGCAGCTCCGCTCGAGGATCCACAAAAGAACCGTCTTTCTTTTTGTGAGTTTCCTCAAAAACTCTAGTCATCGGAGGAAGTTCGCCTCCGTTTGCCTAAACAAATGACATTCAAAAAAAAAAAAAAAAACAGTTAAAAATTAAATTTAATTAATTACAAACTAGAAAAAAGAAATATTAGAAAAAATCATACAATTTGAAGACGCCTTCCCGCAATGACGTCTGACCTGAAGTATGTGGCAACACCGCCGGACGACCGTCTGGACCGACAGTGTTCCGAGAAGCCGAACACTTAGCAGCCACTTGTTGCGAATGCGGATCCATCCAGTATGTCTTCAAGCCGTTCCAGACTTCGGAAGACATGTACGGGGGCTTCGCCGCATCGCCCTCAACCTCCCACTTCCGCTTCCAATCGGAGACGGTATTGTTGAGCCGCAATTTTCCCTTCGCCTTAAACTCCGTCTTCTCCGTCTCGTTGATCGCAAAATCCCAGTGCCATTTTTGCTATAAAAACAAGAAAATAATTAGAAACGATTAAATAAAATTAAATAATTAAATAAAAAAAAGTAAAACGACTATTACCGCGAAACATTTGAACCACATATCAACGACGTCGCCCGGAACGGCAGACCAATTGCGGTGAGGCTCTTCGAAGTAGGCTTTGATGGTGTTAGACACACTCCGCCCAACTTTGTTGTCCTCCTTAAACCTGAAATATAAAAATGTAATTATAAGTAAAAACAAAATATTTATGAAAAAAAAAAAAATTAGCTTACATAACAAAAAGTATTCGGCGGCCGGAGCGGATCTAACCGGGGTAAACCATCATGACCCAGCGAATGCAAAATGTCCTCGACCGTCAATCCCGCATATAATAAAGCGGGTCGAGGTGCATGTGCAGGTGCAGGTGCAGCTGGCGGAGGCGCCTGTGGGGCGGGACCGGAGACCGGAACCACAGACGGTGTGGCAGACGATGATGGGGCATCCGAATTAACACTCGGTCCCGAAGCGCCACCCATAAACGCGGAATAGTGAGTCCTACGTGGCCCCATATCTAAAAAAAAATAAACGACTATCAAAAATATAATTCAATATAATTCCAATCCTATCTAATTCAAATCCTATCTAATTCAAATCCTATCTAACAATTCCATTCCTATCTAATAGTAACAATCATAAATACTTATCTAAAATATTTAAAAAAAAAAAATACCTTTTTAGAGAGAGAAAGTTCCGTTTGTAGAGAGAGAGAGAGAGAGATTGTGAGTTGTGAGGAAAAATCTGGGCTCGCGTATATATACATTTTGTGGCCGTCGTAATTTCGATGGTACATTACGACGATTTTACGACGGATCCGTCTTAAAATCGTCGTAACCCATGAAACCAATCAGAATAATTTACCAACGTGGGAAATTTTTCATTCCACGCGGAAAAAGTAATTTCCGGTTACGACGCGTTTACGACGGATCCGTCGTAAAATCGTCGTAATGTACCATCGAAATTACGACGAATCCGTCGTAACATCGTCATAATATTAGAAATGTAAACCCTAAACCCTAAAACACATAACCGTCTTTTATTAAGGAAATATATTTGTACATCATAAACTTTTCAATGTACACAATACAATCAATAATGACGATTGAATCTGACAAATATCAAATTTTCTTATATCTTCTTACTTCTCTATAACATTCGTTGTATAAGTTTCTTCGTAACATGCATGAAGTATAAATTGTTAATAATTTTTGTATTATGTCAACCAACGAATCGAGAACTTATGTAAAACAATATAATTGATGATATACCAATCATTTACAACCTATACTCTACCTTAAAACCCTAAACCATAAACCCTAAACCCTAAACCCTACATATTCGTCGTAATATCGTCGTAAAAGAATCCGTCGTAAAATCGTCGTAATTCACAAATCGTCGTAAATTCGTCGTAGTTTTACAACGATGTTACGACGTAAATAGTGACATCGGTATCACGACGAATTTACGACGACTCTGAAAGTTTGGTAAAACATGGTTTCTTATAGTTCACCTAATTATTTACATAAAATATTTTTGACGTAATGTCGTCGTATATTCGATGTAAAATCGTTGTAATGATATTCGATGTAAAACCGTTGTAAATATTCCTTTCAAATCCGTTGGTAATTTCTAGAAAATTTCTATAAATACCTCCCACACCTTCAATGGTAACTCAAAAAAAAAATACACACTAAATATATACATACCTACGTTTCCTTGGGTTCTTATGCTGATCATTGTGTTCCCACTTCTTGATGATATTGCCAACAAAGAATCATGTGGGATCTTGTTTTCATGTAAAGACAGTCTTCATTATAACTACCATAGTTGAATGATTCATAGAATTGGACATCTATGTAAATCGTAATATAAGGATGTCCAATTCTATGTATCTTTCACTTATGGTGGTTGGTCTTTATGTATCTTTCTTTGTTGGCTAGATCATCAGAAGTGGGAATACAACGGTCTGCTCCTTAACCCAAGACGACATTACGACGATATTACGTCGTAATATCAACGTAATATGCAGAAACCATATTCGTCGTAAATTCGTCGTAATTGACAAATCGTCGTAAATCCGTCGTAAAATATCACAGTTATCCACCAGATATGGAACGTGTAATCGGAGCGATAAATTCTATTTGGGCATGTTCTGGACCCATGATCTTTGTTCACGCTATTGGTCCGGGCACACACTGGACCCATGATCTTTCTCGGGTACCAGAGACGATCAAGGAAGGATCAATAAAAAGAAATCACAAGAAGGTTACCTTCGCTCGACGAAGGAATCGCATTATTGCGGGGGCGTAGCTCCATCGCACCCAAAATCGCAAAATCGAGGAAAGATAAAATATTAGGGTTTATCAATCGTCGCTCTATCATTCCAGAAGTATTAGTTACGAGGGCCTGACTGTGCGCAACTGTCGAGAACGGCGGGAAACACAAATCCCACGTGTCGACTTTGTATCCGTCTGTGAGGTATTAGAGTTTATATTTTAATAAATATCCTAAAATGACACACTTTTAACTTTTGTATACGGTTTATAATGAATTAATAATATTCATGCATTAACTTTGAAAATTCAAATAAGCTAAAATTAAAATAATTTATATTATACAAATTAAAATAAGAGCAATTACCTATATAAATCAATCAGAATCATCATCTCCGCTCGGTTCATCATCTTCATTGGGTTCATGATCTTCAAGTTGCGAATCATCGTCACTCTCATCAAACTCATCGGAATCGCCTTCTGCTTCTGTGTCGTTAGGTAGATATTCAAGTTCCCTGTTGCGGGGATCAATTAAAAGAACGTTCTCCGTAATCTCTGGTTCTGTAATGTCACAGCAAGAATCTTGTTGCATTGGAAGATCGCCAACACCAACAATTTTACCCCTTGGAGCAATTTTAATTACCGATAACCATGTGGGCCCAGTGGTTCGAACTCGCAGATATGGCACGAACGTTACTTGTTCTGCTTGTGATGCTAGGATAGATGGTTCAAACTTGTTGTATCGCCGTGCTTTGTTGACGTCGACCACACCAAATTTGTTTATTCGAACCCCTCGACCGACTGTTGGATCGAACCAATCACATTTGAAGATAACTCATGTCATACTAACCAAGCCGGGGTACTCCATTTCGATTATTTCCTGCAACACCCCATAAAAATCTATTTCACCCCTAAAACAAACTCCGTAGTTGGTAGTTGCCCGCCGAACGCCGTATTTGTATGTATGAAACACATAACCACGGGTGAAATACATGGGTGCAGTCGTTATCTTCCTGAGGGGGCCTAGTAGTAACTCATGAAACCATATTGGATATTCGGGGTCACCATGATCCACCTATGAAATTTGGGAATGTTAGATCGAGCATCAATATATATACTTAATGAAAATTTTTTATTATGTAAAATTACTTGCGTCTTCAACCACTTAGCAAAGTGACGATCTTTACGATCGTTTATTTCATCATCTGAAACGCCTTCAATGCATTCTAGTACCTGACTAACAAATAAACTGCATATACATATATACATTTAAATTAACACCTTTATCTATATATATAATAAATTAGGAGTGGCTAATTAAATTGTCAGGTTACCTCTCCAAAGGTTCCACTTTCTCGCAATTTAGGAGGATGTACGTATGTGCGCTGTGCCTGTCATTCTCGTTAGACCACCAAACTTCCTTCACTTTTCCACCAAGACGACCGATTGGTGAGAAGATGTCTGGGACACCCTCTACTGCATAAGTTCTTCCCACACCACCATCATCATATCGTCGGGGTTTCCGTTTGCGTGTGCGAACTTTCGTAGCGAAATAGTATGAAGTGAAGTGTGAAGTTTCTTCGGTCAAACTTCTCGCAACAATTGATCCTTCAACCCTTGCTAGATTTTTAGCCTTTCCCTTTAAATGTTTCATGAACCGCTCGAATGGGTACATCCACCTAAACTGAACAGGTCCGCCTAGTTCTGCTTCGTGTGGGAGATGAATGGGAAGATGTTCCATGACATCAAAAAATGCCGGCGGGAATATCTTCTCTAGATTGCACAATAATATTGGAATATTAGCATCCAACTGTGCAATTACATCTTCTGACAACGTCCGTGTACTAAGATCCCGGTAAAACCCTCCGATGCCTGCACCACCCAACAATTATATAGTGCAATATTTGAACAAATTATATGTGATTTGATGATGTCTCTTACCTCCAATTGCTTCATGAACATTTCCTGGAAGGAGTTCGGCAAATGCGAAAGGAAGTAATCGTTGCATAAACACGTGGCAGTCATGACTCTTCATCCCTGAAATCTTTTGTCATTTCTCAAAAGATTTAGCCAGATTGGATACATACCCATCAGGAAACTTCACATCAGATGAAACCCAATTGAACAACGCTGCCTTTTGTTCGGCACCCAACCGAAATATAGGAACTGGTGATTTCCCATTGCTCATAATATGCAACTCATTTCTGTTGCAAATATCAGGCAAGTCCAACCTTGACTTTCCGCTGTCTTTGGTTCTTCCTTTCACGTTTAACACCGTATGCATGATGTTATCAAAAACGTTTTTCTCAATATGCATGACATCAAGATTGTGTCGTAGCAGATGATCTTTCCAGTACGGAAGTTCCCAAAAAATGCTTTTTGTGCCAATTGTGATTCTCCCCGTATCCATCAGGCATATTAGCTGGAGTGTGCCAATTTCCTTCACGATTTACAGTTTCTAGTCCCCCAAAATGATCTATTTGCGCTTCTAGATCTTCCCCATATAGATACACTGGTGGGGGGGACACGCACGATTTTGTTCTTCCTAAAAAATCGCTTGTTACTACGATATGGATGGTTGATTGGTAGAAACCGACGGTGACAATCAAACCAGCATGTTTTTCGACCATGTTTCAGCTGAAACGCATCTGTCCGATCGAGGCAATACGGACAAGATAACCTCCCATGCGTCGTCCAACCTGATAGCATCCCGTATGCAGGGAAGTGCTTATTGTCCACATAAGCACAACACGCATCATAAAAATTTTCTTCCTCGAACAGTCGTATGTACGAACTCCTGTAGACCACAACTGTTTCAACTCATGTATGAGAGGCTGCAAAAACACATCAAGGGAACGCTTCAGATGCTTCAGACCAGGTACTAATATACTCAAGAATAAAAATTCTCTTTGCATGCACATATCTGGAGGAAGGTTGTATGGCGTTAGGATTACTGGCCATAAAGAATATTGCCTACCAGATATACCGAATGGACTAAATCCATCTGTGCAGAGGCCAAGATACACATTTCGCTTAAATTTAGCAAATTCCGGGTGTACCGTGTTAAAGTGTTTCCAAGCTTTTGCATCTGACGGGTGAGTCACTTCTCATTCTCTTTGCGAATGTTCTGCATGCCACCTCATCGATCCAGCTGTCCTTTCAGATTGATAAAATCGTTTCAACCTATCAGTTATAGGAAGATACCACATCCGTTGGTACGGTATCTTACTACGCCCAGAAGTTTGTGGTCTGAATCTCGGCTTTTGGCAAAATCGACATTCATGCAGCTTATCATTATCTTTCCAAAACAACATACAATTGTCAACACATACATCTATCATCTCAGAAGGCAACCCAAGACTAAACACCAACTTATGTATCTCATAGTATGTTTCGGCAGCCAAATTATCATCTGGCAAATACTCTTTAATAAGATCAGCCCAATCATCCATGCAAGCCTCAGCTAAGTTATGATCAGTTTTAATTGGCATCATCCTAGCTGCTAACGACAATTTAGACTGACATTCTCTACATCCATCGTAGAGTGGCTGATTTGCAGCGGCTAGCATATCATAAAACCGTTTCTCATCTACATTGGGTTCCTCAACACTATTATCAACATTTGTTTCATGAAATGCATCATTGACCATTTCATGCATCCTATCATGATCTTGACCCTGCTGATCAAATTGATTTTCATGACCATGATGATAACTACTACCCTGATCAAAATCTACATGACCTTGATAATTACTACTACAATCAGCTTGATCAGTAGTACTCCTTTCAAAACCCTCTCCATGTTGATACCAAACATAATATTGCGGCATAAACCCTCTATTTAGTAAATGCTTCCACACCGTCTCGATAAAAATATATCTCGTATTCTTGCATTTACGACAAGGACAGAACATCTTACCGCTTTCGAGGGTTGTTTGCATATTTCCGGCCTTATACATGAATATTTAAAGCCCCTCTTGGAATTCTTTCGTCAACGATCCCTCCGAATCCTTTTGCGTATACATCCATATTCGTAGTTTGTATATGGACATTTTATAAAAATAGGTTTTGAAGTGTTTTTTTTATAAGAGATTGTTTGTTTTTTTTTATAACTTTCGTTCGAAGTACGTAAGTATTTATAGAAATTTTTAGGATTTACCAACGGATTTACATCGAAAGTTTACATCGAATTTACATCCAAATAAAATTTACACCGATTTTACATCGCATATAAGACAGATTTACGACGATTATATTATATGTAAATAATTAAGTAACCCTGCTTAAAAAACGTGCTCACCTACCTAGACACAATCGACGTAAACTCGTCGTAATTTACATCGAATACATGTCGTCGTAATATCGATGTACAATTACATCGATATTACGACGATATAAAAATCATCGTAATGGCGATGTACAGTTACGACGATATTACGACGATCAATATTTACGACGAAATTACTTCGAATTTAAAATGAGTGGTAATGTCGTCGTAAACTCGATGTAAATTTATGACGGCTAATATTCGATGTAAAATTTCGTTGGTAATCGCCTGTTTTCTTGTAGTGTCTCTTGGGCCACACCCATATTGATGTTTTGTGGTTGTTGTACAACACAAATATCTTCCACCCAATTTTCCGTAACCTACAGAATAATGTGGTTAATGAGTCATTAACCCGACATGATTAATGCCGTGGTTAATGACATTTCATCTCCTCTCCAAGATCGGTCAAGGAGCCATAAACACAACCATTAATGCGTTGGTTCATCTCCAAGTCTTGTAAGACTATAAGAGGAGAGCCTCTCCATCTCATTTCAGACACTTCTCAAACACTTCTCACAGAGAACAAAAACACAAAGCATCCTTCAATCCCCCTCGTCTTTCTTCTTCTTCTTTAAGAGTAAGTCAGATATTATAGCGTAGAATATAAAGTTCGTACATTCTATGATCGAGTGATACGATCGTAGTCTCCAAATTGTTGTATCCTGGGATTCTTTATCATATAAAATCGCCACACTGCGGGAGATATTTAGAATTAAGGAAAGAGATAATTTCGCCTCCATTTCAACGTTCTTTTCCTTAATCGTTTTAAGCGTTGTTCTTCGCATTGTTCTTCATAATTTCTGTATTCGAATTTATGCTTCTACCGTCTTAATTCTAAATATCCGCTTCCTGCCTATAGCATCAATCAGATACAAAATTGCGAATTTTGTTTTTTTATCTTTAAACGATATTTGTAAAACATTTTTTACAAAATATCGTAAACATGGAACATTTATTAGCGAATACGCTGATCGTTTCCATGATACGTGGAAAAAAAAGATATAAACGATTTATGCGAAGGCCATTGGGCGAGTTTTGCGAAACGTTTTTCGAACGATCGAAATGATCTATAAACGATTTCCGCGAAGTAGGGGTGTCAATTAGGGCCAAAACCCGAGGGCCGGCCCGACCCGGCCCTGAAAAATAGCGCCTCGGGCCTAGAAATATAAGCCCAAAAAAATCGGGCCTTTCGGGCTAGTGTGTTTTTCGAGTTTAGCCCGAACTGGCTCGGGCTATCCCGAAAAGCCCGGAACTTTACATTTTAATTAGTTAGAGATTTGATTTCAACATTTATCTTTCTAAAAATAATAATTTGACATATTTCCAATACATTTCGTGATCCATGTACCATTATCATTCATCCATATTTACTTCATTTTTTTAGAATCATTATCTATAGACTTTCAATGACATTTCTATATGATTTATATATGTCAAAACTTAATATTATTATTATTATATTTTTTTGTACCTCTTGATGGTGATGAGGATTTAGAATACGATGAATGATATTCTAATCTAAACTCTACTACCTAGATTTGAAGTGTTTTGATTTTATGTTTTATTTGGTAATACAATTTAGTTGAATTTTATTTGTTTTTTTGTCAAATTTTTGCTTTTAAATTTAATTGGATTTGATATAATACATTTCAATTTAGATTTATTTTTATAAATATTTTGTTTTAATTATTCATTTGAGAATTGTGAATTTTTGTGTTTGTAAAGAAAAGCCCGGAAAAGCCCGAAAAGCCCTAAAGCCATGTTCGGGCCGGGACGGGCTTTTGAATATAGGCCCGATTTTTTTTGGGCCGGGCCGGGTTCAAATATATGCGGGCTTTACGGGTTTCGGGCCGGGTCGGGCTAGCCCAGTGGTGGAGCCAGAAAATCTAATTACCAGGGTCATAATAAATTTTTTTTTTACTTGGGTCAATTTACTATGATAAAACCATAAAAATAAAATGTAATTGGGGTAAAAATTTTTTTTTACTGGGGTCAATTTATTTTTCTTAACCAAAATAGAACTAAATTTTAAAAAATTCTAAGCAAAAAAAAAAAATTTTAAATTTCATTGGGGTCACTTGACTCCCCTCCTTGCTCTCTACCTCCGCCACTGGGCTAACCCGATTGACATCCCTACCGCGAAGGCCATTGGGCGAGTTTCGCAAAACGTTTTTTGAACAGATCAAAACGATCTATAAACGATTTCCGCGAAGGCTATTGGGCGAGTTTCGAGAAACGTTTTCAAACAGATCGAAACGATCTCAAATGATTTACGGGAACGTTTTATAGCGACTTCCCTAAACGTTTAAAAGTGATTTTCGGAACGCCTTCTAACGATATCTGCAAACGGTTATTTCGAGTTTTGAGAAAAAAAAAAGATATTCATCACTGTAGAAGCATAAATTCGAATACAGAAATTACGAAGAACAATGCGCAGAACAACGCTTAAAACGATTAAGGAAAAGAACGTTGAAATGGAGGCGAGCTTATCTCTTTTCTTAATTCTAAATATCTCCCGCAGTGTGGCGGTTTTATAAGATGAAGAATCCCAGGATACAACCATTTGGAGACTACGATCGCATCACTCGATCGTAGAATGTACGAACTTTATATTCTACGCTATACTCTCGGACTTACTCTTAAAGAAGAAGAAGAAGAAAGACGAGAGGGATTGAAGGATGCTTTGTGTTTTTGTTCTCTGTGAGAAGTGTCTGAAATGAGATGGATAGGTTCTCCTCTTATAGTCTTACAAGACTTGGAGAGGAACCAACGCATTAATGGCTGCGTTTATGGCTCTTTAACCGATCTTGGAGAGGAGATGAATTGTCATTAACCACGGCATTAATCTCGTCGGTTTAATGACTCATTAAGCACATTATTATGTAGGTTACGGAAAATTGGGTGGAAGATATTTGTGTTGTACAACAACCACAAAACATCAATATGGATGTGGCCCTAAAGAATAATCTTTATGGACCGTAGGCCCAACTTCCAAATTCAATTCCCAAACCCGAACCCGATCCCGGCCCGACTTGGTACGGCGCTCGTGTGTGGTTCGATATCTCCTTTCACTTAGGGGTGTCAATTAGGGCCAAAGCCCGAGGGCCGGCCCGGCCCGGCCCTGAAAAACAGTGGGCTCGGGCTTAGAAATATAAGCCCGAAAAAAATCGGGCCTTTCGGGCTAGTGTGTTTTTCAGGCTTAGTCCGAACGGGCTCGGGCTAGCCCGAAAAACCCGGAACTTTACATTTTAAGTTAGAGATTTGATTTCAACATTTATCTTTCTAAAAATAATAATTTGACATATTTCCAATACATTTCGTGATCCATGTACCATTATCATTCATCCATATTTACTTCATTTTTTTAGAATCATTATCTATAGACTTTCAATGACATTTCTATATGATTTATACATGTCAAAACTTATTATTATTATTATTATATTTTTTTGTACCTCTTGATATTGATGAGGATTTAGAATACGATGAATGATATTCTAATCTAAACTCTACTACCTAGATTTGAAGTGTTTTGATTTTATGTATTATTTGGTAATACAATTTATTTGAATTTTATTTGTTTTTTGTCAAATTTTTGCTTTTAAATTTAATTGGATTTGATATAATACATTTCAATTTAGATTTATTTTTATAAATATTTTGTTTTAATTATTCATTTGATAATTTTAAATTTTTGTGTTTGTAAAGAAAAGCCCGAAAAGTCCTAAAGCCCTATTCGGGCCGGACCGGGTTTTGGAATATAAGCCCGATTTTTTTTCGAATCGGGCTGAGTCGGGCTCAAATATATGCGGACTTTACAGGTTTTGGGCCGGGCCGGGCCGGGATATCCCGATTGACATCCCTACTTTCACTTATACACCATAGTGTAGTCCCAAAGCTATTTCTTTTCACATTTAACAAAACTTAATAAGCCAATGGATTTTATTAAGTTTGGTCCAACACTTGACGAGGCAGTTCTCTTGACTAGGGTTTCAGATATCAGATGATGAATAAGAAGAGAAGACAACGATGTGTGGATCCGATCCAAGAACGGGATTCTTGATCCGCGAAGCCTTCACTAGCTCTCAAACAATGTTCCAAACGGTAAATATAAGTTTAAATAACATAATTGTTTCGTCGAGCACAAGAAATTAAATTCAAAACATTTTTGTTTTATTATCTAAAGGAGAATAGATGAACGGATTTAAACGCTATCATGCTTTCTAAATTTTTTTCTTCTGTTACGGTATTTTCTAAGTGTTTTTTTGTTTTACCATCATTTTAGCTTATTTTAAAATTCTAAGTAGACACATTCGACATTTTAAAATAGAATTTGTATACGTACATGTAGGCATGGGCATAAAACCAGAACCAAAAATCCAAACTGGAACCGATCCGAAATAACCAGTTCGATTTCGTTTATGCCTAAAATACCTTAGGGTTTCTCTTCATTGATATTTGTGGATATCGGGTAATACCCGGAACCGAACCAATATCCGATCGGATATGCGAACTACCCGAATTATAATTTTATACTCAAAAATATTAAATATATTATGGGGTTTTGGTTCGAGTTCAGAACATATTTATTGAATTCTATGTCTAAATTATCCGATTAAATATATTTGGCATTTCAGGTATATATTTTTTTTTAGTTTTTTTTTGGGTTTTCGGGTATGATTTCATGTTTTCGGGTATCATTTCAGATTTTCGGGTATATTTCGGTTTTTGGATATATTTTTGATTTTTCGGATATAAAAAATGCTCGAACCGATTAAGATCCAAAAAAAATTGGGTATTTATCGGTTTTTAAATCTCAGAATCAAACCGAAAACATTTTGATAGCTATAGGGATCCTAAACCTCCCTAACTGAAATACTTGGAACCGAACCGAATACCCGAATGTTGAAGACTACGTACATGTCCAATTGGTGCGTATGGCAATAATAACGCTAGAAATGATAGTATGATTTAATAGCAATAAGAAATGACTATACGGTAACTGGGTGGTTAAATAAATAAACAGAATTAGTGACAAATATGTTAAATTAGGGTAATTACCCATAGGGTACCCTAAACTCTTCAAAAAATTCAAATCCATTACCCTATCGTATTTGTATAAAAAGATAAAATGGGTTACCGTACATGGTTTAGGGTCTCCACAAGGTTTTGTTTTTATCAAATCAATAAATTCTTAAAATTAATTTATAATAAAATATTTATTAAAATTTTATTATAATTAAAAAATCATCAAAATAACTTTTTTTTAACTTTGCAAAAAAAAAGGTAAATTTGATAATTTTTGTTTCCCCGCAAAAAATGTAAAATTACATTTGTTCTTGTTTTCCTCCCAAAAATGTAAAATTACCTATTCCCTAAATTCCATTTTTCTGCAAAAAACGTAAAATATTGTTTTCCTGCCAAAAACATAAAATCATATTTTCCTGCCAAAAACGTGATTTCATCTTGTTACACTAGTAACGTAAAATTTCATTTTCTTGCCAAAATGTAAAATTCTGTTTTTCAGGAAAAAACGTAAAATTTTATTTTACAGCCCAAAAGTAAAATTGTGTTTTCTTGTCAAAAACACAATTTATTTTTTCCGTTAAAAATTGATTTCATATTTTTCGTTAAAATTTATCACAAACAAAACACAATTAATTATGCTACAAACACTTAATTTAAAATTAACTAAAAAAATGGTAATAAAGCATAAAAACATGAAAAATAGTTAGGATACCCGCTGGTAACCTTGAAACCTTAGGGTTTTTTTTTTGTTACCCAAATAGTGTAAGGTATTTTTAGGATACTTCAAATAGGATTTTTGTAAGGTCATGGTATGGTAAGTAGGGGAGTCAATTAGGGCCAAAGCTCGAGGGTCAGCCCGGCCCGGTCTTGAAAAACAGCGGGTTCGGACATAGAAATATAAACCCAAAAAAAATCGGGCTTTTTGGGTTAAGCCCATTCGGGCTAGTGTGTTTTTCGGGTTTAGCCCGAACAGGCTCGGGCTAGCCCGAAATGCCCAAAACTTTACATTTTAATTAGTTAGAGATTTTATTTTAACATTTCTCTTTCTAAAAATAATAATTTAACATATTTTCTATACATTTCGTGATCTATGTACCATTATCATTCATCCATATTTACTTCATTTTCTTAGAATCATATCTATAGACTTTCTGTAACGTCCCCGTTCCGCAAAGTTACACCGGACCGATTTGTTTTGGGTTAAGGATGCCCGGAAGGATCAGGAAGGCTTAGTCAAGGCCGAGAAACGGACCAAAGGACTTAGCCGGGCAAAATGGGAGGAAGTAGTCGAGCTAACCTAGCTGGACGAGCTGAAGTAGCTGAGCTACTAGCTGAACCAGCTGGACAAGCTGACTGGCAACTCAACCTAACTCGGTAAGCTGGTCAAGTACTGACCTAGCTGGGCGGACTGACAGCTAGGTAAAGAGCTAGGTGGGAGTAGTGTTGGGTCAACTGTTCGAGTGGTAACTCAGGTGATCGACTAAGAAGCTAGCTAGTCATGGGCAGTTGGGTAGTCGATCGGCTGGGAAGGCGACCACATGCGTCGCGTGTGCAAGGGTGGTTATTTAGCCGAAGGGTCGTGTACCTGTTTGTCCAAACAACGCACCCGTTTGGCCAAACAACACACCCGTTTGGCCAAACAACGCATCCGTTCGACCAGAAGGGGTGACCCTTGGTAAAAGACACCCATCCAGTTCCTATATAAGGATGATGAGTGATAGAGGGAAGGATACACCAAACACCACACACCACACACCACGAAATCCACACACAAGAAAAAGAGGATCTTGCCGAGAGACTAAGGAAATATGTAGAACAAAGATATTTAGCGGAGAGTCCAAGGCAATATCGAAAGAAGAGTTAGCCGAGAGAGAGAAAGGCTAGTTTGATCGTGAAGATCGAACCAAGGAGTCAGAACGTGGAAATAAGGATCACGGCAGACAAGTGCCTCAATCCAAACGCGTGGCTAAGGTGAGTGCATTACCGGCGACATAGTTCGGGTCTAGACTACCGGGTTCCCCGGGGAAGTCGTATGATCGTTCTGTATGTCCGCGGAATCTAATTATAATCGCACACTTGATATTGCTGTTCATGAATCTGTATACAGCCGGGATTACATAATCCTAGCCGATGGTACACTATAAGTTCATGCGGATTGATATTTAGCCGAATGGGGATCTATTTAGCCGAAGGGAGAATTCCACCGTGGGTCGTAGGTGAGTGACTTGGGGATCGGGAGAATCCGCCAAGGCTCGGCTAGACTTGAACGGGGAGATTCGGGTCGGCTAAGATATCTTTCCCGGGGAGATTTCTGTCTCGGCTAAGTTGACTTACCGAGGGAAATCCGGATCGACTAAAATCACTAAGCGTGGGGAAAAACATGAATTCGGGAAACTATGCATGAATTAGCCGAGGGGGAATTTACCGTGGGTTGTAGGCGAGTGACTTGGGAAACGGAGAGATTTCACCAAGGCTCGGCTAAACTGGAATCGGGGAGAATTCTGTATCGGCTAAGATAGATTCTCGGGGAGAATTCTGTATCGGCTAAGATAGATTTTCGGGGAGAATTCTGTATCGGCTAAGATAGAATTCGGGGAGAATTCTGTATCGGCCAAGATAGATTCCTGGGGGGGAATTCGGTGTCGGCTAAAGTAAACAAAATACGCCCAAGGGAGAAACTCTCGGCAAGAAAGAGAGGAACTCGCCTAAGGCATGCACCACCGGACAAGTGAAGAGGTGCGATCAACGGATTACGGATCCGGATATGATCCACGGGAAAAGGGGGGAACTCGGCGGCCCAGCCGAGGGAAGAGACTGGTCACGGCAAAGGGTGCATAAGCCGGTAATGGATATGCGCGGATTATCGAGCCAGATTAAAGAGTTCTCTAACGGTTACTTAGCCATGTGGGGATGGTTGGTTGAATGACTAAGTACCGAAGGGAAGAGTTCATTATCGATTCGGGTAAACGGCAGATTGGATCCGCCAAGGGGCGCGGTCAAGGTGGACAAGCGGACTTATCGGACTACAACCAGAATGCGGTTCAAGGAGCAAACGAATTGGATACGGGTAAGTTCACTACCTTGGAACAAATGGCTAGTGACTAGCGTATTACTAGATGGTTAAGTCTAGGGAAGGTATTGCCTTAGGATGCAATACTTGGACCGAGTCAAAGATTAATCTATAAGCCGAACGGAGGTTTATGGGAACTGTCCAAAGGCAAAATATGATCGGACCGGACAAGTACTTGATTGGAATTAAATCAAGGGAAAGAAAAGAAAGGTTTAGATATAACGAATTCCGCTGCGTATTAATAAGAGGTTAAAACAGATCTAGTCTTAAAATGGCTAAGGATAGTCGTAAGATAGATTTGTAAGAAAACCGCCTAAGGAGATATTTGGTATAAAAATGGGTAAAAACTAGGAGGTTCGGCCCGGCAACGGCCCGAACTGGGAACGCGTCGTCCGCGGCCTAGGAAGGCCGGGACGGGGTGTTTCAAGTTGGTATCAGAGCATGCTCGATCCATGGGAAGGATAGATGCTCGGAAAAAAAAATGGACACCTGTTCCGCAACTTACTACAAGGATAGTCGGGAAAGCAACAATAGCTAAAACTCGGTCATAACATTAGCGAACAATACGGTTCGAAAGTTGAGATTGATTGAGACGGGTACTTGGGAGTCTAGTGTTCTCGCCAAGCCTCGCTCAATGATCAAGACACTCCTCGGACGTGGTAGCTGCTATGAATGATGGGTTAAAGTCATGAGTAGGATCGGGTTCAAGTTGTAACCGCGATCTGGGATTCTTAATAGCAAGGGACAAGTATAAGTCCAAGCTAAAATAACTCGAAAGACTAAGTCGGTAAACCAAAAAACGTGATCGTTGGTGAGCCGAATGGGGGTTGAGGCAAGATGGGATATGTGCTTGGAAACGGGAAAGTTTACCAAGGCGTATCAGCTGAGCTAAAAATTACTACCCAATGGCAAGAACCACAAAACGTAAAAGGTGTATGCGATCTAGTCTATTCGGAGTGGGAAATGGTAAGGGCCGAAGGGACCGAAACAAGACTCTACCTACCACCGAATTCAGGGACGAATTCCATTTAAGTTGGGGAGAACTTGTAACGTTCATGTCCCGAGATATGGTTATCGAATAATCTGTTCAAGCGAGACCGGATCCTAGTCAAGAGTGACAAACGAAATCGGTAAGCATTGGAAACAGATTATGCACCGGTTAGATGGACTGGGGGAAAGTTTGATCGAGTCGGGAAGAATATGATCAGAACTTGGAAACGGTAGTAACCGTTAAAAGGGACCACGTATGGTCGAGAATGAACCAAAGACCTATGTAACTAGATCACGGTAGAAAAGCTGACTGAACGGAAGATTGAGGCAAGAAAGATAAGCGCTTAGGAACCAGGAAAAAGGTTCGCTAAGGTAAATCTATGGGCCAAGATATTCTTACCGGTAACAAAGATGGGTATGCGTGACTAATACAAGGATCGAGTTCAATAAAACAAGGATCCAGAGATGGACCAAAGGAATTATGCTAAGTATCCCGACTAGATGGGAATTGAGGTAAGACCGGCGAACATGTTTGGGAACGGGAAAGCGTTCGCCAGAGTGTGTCCGTGAACCAAGAGATTGCCCATAAAAGTCAGAAGATTTAAGCATAATAAAAATACGATCAAGTCCGGAAATGGACCAAGATCAGGGAAAAGGCGATCTATTCGGAGTTAGACCAAGATCGGGCAATCTAGTCGGGAATAGACTATGATTGGGAATCCAATTTAGCGGAAAGACTAAGATTGGGGGAATATGATCTATTCGGAGTTTGACCAAGATCATGGAAATGGTAATCTAGTCTGGAATAGACTATGATTGGGAATCCAACTTAGCGGGAAGACTAAGATTGGGGGAATTCGATCGAGTCCTAAATGGACCAAGGTCGGATTATGATCAAGTCGGGATTGACTATGATCGGGCAATCTAGTCAGAATTGGACTACGATTGGGATTAATTATGCAAAGTACCCAGACTAGATGAGGATTGCGGCGAGATCAGCAAACATATTTGGGAACGGGAAAGTGTTCGCCAAAGTTTGTCTGTGAACCAAAAGATTGCTCACTAGAGTCGAAAGGTAGAAGCATAATTAAGGATTCAGAGATGGATCAAGGAAATAAAGATCAAATTATGCTAAGTATTCCGACTAGAGGGGAGTTGAGGTGAAACCGGGAAACATGTTTGGGAATGAAAAGTGTTCGCCAAAGTGTTCCTGTGAACCAAGAGATTTCTCACAAAAGTCAGAAGATCAAAAGCATAATAGGATTGGAGGAATAAGCCTACCAGTCGAATTAGTCATAGTTCAACTCAAAAATCATAAAGTGATTTTGGGAATTGATTGGTTAGGAAAAATACAAAGCAACGCTAGACTGTCACCGAGGAAGAGTGCGGTTTGAGCGGGACGAGGGGACGTTGGAATTCCAAGGAATTCGACCGACCTCGGGGAGTTTGGTGGTCTCGGCAATCCAAGCCTGGAAGACGCTTGAGAAAGGCTGCGAGACTTACCTAGCCACCATCACCACGGTGGAAGTGGGGGAGGGTGCCGAAACAAAGGACATTCCGGTGGGGAGAGAATTTGCGGATGTGTTCCAAGCCTTGATAGGTTTACAACCTGATAGGTCGGATCCATTCACAATAGAACTCGAACCCGGAATGGCGTCACTCTCGAAGGCACCATATCGGATGGCTCCGACGGAAATGGCCGAGCTAAAGAAACAGTTGGAAGAACTGTTGTAAAAAGGATTTATCAGGCCGAGTAGTTCACCTTGGGGTGCACCGGTTCTGGCTGTCAAGAACAAGGACGGGAACTTTTAGGCTGTGCATCGCTTATCGGGGATTGAACTGGGTGACTGTTGAGAAAAAGTACCCTTTACCCCGGATAGACGGATTGCTAGACCAGCTAAAAGTAGCAACCTGGTTCTCGAAAGTGGACTTGGCTTTGGGATATCACCAGATTCCCATAGAGCCTTCGGATGTGCGGGAAAAAGCTTTCCGAACCAGATATGGCCATTATGAATTGTGGTCATGCCATTTGGCTTAACGTTTGAACCTGCGGATTTTACGAAAATGATGAACGGGATATTCCGTGATTGTTTGGATGAATATGTTATCATCTTCATAGATGATATACTCATCTACTCAAAAGACCGGGAATCACATCAAGATCATTTACGGGCAGTGTTGCGACGGATAAGGAACCAACTTAGCTCGTAGGAGACTAAGATTGAGGAAATTATGATCAAGCCCAGGAAGGACAAGATCGGGTAAGGATCTAGCCATGAATTGGTTAAGATCAGGGAGAAAATGATCAAGTCCGGGAAGGACGAAGATCGAGTAAGATCTAGTCAAGAGTGACAAAGATCGGGAAGATAGATCGAATCCAAAGATAGACTAAAAATCCGGGAATGCGATTAAGTCTTGATGGACCAAGGTCAAGAGAAACAAGATCCTAACCACCATCGAATTCGAGGACAAATTCCATTTAAGTGGGGGAGACTTGTAACGTCCCCGTTCCGCAAAGTTACACCGGGCCGATTTATTTTGGGTTAAGGATGCCTGGAAGGATCGGGAAGGCTTAGTCAAGGCCGAGAAACGGACCAAAGGACTTAGCCGGGCAAAATGGGAGGAAGTAGTCGAGCTAAACTAGTTGGACGAGCTGAAGTAGCTGAGCTACTAGCTGAACCAGCTGGACAAGCTGACTGGCAACTCAACCTAGTTCGGTAAGCTGGTCAAGTACTGACCTAGCTGGGCGGACTGACAGCTAGGTAAAGAGCTAGGTGGGAGTAGTGTTGGGTCAACTGTTCGAGTGGTAACTCAGGTGATCGACTAAGAAGCTAGCTAGTCATGGGCAGTTGGGTAGTCGATCGGCTGGGAAGGCGACCACATGCGTCGCGTGTGCAAGGGTGGTTATTTAGCCGAAGGGTCGTGTACCTGTTCGGCCAAACAACGCACCCGTTTGGCCAAACAACACACCCGTTTGGCCAAACAACGCATCCGTTCGACCATAAGGGGTGACCCTTGGTAAAAGACACCCATCCAGATCCTATATAAAGATGATGGGTGATAGAGGGAAGGATACACCAGACACCACACACCATGAAATCCACACACAAGAAAAAGGGGATCTTGCCGGGAGACTAAGGCAATATCTAGAACAGAGATATTTAGCCGAGAGTCCAAGGCAATATCGAAAGAAGAGTTAGCCGAGAGAGAGAAAGGCTAGTTTGATCGTGAAGATCGAACCAAAGAGTCAGAACGTGGAAATAAGGATCACGGCAGACAAGTGCCTCAATCCAAACGCGTGGCTAAGGTGAGTGCATTACCGGCGGCATAGTTCGGGTCTAGACTACCGGGTTCCCCGGGGAAGTCGTATGATCGTTTTGTATGTCCGCGGAATCTAATTATAATCGCACACTTGATATTGCTATTCATGAATCTGTATACGGCCGGGATTACATAATCCTAGCCGATGGTACACTACAAGTTCATGCGGATTGATATTTAGCCGAATGGGGATCTATTTAGCCGAAGGGAGAATTCCACCGTGGGTCGTAGGTGAGTGACTTGGGGATCGAGAGAATCCGCCAAGGCTCGGCTAGACTCGAAACGGGGAGATTCGGGTCGGCTAAGATATATTCCCCGGGGAGATTTCTGTCTCGGCTAAGTTGACTTACCGAGGGGAAATCCGGTTCGGCTAGAATCGTTAAGTGTGGGGAAAAACGTGAATTCGGGGGACTATGCATGATTTAGCCAAGTAAGAATCTACCGTGGGTTGTAGGCGAGTGACTTGGGAAACGAGAGATTTCACCAAGGCTCGGCTAAACTGGAATCGGGGAGAATTCTGTATCGGCTAAGATAGATTCTCGGGGAGAATTCTGTATCGGCTAAGATAGATTTTCGGGGAGAATTCTGTATCGGCTAAGATAGAATTCGGGGAGAATTCTGTATCGGCCAAGATAGATTCCTGGGGGGGGGATTCTGTGTCGGCTAAAGTAAACAAAATACGCCCAAGGGAGAAACTCTCGGCAAGAAAGAGAGGAACTCGCCTAAGGCATGCACCACCGGACAAGTGAAGAGGTGCGATCAACGGATTACGGATCCGGATATGATCCACGGGAAAAGGGGGGAACTCGGCGGCCCAGCCGAGGGAAGAGACTGGTCACGGCAAAGGGTGCATAAGCCGGTAATGGATATGCGCGGATTATCGAGCCAGATTAAAGAGTTCTCTAACGGTTACTTAGCCATGTGGGGATGGTTGGTTGAATGACTAAGTACCGAAGGGAAGAGTTCATTATCGATTCGGGTAAACGGCGGATGGGATCCGCCAAGGGGCGCGGTCAAGGTGGACAAGCGGACTTATCGGACTACAACCAGAATGCGGTTGAAGGAGCAAACGAATTGGATACGGGTAAGTTCACTACCTTGGAACAAATGGATAGTGACTAGCGTATTACTAGATGGTTAAGTCTAGGGAAGGTATTGCCTTAGGATGCAATACTTGGACCGAGTCAAAGATTAATCTATAAGCCGAACGGAGGTTTATGGGAACTGTCCAAAGACAAAAGATGATCGGACCGGACAAGTACTTGATTGGAATTAAATCAAGGGAAAGAAAAGAAAGGTTTAGATATAACGAATTCCGCTGCGTATTAATAAGAGGTTAAAACATATCTAGGCTTAAAATGGCTAAGGATAGTCGTAAGATAGATTTGTAAGAAAACCGCCTAAGGAGATATTTGGTATAAAAATGGGTAAAAACTAGGAGGTTCGGCCCGGCAACGGCCCGAACTGGGAACGCGTCGTCTGCGGCCTAGGAAGGCCGGGACGGGGTGTTTCACTTTCAATGACATTTCTATATGATTTATATATACATGTCAAAACTTAACATATATTTTTTTTTTTATCTGTACCTCTTGATGATGATGAGAATTTAGAATATGATGAATGATATTCTAATCTAAACTATATTACCTATATTTGAAGTGTTTTGATTTTATGTTTTATTTGGTAATATAATTTATTTGAATTTTATTTGTTTTTTTGTCAAACTTTGCTTTTAAATTTAATTAGATTATATATAATATATTTCAATTTAGATTTATTTTTATAAATATTTTGTTTTAATTATTCATTTGAGAATTCTGAATTTTTGTGTTTGTAGAGAAAAGCCCGAAAAAACCCGAAAAGCCTTAAAGCCCTGTCCGGGCCGGACTGGGCTTTGGAATATAGGTCCGATTTTTTTTCGGACTAGGCTGGACCGGACTCAAATATATACGGATTTTATGGGTTTTGGATCGGGCTGGGCTAGCCCGATTGACATCCCTAATGGTAAGGTAGGGTAAAATTACCCACCACAACATCCCCATTGACAATAGTGTTAATCGATTAGTAAATTTTTTTGTAAAAAATAAGATGCAACTAAAAAAAATTTTACAGGCCAAGTTAAAAATATATAACAAAAATCATGCTCTGTCATTTTTCTTTTTATGTTATTATTTGTTGTCTTTTAACTCAATATTAAAAGAAGTAATTACTCCATCTAACAGCTACACAAATTAGTCCTGGGCACGGAGCGGATATACTGAAAAAACTTTGTATCTGTGATCCGTTCTGTCCCAACCGGATATTTGATTTTATGATCTGTTTTGATCTAGAATTTTTTGGATATTTGAATTCCAACTATCCGATAACTTTTTAGATATCCGTGGATATTTGCTTTATCCGTTAAATATACTAAAACACTAAAAAAATACAATAATAAATAAAATACTAGAAAATTAGATATACATATCTTCAAAATAAGTTTGTTTGATAGTATGCCTTCAAAATAAGTTCTAAACCCAACAGATGCCATTGAAGAAATAAAGAACGACTGTCTTACAATTTTGTTAGAATTAGGGGTTTAGAGTAGAGGTAAGAAGAAGACATATTGGGAAAAGAAATCGACCGCAAATCTTCACTTTAACATATTTTAGTAATTAAAAATATTATTTTATTTATTTATTAATGTGTTTTATTTACTTATCAAAAATGAAAACAACTTTAAAGACAAAATAAAAAATTTATACTACATATGTACATAATTTACATATACTTATATAATATATCTATAAATATACGGATAAGAGCGGATATCCGGCTTTTTCTAAAATAATATTTGTGATTTGCTCTGTTTTCCACGGATACTAAATTTTACTATTTGCTTACTCCAAAACTTTACTAATATCCGGATTTTTCGAATCGAATCAAAGCGAATACTGAATCGAAGCTAACATATATTTTCCCCTGCCCTACACTCATATTCAACACTGAATATAGTTCGATATAGATTTTGGACTAAAAAAAAAGATGCGATTATGGTGCTGAGTGATGAAGAGGATTAGAATAACCTATTGTAACAATGGAGAAATTGCTCATTTAATTCTTGAATTATCTTTGCACGCTTAATTTATTCCTCAACTATCGCTTGCTCAAAATAATTTCTCAACTTGTAGTTGACTACGCAAAATCGGGATTAATAAAGTCAAACGTTAATTACTAAATGGATACAAGTCCACTAAATCGGCTGTAACTCTTTCAATACAACACCGAATGAGTTGAAACCATTTCCATTGGAAAGATAACTCAATTTCATATAACTTTTATGAAGAGCGCCATATCTAAATTCAAAGGGAAGACTTCCATCCGAGTCGATCTTCTAGACAAATATTCTTGATACAAGATTGACTCGGATGGAAGTCTTCTCTTTGGATTTAGCTTTGGAGTTCCTCATAAAAGTTATAGGAAATTGAGTGAGCTTTCTAATGGGAGTAGTTTCAACTTATTCGGGGTTGTATTGAAGGAGTTACAACCACTAAATGGATACATGACCACTAAATCGGCTATAACTCTTTCAATACAACCCAATGAGTTAAAACTACTCCCATTAAAAAGCTCACTCAATTTTCTATAACTTTTATGAAGAACACCAAAGCTAAATCCAAAGAGAAGGTTTCCATCCGAGTAGATCTTGCATCAAGAATATGTGTCTATAAGATCGACTCAGATGAAAGTCTTCCCTTTGAATTTAGATATGGCTCTATTCATGTAAGTTATAGGCAATTGAGTTAGCTTTCCAATAGAAGTAGGTTCAACTTATTCGGGGTTGTAATGAAGGAGTTACAACCGATTTAGTGGACTTGTGTCCATTTAGTAATTAATGTTTGATTTTGTTAATCCCGATTTTGCACAGTCAACTACAAGTTGGGGAATTATTTTGAGCAACCGATACTTGAAGAATAAATTGAACGCGCGAAGATAATTCATGAATTAAATGAGCAATTTCCCTGTAACAATGTTAATCAAACAGACTGTTTTTCTTCATAGTGACCATTTGAATGACCCAAAAATAATATAAACATAAGAATCTACTCAAATATTGAAACGTAAGGAGTAAACAACTACAAAAATGCTTCTTCTTTTTCTTTCCAATATGCATTCCGTCTCTCCCAAAAAGATTCTTCATTTTCAGTAAAATCATTTTATGTAATTTCTCTTCTCCCTTAGTTATCATTGTTACTGAGAATCACAGTATTGTGGGTACTTACACCTGCAAGGCTGATTTCTCACCTGCAAAAAGTTTGAATCTTTCTTCTCAGTATCGCCGGGAATAGCATACTTTCAGCATGAATTGGTCACACGATCGTCTATAATCTATGGTTAGTTTTCGATATCATTACCTTCCGAAATGTGAAAGATACCCTTCTGGGACTTCTTCTGATCACTTTATCCTTCACCTTGTCAATCTATAAGAGTACAGTAGAAAGAGTGCTTCAGCGGGTTAGCAATCAGAAGAGAATGCGGTAAGAGTTATCCTGCTAAGAGCTAAGGAGATATCGAATAGAAGAAGAACAAAAACAGTGTTTTCGGTGATAAGAATACAACCTTGTGATGTGGAATGTAGTGATTCCAAGCGTAGCGTGCTTCCCCGGATAATAGGAGCATAGACCGACGAGGAAGATATAAAGCTTTCTTGATGCAAGTGGAATGATCCGACATATCTTCATCGGTGGTTGAGGCTACTTTCCATGTGGAAGCAGAGTATCTTCTGAATTCCATAATACAGGGACCAGCTAAAGAAAGGCTGAAAATGCAATCTTCAAATGCTGAATGCGTGTCAATGTGAGGCGATAAACCCACACCAGATGGGTACTCATTTACCTAACGACATTATTCACTAGAATTCCTCAGCCTTCAAATTTTTTTATACAGAATCTAGTACAGAGAGTGTGATGCTGTATACCGTTAATTGGTCCAGATTCAAGCTTTCTGGGTCGCAGTCAAGGTTCGGGAACAATGAGATTCTTTCGAGTACAGGAGAAACAAACGCTGGAAGCTCGCCGAGATGCTTCTTGGTATCAACATTTCTTGTCCCGTAACAAAACTCATATCCGTAGTGTTGAACACGCCGTTTGGCGAGACCAATCCAAGGCTTGGAATCAACAGCTGCAAGCAATTGCTGATAAAGACGAGAACAATAAGTAACAAAAGAGGTAGGAGAAGGAATCAAGTGCCTACTAGACCTTAAGCACATTACAAATACAATATACATGTACCTGCTCTTCTTCGGCAGTGACAAAATCCGGTAAAAGGAAAAGCCCTGGGATATTCAATTCTGAATCAGCCAAAAACACTGGGACACAATCATTCACCTGCGTCTACACAAGAAGAAAACGGTGACGAGTATTTCAAAATTAGACGCACAAATGCAGTTGAAGAGAATGCTCATCACAAAACAAACACAAAGTTTCTGTCTTTGGTAAATGCTGTTACCAAGTTGAAATTCTCTGCAAACCAACATTTCAACACATAAAGATCAAAACTTTGAAACCACTTTAAGCTAAGAAAATCCATGGAGCTCAGCCCAGTTCTCATACACAAACCCATTGAGAGCCAGTAACTGATTAAGCTAAAACATTTGAACATATCATACAATTTGTTGTTTTCTAACTTATAAATCAAAATTTGATTCGCCGTTATTGAATTCTTCTGCACGAATGCAACAAATTAGGAAAGCAAGGAGAGGAATTCGAAAGAGTTGAAGCATATCAAGAATATGTACCTGGAAAGCTAATTGAAGAACCGAGTATCGAATATGCAAAGTCCGTCCATCGAGGTCCGGACATGGCCGACCACCCAAGGCTTCTAGAGCGGATTTCGCCGAGAAAGAATCCGAGAAGGAGACGATGACACGAACGCCGCTCTCGTCCGCCGAGTAGACGCCCTTCACTTCCCCGAAAGCAGCGAAAACCGCCGCGATCGCGTCGTGTGACAGTCCAACCGCCGGGCCGCAATTCGCAACGTATAGATTGGAGGAGTTCGGTTCCCCGGCATCGGAGGAAGGCGATGATGGCGTCGGGCGGGCGAATCGCGGCTGAACCATCCCGTAACCACTCACTTTCTCCGACCGACGATCTGGAGACGACGCCGTGACTATGGCAACGTTTTTGATTAACGGCGCCGTGACTATGGCAACATTTCTAAACGGCGACGTTTAGCTCTGTAATAAAAACCAAATAGGCCCATTGTATGTGGACATGGGCTGATTTTGTTCAGATCTAGGCTTTCTAAACGGCGACGTTTAGCTCGGTTGACCCATTGTCTTTGCCAACGTTTTTTTCTTTCAGATTTCGTTTTTTAAATTTTGATAAAATGATTAGAAAACTATGACCTTTTTGATTGCGATTTGAATCCGGTTTTTGATCAAAATTTTCTGACTAAGTGTTGGTACCAGATTTCGAAGGTCGATATCTGGTCTATTAAGGGTCCGATAACAATAAAATAATTTTTAAATTTATAAAAATGGCCCAACCCATTTTTCTGCAAGCAAGCCGCATCCGACGTAGAATGGATCTAACCAACCTCCGACTTATAAAGAAGCAGTAAATGGCGGTTCCTCGATTCGCGAGATCCGGAAGAAATCTAGCTCGATGGTGACTATAAAAGGACGTTGAGACTTAGGTTTAAAGACACATTTCTTCTCCAGCTAAAAAAACAGATTATTTGTAAAATCTCTCCGAGATTTCTTTACTTGTAAAAGAACCTTATTGATTCAATACTAAATCCAATTCGTCGAGTTTATATCCAAATTACGTCTTTGATTCATAGATAGAAACTAACCCATAAAAGTTCTTCCCTAAAAATCCTTACAAAAATTAGGTGTGCGATTCCGCATCCACATTTTGGCGCTGTCTGTGGGGAAGAGCATATAGCTTTCTAAACACAAGAGTCATATCTTCGATCTAACAAGAAACGAAATGGATCCAAGCCATTCGGAATCAACCAGGGTCAACCCCTCAATAGGTCGCAACGCCGCTGGCATGACTACCGAGCCCACGCTCACGGGATCCACATCCCAGATCCCAATCCCGAAAAACGCCATGGGAGCAAATCCCATCGCGGCGGATGGAGTGGAAACACTCACCGCAAATCGAAACACGATGCGCAAATCCCGTCGTTCCGACGAACACCAACGCGTCGTCAGACCAAAACTCTAATTGAGTATGGACCAGATCCACCGATCCATCCCAGGCCCAAACCGGCCGGATGGGATCTACCTCGCCATCTCTGATGCCGCAACAGCACAGAGACGACCTGGCCGAAATCCACGGGATGCTATCCATCCTAGTGGACAGGCAACAGACCTACGAGACCTCAACTCGTACGTTCAAAGCTCGCCTAGAGCAGCAAGAACGTCGCTTGACGGAAAACCGGGAGCGACGTCCACAAGGAAGTCCGCCCCGGCGAACGCTCCTGGATTTTGGTACGATCCACGCACCACCGACAACCATCAGACAGTTCGAAACTCCGATCCAAAACACCCCGATCTCGAATTTCACTTACGATAGCTCGCCATCGTTCACTGCTAACCTAAGCCACGAAACAAACAAGCAAGCCTCGACCAGACTACCGCCTCCTCCGAGCACAGAAAACCGCGATCCGAGACCATTTAATACCTTTGACTTCGGATCCTGCTCGGGAACCCAGCACGAACGAACTAATCACGGTTCGTTACCGATCCCAACTCTGATATCCATAAATCGCGAAGGTAACCTGCAACCTTACGACAATTATAATCGAGCTCGGACTCACGACACGCTTTATGTCGATCTCCCGAGCACCGTTGATCGTGAAGTTTTCCAACGATACGTCGATCAAACAAACGCCACGAGTTCAGCGCCGGACATCGATCGAGTGATTGAGGAAACCAATCGAACTCCCTTCACCAATCGCATCGTGACTGCACATAAATCAGAGACACGGGAAAAATAAAATTCCCAGAATATGCCAGAAAGACCGACCCGCGAGCTCATATACGAGCTTTCCTTTTAACGGTCGCCAGGGTTCACTTCCCCGGTCACGAAAAAGAAGCAGGTTACTACCGCTTCTTCGCCGAAAACCTGATCGGACCAGTTCAAGAATGGTTCGCCTCGCTGGAAAAAAGTCAATAGACAATTTCAACCAGCTCATCTCACCTTTCCTCAAACAGTACTCGGTATTCCTCGAGGCGAAAGCATCCGAAGCCGACCTCTGGAAGCTATCACAAGGCCCAGGGGATTCACTTCGCACGTATATCACGAAGTTCAAAGAAATCAAAGCCAAAATAGCGAACCCCAACGAGGTAGTAGCACTATTGGCATTAAGGAACAACCTATGGTATACGTCGAAGTTTCGCGAAGAACTCTCAGTTCGACCTACGACCTCTATTGATGACGCGTTACACCGCGCATCCGCCTTCGCTACGTTTAAAGAAGAGACCGCTTATCTCACCAAGAAATACGAAACGATCGATTGTCCCCCGACATCGAAAAAGGGTCCCAAGAAGGAACCTCCCAGTCAAGGACAAACCACATACGCCGTCGGGAGTCCCTCACAATCCAAGAACAAGGATTACGATCCATCGAAGTACTGTGATCATCACAAACGAAAAGGACACTCCACCGAGGAGTGCCGAACTCGGGCTCGCCTGTTAACTGCTCGGAGCGACCCCAAACGACCTTCTGACAAGGTCATCGAGGCGGAACCAGTTCCAAAAAAACCGACATTAAAAAGTCAACCCTCAAGAAAAAAGGGAACGAACCAATGAGGCTGCCGGACAAGAGACCCCGCCTCCAGCGCCGAAGAAACGCATTGACCTGATATTCAGAGAGCTAAGCCTCTACGGCGGATCAATGAAATCAGTGATCACACCACCACCGGCACCGAAAAAGACAGGCGCAACCCGCCCCCGGAAACCTCGTTGTTTCAAAGAGAGGGGAGTAGAGTCACCTACCACTAAAAGAATAGACTTCATATGTGGCGGTTCACAATTCTGCCGAGACTCGGTGAACTCGATCAAACTGTTCCAACGGCGAACAAGAACCAAACCGCTGGAACCAAGTCCCCTCCAAGGACCCAACCACATGATCACTTTCAGGGAAAGTGAAACTCGACATCTCGATAAACCGCACGATGACGCTCTCATAGTCCAGTTCGACGTCAGCGGCTTCGAGCTATCCAGAATAATGATAGACAACGGCAGCTCGGTAGACGTACTCTTCTACGAGGCCTTTCGCCAACCGGCTTCGCCGGAAATAAGACGTACTCAAAAGAAACGATCGAACTCCCCGTAGACGCAGAAGGAGTACAGAAATTAACCGAATTCGTGGTAGTAGACCGCGCGACACCATTTAACGCCATACTTGGCAGACTCTGGCTATACGCCATGAAAGCGGTACCATCGACGTACCACCAGTGCGTGAAATTCCCTTCGCCATAAGGAACTAAAACGCTCTGACGAAGCCAATCCGCCTCCCGAGACTGCTACATGGAAAATTACAAACAATTGAGGAATAATCCCGTATAGCAATTACAAAAAGAGCTAGAGCTCACCACCTAGAATATAAAGAGGGCGAACGATCCTTCGATATGCGAACCACGTACCGAGCTCGTCACGCAGGTTTGCATAGACGACAATAACCAATATCGCATCGTCGGCATAGGAATCGACCTATCCAACGAGATACGATGCAACATAATCGCCACGTTCGCATGGTCCACTGCGGACATGCACGGGGTCGACACCGACGTAACATCACATGAACTCAACGCCGACCCAACGTATAAGCCCATTAAACACAAACGTCGTAAACTCGGCCCCGAAAGAGCCAAAGCTGTTAACCACGAAGTACACAGATTACTCAAGGTCAGCTCCACCAGAGTGGTGAAATACCCCGACTGGTTGGCCAACCCGGTGCTCGTCAAAAAGAAAAATGGAAAATGGAGAGTCTGCATCGACTTTACTGACCTAAACAAAGCATGCCCTAAATACAGCTTTCCACTACCACACAACGACAGGCTCGTCGAAGCCACTGCCGGTCATGAACTATTATCCTTCATGGACGCATTTTCCGGGTACAACAATATTAAAATGATCCCGGAAGACCAAGAAAAAACGGCATTCATCACCGATCGGGGCACATACTGCTACAGAGTGATGCCCTTCGGCCTTAAGAACGCCGGAGCAACTTACCAACGACTGGTGAACAAAATGTTCGCAGACCTAATCGGCAAAACGATGGAGGTTTATATCGACGATATGCTCATTAAATCCTCCAGAGAATCCGATCATGTAGCACAGCTCAGAGAATGTTTCATTATACTCAATAAATATGGAATGAAACTCAACCCGGCGAAGTGCTCATTCGGAGTCGCTTCGGGAAAATTCCTCTCTTACCTAGTAACCGAGAGAGGCATCGAGGCGAACCCAAAACAGATCGCGGATTTCTTAGAAATGCCATCACCAAAAATAACTCGAGAGGTTCAACGTTTGACCGGGAGGATAGCCGCCCTAAATAGGTTTATCTCCCGATCAACAGACAAGTGCCTCCCTTTCTATCATTTCCTCAAAGGAAACAAAAAGTTCATTTGGGACGAGCAATGCGAAGACGCATTCCGACAACTAAAAGCATATCTAAGCGAACCCTCGATACTGTCCAAACTAGTAGCAGGAGAACCCTTATATATGTACGTCGCGGTATCTCAGGCAGCCTTAAGCGGAGTCTTAGTTTGCGAAGAACAAAACGAACAAAAACTGATCTATTACGTAAGTAAAACACTGATCGACGCCGAAACAAGATACCCCGCTATGGAAAAATTAGCCCTGGCAATTGTAATGTCGTCCCGAAAACTCAGACCGTACTTACAGTCACACTCGATAGTAGCCATGAAATCACAACCACTAAGAACTATTCTCCATAGCCCGAGTCAATCGGGATGCCTCGCCATGTGGGCAATCGAACTAAGCGAGTACGATATCGAATATCGCACTCGCACCTGCGCCAAAGCACATGTCCTAGCAGATTTCATGATCGAGCTAGCGCCCTAAGTCGCCAACGAAACTAACCCCTCCAAGAAGTGGACACTCCACGTCGATGGATCCTCATCCAAACAAGGATCCGGAGTTGGCATCAAACTTACCTCTCCAACAGGCGAAGTAATCGAACTGTCTTTCAGACTAGGCTTCATCGCTTCCAATAACGAAGCAGAGTATGAAGCCCTCATTGCTTGCCTCAGGCTCTCACACGGGATCGGAACTTGGGAGATCGACGCTTTCAGCGACTCCCAGCTCGTCACGAGCTAATTTCATGGCGAATACGAGGCTAAAGGCGAACGCATGGACGCATACATAAATGTTGTTCGTGGACTATCGGAACAGCTCGACAAATTTGAACTAACAAAGATCCCGAGAGGAGAAAACACCCCGGCTGATGCGCTCGCCGCCCTCGCCTCAACCTCGGATCCGTTAGTTAAAATAATAATCCCCGTTGAAGGAATTGAAAAACCAAGCATTGAGATCGCCCTCAAGGCGCTCACAATAAATGAAATAACTGCGGGACCCGCATACATGCAGACTGATCAAGTCTTCTCCGATGCGGAGGAACACGAACCCGATCCTACAGTACCCCCGGACGAGACGAAGACGACCCCGAAGGCATAGGCGAACACGGCCCCAACTTACTAGTCGAGCCCGAATCGCCTGACGAGGTCGCCCCAACAACCACCGGAGTTCCAAAATCGGATGAGTACATCTGGAAAACAGATTGGAGGATCCCGATTATTTGATACATCCAAGATGGGACAGTACCATCCGAGAAATGGAAAGCCCGGAAACTAAAATCACAAAGCTCGCATTATTGCGTGATAAACGTTAAGCGTTACAAACGAAGCTGGTCCGAACCATACCTCGCCTGCTTCCACGGAATAGAAGCCCTCGCAATAATGGGTGAGATGCACGACGGCCACTGCGGAAGTCACTCCGGAGGTCGCGCCCTTGCCGTCAGAATTAAGCGGCAGGGTTACTTCTAGCCGACCCTTATCGCCGATTGCGAGAACAACTAAAAAAATGTGACAAATGCCAAAGGCATGCCCCGAGCATTCACCAACCAACAGAAACGCTCTCTTTGGTCTCGTCCCCGTATCCATTCATGCGATGGTATATGGATATCGTAGGGCCACTAGTAGAATCAGGACAAAAGAAACTCTGTTTCCTACTAGTCCTCACCAATTTCTTCACCAAGTGGGTCGAAACAGGAGCTTTCCAGCAAACCACACAGGTCGAAGTAAAAGACTTCGTATGGAAGAACATCATATGCAGACATGGGATTTCATACGAAATCGTAACCGACAATGGATCCCAGTTCATATCCCGAAGCTTCAGAGCTTTCTGCGCCAAGTGGAAAATACGTCTGACCGCCTCAACCCCAAGGTATCCTAAGGGAAACGGTCATGCCGAAACCTCGAACAAGACAATTTTGAGTAACCTCAAGAAAAGACTCGACTCAAAGAAACAAAGATGGGCAGACGAACTCCCCAGAGTTCTCTGGGCATGTCGCACCACTCCCCATCGAGCTACACACGAAACGCCGTTTTTGCTAGCATATGGGATGGAGGCAATTATCCCAGCCGAAGTCTCGGTACCAAGCCCAAGGCGAATTTTGTGTCCAGCGAATTCAACGAGAAAATGTTATGAGATCAATTGGACTTCATCGACGAACGTCGAGACCAAGCATTTATCAGAATCCAAAACTACCAGCAACCGCCGCCCGCTACTATAACTCCAACGTTAAACACAGGAGTTTCGAGAGGTAGGCGACCTAGTCTTGCGAAAGGTATACGAAAATACCAAAGAGCGAGGTGCGGGAAAACTAGGGACCAACTGGGAAGGCCCCTACCGCGTCATCGAAGTAGTGTGCAATGGCGTCTACAAGCTCGCGAAAGTCAAAAACGGCGTACCAGAAAAAAGATCTTGAAATTCTTTGAATCTAAAACGATATCACGACTAAGTACGTATAATAATCGAACTACGTAAAGGCTTGATCCCTTGACAGGGTACGTAGGCAGCTCGACCGGCGAGTGCAGCCACCAAACCATATTATCATTCATCTTGATTGTTGTATGTCGTAGGTCGACTGATTCTTACATTAAGCTCGGGCTCCAGATCATATCCAGTCCTCGATAAATAAAGAAACCCTTTTTACTACGACATTCGTCTCGCACATTTTCCAAATAAACACTATTTAGCTCTCGTATCACTAAAATCTCGCGACCTCGCATCACGAACTAAACCACAAGGCGAAACCTCGTCTTAAAAGCGCCTCGAAGTCCACCGGACCATCCGCTCTCATAAAAGTTCAAACAAATGCGGTCAAAAGACCACGTCGATACGACCTAACTTTCGAATATAGCGAGCTCCAACCTCGATAGGATCTCAAGGTCGATAACACCTTCGAACGACCCTAAAAGTCATTTGAACCTTGAAGTACGCACTTCACCAAAAGGAATCAAAGCAACGACGAAACACAGACTTCGAAACTCAAAAAATTGCTAAGGCAAAAGACTTAGCACCTTCGGGCGAAGTAAACCCCCCCCCCCCCCCCGTAAGGGCACCAAACTCAATTTACGTGTTAAACATCGAACACCGACTTACTGCCAAAAAGAATCGGAGCGAGAGGCAAACCCGAGCTTCGGGGCATAAAATCTTGCCAGGGCAAAAGACTTCGCTAAGGCAATAAGATATACAAACCCCGAAGCACAGGCTTCGTCAAAACAAATCGAAGTCGTGATGAAACTCGAAGTCTCAAAACCAAATTTAACTAAGGCAAAAGACTTAGAATTCTTTTGAGCAGAGTAAAACCCCCCGCAAGGGTATCGAGCTCGATAAAACCAAACGAAGTCTTTTACTTAAACAAAACCAAACTTTTTACTGAAACAAAAAATTCTGAAACTAACATAGTGCCGGATTAAAACCTCCAGGCTAAGGCGTAATATTCAAGTTTCAAAAAGCAAAAAAAGGCGTATTGGGGGGGAGGCTGCCGAGATGGCTCGATATCACGAGTTGGTCGTAGAATTGGCCCAAGAGCTCGATCAATCATGCGTCTCGTAAATAGATCCCACTCTGTTCTTTCACGTCGCGGCACCGTGACAAGTGCCTTGAGCTCGTCTGTAAAAGGCGACTTCTTCGGAGTAATTACAAAATACAAAGAAGAAGTTAGTACATAAACTAAACGCGAACGCCAAAACAGTGTCTAAATAGAGGTAGCGAACCCGTAAGCTCGTCTCTGACCAGCCAGAGCGGACCACCGCCTCGGGAGCCTAGAGATATCAAAATCCCCTATCGAGGTCGGGTTGATCCGGAACAATATCGTCTTATCTCGCCATTCGTCCCTGCCCGGAATCCCGCTGATAACCCTTCGATTATTCCTCAGGGATAAGTAAAATGTCCCCGGAAACCCGGGGTTGTGCTTCACCGAGCAAAGGTGAAGCACATCTCTCACGCGAAGAGGGATTCCTTCCTCGTAGGCCCTGACCACAAGTGCGATGACATGCTGAACGGGCATCATCTGCGAGAAACAGAGCTGAACCTCTGCAAGGAGCTCGAGCAGAAAGGGAGGAATGGGGAAGGAGAGCCAGCACTTCTCAAAAGTGCCACGTAGGTTCAGCAAAACCTCGGCCTACACCTCTCCGGCGTCTCGAACTCTGATGGAACGGCAAGTTTTATATCCTTCGGAATATTATAGAGTTGTCGGAGGTTTGTAATAGTCTGCCGGGTCGTCGTCGACTTCCATTGCGGGCTGAAGAGCTCATCTGGATGCGCCGGGGAAAATTTCGAAGGATTGGCCATAGGATTCAACACAAGAAATCGAAATAAAGAGGTATCTAGGTTTCGGCAAATCGGAGAGAATCCTATCGGCGAATCAAAAATCGAGACCAAGAAAGAAGAGGGAATTTATTTTCTTTCGACAGAGAACTTTTTCCAACGAACCCCAGAAAATCGCAGAGTAAAAGAAAGAAGGAAGAGGAAAGTGAGAAGTTACCTTAGCCGAGGTGATGATCGTGGTTTATCTGGAAAGCACAGAAAGAAGTTTATAAAGGGAATTAACCCTAGCCGTTGAGATCGCGGGGATCTTTCATCTCCCTGAATCTCGGCTGTACAATCTCGAAACCATAATGATCACTTTTACCGGGAATCGCGGAACCTGTTCCTCTCCCCGAATCTTGGCCGTCCGATTCGAAGATCTCGGTAAAATCGAGATCTCTGTCGCGGATTAGACGCCGACTAGATTTTAACCACCCATTAAATTATTTCTAACTTAATGGGCTGGGGGGCAATTGTTGGTACCAGATCTCGACCTACGAGATCTGGCCCATTACGGGTCCGATAACAATAAAACAATCTTTAAACCTATAAAAATGGCCCAACCCATTTTTCCGCGAGCAAGCCGCGTCCGATGTAGAGCGGGTCCAACCGACCTCCGACTCACAAAGAAGCAGTCAATGGCGGTTTCTCGATTCGCGAGATCCGGATGAAGTCCAGCTCGATGGTGACTATAAAAGGACGCCGAGACTTAGGTTTAAAGGAACACTTCTTCTCCGGCTAAAAAAACAGATTATTTGTAAAATCTCTCCAAGATTTCTTTACTTGTAAAAAAACCTTATTGATTCAATACTAAATCCAATTCGTCGAGTTTATATCCAAATTACTTTTTTAATTCATTGATAGAAATTAACCCATCAAAATTTTTCCCTAAAAATCTTTACAAAAACTAATTGTACGATTCCGCATCCACACTAAGCACTTCTCTTTTCATCGTGAAGTCATGAACAAAATTGCATGTATTCATACTTTAATACATGCATGTTATAATACATTTACAATATCTCAGGCTCCATAATTAAATAAAGGAATAGAAAAGGAGAAGCTTCAGGTGGCACGCATCGAACTTGGAAGACCTTCTAAATCAAGGAGAAGCATCAGGCGGCACTTTACTCAGACACCATAATCTACTGCTTCTACTTGGAGTCGTATTCACCGAACTGATCTTCGCATCTGCGAACAAAAACTCTAAACCAGTCTCTGTCCCATCGGCTTTGTTCATGTCATCTGTTAGAGAATGCCTTACACGGGACGAAAGCAAAGGCCTCTCAGGTGTTCTATAAAGATCGCGGGAGCTAGGGAAGCAGCTCGGTGGCGCGGGAGAGTTAGGGTTACTTAAAGAATCTTCTTTCAAGATTTCTCCCATTCTTGAAAGAATCCTGAACGCCAAACTCGCAAGTGTTCGGGAATATGCCTCAAGAACCGCATGGCCGATGTCCTGAAAACAGAGAAGAAAGATTATGGTATCGAAAATCCATTGTATTGTAAAGCATGAGATGTTTCTGTTTATGTTTTACCTTGCCATACTGAATCTTAGTGGCATCAAGAAACGAGTGAGGGAGATTAGGGTATTTGGATTTGATCTGGTTTCTAAGCGCTTCCGCTCGGTTCAAGAGTGGCTTATTTCGACCGATTTCAGACAATGGATCTTTAGCGAATGACCACGGTGTCCTGCCAGGGGATCTACTGTTGCTGGCTTGCTCTGTAATCTTTTCCTTCCATGCAAATATAGCAGTTTCTAACTTGTTAACTGTCTCGAATGCAGTATGTTCCGTCCGCAGCTTGAGAGATATAAGGATTTCATCTACTGTGGCGGATTCCGCAGCCAACATCCGGTACAGTTCATCACCGAGGCTGTTCTTTCCAGACTGTTACAACACGAGATTTTAGAGATAGTCGTTACCCTACGAGTTATTTATATGATTATCACAAGGGATAAAGAGATCCAGCTTACTTTGGGTATTGCTTCCTTAATAATGGCAGGTACTGGCATTTCAAGAAGAACATTTTCGTTTATGGCTTTTGTAGCTTTGAAGACTTGATAAACAACTTTGCCTTTGTCCAACAATTTCTTCCTTCCTGAGTTAGAGAGCCCAGGTTTGGGCACTTGTGGCGATGGAAGCCACCATCGCTTACTCTCGCTTGTACTCTTGTTCGTACCCTCAGCTCTACTACCGGTTTCTGAATACCAAAATTCTGTGTTCACCATCGAGTCCAACGTCTCCTGTGAATTTTGCAATGATCATTTAACCATATCAAGAAAAAAAAAGGAAGTATAAAGAAAGAGTAGGTCAGAGAAAAAAAAACAATCGGCTACAATTAGCATGGAATCCAACTTCTGAAGAGCTGGAAGATTCATATGGATGTCTGCACGGGCTTTCGGGGTCATAATCTGTTGAAACGAAAATTCCAGTTCAGTTTCTTCCTCTGGAGCATATCTTTTTCAAGAAAAAATTTGGATCACGTCTTAGCTGCATACCTCAAGTGATCTTCCATTAGCATCATTTTGCTTAGAAGGGACTAACTCAATCATGTAGTTAGTTGGAGAAACTAGCCAATCCATTTCCCTTCGCCATTTCTGTTTTTTCTCCTCGCACAAGGGTTCCAATTTCCAGAGCTCGCCAAATATCGAGTCTGCAATTCGAAGAAATTTAGTAGACGGTTTCATTAGGAAAACTCAAAATATATCAAAAGAACATAAAGCTTAAGTGCTAGGTAATATTAGGAGATTACTAGCAAGATGTGTTACAGCATTTGACAAAGCCAAAGATACTTGGACACCCTTGCATCCCCCAGTGATATCTTCGCCGAGCAATAGCTTAGAAAATCTCTCCTTCATGGCTTCCACATCCAAACGGCAGTAGACATAGCCAGGTTTCTCCTTAGCATCAAAATGTTTGGACCTTCCAGATAAGCTCAAATCATCGCAACTGTGGTCATCATTCTTTGTCGGTAACCATTTAGAAGAAAAAGAGCTGGAGGCATCTTTGCTTGATGAACAGCTTGAAAATGCATCATCATCCAATGAATTCGTCAGGCATCCATCTCCTCGACTTGTTCCACTTTCTTCTTCATATGATTGATTGTTGATAATACAAGCTTCCAAGCCGTCGTATGTAATCATTCCTGAAAAGAAAGGGTACACAATGTCATCTTAGGAAGATCTGTTAAACATGCTTAATGGACTATTATACCAGGTGATATGAATCAAACTGTGTTTCGTACATTCTAATTGCAAATTCCTGTTCTCTCATTAGTGTCTTCAAAATATTCAAAGTGGATATATCAACATATGAGCCACAAATTGCGAAGCTTAGACTAGTAACAAGTAACACAATATCCAATTGGCATGCAATGCATATTTAATGGAAACATCACTAAAGAATCAGTTTCACCTTTTAAACTGTAGACTAGAGTGTGGTAACACAGAGGAACTTACACAAAACAGAGAGAAGAAAATAAAAAAACGAGGGTCAGCAATAGAAAATTATAAGTATAAATCTACATATCATTAAGAGACCATTCAGATTTTGACCATAAAGAAAACCCCACCTTCACACATCTACTTCTTGTCTCACTCATCAAATGGGAATCAAGAAAATGCTAGTATCACTGGCACGTTGTTTATGCAGACTAGTGTTCTACAAGAAAAACAAATGATAAAAAAAAAAGAAGAGAGGAACCAAAGTCGCTGTGTTCCACGAGTCTTTAATAGCTAAAGTCAAGACTTTTTGTTAACCCAAGACTGATAAAACAAGTTTAAATCTCAAAAACAATGAGTTTAGTATCCCCATGTGGTGAAAGTTCCAGACGGACCCACCACGAAGACTTTAATCACTTTGTCACGACATAACATTTTTCAAACGCTCACAGTCACAGGCATAGAACAAAACTTGTTTAATCAAAACACCAGTGATTTGATTTTAAGAATCATATCTAACCCTTTGAAAATAATGAAAGATATGATGATTCTCAAGTCACATACTACGAAACTGACATGTGAAAACAAAATTCATGAATCCACATTTTACTTGAGTATAATTTTATTTTATTAAGAAAAAATAATATGTTTAGTCTTAATGAACCATGTGAAACCAATTAGCTACCTACTCTTGGCAGTTTCTGAATAAATATAATCAATGATCTTTAAACAAATGAAAATTAAAAGAAACACTAGAGGACCCTCACTACTAAACCCCACATCCAAAGAAACAGGGTTTGGTCTAGATAAGGACATTGAATCACACACAAAATGCTCTCTCGCATCAAATTGAATGTAGGCATTGATGTCGCGTGGAAAGCTACAGACCTATTTATTACATGAATGACCGGTTTGGTGTACATCTTTTAAGGGTCTGATATTGGTCCCATACCAATCCTAAACCGGTCACAAGACAAATGGAGTCACTTTTAGTTGAAAACTATATACCCAACAACAGTTATAGTCTAAATATTCCATATCATGTAAAGCTGAATAAAGGTCATTAGTGTAAGAATGAAGTTGAATTAGTACTTACTATCTTGTTCATCGAAATCGATGCTAATCTCCCTCTCCCTGCTGCAGCAAGCCAACCTTCTTCTCATCAGCATCATCCTTTTTCTTCTCGTTCTTGTAATTCCTTATGCTTTTGTGATTCTTTGTTAAACCAAAGAGAATAAAATCCAACTTCTTTATTGTCAATCATAATGTTTTTAAAGAACAATGACGACTTTTATGTTAGTTTTTAAAGAACAATGACTTTTCATTACCAACTATCAAGAACCTATGAACAATGAAAGAAGACAAGCCATGCTCTTTATTTTAAAATATAATTAATCAGACACAACACAAAGGGACAAGAAGAAAGAATATTTCACTGAAAAATGAAGATTAGGCAAAACAAAAAAACAAAAAAACAAAAAAATTGCAACTGAGTTCGTTAATTTTTTTACTAATCAGCTTTGAAGGAAAGAGTTAAAAGGAGTAATGATGTAAAGCTTTTACCAAACTTTAGCTACTTAAAAAGTCAACATCTGAAAATCAATCTCCAAATTCTTAAACTATTCCCTAAGTAAGCTTTTACCAAACTTTAAGAATCGAAAATCGAAAAAAATGTGAGCCTAAGAAATCAGATCGAGCTGAAAACTAGCCTGAAGAACTAATATCTCGAGCTGAAGAAATCAAATTTAAAGACAAGAGATGTGAAATTCCTTGTTTCAACTATATATAACCTAACATGGTATAGAACAGAGCTAAATCCATGGGAAGAAACATAGTAAAGGAAGTTAAAAACACAAACCTCAATTTCTGAATGACCAGAAGAAGACGATATATACTAAATAAAGTAGAATCTGAGCTTCAGAAGCAAACACATTCGTCCGTACAATACGCAGTAACTATGGTTAAAAAAACTGAGATCAATTTGAGGAAGAAGATGAAGAAGTAGGAGAGGTATGGTGAGAACATTTATTGTGGAGGAATATTTTTGTTGACAATGGCAGAAATATATATATTTTTTTTTGATAATTAGAGATGATAAATAAACACAGCCGTCGGATTTTCATTGAGCTGATAATGTAAAATTTGGACGGTTGTGATTTAGAGAAAGGGTTTGATTTGACAAAAGATAAAATAAAGTGGTTGATTTACAAACATAATAATTCAAAACCAGAGGGATTGGAAATCAACGGACATTAGCGCCGCTGGTGAGAGACAAATAAAATAATACATTAAATCTTTTGAAATTCGTGCTAATTGACATCAACTACATTAAATGTCGTCTAATCAATATCACGATTTTTGTTTTTTGTTTTTATATATTAGTAAGCGATTGTCCGCGTGTATATCTTTGAAGTATTTAGTATTATTGTTTTTATTTTTAACATTTTTTATATTGTTTCTGTATATATATTATATATTAAATTACTATAGTTTCATTTATAATAAGCTCATAAATTACACATAAACTCAACTGCATTTGCCTCTGAAGGTTGTTGTATATATTCGATGTTTTTAGAGATCATTTTCCGCACCCAGTTATAAGAATACAAATTATTAAATTATTTTGAATTGTATATGTGAGACGTGGCCAAGACTGTAAAATATTACTTGTTGCATGATAAGATTGTAAATTTGAAAGGGAAATTGTCGTATTGAGACATTATTGAGTAATCGATTATATATAGAATGTTCTATTGTTAACAGTTATGGCTTTATCATTGGAACCAAGTCGATGGTATTATGTTTTTAAGATTAGAGTGATGATGAAATTTGGAGGGTTTTGTGTGTGATTTAAATGATATTTTTAAGATTATAGTGATGAGGAAATTTAGAGGGTTTTGTATGCCACAGTGATTTTATTAGACATGTGAGTTTCTAGTGTATGTCATTAAGTCTATTCCAACGTTTGTATTTATTTTTGTTGTGTGTATTATTTTTCTTTTGTAGGATAATCAGTATTTATTAACATTCTTGTTTAATTATTTAGAGCGTAATCTATTTTCATTATATATAGATATTTTGCATAACTTGGTATAATCACTTATGTTATACAATGATCTGCAGTCATTCTTCTGGACCATTCTTGGTGGTCTAGTTTGACCGATACATTATTATTCTGAAATGGAATATTGAGGTAGAGATTAAGATATGACTTGGATATGACTTAAAATAATCATCAAGTCGATGAAAATTCTACTGTAATGGTGGTCTCTGATTGTTTGGAAGTCCTAATTTTATTAGTATGTCATCTGCTGCATCTTAAAAAAATAGAAATTAAAGATGTTTAAACCCTCGAAAAGAGATGAAGAGGGTAAACGTTACTAAAATTTAAGCATAGATGACTAATAATTGTGCAAACTCAAAAGACCAAGAAAAAATAATAAAATAAATAAATAATTTTGAACATGTGGCGCTCTCTCCATTGATGATGTGGCATATTCGCAGGTTTTTATACATATCGGAGGCTCATCACCATCCAAAGATCTTGCCTACCTTCATTGCCAAGTCTGTGAAAAGGATAACACCAGTAAAATGGATGATTCGCTAAATCATCTCCCCTTGCACATTAATCAAATTGATGGAAATGTATTCAAAAATCGTTATAAAAAAACTTGTTTACACGAAATAGTAGCTGCTAAGTACACAAAATATGCAAGATGCATAAAAAAACAATAACTAACCTTTTCTTACAATCTTCTAGATGCCTTCAATATCGTTCTCAAAGTAGCTGAAATGAAAACACATTAAAAAGACCAGTAAATTATTTTACATCATTGAATTTGAGGCTTCTGGGTCCTCAATTATGAGTCAATTTAGCCGACATAAGGCTTTTGATTTCTTCTGCTTTCTCCTACATCATGCCACCAAAGTAGAAGACAAATTGGATCCAACAAAAATGAAGTAAACTGGTTTACCGTAAACCTTATAAAGCGTTTACAAAGGTTGTCAATTTTCAGGTTATGGAGTGTGTATAGGTTTAAAAAATCACATACATATATAAGCTCTGCAAGGAGACATGTTCAAACTAAAGAAGATATACATTTAGGTCATTCTTCAGATTTTTTATATCGTTGGAAATGAAAGTACTGACTTCCTTCAATGTTGTTTTCCTTTGTTTTTTTGAAGTCCCGCACTTCTTGGAATATATACCGACCACTTAACATCAATATGCATTTTCTTAATTACCCATTCTTCTTTAAGCATCTTCAGCTGATCCCCCCTCTTCGTTTACCACTTTCTGCAGCCATAAACATCTGACACCATTTCTGCTAACTGACAGAATGGTTTTACCATCATATAGATATAAGTATCAACATTCACATGTTTCTCCTTCATATTTAAATTGTACTATGGTGTAGATAGAATAGAAAAAGAAAGAACATAACTTATACAAGTCAAAATAGTGTCAACCTAAATCCATAACAGTGAGATAAAAGATTTGTAAAAATGGGATAAAGACAGTGGGAAATGACATACATTTGCTTTGTCCTCGTTTCTTTAGCGCGGATATTCGTCTAGGACAACTCCTGTAAATTTCGATATGACCAATCAGTCAATTATGATCAAAGCGAAACAAAAATAAACTAGTTATATTAAAATCACATGAGACAATTCAATTGTACAAAAATTTAAACATAAACTTTTCAATTTGGAAATTCACAGTCCCATTATTAAATCAAAAGGAACAAAATGATTCTTGAGTTTGCTTCCACTGTCTTTACGTTGTTGGCGTTTACCATCAATTTTTTACGCCGATATCAACCTTGAATTATCTTATTCGAACGCCTTCAGGATCACCAACACTTGTGCCCACTTCATGTCTCTCTGATTTCGTTACCTGTCGAATACATTAAAAACCAACAATTTTAGGATCTAATTTCAGCAATTAGAATAGAGAGATCGTAAATATAGATTACGATTGTTTGAAACTTTGATTTTGTGGGATAAGTATGATTGGGAATCTATTATCTAAACTTGTGGAGAAGGGCCAATCTCCTCGTCTCTCTCTCTATCTTCCATCTCGCTTGGAGAATGAAGATACCGTTGGGCTTATCGGATTTCTTTCAACCATGAAGGCATTCAAATATTTGGTTACCACGCTCGCTATCGTTGTGGAACCGCCACAAATCATGACTGCTTCTCACGGGGCTACGCCAGGAAGACGGTGCGTCGCTCATAAGACCCAACGGAGCGATGGAGAATCCATGAGATTTCCAAAAAGTCCATGGTTCTGTCCACTGAAAATTGAAATTAGTGTTCGAGAAGAAACAAAAACATTATAACCTTTTGCTCAATACATTGTATAAGGGTTTGATAGACCCATCATCGTTGATTTGAGAGGATCTAGTAATGTAATTACGGCTGCGAATGTCTACAACACCTTGGCTGTAAATCGATGATGCAAGTCTCTCCACAAGACAAAACGGCGCTTACGCATCTCGTGTTGGTGCTTCTTACTTCGGAAGATGAGAGTTCATAAAAATGAAAGGAAGTGTTTATTTGAGGTAAATTCAAGAATAATCAAAAAGTCGTGTGAAAACATAATAGAGAAGACGATGAGGAGACGATGAGATTTTTTTAAGGGACACGTGGCAGTTTCTGGTGTGATGACGTGACACAAAACTGGAGAGAATTGGCCCAATTTTATATAGTAGATTTGTTTGAATCAGTATGTTTTGGACTCTGGAGGACGACTCATGTATTTGTTTGAGCCGAAACCGAAAATTATTTTTTGTTAGCATCATCACTTTTACAGTGTAGTTTAGTTTTTAAAAAGTGTAGTTTAGTTGTTTTTTACATTTTAGTTGTTTTTTTCCGACAAAATATGATTATATTAATTAGAAATAAGATAGTCTGAATAAAGGGTATTGGTTTGGTTAACAGAGATAAATACAATTTAAAAATAAATATTGTTTGGAAGCCTTCTTTTTTGCTAACAAATGTGCAGCCTCATTCGATTGCCTTTTAACATAAGCTAGAAAGTGACTCATGAATTTTGACTGCCAAACTTTTTTAATATCATCAATCAAATTAATAATTGAAATATCCTCTTGAGATCCATGTAAGATGTCGACTAACGTTTTACAATCCCTTCAAAACATACTGATTGAATTCCAATGCTCCAAATGCATTGCAAATCGTATAGAAGCGCGTGATTAATATTAATGAAAAGGACCATGGTTGACAATCCGCTCGAAAATACATATAGATATATATATATATATATATATATATATATATATATTTTTTTTTTTTTTTAAAAAAGAGGAAATTAGTTTTTATTTAGCAAATTGTATAATTTTTGTTTTTAACATCATTTTATTAAAATGATGCTACAAATTATCCTCTAGATTTTAAAATAATTGAAAAATAGATCAAATAATATGAAACAAAAATAAATTGCTAAAACATCTCATGACACAAAGAAGTACTTCAAATTTGCATCAGTACTTAAAATTGGGAATAAAGCTCATTTTTCTTTAAAAGATGTACCATTTCAAACTATTTTACGAAATGCTCTGATTCATAAGATTTGTAATCATCTTGGCTACAAAATTGACCCAAATACTCTAATGACTGAAAAAATGTAAATATAGAAAAGACAAACTTTGGATACAAACATTAAACCATGTTTAAAGATACACACTATCATGTAATAAAGACTCAATTCTTACTTAAAATTAAGCAAGTAAACACGACAAAACTAGAATTTCAGAGTAACATTTGTCCTTTTCCAAAACCAAACACTAAGAAAAGAAGAATCAGTCCTCTTCCATTGGCACTTCTGGAATGTCAAACCTGTCTTCTTTAATCGGGTTGTTGACTGTAGAAACTGAAGAAGGTGAATTGCAGTCAAGGAGATAACATAACATAACTCAGATGTAAAAATCACAATATTAAAGTAATATCTAAAGAGAATTAACAAGATATATAAAAAAGGATATAATTAGTCAACATAGGATCATCTGCTTTCTCTCCACGGTTTCTGCTACCCTGAAGCTCTCTAAGAATCTCAGGAGTAACCTAAAATCAACATTAAAAGCCGAATAAGTGTGATTCACAACACAAACAAAAAGCTTCATTTGTTAAAGCAAGAAGAAATCTTACAAGATGGTGCTTTTGCCTCTTGAGGAGAGTTTGGAAATGCTCTTTGTCTTCCTTTAGTAGTTCATACTTGTACCTACACATCGGCTTAAACATGAGCTTACAAAATAACTTTAAGGTAGATAAGTTTTTGCTTGATTTGTCAAACATTTCTGTAAAAAGAAAGTTACCGTTGCACAAAAGTAAGAAGAGACTGGTGCCAAATCACAGGCATAACTCTTATTTCGTCGACAAATCTCATGAAGTGAGCAACCAATGCATCAAGCACTCGATACGGCATACAATATTTCTTCTCCAAAAGAGTTTTTATAAAGTAGCTGCGTAATAAAAATTTATCAGCACATTCTTACAACCATCACATTGTATCAGAGAAGGCAAGATATTATCTGACTTTATAAAGAATAGTACACGTTTACCTTGTTGTACCACAATACTCCATCTCGGCCAGGTTTAGCAAAGCAACACTGCAGTTCATGTAAATAAATTAGTAATAATGTAACAAGTACTCCGAAAATTGTAAACAATGTTCTATTTATGCAATGTACGCATACCATGAGTGAAGTATAGGGATAGAACACTTTTCGAGAATACTCCCTAAAATTACAGCTTCTCTAAGATTGCATGTCCCCGACTGAATAAATAACCCAAGGAGCTAGTAAGAAAACCGTCACATTCTGAGTTTTAGGGAGATTCTAGAGGACGAATATATACCTTACAAAGCGGGAATAGTATTCCTTTATTGAATGCACTAGGCTTGTACAGTGACTTTTTTAAAGCCTGGTATAGAGAAAAATGCAGCCTCTTGTGCTTTCTAATATCCTCTCTCACTCGCGGAAGCAAAACGAACTTATAAAACCGTTGAATTTGACTGTCTTTCAAGTGGTGAGCAAAGATTCTTGTAGCTTGATACATTGCGTTAGGTGACCATTTCTCCGGCTCGGTCAAGTATAATACATCCTCCCAGCGTTCCATTTTAGTAATAAGCACAAACGCTTTTGGCATTTTCCCAATCGTATATTCACTCATAATCTTGGCAACACTGCATAAGATCATCTAGCATGTGTGAGAAACGCTTCATAAATTCAGTTGAAACTCTACATATTCTGCAACGTGAAGTAGAAGGAATGGAAAGAACAAAACATTTACCCTTTATATAATTGAGTTATCTTAGGGTCGATTTTAGGATCGGGACGCTCTTCTGCAACAAAACAAGAAAAAAGTATGAGTTTTACAATCAGCAAAGTTATACAGAAAGATACAATAACCAAACAAACGCCGCAGAAGCAAAAACACAAAAAAAAATTTGTAACAACCTTCAGCTAAGTCGGCATCATTATCTTTGATTTTCTTGATAATGATGTCAGCGAGAGTGCGCTGACGAGGGGCATCCTTAACAAAGAAGGACTCAAACAACTTCTCATCTTCCTCATTGATATCCTCCTGAATCACAATATAATACATAAGCACGAGGAAATAATGAAGTTTGTAACATAGAATAAGGAAACATTTCGCATTGTTCTAAGCAATTCAATCTAAAGCTTTCCCGGAGAAGGAATTTGGAATGCTCTCAGCATTGGATTTATACTAATGTTAACTTCATAAACATTGAAACATAAGTATGAAGAATCAGTGAAGTCTGTAACCCAAGAGTAAGATCATTTCGTTCCAAGCGAATCAATTCAAACTAATGCTAACATCTAAAATTATTTAACATTGAAACAGAAAGAAAAAAAAGAGAGCCTATACTCACTTGATAACTATCATCCTCGAATCTTCCATCAAAATCATCAATATCATCAATATTATCTTCCTCCAGCACTCTCTTCTCCTCTTGCGCAGTAATGGCGGCCGCAGCAGCAAAAACGGCGATACTAGGGTTTCTCTCGGCGTTCTCTTCATCAGCGATCTCCTTTTGCTGGGCAAGAGCTTCCTTCATGATCTTCGAGCTAATTCCAGCATCAATCAACTGCGAATAAACGAAGAATTATTAGCATTAAGCTTAACAGTGAAGACTGAAGAAATCCACGAACGCGTGAAGTTTTTTCACTCACCTTCTCCTGCTGCTGATGGGTTTTGGGAACCTTTGATCGCTTCCTGGAAGAAGCGACGGAGGCGTCATCGGAGATAAAAGGCTGTGTGTTAACAATTCGATCTCGCTTCTTCGCCATTGTTGTGAAAAGAAGGATTTTCCGCAGGACGGCAGGAGAGAAAAGAGAAGCAACTGATAAAAACTAAAACCTTTTGGCTCATCATATTAAAACCCTAATTGAACAAAAAACGTAAAGAAAAAAAAACTTTTTTGGGTACTTAGGTGTTACGGGTTTGGACTTTGGACCCATGAATCCTTGGGTAAGCCCATACGGCCCAACTATTATTCTGTTACTTACATGGTCTTCTTTTCCAGTGCATTGAAAAGAAAAAAATAACCAAAAAGAAACTCTTTATGGTCTAGTGTAAGTGAACATAAACAATCAATGTTTTTGTTCTAGTATAATATTTGCTTAAAATCACTCGAAAATCTTTAAGAAATCAGATTTGATTCATTTTTATTATTATCACAGAAATCTTTAAAATATATATATATATATACTTTGGAATGTTTTCATTATTTTGAAGTGGTGAAAAGCTGGATCAATGGTTCATGTTAGTGTTGGGTATAATAACCGAACTGAATGAAACCGAATCGAATCGAACCGAAATTAATGGTTCGATTTGGTTATGGTTACTTCACAATTCACAATAACCGAATGGTTATTTTTTTTTATATTCACTGGTTATGATAACCGAATGGTTATTAACCGATAATCAATGAGTATCCATAGATATAAAAAAAAAAAAAATTATGCTTATTTCCTCTAATTAACCGAAAGATAACCGAAATAACCGAACCGAAATAGCCGAAACTAACCGAAATTTAACCGAAATAACCGAAATATTTCCAAAATTTAACCGAAATAACCAAAAACATTTCGAAATTTAAGCGAAATATTTTGAGATTTAACCGAAACTTAACCGAAACTAATTGAAAATATTTGAAATTTAACCGAAAATAACCGAAACCATTCGGTTAGCCGAAAATAACCGAAATCTTTCGGTTACCAAGCAGTTATTAATTTTGATAACCATACCGAACCGAACCGAATGGTAACCGAACCGAAAACTGTTACTAACCGAATGGATAGTAAAAAACATAACCAAATGTAACCGGAAACTAAAATAACCGAACCGAATAACCATATGCCCATCCCTAATTCCTGTTCTCACAAAAAGTAGCTTCCTTCACTGGTTCCTGTTTTCATTATTTCATCTGCACCTTATCTAATTCCAGAAGTTTGTTGAGATCAAGTCGAGAACATTTTTTTTTTTTTGTTAATTGGGGAATCTCAGGCCGAAACCAACCATGGTTGAAATCACAGTGGAAAAACTCGCACCATAATCTTTTAAATAACCACTTGACCACCATAAGTTGGTTCGAGTTTTTTTTTTATGTTTAGGTCTGGTCTTTTTTTATATGCGCATTTACTTTGTATTATGCATTTGTATGTGATTTACAATATGCGGACTCATTATTAGCTTTTCAAGTGAACGAAATAATCCAAATAAACAGTTTGAACCCCGTTGGAAATGATGCTTTAAGCCGCGTTATTGGTATTAACAAAAGCTGATTCCAAGTCAATGCGGATTAGTGGGCTTAGGCCCGAAGCCCTCCTAGTTAACAAAAACAAATAAAAATAAAATAATAATAATTTAAAGAAACAGTTCAACTAGTGAATCATCATCATATTGTTTTTTCTCGCTAAAAATCAATCAAATTTGGTAAATTTAATCTATTAAAATAGAGTGCTATTTTTTGTTCAAACAAGAAAAAATAAAAATAAATTTATTCTTATTCTGGATAACTTTTAAACTTTAAATTTTTGTGGATAAATATATATAAAATTTTAAAATATATATATATATATATATATATATATATAATTGTGTGATTCTTAAAAATTTATTTAATTAATCTGATTCAATTAAAGATTAATTTATTTAATTAATTAATCACATTATATATATATTAATTTTAATTCGTAATTATAAAAATTCAGACTATGCCTGAAATTAAATTAAATATTTAAAATTATAAATAAAATTAATTATTTCAAAAATATGTAAATTAAATATTTCAAAAATAATTTAAATTTTTATTATTATTTTGTTACGAAAATAGTATTAGTTATTTTAAATTTTTGAATTTTAATTATGCCAAATAATTTAATAATCAAAATTGTTTGAATGATACAGATTCAAAATTAACAATTTTCATTGAAAGATAATATTAAATTTTGAATTTAATGTAGATTTTCTGAGATTTCATCAACAGTTACAAATAAAATAGTCAGAATTAATAACAAAATATGTTTACTTCTAAATTTAAATCTTATTAATACAATCAGAAATCGAATTGAATATTTTTCAAACTGGAAAATGAATATATTATTAATTAGATTTACACAACCATAAATTTGATCATACATATGGAAAACATTCGGTTACTAATACAGATTCAATATTTGTTATTTACATATATAAAATGATTAATATTTTAAGAATCACACAATTTTAGGAATTGTTAATTTAGAATTAAATTCGAAATGCAAATATAATTAATCTTGGTAAGATTGTCTAGATTATGTTAATATTCTTTTATATTAATAAAGATTTAAATTATTATCATAAAATCTAAACCAGAAATGGTTATTCTATTCAAATTCAAAATTAAAAATTCTACCACAAGTAAAATTAAAACAGTTACATTTTTTGTGTCCAAACATGAAAACATTCATATTAGGCTATTCTTTACTTGGATAACTACTATTCAAGTTGCCAAACAATACAATTTAGTACAATGTTAATAAAAAAATTATTTTGATTTATATTTAAAAATAATTCTAAAAATTCAAATTTTAATTTAGATTAGTTTGTATTTTCTTATATATATGTTAGATTAATTATCAAAAATCACAAAACCAGTTGTTTCTTTACAAAAATAATAAACTGGATATTAATTTAGATTTAATTTAAATATTCAAATTTAAATAATATTCTCATAATGACATACATGATAAACGATATGTTATTGTATATTTTTATCATAATCAATCAGCCTAAAATTTTAAATATTTGAAATTAGTAAATATTTATATTATATGGTAATATGAACGGGCGGGTTAGAATTATGTTTTTATAATCGCGGTCATTCTTGGATTAATATGAATGGACGAGTTAGAATTATGTTTTTATAATCACGGTCATATTTAATAATAGAAAAACTTAAATCTACAAAAATAAACTATATCTAAACACAAAAATAAATCTTTGTCACTTATTAGAAAAATTATATCTATAAAACAAATTCTATCTAAATACAAAAAAACTATATTACAAAATTTGGTAAACAAAAAAAAAAAAATTCCCGTGCGGACGCACGGGATAGAATCTAGTATTGAATTAAAGGAAAAGTCCATGAATGAAGTCGATAAGATTGGAAATAGAACCCAAATTTGGATAGTCAGGAGACATAAAAAAAATTACAATATTAATTGTTTTATCTTTCTCTCCACATCTCAGTTAGAAAGTATCACAATCAACATCTCTATTGTGGAGACGATGATTCACAACTAAGCATACATACAGAACTTGCTTTATAAAATTTTAGAAGTCGCCAAACGTTTACCCTCTACGATTAGGCTTCAACGTTTGTGTATTTGGTCCATAGCTTTTACAATTAGCCAATGATTAAGTAAACTACGTTATCAGAGGCTAATAATAAATCACATGATCAAAGGCTAATAATAAAAGCTCATGGACCAAGTTATATATATGATTGTTGTAGCTGGAATTACAACGGTCAAAATTTGTAAATAAGAATAAACAGAAGATTTTGAATTATCATTAACAAAAGAAGAACCGACAGATTATCGAGTAATAAAAAGAAACTTTGTTGCTCGACGAGATCAAACATGATTCAAAAGTGATTTGAACAAGGTTTTTGCGGGGTAAATAGAATTTATTATTTCGATTCTCAGGAGTGATTTTACAAGACCAAGAACAAAGAAATAATTAAGTGCTTAAGTGTAGGGCTAATATATAGAGTGTGTAAAAAGTTCAAGGTTCCTTTGCTCTTTGCCCTCGCCTTTGCTTTATACTCCGAGATTGTGTTTAACGTTACAGTTTACTCCGCCAGATTCGCCATGAATAGATTTTAATTTCGATGCTCCAGCCGTTATGTTCAGGCACCTTAATTCACCAGTTTGAAACAGTCTTTGGTCTCGTCGGGGTTGACTAACAGTTATGCATTTAATCCTCTTTGACCGTAAACTTCATTCCGGTGGGCCTTTCAGCTCGGTTCGTCACCTTGAAGATGCCTTATTTTTCGTCTGGTTTCTTTTACTTTATCACAACTTTTTACCATTCGGTTTATTGGACTCAATTTATTGGGTCGGGATTTTCACCCCCACAATAAAAAATTTGTGGATGATTAAGTAAAATCTGGATATTGGATAACACATAATTTACATCAGAAACTAATGATCAGAGGCCTAATTAATTACATATTTGTGAGTTTTGCATTTCAGAAAATCTGGTCAATATATTTTTCAAAATTTCTGACATTCAAACGTAAAAAATACTCTTTTAATATTAACATTGCATTCTTTTGTCTTTGGATTGATAAATTGTTGAACGTGGATTTCAACTAAGTTAATTAAATAACAAAAAGGGATTGAAATCTCGTTTTATTAAGTATCTCAGCGAAATATAAGGAAAATTAGATCATCGGAGATCGACGAGCTAATCAGAAAACAAAAGAAAACTAAGAAACTTAAGCCGGTAAAGGCGGAGCAAATAATCTCTCAAGTCTCTTGGCAAATTGTCGGATGATATTCGAACGAGGAGGGTCTCTCCTATTTATAAGATCTTATGTCGGTCGAGACCTGGTGATTTTCTTTTCCTTCGCAGGTTCGTATCAGAAAGATTTCCTTTTTTCTCAGAGAAGATATGGAAATCTTCTATTTATTTCGGAGGTCGACGTCGACTTAGTGAAGTCGGGTTTAATGGGCCCTGAAGCCGGTAACAAAGCCGACATGGGCTAGTCTTTTGGTGGTTATAAACTTTCATTGACCATAATTAATTGAGCCGATCTCGATTTAAACTGAGTTAAATCGGGGGGGAAGGGGGGGGGGGGTGCGGATCTTACCACTAACAACACCGTTAATAATACTAACAAAAATCAAAATTACATCTTTTTGTTACTGAACCTAAAAATGTAATTTAAAGCTTTTAAAGAATCTAGCATGAACTCTAGCGTCAAAAGAACAACATTTACTACAAACTATGCAATCTAATTATTCACTTAAGTGGACGAGGCATTTGAGCATCTGCATGTCCATTAAAAAAAAAGAAAAAAAAGAAAAAAAGATGAGAGAGGGTGAAGACGGTATCTCATTTAAGATATTCCTTCACTGAGACACTCTCTAAGTATGTGTCTCTTTTTTATTAGTTCATTTTTTATTTTAAAATTAAAATTTAATTATAAAACTAAATTTAATTAAATTAATAATATTATTTGATTGAGAAATCCATTTTGAGATTCTCAGCAATGCAAATGTTCTTAAGATTTTAGAAAAGAGAAAATGTACGGATGCAAACTTGGAGAAAGAGAATTAGCGCGAGAGAATTAAGAAGAAAGATGATACAAATTAGGGTTGGTTACATGAATTAGAAATTCATCAAAGATTGAAACTTTCTAAAATCAAAGTAAAGACCGAAATAATAAAAAAAAACAAATTTAGTCTTAATTATGTTGATGATGACCGTGGCAATGATAACAATAGTAGCAATAGCAACGGTGGTGGCAGGTGGAGAGACAAGATGGTGTAAGTGGTGAATGTGTGACGGTAATGATAGATAAGTTATACAATTTAGATGTAAGAGAATATAATGGCACTGTTGGAAGTGTATATTAATTTTGGACAATAAATCCCGAGTTCAATTCCTTAAACATCTTAGAAAATTATATTTTAATTTTGTCATCAAAACACATAGTTTTTATTTCCGTTAATAATACTAACAATGTTAACGTCGAATTTCAAATTGATGGGTTTTAATAAAAAAAAAAAGGTTTATTATTCATTTTTTTATATTGAAGTTGATATTGCATTTTTTGTCATATGTAAGTTTATTTTGCAGTTTTCTTAGATCGGGATTAATGCTGTTTTTTTTGTCATTTGGATGATATTTTTTATTTGCTTTTTTCCCATATAAATATAAAAGAAAAACTACAAAAGTTTTAAATAGAATCATATAGTGATAGTTGACAAAACAAAATAATCATAGTGACAAAAATCTCTATAATATTATTTAAGAAGACATTTTTGAAAATAAACTTTGTTTTGTAAGTTATTTTATAAAATACCATTACAAATAACAAAGAATAATTGAAATAAGAAAGGGTACAATTATCTTTTACAGTGATAAGAATATGAAAAGTATTTATTTTGCATTAAAAATGTTATCTACTATATATTTTTAAATCATAATCAATCCATATATATTCAAAGAAAAAAATTATATTCGAAATCTTGATATATTTTTCACTATAGTTTATTATATTTTATTTGAATTTATATCAAAATAAAAGTTAAAAAATATTTTACTAATTTTATAAATAGTTAGACACAAGAAAATTGATTTTTTAAGAGTTCTTGAACTAACCACAAAACTAGAGTTATTAAACGGTGCATAATAGAGTTATGTTTTCAAGATTATAGGTTTTACGGATTAGCCCGAATAATATTTTAGTATAGTGCAAAACGGATTAAATAGATAAATTTTTCCGTTTGACAACTATATCTATAATCATGAGTTAGACATATTATAAATTCAAATAAAAATAATTTTTCTTAAATTTCAAAACATAATCTCTATAATATTATTTAAGAAGACATTTTTGAAAATGAACTTTGTTTTGTAAGTTATTACATGAAATGTCAATACAAATAACAACGAATAATTCAAATAAAAAATGATATAATTGTCTTTTACAATTAGTGATAAGAATATGAAAAGTATTTATTTTGCATCAAAGATGTTATCTACTATATATTTTTAAATAATAATCAATTCATATATATTCAAAGAAAAAAATTATATTCAAAATCTTGATATATTTTTTACTATAATTTTTTATTTTTTATTTGAATTTATATCAAAATAAAAGTTATATATATTTTTTACTAATTTTATAAAAAGTTAGACACAAGAAAATTGATGAGTTCGTGAACTAACCACAAAACTAGAGTTATTAAACGATGCATAATAGAATTATGTTTTCAAGATTATATGTTTTACGGGTTAGCCCGAATAATATTTTAGTCCACTGCAAAACGGGTTAAATAGATACATTATTCCGTTTGAAATTCTATCTATAATTATGAGTTATACATACTATAAAATTCAAATAAAAGTAAATTTTTTAAAATTTCAAAATAATTTCTGTAAAAAAAATTATCCCGCGCTAACTATAATGCGAATTAAATCCTAGTATAATGTAAAAAAGAAGTCGAATCATATATCAAAACTGATCCTTGGGCCCCTCCCTTCTTAATTATATGTACGGCTCACACATATTTTCGTGATTATGGTTTGATTATTATTTATTAATAATATCATCAAACTAACTTTAGCATTATCTGTTAAGTGTGATCTAATAAAACTATATTACTAGCTAGAGTTTCGGACAACAAAGATAATGTGTCTGTCGCATTCAAATTTCCACTCACCCGAGCCATTTTTTCGATTATTAAAGTTTATGTCCTAGAGCCCAAACAAAGCAAGCATAGGCTTGTGGTTCTCGTTTTTATATAAAATTTCCAGTCTTCAAATTCTTAAAAATCATTTTAGACTAATGGTAAAGTGTAAGTATTTGTGGTCTATTTTTTTCTCTAATTTGTGGCCTCTTAAAATTCAGAACAACTCAGGATCGGTTCTGCCTATAATACTATAATATAAAGTTTCGGAGCTTCGGTCCTCCCAAAGTATATGAAATTTCTTCCAAGAAAATGAGCTACTACATATATACATTGATTGTTTTTATAAGGACGATTGTTTTCAAAAGTAAGATTGAGAAAAATAGAAAGCAAAAAATCATTTTCACCAGAGGTTGATTGCTATAAATATTTTGTTCAACCAAGTGGTGGTAGTCTAATGGTTGAAAATTTCACTTAGAATGCCTTTCTTTAACAGAGTTTGAGTCCTTGTAATGTGATTTCAATCATCTTTAACCATCCGGAAATGTCTTTAGTGGTAAGAAAATCCAGATTTCTATTGACTTCGGGAATTAGTTTGGGTTTCGGTTTGAGACATTCCAGTTAATAAAAAAATAAATAATACTCCATCCGTTTCATATTAGTTGTCGTTCTAGGTTGTTTTACGTAGATTAAGAAACAATTTAATTTTCTGTTTTACCCTTCATTAATATATTATATACTATGATCATACTAATTAATAAGCTAAATGAATATGCCAAAGGAGTAGTAATAATATTTTGCTCGAGAGAGAGTTTACTTATGTCTAAAATAAATGCGGATCCTTTCATTTATTGATCTTATAATCAATAAAATCATACGCCAATTTTAATACCAAAACATTTCTACTACCTTTCGTCATTTTTTTGATAACAACTTAACAGATTGTCGCTAACCTAAATAATTTTTAGATCTCTTACAATGTTGCAAATCAACCATTTTTCTTATTATTCTACTACTCTAATATGTAAGCATAATTTTACATGAACCCTAAGATATTCAAACATTTAGATTAATCACATAATATAATTCTAAGGAGGGTTAGCGGAGTACCTTCATTCATTGTTGTAGTTAGGTCTTCCTGAACGGTATGTTGAATGGAAGACTTAGAACCTGATCTCTGAGATATGAGTTTAGGTTTCTCTCCCCTTGCCTAACTTTAGGTGTTGTGTTTTTGGGATGCCTTTATGATGGACTAAATGCATATATTTATAGGTGGAGAGATGATCTAATTCCTCATTAGGGTTTCCTTATGATTAATCTCAACCATCCATCAAAGTAGAGATTGATTAGGAATTAACTTCGTTATTTCTAATTTAATTGGTTACCAAATATATTAAGGAATAACAATATTCCAATAGAAAACAGATGACTATAAGACCACATAATAGGAAAAAGAAATATTATTTACAGTCTCCCACTTGGTCGTTAGTAAAATCCATTAATATTTTTTCTTAGGAATCATAAGGCCGGCATAATATGCTATACTCTTATTTTTCATTTGGTCATCATAAGTGTCTTGGCTAATCTAGTAATCAATGGGAGTCATGGCGGTCACACATCATTCTGCAACATGATCCCTTCCATGTACTACTGCACTGACTACCTTCATAACTAGACCATAAACATAAGTAGGAGTTATCGTAATGGTCCTTTTTATGTCTTTAAATAAAGACTCATTCTGTTATCATAAATCCAATCAACAATAATGTGTGTGCACATTGGAAACAGAATATATAAAAGATGTAAAAGTCATAAAAGCGCTCAAATAAATGTCAAATATAGGCTAAACATAAACAGAACACGTAATTAAGAGCTATCCTCAAGACTCATACTTTCAGCATGCTTCATAAAAGTATTTGGAGGTAATTTTTTCGTAAATATGTCTGCAACCATAACATTAGCGCCTATTTATACAATGAAAAACTTTTCTCTTTTAACATCTTGCTTTTAGTGACATATATTAAGCTTAATGTCCATATAATTGGATCCTTATCATGTCTTACTTAAAGAAAAGATTTGCAGCTTTCATTGTCACATTAAGAGTTGAGACTCAACATCTCAAACTCAAAGACATTTCTGCAAATATGTTTTCGTAATTGAAGCCTCATAAAATTTTCACATATGTACTCAACCTCCTTAGTGGATGTATTAAGCAACTACAACCGTAAGCTCTTCTATAATATGACATCTCTGTTGATGAGATACATAGTCAAGAGTGTAGTGCCTACATCTATGATATCCACTAAAATATGAGCTAGAAAATCTAACCATATGTGGATGTGTTGATTTTCAGTTTGTGAGCATACATTCACTTGTTTCTTTTAGGTATCTCAAAACCTTATTTGGAGCTTACACATACTTGAAGAACACATCAGCATGCCAATTCTCCCAAGAACTTTATTTCTGACACTATCTTGAAATTCCAAGTGATCTATCATAGAATATTCATATTCTTTTATCACATAGGATGTCTCACTCATATCTTTAATATAAAGGTTCTTGGAAAGATACTCTTAGTCTTAGTATTAAACCAAGATTATTGTTAGCCACTAAGATATCATTAACATACACATGAACTTACTCCCACTGATCATGAGGTACATACAATGATCTATAATGTTTTCTTTGAAACCGAATTTCGTAATGGTTTCATCAAACTTTAGATACCATTACCTCGAAGATTATTCCAGTCCATATTTTCTTTGATTTGCAAACCATTCTCCCTAAGCTTTGATTATGAAGCCTTCAGGTTGACGCATACAAACTTTGTTTTCTAAGTCTCCAATAAGAAAGGCAGTTTTCACATTCATGTCATGTAACTCGAGATCATTATGAGCTACTAATGCCATGATAATTCTGAGAGAGTCTTTTCTAGACACATGTGAAAAAGTCTCACTATAATTGATACCTTCTTTCTGATTAAAACCTTTAGCTACAAGTCTGGCCTTATATCGTTCAACATTGCCATTGCAGTCGAGCTTGGTCTTAAAGATCCACTTACGGCCAACTGCTTTGTGTCCTTTAGGCAATGGAACTACGTCCCAAACTTTATTTTTAGCCATCGATTCTATTTCATCTTTACTGGCATCAATCCATTTATCAGAATTAATATCTTTCATGGCTTGTGAAAAAGAAACCGAATCTTTAATATCCAATTCTTCAGATTCTACTTGGTAAATCATATATTCATCGGAAATAATAGATCTTCTTATTGTTGGTTCCTCTACATGATCATTATTGGCGATGTTTTCATTATGGAGTGGATGGTCATTCACTGGGTTCTCCTCATTGTTTAACGGTTCAACAACAGGACGATTCCCAACATTCAGAATTAAGGGTAATGGGATATTAACCTTAATTTCCTGAATGACTACATCTTGAACTTTATCACTGCCACTAATCTCGCCATTCTCATAAAATCTGGCATTGCTGGTTTCTACTATTCTCGTACTGTGGTTTGGACAATAAAATCTATATCCTTTAGACTTCTCAGGGTATTCAATAAAGAAACCACTAACTGTTCTGAAGTCTAATATCTTTTCATGTGGGTTATATATTCTTGCTTCAGCTGGACATCCCCAAATTTAGAGGTGTGACAGACTAAGTTTCTAGCCTTTTCACAGTTCAAAATGAGTCTTTAGAACTGATTTGCTAGGAACAATGTTAAGATATAGAATGCAATACGTAATGCATCCATCCACAAGGATATAGTTAAGTTAGCATGACTCATCATGGATCTAACCATTCCCATATAAGTACGGTTACGCCTTTCAGCTACACCATTCTGCCATGGAGAACCAGGCGTTGTGTATTGTGCAACGATTCCTAATTTCTGGAGAAGTCTGGCAAAAGGTCCAGGATGTTGTCCTGTTTCATCATATCTACCATAAAATTCATCACTTCTATCTGACCTAATGATTTTCACATTTCTATCTAATTGTCTCTCTTCTTCAGTAATGAACACTTGTACAACATCCACAGATTGAGACTTTTCATGCAATAGATAGAGATAACAATAACGTGAATAATCATCGATAAAGGTAATGAAGTACTTTTCGCCTCCAAAACTTGGAACGTCAAAAGGTCCACAAATATTTGTATGTATGATTTCAAGAAGTTGTGTACTTCTTGTGGCTCCTCTCTTAGTGTGCTTAATTTGCTTAATTTGCTTACCCTTAATGCAATCTATATACTCTTTACTATTGGTAAAATCTAGATTCGGAATGACTCTATCTTTTACCAATCTTTGATTCTTTCACTGGAAATGTGTCCCAGCTTCTTATGCCACAAGAAATACGAGTCATTTGCACATGTTTTACGCTTAAGTACATGTTTATCTTGCAGAGATGTGTTTCAAAAAGTTGATCAGCCAGATTTAGCATATAAAGACCATCAACTAATATTCCAGAGCCAATTCAATTAGAGTTCAAAAATTAATTGAAACAACCATCTCATTAAGTAGATTTAAAACCAGCCAAATCAAGTTTGCTTACTGAAACTAAATTACGAGAAATAGATGGAACATAAAGGGTCTGAAATAAATCCAAACAAAATCCACTATCCATAATGAGATAATAAGTACCAATAATTTAATTGGTGCATTAATTATCTCAATTTCCCTTATATAACTAGTTTCACTTGAGTTGTTACTGATAAGAAATTTCTGCATGAAACATGAGACATGTGTAGAAGCACCACTGTCAATCCAACACAATTTTAGAAGAAACATAAGTAAGAGTAGATTCAGAAAAGCTTTATGTAACTCAAAAGGTTACCTTTATTTCTGAATCATTCTATTCTTTTAAGGCAAATTTTATGAAAATGTACAAACTTTCTGCAAAATTTGCAAAACGTTATATTTCTTAGCCATTTTCTTCTTAGTAGTGGATTATAATCTTTAAATCTGGGTGCTGCTATTTCACAGTTTATTTAATGCCGTATTTCCAGCTTTAAGTCCAGCTCCTTAGACATAATAGGCAACTCTAATATCTAGACGTTTAAGCTCAATTAGGCTCATCTTTCTTCTTCAGTACTATCATCCGTAAGTGGGTTTGGCTCATCTTTACGAAGTGCCAAATCCAATTCTAGTACTCCAAATGTGAACTCAACTTTCTCTTTCCATTCTGAGAAGTTGGTTCCAGTGAGGATTGGAACAGCAAAAACCATGGATGAGAAATTAGCAGGAAAAGATGCTCCAATTTAGAGATACAACAAGTGCTAATTTAGACTTCAAAACATAATCAACACAAAGAAATATAATGCACATGACAAGAAATTATAGTGTTCCTGTGGGAAATCACCATAATCTCATGAAAAGTCATGGATTCAGGAAACTTTATTGAGCGATGTATTGAATTATTTAGACTAAGTTATCTGTGGATATCATTGGTCTACACATATACAAGTACTCTTATAAGTTATTGATCATATGTTATGTTCATATTCTACATGTGGGTAACTAATTACTACATAAACAGATCAAAACTTACTTAAACAATGGTTTTCCATTCGCAAATCATTCTAGGATAAAGTCACTGTGGTGATATCTGAACCCTATTTTGCACATTATATGAAACCAATGTTCTGCCATAAATTGTGCATAATTCGTTTCTATAAAATTATACAAACTGTTTCTGCACAGATTATGCACAGTACAATTTGCTGGTTTAATCATAAATCGTTTATGTACTGATAATGCACAGAACGATTTTGCAGATTTTATGTACATATCGTTTCTGCACGGATTATGTACATAACGATTTTGCACATATCAACTACAAAATGATTTTGCACATAACGATTAATTTCGCACAGATTATGCACGATTCAGAATCTGCGAAAAAACCTAATTCGCAGACTCACGAAATTTGCACAGAACAATTAATTTCGCACAGATTATGCACGATTCAAAATATGCGAAAAACCCTAATTCGAAAACTCACAGAATTTGCACAGAACAATTAATTTCGCACAAATTATGCACGATTCAAAATCTGCGAAAATAAAACATAATTCGCAGGAACCCGAAATTTGCACAGATTCTTATCTGTGATAATATCTCTAATTCACAGATACACAGATTATGCACGCACAAAAATTAAATATATATTTAGATCTACAAAACCCTAATTTGCATATTTCTTAGTTTCAATTATTCATGCCATACATCTATTATATTTAATGGATTTAACAGATGTTCATAACCTAAGCTCTGATACCACATGTAAGCATAATTTTACATGAACCATAAGATCTTCAAATACCTAGGTTAATTACATAATAGAATCATAAGGAGGGTTAGCGGAGTACCTCCATTCATTGTTGCAGTTAGGTCTTCCTGAACGGTATCCTGAATGGAAGACTTAGAACCTGATCTCTGAGATATGAGTTTAGGTTTCTCTCCCCTTGCCTAACTTTAGGTGTTGTGTTTTTGGGATGCCTTTATGATGGACTAAATGCATATATTATAGGTGGAAAGAAGACCTAATTCCTCATTAGGGTTTTTTTAGGATTAATCTCAACCGTCCATCAAAGTAGAGATTATTATGAATTAACTCCATTATTTCCAATTTAATTGGTTACCAAATATATTAAGAAATAACAATATTTCAATAGAAAACAGATGACTATAAAACCACATAATAGGAAAATGAAATATTCCTTACATGATATTCATCTCTTATGTTTGAATGGTGACGTTGATCTATGTGCACTCGTAAAGTTGTTGGAATCTGTTCAGTGTTCTCATCCTTATGGGAAGATTCCTCAAATAAAGGCCATTTAAGGTTGGCGTTTCCTTAAATGAAAAAGAATGCAAGTGATGGTGACTTGGTGGCTTTTCATTTTGTACTAAATAAATGTTCGCTTGTTGTATCTTTTTTTTTTTAATGTACATTTGTATACATGCCTTAAAATTTTTGGCAATTGATAGAGAGAGCGTAACCAAAACATTTGGCAGGTTAAGTGGACAAAGCATTATCGATTAAAGATTCATTATACATCTAATATAACACATGACTTCCTAGAAGTAGAAATCTTTAGTGTTGTCATATCGAGACCGATGCCATTTTTGGCAAATATTAGTGGGAGCATACTCTTTTTCTTATTTCAAAATATCATCAAATTGACTACAATACGACAAACAAAGCCATGTTCGAGCAACAACTTTTTTTTAATCGAATCATGGTGTTAAACTGTAGGACCAAAATTATCGCACAATAGACATGAGAGATTTAATCACGATTTATATAAATAAACAGTAAGGAACAGACGATTCATAAAACGATAAAGCAATAAAATAAATCTAAGGAGGCGAGATGAATCTCTTTCCTTAACTCTAAGAATCTCCCGTAGTGCGACGAGTTTTAATAGATCCATGAGTCCCAGGATACAACCAAAGTAATCTGTATCATCTACACTTGATATCAGATCTATCGAACATTATACTACGATACTCTCGAATAAAGACTTACTCTAAGCTGTAGAGAATTGAAGGAACTTTTTCTTTTGTAAGTGTGTTTTCTGTGTGTGATTTGATGCCTTTCTCTCAAGAGAGGCGATCCTATATATAGGAGAAGATCATAGAGGAAATTATTTCCAACTAGCGATGTGAGACTTTTTACATGTCCCTCACTTTTCCTTTTTTTAGGTTTTTCCTTTTTTTAAGTTTTTCCTTTTCTCTAGGCTTTTCCTTTTTTGTAGGTTTTTCCTTTTTAAGGCTTTTCCTTTTTTTAAGGTTTTTCCTTTTTATATTCACAAGGTTTTTTTACTTAGCCCAAATGTCTCATTTCAATTCACACATACACATATTTATAAAGCCCTCAAGCTCTTATAGATTTTGTTCCAACAATCCCCCACATGAATAGAAATGACTCTAAACATATAAAAATTGAACAGACTAGACTTTACTAGACATACTTGAGTAGACTCATCTAGACGTAGACAGACTTTCGAGAGTATACGAAAATGTAATTGTATCTGAGAGGTAGCATTTTCCAGCTTTGAACCAAACATTTTTAATATCTGTCGAGTTTACTCGGCCAGGAGGTGAACATGATGTCTTGAACCGCACAGATTTTTATGTAAACTTAGACAACATGTATCGCACAGAGACATCTTCTCGTAGAACTTTGTTCTCTATTGTGTTCATTTTGGTCTTGAACATTCCTGGTATTCGTGAGTGAATTTGAAGAATATAGCATTCTCTTTCATTCTCCTAGAAACAGCCCATTTCACACTTCACTAGGTGATATTTTATTAGCTTGTTTTTCAGAAGTGTCCTGTCACACTCCATTATCTACATAGCTATGCAATCATTAAAAGCCAACGCTTATCCTTACTATCCACAGGTAGCACTGTTATATCATCCTAGGAACTGGGCAGAGACATAGTCTCACAGTGCTCAATTCGAATCAGTTTAATTTTGTTTCCCTTTGAACCTAGATCTTGGGATCTCCAGTCACATAGGTGGGGTATCTGTCAAACATCAAATTTTTCTATAGGCTTTAAACCCATTCCTTTTGATGATTTTACAATTTGATCTCGCGGCAAACCTTTGGTAAACGGATCCGCTAGGTTATCAGCCGACTTGATGTAATCTATCGTTATTACACCAGTTGAGATCAATTATCTAATGGTCTTATGTCGTCTTCTTATATGACGAGACTTGCCATTATATAGATTACTCAGTGCCCGAGAGATAGCCGACTAACTATCACAATGTACACGTAATGCTGGCACTGGTTTCTCCCACATCGGGATATCTTCCAAAAAGTTTCGAAGCCTTTCTGCTTCCTCAACAGCTTTGTCTAAAGCTACAAACTCTGACTCCATGGTTGATCTGGCCAGGAGTGTTTGTTTGGAAGATTTCCAAGATATTGCCGCACCAGCAAGAATAAAGACATATCCACTCGTGGATTTGGAGTTTCTTGAATCTGAAATCCAGTTGGCATCACTGTACCCTTCCAGCACTGCTGGTTCTTTACCGAAGTGTAGCCCATAACTTTTAATGTATCTTAGATAATTTAATACCCTAGTTATGGCTCTCCAATGGGTATGACCTGGATTGCTCGTGTAACGACTTAGTACGTTTACCGAGGGTGCTAAATCGGGTCTAGTACAATTCGTTAAGTACATTAGACTCCCGATGACTCTTGCATACTCCACTTGTAACACTGCTTCACCTGAATTCTTTGTCAAGTGAAGATGAGGATCAAGTGGAGTTTTTTCAGTCCCATTGGAGTAGGTCTTAAACCTCTCTAGGATTTTTGTAGCGTAATGATCTTGAGACATAATTATTCCTTTTGAATTTCGAATAATCTTAATCCCTAGAATTACATCAGCTAATCCCATGTCTTTCATATCAAACTTTCCACTTAGCATGTTCTTTGTTTGAATGATAATATCTTTGTTGCTTCCCATGATTAGCATGTCATCTACGTACAAACACAACAACACATAACCTTGTGAAGTACTTTTGATATAGATGCACTTATCACATTCATTGATGTGAAAGCCATTTGACATCATTACACTGTCAAATTTTTCATGCCATTGCTTCAGAGCTTGCTTGAGTCCATATAGCGATTTGACAAGTCTACAGACTTTCTTCTCTTGTTCGGGAGCAACATAACCCTCAGGTTGATTCATATAGATCTCTTTCTCTAAATCTCCGTTTAGAAAAGCAGTCTTAACATCCATCTGATGTATTTCAAAGTTTCTTAAAGCTGCGATTCCAATCAACATGCGAATCGAAGTAATTCTCGTCACTGGAGAATAAGTGTCAAAGAGGTCCAATCCTTCATTTTGACGAAATCTTTGTACCACAAGCCTGGCCTTATATTTGTCTATAGAGCCATCGATTTTTAGCTTAGTGGTGAAGACCCATTTACAGCCCAGAGGTTTACAACCTTGAGGTAGGTCTACCAACTCATAAGTATGATTTTGCATAATTGAGTTGATTTCACTGTTAGATGCCTCCCTCCAGAAAGGTGCATCAGGTGTAGACATCGCTTCCATGAAAGTTCTTGGACCACTTTCCGCTAGGAATGCCATTATGAATTCAGAGCCAAATGTCTTCTCCTTACGAGCTCTCTTGCTTCGTCTCGGTTCAGCTTCTTGTACTTCTGTAGAAGTGCCTGAAGTGCTTGCCTCATTGCTAGCATCTCGTTCGTCACGAGTTCGTTTAGGATTTCCTCTATCCTTACATGGAAACACATTTTCGAAGAAGTATGCATTCCTTGACTCCATTATTGTGTTTACATGAATGTCTGGTATATCTGATTTATGTACCAGAAATCGATAGGCACTACTATTGTGCGCGTATCCGATGAAAATGCAATCTACCGTTTTAGGTCCGATGGTGACCTTTTTTGGAAGTGGTACTGAAACTTTTGCCAGGCACCCCCACACTTTCAGGTATATATACGAAGGTACATTACCATTCCAAAGTTCATAAGGAGTTTTTCCTGTGACTTTGTGTGGAATTTTGTTCAGGATATAATTAGAAGTAAGCAGAGCTTCCCCCCACATGTTCTGGGCTAACCCAGATTCCTGCAACATTGCATTCATCATTTCCTTAAGAGTTCTGTTTTTTCTTTCAGCAACTCCATTGGATTCCGGTGAGTAAGGAGCAGTTGTTTGATGAATAATGCCATGTGCTCTACAGAATGCATCAAATGGTTCACTATATTCACCACCCCTATCACTTCTGACCTTTTTTATGGTCTTGCCGAGTTGGTTTTCAACTTCCAGCTTGTATTCTTTAAATTTGTCTAAGGCTTCATCTTTACTTCGCAGTAGAAAGATGTAACAATATCTCGTGCAATCATCTATGAAAGTAACGAAATATTTCTTGCCTCCTCTCGTTTGAATATATTTCAAATCACATAAATCTGTGTGAATTAAACCTAGAGGTTCTGTTGTTCTTTGAACGTTGGGTGATGGCGTTTTAGTGAGTTTGGCTTGGACACAAACCTCACATTTGTCTTTTCTTAATTTGCATTTAGGAATCATTTTCATGTTCATTAATCTACTCATAGACTTGAAATTAACATGTCCTAATCGTTCATGCCAAATATTAAAAGACTCAGCGAGATAAGCAATTGGTTTCTTATCATTAATCTTAAGGTTCTTCGAGGTGGAAGCCTCGGTTACATTATCCTTTCGGATTACTGCCTCAACAGACATCTTAAACAGATTATCATAAACAAAACCCTTACCCAAATACATCCCATTCTTCGTTAGGATCAGCTTATCACCTTCCAGCTTCACAGAGAATCCATGCTTACTTATGAGCGATCCAGATATCAGATTCTTGCGCATATCTGGTACATGGACGATGTTCGTGAGAACCAGTTCCTATCCAGAGGTGAGCTTCAGAACAACCTTCCCGTGACCATCAACTGTCGACGAGGCGGATTTCCCATCAAGAGTTTATCACCACTCTTGTTTTTTGTGTATGTCGAGAACATCTCGCGATCCATACAGATGTGTCTGGTTGCACCAGTATCGAACCACCAAGTCTTTGGATGGCTCTCTGCAACATTGGCCTCAGTGACCACAGCACACATGTCAGCTTCTGTCAAGTTTGCTTGACCTTTCACTGTTTCGATCAGACTCGCAGTCGTTTGATCCACTTTGTCACTGGTTTTCTCCATAGTTCCAGAGTTGTTGTCAACGTTGTTTGTCATTCTGTTAAGACAATGAGAACATAACTTTCAGTTAGTACCGATATATAAACTCAAGAATCGCAATTCTAAGACTGATATCGAACTGAATCGCATTGGTGTCGATCGATACTCCTTAGTATCGATCGATACACACACAATGTCTATCGATACACCCATATGGTGTCGATCGATACTCGATGCACATACAATGTCAATCGATGCATCACTGGTGTCGATCGATACATGCTTAGTGTCGATCGATACACCCTAGATGTCGATCGATGCTCGATGCACATACTGTGTCAATCGATGCATCACTGGTGTCAATCGATACACGCTTAGTGTCGATCGGTACACCCTAGGTGTCGATCGATACAAGTGAATTTCACAGGATCGATCGATGCACCACAGTGTTGATCGATACCTGTGAATTGTACACAGTATCGATCGACATAGACCCAACTTGGTCAATGCATAATATCGATCGATACACGTCAGTGTAGACCGATACAACTCGATGCACAGTATCGATCGATACACCTCAGTGTCGACCGATACAAATTTAGTCTGGTATCGATCGATACCATAGGGTGTCGATCGATACTCTCAAGGCTTCGATCGCAATAAAACCTATCAAGAACCACCAAGGTGCGTTCGTTGATTATACCGTTCAATAATCGCAATTATAGACGGTTATAGAAGATGTTTAAAGCAGTACTGCTTCTACTACACGTTTCAAGTTGCTAAACAGCCCTTTGATAACGTTTGAGTATCACTAGCAGATTAACATCTTCTTAAAAATAGAGTAGATGGAGATTGGCTCTACTACACGTTTCAAGTTGCTAAGAAGCTTTTTGATAACGTTTGAGTATCATCAGCAGTAGAAGAATCGTTTTAGAAAACCGTTTGAAAAACGTTTATTTACTCGTGCTTAAAGATCCAATTGAAGTAATAACAAAAATTGGATCTTCTTAGAGTTAAGATTGTAGGACCAAAATTATCGCACAATAGACATGAGAGATTTAATCACGATTTATATAAATAAACAGTAAGGAACAGACGATTCATAAAACGATAAAGCAATAAAATAAATCTAAGGAGGCGAGATGAATCTCTTTCCTTAACTCTAAGAATCTCCCGTAGTGTGACGGGTTTTAATAGATCCATGAGTCCCAGGACACAACCAAAGTAATCTGTATCATCTACACTTGATATCAGATCTATCGAACATTATACTACGATACTCTCGAATAAAGACTTACTCTAAGCTGTAGAGAATTGAATGAACTTTTTCTTTTGTAAGTGTGTTTTTTGTGTGTGATTGGATGCCTTTCTCTCAAGAGAGGCGATCCTATATATAGGAGAAGATCATAGAGGAAATTATTTCCAACTAGCGATGTGAGACTTTTTACATGTCCCTCACTTTTCCTTTTTTTAGGTTTTTCTTTTTTTAGGTTGTTTCTTTTCTTAAGGTTTTCCTTTTTTTGTAGGCTTTTCCTTTTTTTAAGGTTTTTTATTTTTACATTCACAAGGTTTTTTTACTTAGCCCAAATGTCTCATTTCAATTCACACATACACATATTTATAAAGCCCTCAAACTCTTATAAATTTTGTTCCAACATAAACAAAACAAGAGGGAACAAAATAACAAAACATAGGACTTGTGGGATCCACCTAAGGAGCCTTCTTAAATTGCATCCTTCTCGCTTGTGTTGATAACTAGAAACCCAATCGCTTCCAATAAAAACAAAGATATAGTGTTTATCTCTTAAGTTCTAAGTGTTATAACACTATGGTGAACCATGGTAGTTCTATCTCGTCTTTAACTTTGTTTCTGTTTATTTCTCTTGTGTTACATTTGCATTTTGAAACTACAATGGCTGCGCGAAAATCAGTTAAAGTGTTTGGTCCGCCTATTCCTCTCGGGTACTCACCACCATCACCCCCAAAAGATGACTTTGTATGGTTCAAGATCAACCTATACAAGAATATAGAACAGACTGCGTTCCGACCCACAGGTCCAGGTCCTAGCCAAGGCATCGGACACAAAGATCCACCAGGTGCACCATAAAAGCAAATCGTAGCCAGTTTTGTGTCTGAGTAACCGTTGTTCTTGATATTGATGATCCTTCTTTCGTTTTTCTCTTTATGCAAACAGTTTTTTTTTTCCGGAGTGGATATGAACTTAAACCGATCAAAAGAAAGGATGCTTAGAGCATCATTATCGGTGACCCCTACACACGGGGTCATCCGGATTTTTTTTTTTTTTTTTTAATTTTTTTTAATTTTTTTAAAAAAAAAAAAAAATAATAATAATTTTTTAATGTCGCGACGAATGAGGAAGCGACACGTCATCACAAATCGGATGACACGGCGCGCGCGGGTGTCACCGCAGAGACACACAGACACCCGGTTCATCCACGTGTCGCTTCCTCATTTGTCCAAAAAAAAAAAAAAAAAAAAATTTTAAAAAATCGGATGACCCCGTTTGTAGGGGTCACCGATAATGATGCTCTTATGTTCTTTGTGTCCACGTAACCGTTGTTCTTGAAAAGTTCTGTTTTTTTCTTTTTCTTTTTTATTCACTTAGTACCAAAGATAATTGTATGGGATGCTTATATTCTTTGTTATTCGGTTATTTGTCTAGACTAGATTTATGCCGCGCGAAATAACATTTTTAAACAACTATCAATACAAATCGTTGAATATAAATATAATCATTTGAAGTTTTTAAAATCACATTTGTAGAAATAATAAACTTATTTTACCAAGTGATATAAAACATAGATATTGCCAAATATAACATTTTCTTTAAAAAAGCAATAAATCCTTCAGAGGAAAACTTCTTAAAAGAAAAAAACAGCATCAACGATTATCCAATGACTTTTTTTATCCCAGAGAATATTTCTTCCAGATTCAGGTCCGGTGAATAGATCTCCTTAGACGAAGCTCTAATGTTCGCTATTAATATAATCATACATATGATTAAATATCAATGAGAACTTACCACCACCCCAAAATTAATGTAAATATGCCAAGTTTAAACATCAGTAAATGCAAATGTGTATGCATAACACCAATGAAGTTACAACATGTTTGGTAAGGATGCTTTACCCACCGAAGCAAGCACATTGTGTCATAAAAAAATTATCGATCAAGTCATAAACGTTCATATCTCATATCACCAATTATGCTGCAAGGTCAAACAATTTAATATTTTTAATATAAAAACTCATTAATTTCACATGCTAAAAATGATTAAAAATTTATATATTTTATTTTAGTTTTGTGCATACACATATTTGATATTTATGAACTTTAGTCAATTTATTTTTACATTTTTTACCGCCAACTCTTTTGTTATCTTACACTCGTTCGATTTCCGACACTTATTTCTTTTCACTTTCTCTTTATTCTCTTATAAAAGATTGAAAAGTGGATTGATTTTCAACTCATTGTAGAACTATTTTCTCCTTTTCATCTTCATACACTATATTTTCTATTATCAGTTACATGAACTTTTTGCTGATTTAAGCGTCAAAAAATCTTACCGGCGATATCTATTTGTCGTGGCAGGGTTGTACTCACCTATATCGAAACCAAATGTCATATATAGACCAAAAACACTAATTTTATGACATGCATTAGCCATGGACAGCTCATCCAAACCGGCCCACATGGTAAATCAACAGAACTCGACTCTTGAAACCAAGCGTGGTATCATCGGAGGTCATTAGGTGCGACGCTTGAATTAGTTCTCTCTATGGCTTGCATTTGGGGAAAAGTTGTCTATATTCGTTCTTGAAGTTGATTGTTGTTCTTCAGCTAGATAGTTTATTTTATCCTTTTCCATGCGTCATTAGTTGATTGATACATAAATTATACTATGCTTAAAACTGCGATTAGTACATCTTGCAGTAATAAACATGAATGGATTGATGCCAAATGAAATTAGTTTCCTAACAAATAACGAATATAGACAACTTCTTCGCAAATGCAAGCCACAAAGAGAACAAAAAAAAGAATCATTTTCTATCTAATCTGTGAGAAAAAAAAAATGTTAGTACGGGGAAAAAAATCAAATTCGAAGACTTTTCAGTAAATTGTTGTAACTACATACAAAATAGTATATTTATTTCTATAAGTATTGTTTTCGTATAATATGCAATCACAGCCATTAAACAAAAATCCATGAATTGGTTTTCACTCTTGTGAACACCCGATCCCGCCTTCTTATTTAAGGATCCTGACGAACCGACATGACACATTCGACCCCGTCGCTCATTAAAGGTGACGTGTCGACTTTAACACATTTCTTATTACGTTTCCAAAGTCTCATTTATTCCAGTAAATAATTAAATCCAAGTCTAACAAATAAATTCATAAATAGAAATGATTAAATAAAACCGAAATAAAAACCAGCGATTGTCTTTTAAAAATAAATAACTGAAATCTCAATTAAATGAATAAAATCCAATTCCCGAAAAGGCACACCACACTGGAACTACTCGTCTAGCTCCACATATTCGTCCTCGTCGGACTCACCTAAAAAGAAAGGGGAAATGGGAGGTTGAGTAATTTGGATTACCCAGTGAACCAAATCTACACTCTCAACACATTCAACCATTTATTTCCAATATGCCAAGTATAAATCTATACACGTATAAAACATAACGCTCTACTAGCGCACAATCAATTCACAAGCAATTCCACTTGCTCGGTGGTCTCCATCACCAATTCCAATAACTTTTCTGACGGACATGGGCTTCCTTTAGCCTCTTCTTAAGAAATTCCACTTTCTCGGTGGTCTCCATCACCACTTCTTATTCCAAGTCTCTCCTTTCTCCGACTTCTGTCCAACAAAGGGGCGTACGACATGGTCTTCTGTATAGAGCTTCGTACGGTGCCATTCCAATACTGGCGTGGTAACTATTGTTGTATGCGAACTCTGCTAAGGGTAGGAACTTTCCCCAGCTTCCTGCCCAATCCAAAACGCAGGCTCTCAGCATATCTCTAAGGTTCGAATCGTCCTTTCCGATTGACCGTCCGTTTGAGGATGGTACGCCGTAGTTAAGTGTACCTTTGTCCCCATCTTTTTCTGAAAAGCTTGCCAAAAACTAGCTGTAAATTTTGGATCTCTGTCTGACACAATACTCACTGGCACTCCGTGCAGTCTCACAATTACGTCCAAGTATCTCTACGCCAATTGTTCCGCTCCATCGTTTTCTTAATTGGCACAAAGTGAGTTGATTTAGTAAGTCGATCCACGATTACCCAAATCGAGTTCTTCTTATCTAGGGTCATAGGCAGTCCGGTCACGAAATCCATAGTCACCATGTCCCATTTCCATTCTGGTAACAGTAAGTTCTGGAGTAACCCGCTAGATGCCATTTGTTCTGCTTTCACTTGTTGCTATGTCGCACACTGTGCTACCCATTTAGCAATGTTTCGCTTCATTCCTCCCCAATGGTAGTACTTCTTCGTGTCCTGATACATCTTGGTGTTCCCAGGATATATCAAAAATCTTGACTGATGAGCTTGTCTGAGCACTTCTTTCCTTAACTCCTCATCGTTAGGAACACATATCCGATTCATATACAGGTAAGTCCCATTGTCAGCGACGTGATACCCAACCACTTGCTTATCGACTAACTCCTTTAAAACAAGGTCCTTTCTTTGCGCCTGTCGAATTCTCCAAAGTAGGTCAGCATTGTCCAATGCTTCCAACCCCGCGGTATTTTCCTCTACATATGTCACACACAACCTCAAGCTGGCCAAAGTCGCTATCAGCGCTTGCATTTCCTTGACCTCTACAACATCACTTCTGCGACGACTCAGGGCGTGAGCCACCTGGTTAACCTTTCTCGGGTGGTAAGCGATATTCAGATCGTAATCTGCCAACAATTCCATCCATCTTCTCTGCCTTAGATTTAAATTCTCTTGGGTGAATACATACTTCAAACTCTGATGATCCGTAAATATATTCACCTTCTCCCCATAAAAATAAGCACGCCAAATATTAAGAGCAAAAACTACTGCTACTAACTCCAAATCATGAGGGGGATAATTCGTCTCATGTACCCGTAGTTGTCTAGATGCATATGCTACAACTTTACCTTCTTTCATAAGCACGCATCCTAACCCGGATCCAGAGGCATCAATGTATACGTCATACGGTATACCTGTCCTTGGTAGAACCAACACTGGTGTTTGAGTTAGGCGCTTCTTCAACTCCTCAAAACTCTTAGCACGGGCTTATGTCCATTCAAAATTCACGTCTTTTCCTATCAGACTTGTCAACGGCTTAGACAACTTTGCAAAACTCGGAACAAATTTTCGGTAATAGCTAGCTAAACCCAAAAATCTACGGACCTCAGTAACATTTTTAGGAGTAGGCCATTCTATCACGGCTTTGGTCTTTTCAGGATCCACTGCCACTCCTTCTCCGGAAACAACATGACCGAGAAATCCTATTTCCCTCTGCCAGAAACTGCACTTGCTCAACTTTGCAAAAAGCTGATTGTTCCTTAGGTTCTGAAGTACATTTCGCAAATGATGATCATGTTCCCTCTCAGTCCTTGAGTAGACCAGAATATCGTCGATGAATACAATCACACACTTGTCCAAGTATGCCCGGAAAAGATCGTTCATCAACTTCATAAATGCGGTAGGTGCATTAGTGAAACCAAACGACATTACGTCAAACTCGTAGTGTCCATAACGGGTTCGGAATGCCATTTTCTTTATGTCCTCTTCAGCTATCCGAATCTGGTGGTAGCCTGATGTTAAATCGATCTTCGAGAACCATGATGTTCCTTCTATTTGGTCCAACAACTCATTGATTCTCGGTAACGGGTACCTATTCTTGATGGTCACCTTATTCAATCCTCAGTAGTCAATACAGAGACAAAAACTTCCATCCTTTTTCTTAACAAACAGCACTGGTGCTCCCCAAGGTGAACTGCTTGGTCGGATGAATCCTTTGTCCGTAAGGTCCTCCAACTTCTTCCTTAATTCCGCCATTTCCGCTGGCGCTAACCGATATGGAGATTTTGAAATAGGGGCCGTCCCTGGTTCTAACTCTATAGTGAAATCATCTCCTCTTGAAGGTGGCGGTCCGGTCAATGGCTCAAAAACATCTGCATACTCGCAGGCTACTGGAATCTCCTCCAAATTAGCTGCTTCTCCTTCTCCAGCCATAGAAATAGTCGCCAGATATGCTTCACATCCTTTCTCCATAAGGTCTGTGGCATGAATCATCGAAATAATCGGAACTCCAGAATCCGACTTTACTCCTTGAAACTTATCCTTACATCAGGTCGTGGTATGTAGGCTCGCGTCCTCTTGCAATCCATGACAACTTGATAGTGTGTCAACCAGTCCATTCCAAGAATTATGTCATAATGGCCCAATTTCATCTCCACTAGACTACATGGAAAATTCTCTCCTTCTACAAAGACTGGTACATCCTTATGCACACCTCTAGACCTCACTTGTTCAGTCCCGGCAGTCTCAATTGCTTTCGACTCCGGTATGAACTTTCCAGTAAAAATCCAGTACTTAGTTAACCTCGGGCTCACGAAACTATGTGTAGCACCAGTGTCAAACAAAGTAAAAGCTATGACTCCTCCTACAGAGACCGATCCTACACGATTTTTTCTTACACTTATGTCTAAGTACGCATTTTCCATTTATACAGAAATTCACAAGCATCACGACTAAATTTACTCAAAACAAACATACGTACCTGCGATCGGTGCTGCTCCCTCTGCATCATCCAGAGCATACACCCGAGGTCCCACAGCTTGTCTCCTAGCTGCTGGCGCCGGTAACACACCTTGTGCATGCACTGCTGGCCGTCCCAAATTCAACGTGCACTCTCTCGCATAGTGTCCTTGCTGTCCGCAGCGGTGGCATGCAGTGCTCTTTCCAATGGAACGATAATCCTTCATGAGATGACCCTCTCTTCCACAACATGTACACTTCATAGGTGCACAACGTCCTAAATGCTTCTTCCTACAACGGTAGCATGCCTGGACACTGACAACTATCTTTCCCGCATTCATGTCATCCCAGCTCCTTTTTGGTGCCTCCGGAGCACGGAATTTCTAAACATTAGCACCTCTGATTCTCCTCCACTCCTCCATCATAGCTTTCTGATTAGCAGCTGTCTCCACTAGCTCCCCCAAACTGTCAAACTTTCTGATTGAGCATCTTTCCCTCAACTCCATCCTCAGACTTTTCATGAACTGACGGATTAGATCAGCATGGGTAAAATATTTTCTGGAAAACCTTCTCAGTCGGTTAAACTCTTCCTTGAAATCTCTCACACTAAGATCCTTTTGACGAAGATCCTCAAAAGCGTTTTCCATCGGGTCCATAGCTTCATGCGGAAAATACTCGTTGGCAAACTCAGTCCAGAAATCATCCCATGTCAACTCATAACGTCCACGGACTCCTCCTTCCACACCTTCCCACCATATCAGTGCCTCGTCCTTAAGGTACTGCACAACCAACTCCTTGCGGTAACCTTCTGGGCACCTCATGGATTCAATGTTTCTTTCCAACTTCTTCCTCCAATTGTCGGCATTGTTAGGGTCAGACCTTCCTCCAAACTGCTCCACTCCCATGTCCTTCATATGCCTCATGGCTTCATAATAGCTCAATCCTTGCGCATACACTGGCCCATGTGGCGGTTGAATAAACTGAAGCTGAACATACACCGGAGGCGGCATATTCTGCGGTTGAACAAACACTGGTGGCGGCTGAGCAAACACAGGTTGCACCAATGGCTGCTGAACATTTCCCAAGGGTTGCACAAACTGCTGTTGTGGCTGTCCATTTACTGGTGGCACTTGGTGCTGATGTCCTTGAGCAAACACTGGAGGTTTTACTGGTGGATTTGGCCCATTTTTGAGGTTTCCATACCTCGCCTGGTAACGTCTCAACTCCTCCATGGCAGCTTGGACTAATGGTGCATCTCAACTTCTCCGACCTCAACTTGGTTCACGTTCACTGGATTCACTTGAGCTGGGTTCACCGGAATAGGCATAATTTGCGGATTCACTTGGTTAACATTCACACTTCCGGTGGTGTACTCACTCGATGTCTGACCTTCAGCATATGTACCAGCTCTGGCTGCAGCTCTTCTTGTCTTTGGAAGCATCTGAAAGAACGAAACATGCAAGGTAAATCAATCCGGTCCTGTAAAGACTAATCTTCCTGCAAATAAAAATAATGCAAACCAGAGAGCTATTCTAGGTGGTGGTTTTATAGATTTTGAAAAATCCCCCCCCCCCCCCCCAAAGAATTTCAATCCGATTTTTTTTTTAAACCGAAAACCGAACTTCAATCAAAATCCGAAAATCTTTTTTTTTTTTTTAAATCAAAATCCGGGAAAACTTTTCTCTAAACCACTAATCCTAGAATTTTATCTCTCACTTCTCGTAACCCGCTCTGATACCACTTTGTGAACTCCCGATCCCGCCTTCCTATTTAAGGATCCTGACGAACCGGCATGACACCTTCGACCCCGTCGCTCATTAAAGGCGACGTGTCGGCTTTAACACATTTTTACCACGTTTCCAAAGTCTCATTTATTCCAATAAATAATTAAATCCAAGTCTAACAAATAAATTCATAAATCGAAATGATTAAATAAAACCGAAATAAAAACCAGCGATTGTCTTTTAAAAATAAATAACTGAAATCCCAATTAAATGAATAAAACCCAATTCCCGAAAAGGCACACCACACTGGAACTACTCGTCCAGCTCCACATATTCGTCATCGTCGGACTCACATGAAAAGAAAGGGGAAAGGGGGAGGTTGAGTAATTTGGATTACCCAGTGAGAACCAAATCTACACTCTCAACCCATTCTACCATTTCTTTCCAATATGCCAAGTATAAATCTATACACGTATCAAACATAACGTTCTAACAGCGCACAATCAATTCACAAGCAAAGAGAATCTATTTGGCTCTCCGGCCTTTTCTCGAATTTGGCTCTCCGGCCTTTTCTCTTTGAAGCTCGGGAAAACTGCTTCACCCCGGTGAAAACCTACCATCTGCTGGTCTCGGTTCCATCAACCAAATCGTACCACTGATCCCTTCACAGTGACGATCACCTCATTTCTAACTAAGATACAAGCATTATTCACACACAGGGTGATAAAACAAGGATGCATGTTCTTCATCTAATGCTTTCTTAATTTATTTCATTCATCAAATGCAGATCAAACAATATGCACACTGAAAACTTGTTCGTACTCCGTAACACTTCCTAACCTGAATAGATCTAGAGTCAGCACATTAAAAAGGAACAACTGAACGTGAAGGAAGCCTAAATCTAATCCTCACCTTAGCCACTGATTGACAACACGATTGCAGATGCTCCTGAGGAGCAAATCGGTTATCCTTCAACCGAGAGCTAGATCCACGTGTCCTTAGGATGTATGCAAAGTTTCAGGTCGATCCAGATTGATTTGCCTATCCAAACAACTCAACTCGCTTGACTGGTCTAACATGTGCGCTGCGCAGAATAGTCTCGGTAAAACTAACATAACTTCCAAAACACAAGGTAGAACACTGATATATTTCATAGAGACTTATTTATAAAGGTAACAAACATCCTTACCAAATATCATCTTGATCGGATCACTACCGAACCTCCAGATCGGTTTCTCCTCTCTTTGGTCGCAGATCCGCACTGCACAGATCTGGCATGGGATAACATCCATAACTTTCATATCACAATTCCGAATAACAATCCGCTTTCGGTGTTGGATAGATTAGAGAGTCAAGGAAGTACTCACCAAGTTTTAGATCTTTTGGATCTGGTTTGACCATTCGTTACTCCTTTCTACCAAAACGGGCCTTATCTGTCTTTCCATGCCTTCAGGTGGCTACGATGGATTCTCCTTCAAGGTGATTCGACGGTGGTTGCTCAGAGGTAATTTCAACAGGGCTTCGATGCAAGAACGCTCTGCTTCTTCTCTACCACGAGCTCTGTCTATTTATAGAGGTGAGTGAACTCTAAAGTTAGGGTTTACTAATAGCTTAGTGGGCTTACAGGTTAGATCTTTTCTTATTGAACTTTTTCTAGTTGGGCTGGTTTACTGATGTTACAACTCTTTTCTTCATAAAAGACAGAATAGATCACCGAAACGGAATATAGCAAAAAGTGTAAATTGTACAAACATAAAATTCATGATCAGGTCTTTAAATAATTAATTCATGGGCAAAGTGATCACAAGGCTTGTCTTGTCTATGGACGAATTGGTAACACATTCGATTACTTTTCGCTTTCCATTGGCCTTTTTGTGATGTTAATTTCTTGTTTCTAAAGTGTAGGCCTTGGAGATGGAATCATGAAAACCTATTTGACGACAACTGATAATGTTGTTTGAGCATGAAGAATTTTCTCCTTTCTGACTTATTTTATTGAATTGATTTCTTTTAGGTATTGTATTTAACTATGACTCTCAAAGTTTTTATCTAGGTTTGAATATTATTGATGGTATACTGGTTCCGGATTTTCTCAGTACAAAATCAACTCCCACTTTTGTTCGAAAGAAGAATAGAATGAAGAATGATCAGGTGGAGAAAACAGGGTAAATCTAGAATAATGTGGACAGAAAAAGATAGTTGCAATTGTATAATTTAGTATACATAGATTGGTCCAATATATTGTAAAGGAGAGAATTGGGGAATATATGGCTTGATTTAGCTTAAGTGTTTGGGTGGGAGCATTATGCAACAGCGCCTACAACTTTTCATTCTCTATTGATTCAATAAGACGTTTCTTTCTCTTCTTGAATCTTTCACGGGGCTTCAGTCTTCATGGTTCCCACTTTGTTTTTTTTTGGGTCTATATCTCATCTACATAATTTCAGGTTTCATATGTCAATCTATTGCTGACCATTTTATTCTCATTACATGCAGTAAAAACAAAATTCTAGTTAGTTTTACCCTCAACAATTAAGAAATATGTTATGGTAAGAATAATACCGAGTATCACTTGGTTTGCACGTGTTGTTTTTGATTCAATTATGTGTAGCTTGAAACTACCGTCACAAATTTTTTGGGATAGAGTATTATTTACTTTTTTTATGTGGATTAGATATTTCAAAATGATAATTTTTTTTTTGTGGATTAGATATTTCAAAAGGATACCTTTTTTGTGTGTGTGAACACCTTTAATTTCGTTAACTTAAACAAACATAGGAATGAGTTATTTCAACTTCTTGATTAATACAATAAGATTTTAGAACATTAGAAATTAAAGCGGAGTAATCCTCATTATAGAACGACAGCAGATCTAAGAAAATTTGGTTATAGAGTTGCAAAGTCTATTGCTTGAAAGGGAACATGGATGCGTCAACAAAACATTCACTAGAGCTGGAATGTTGAAAGTTATTCAATTTAATTTCTAACTCTAAAAAATAATCCACATATTTGGATCTCATCGAGACAAGATTCGTTGTATCTTCTTATCCGATAGAGACCATTACACAAAAAAACAATTTAGTTAGATGAAAGTTTTTTCGATTTTGAAACTGAATAAAAACCATTTCTCTTAGAGAGAAAAATAGTGGCAATGATTCTCTCCCTGAAAGAGGAGGAAGATGGAAGTGATCTCTCGCAACATGAGGTAGATATGGGGAGCTCTGATGGCTTGGGAGGATCCGGTGATATATCATGGTTTTTATCCGTTTTAGGCCATGATATAAGTCATTTTTATAGAGTATTTCTAGTATTTTGGAGTCTTTAAGAGTCTTTTCAGGTTTTAAGTACGTTTGGAGCATTATTGGAGATATTGAAGCATTTTGGAGCTTTTTGGAGCCAAGCAGAGATTCTGTAGCTGAGACACCGATTTGATGCCTGAGTATCGATCGATACACTTATGGTATCGATCGACACCCGTCGAAGAAACAAAAGGATCGCGACTTTTCTAAGATTTGAGAAACTGCAAATTGCCCTAGAAGACTTTATTATTTACAAGAAGCCCCAAAACGTGACTTAGGTTATTTATTAGGTTTTTCAGCCACTTTGATGACTATGCTTTATTTTACTTTGGTTTTGTGAATGAGCTTTTGGAGGGAGACGAGAACACTGATATGCCAGAAGAAGTCCTCTATTTTCTTTGGTATATATGCTCGGTGTACACCATCGGCATCTCCTTCGACATACATTGGCTATTTTGTTGCTTTTGACGTTGACTTGAATGGGGGCGGTGGAAGAAGTATATCGTGTGGGGATTGAAAAAGGGTTGAGGCATCCTTGTCATTTCAGCTTCTTGAAGTCTGAAACTCTGTTCGTCCGAGAGAATATTTCGAACCCTTGTTTTACTCTCTTTATTATTTATTCAAGTATTTATTCAGTCATATTATTGTTTCAATCTCTATGTCTGAGTAGATCTCATGTTAGGTTTAGGGTTCTCATAAGGGATTTCTTTGAATGCTAGGTTGATTAGTTTATTAGGGTTCACAATCTGAATTAGTTCTTCGCCTTAGGTTGTTCTCAAAACTAATTCTAGATTGATCACCTAGAACTTATATCTTAGTTTAATCGATTAGGCACGACAGTGCAATTGAGAAACTTGATAGAACTTAGGGTGAGAAAAATAACTATTCGCAAAGAGATTTGGTTTAGTTGTTTTGTGAACAAATCAAACTTGAACTAAAAGCTGGTTTAGACTTTAGGAATCGCAAAGAGATTTGAAATTCTAGGATTTAGACTTAGATAATTCTGGCAACGAGAGTTGGTTAATTATATTTCAGTGATTTGAGTTCAAGAACCGTGCGTAACCTGAACCCTGATTTGTTAGTTTATCTGCATTCATTGATTTTCTGAGAAATACCATGAACCTATCTTTCTCCCAATCGAATCACAACTTGTTTAATTTACGTATTTGCTTTCAATTCCATTGATCATTTAGCTTAATTTTCATCTATACAATATATTGTGTGATTTCTTGAGTCTCTATGGATTCGACCCCTAAGTATTACAATCGACAAAACTTTAGTACTGTTAGGGTATTAATTTGAGCTTATCAAATTCGGCGCTGTTGCCGGGGACTCAATTCGCCATTAGATTTTAGCTTGAGAATTTCGACTAAGTTCGACCAGTATCGATCGACACCCTAGTGGTATCGGTCGATATCTGTCGTGAATTTTTGTGTTACTTACGTTCTTGACTTATGTGTTTCAGGTGCATACCTATTCGTGAAACCAGGAGGAATAAGAACACTCCGCTAGTTAATCTATCAAACGAGCATCTAGCACTTTTGGAACGCGCAAACAGAAAAGCAAAGAAGCCAGCAGAGATGAACAACAATCCAGTGGTTTTGGTTCAAGATGGAGTTGGTGCTTACAGAGATCAAGAAGGTCAATTGTGCAATGAGAGAGGGCAACGATTGGATGGAGAGGGGAACATCATTCCACCTCCTGCTGTTGTCGAGGAGATTGTCGCAGGGAATGTTGTGGCTGGTCGCGGTAGGACAATTGTGAGTACAACAGGCTTGATCAGTTTTATGCCAATCAATCTGCGATTCGCCTTCCTACTTTTCAAAGAAACAAACATCAAATGCGATGGAGTATCCTATGATTACCTCTTCTGTAAGCTCTTCCCATACTCTCTTGGTGGGGATGCAGCTTATTGGCTGAAGCAGTTGCCAGCTGGATCACTGACTACTTGGGAGGAGACTAAGAATGCCTTCCTGAATAACTTCTATGATGATGCACGATCCGAGGAGCTCACGAATAAGATTTCTCTATTTTCTCAGGGACCAACTGAGGCATTTAAGGCTTCTTGGCTCAGATTCAGGTAATATCATAGGGATTGTCCACATCATGGATTCACTAATGTTCAGCTGCTGGGTCCTTTCTTCAGAGGGATTGATTGGAGGTACCAGATGGCTTTGGATGCTGCGAGCAATGGAAATTTTAACACCAGGTATCCTGAGGACACTTATGTGCTAATTGAGAATTTGGCATCTAGCAATAATACCAAGAATGCAGACATGGAGCGCAAGAAGCAAGCTGGTGGCATGGAAGGTTCGCAGATTGCTGAGGTTCAAGCCAAGTTAGATTCTATGCACAATCTGTTGATGGGCAAGATGATGAAGGTTGTTCACTTTGTAAATGATATTGAGGTATTCAATGAGGATGAAGCGGAAGATGTTAACTACATTGGTGGCTCTGGTTTTCAAGGTCAGAAAAATCAATATCAGAATAACAACAGAAACTTCAACAACAGCGCTCAGCAAGGAGGATCGAATCAGTTTGCCCAGAAACCATTCCAGAGTAATGGGTATACCATGAACTATGGGAGTTCATCTTATCAACCTATACCTACTAAGACCCCTGATAGCAAGATTGAGTCTATGTTTGAACAACTTGTTCAAGGACAACAGAAGCTAACTGTGGATTTCAATGGGAAGATGGATGCCATGTACAATGATCTGAGTGGAAAGATCGAAACTCTTAACATTCATCAGAAGAAACTGGAAACTCAGGTTGCTCAGACTTCAGAGGTGTGAAAAGGTAAGAATGTTTTCTTCCTGGGAAAGGAGAAAACCCAAGGGCACACATCAATGCAATCACCCTGAGGAATGGAAAAAAGGTCAATCCAGGGGTGAAAATTGGCCAAACTGCAGAAAATTTCGTATATCTTGATGATGAGAATTCTGAAATCGCCCCAGTATTGATCGACACTAGCCAGAATCTATCGACACCGGTCAAGATACTTTCATGGGATAAATCAAAGCCCCGTGTATCGATCAATACCACTCCTGTATCGATCGACACTGATCCTGTAGTCGATACATCACCTAAGGTTTTGAAGGAAGTACCTGATGTAGTTGCAGAGAGAGTTTACACATCGAGGATACCTTATCCCAGAGCTATTGGGAAGACTAAGAAGGAGGTAGAAGACTCTAGAAGCAAGGCAATTATGGATAAGTTGATTGTTGAGCTTCCTTTTATCGATGCTATCAAGACTTCTCCAGCTTTCTGGAGATATGTTAAGAGGATGGTATCAAGCAATGTGAACCTTGAGGATGGTATTCTCATGATCTCTCTTGAGTGCAGCGCAAATTTTGACAAACAGGATCCCAAAGAAGCTACCAGATCCAGAGAGTTTTGTGTTGGATTGTGCAATCTTCACAGAAAGGTTCGAACGTTCTCTTTGAAACCTTGGTTCAAGTGTGAATCTCATGCCATACTATGTTGCTAAAAGGATGGGGATGACAGACTTCACAGCCACTAGGATCTCCCTGACACTTGATGATCACTCAGTTCGACTTCCAGAGGGATTACTTGAAGACGTCCTGATTAAGATTGGGAATAGTTTAATCCCGAATGATTTCATTGTCCTGGAGTATGATGCAGAGCCCAGAGACCCTCTTATCTTGGGAAGGCCATTCTTAACAACAGCTGGTGCTTTGATTGATTGCAGGAATGAGAAAATCGCTCTTAACATCGGTGATTTGGTCATGAATTTTAACATGGAGAAGATGATGAAGAGACCAACCATCGATGGGCAGACTTTCTTTGTAGATACCTTTAGTGACATTGCTGGAGAGTACTTCCTGGATATGCATCCTGAAGATCCACTAGAGATAGCATTGGTCTGTTCAGCTGAGTCAAATGTTCACTTGGATGATGTTGCTGCTGGATACTCGAAGATGCTCGATACAGAACCACAAGTATCGATCGATACCCTGCGACCAGAAAGGGTGTTGGCCGAAAGTTCTACGCAAGCTACTGGGCTTGTAGATTGGAATGAGGAGAAAGCTCCTAAGGTGGAACTCAAACCACTTCCAGCAAATCTGAGGTATGATTATTAATGCTTCTTTGAACAACGCAGAGATTACCTTACTGCTGAGCAAGCTGCGCAAGTATCGCAAAGCTCTTGGCTATGATCTCTTGATGACATTTTAGGTATATCTCCGGAGATGTGCATGCATAGGATTCATCTTGAGGACGAGTCAAAGGCTTCAATTGAGCATCAGAGGAGGCTGAAACCAAACCTGAAAGAAGTGGTTAAGAAAGAGGTCATGAAACTCTTGGATGCAGCGTTATCTATGCCATCTCGGACAGTTTTTGGGTCAGTTCAATGCACGTTGTTCCTAAGAAATGAGGGATAATTGTGGTGAAGAATGAGAGAGATGAGATGATTCCTACTAGGACTATCACTGGGCATCGAATGTGCATTGACTACAGGAAGTTGAATACAGCTACAAGGAAAGATCACTTCCCATTGCCATTCATTGACCAGATGTTGGAGAGGTTGGCTAGTCATCCCTACTACTATTTCCTCTATGGGTATTCAGGTTTGTTCCAGATTCCAATACATCCAGATGACCAAGGGAAGACGACTTTTACATGTCCTTATGGCACATTCGCATACAAGAGAATGCCATTTGGATTGTGTAATGCCCCAGCCACCTTTCAGAGATGCATGATGTATATCTTCACAAACATGATTGAGGAATTTATGGAGGTATTCATGGATGATTTTTCGGTGTACGGATCATCATTCAAGGACTGTTTAGCTAATTTGTGCAAGGTGCTACAGAGGTGTGAAGAGAAAAACTTGGTCCTTAAATGGGAAAAGTGTCACTTTATAGTTCAGGATGGCATCGTGCTTGGGCACAAGGTTTCTGAAGCTGGGATCGAAGTTGACAAAGCCAAGATTCAGGTCATGACAAGCCTCCAACCACCGACTTCTGTGAAGAATATTCGAAGCTTCCTTGGTTATAATGGGTTTTACAGAAGGTTCATCAAGGACTTCTCCAAGCAAGCACGCTCACTCACCGCCCTATTATGTAAGGAGATCAAATTCGACTTCACACCTGAGTGTCTTGCAGCCTTTGAGGAGATTAAAGAGGCCTTGGTGGTGCTCATATTGTGCAACCTCCTGATTGGACTTTGCCTTTTGAGATCATGTGCGACGCTAGTGATTTTGTTGTTGGATCAGTTCTGGGACAGAGGAAGGATAGGAAGCTGCACGTTATCTACTATGCCAGTAGGACATTGGATGATGCTCAGAGGAATTACAGCACCACAGAGAAGGAACTACTTGCATTTGTTTTCTCCTTTGAGAAATTTCGATCCTACCTGATTGGGAGCAAAGTGATTGTTCATACTGATCATGCTGCTCTAAAATATCTAATGCAGATTAAGGATCTCAAGCCTCGCCTTTGTCGTTGGGTCCTTTTGCTCCAAGGTTTTGATATCGAGGTTAAGGACAAGAAAGGAATAGAAAACGGGGTTGCGGATCACCTTTCGAGGATTCGAATCGATACAGGCGTGCCTATTGATGATCAACTACCAGAAGAGTCCATTTACTTCATTGAAACTGAGTTTCAAATGGGTTTAACCGAAACTCTGCAATTCCCACGAATTGCAGGTTTTGGTATCGATCGACACTCCCCTAGTATCGATCGATACTCTGCGATTTCCAGCCCTGTTTTGACCATTGAACACCTTGGTGCTTCTGAAGAGTATCTAGTTATTGTAGCTGATTCTGATCAACTATGGTACGCCGACATTGCCAACTACCTCGCTGCAGATGCAAAGCCAAAGCACCTCAAGAAATATGACAGGAAGAAGTTTATGCGTGACATAAGGCGATTCTTTTGGGATGAACCTTACCTGTACAAGCACTATTCTGATGGTATCTACAGGAGATGCATTGCTGAATCAGACGTACCTAATGTTTTGTTTCATTGTCATGGATCTGAGTATGCTGGACACTTTTCTACTTTCAAGACAGTGTCCAAGGTTCTTCAAGCAGGCTTCTGGTGGCCTACTATGTTTAAGGATGCTCATGCCTTCGTTTCGCAATGCGATGCATGTCAGAGGAGAGGGAAGATTAGTAAGAAACACGAGATGCCACAGAATTTCATCATTGAGGTTGAGATTTTTTATTGTTGGGGCATCGATTTTATGGGTCATTTTCCTTCGTCATATAAAAACAAGTACATCTTGGTTGCTGTGGACTATGTATCTAAGTGGGTGGAAGCAACTGCTAGTCCCACCAACGATTTTTTTGTGGTCCTTAAGCTGTTCAAGAGTATCATTTTCCCTCGATTTGGAGTACCTCGGATTGTTATAAGTGATGGTGGCTCTCACTTTATTAACAAGGTATTCGAGAAGTTGCTGAAAAAGCATGGTGTGAATCATCGTGTAGCTACTCCTTATCATCCTCAGACTAGTGGGCAAGTTGAAGTTTCCAACAGGCAGATCAAGGAGATTCTGGAAAAGACTATGGGTACTACTAGGAAGGATTGGTCTGCACGGTTGGATGATGCACTGTGGGCTTACAGCACCGCTTTCAAGACACCACTTGGGACTACACCGTTTCACTTGTTATATGGGAAAGCGTGTCACATTCCGGTGGAAATCGAGCATAAGGCAGCCTGGGCTACTAAGATGATGAATTTCGACATCAAGTATGCTGCTGAGAAACGATTGATTCAGCTGAATGAGCTGGATGAGATTAGGCATCATGCCTATGAAAACTCAAAGCTGTACAAGGAGAGGACCAAGGCGTATCACGACAAAAATATCCTCACCAGATACTTTGAACCCTATGACCATGTACTTCTGTATAACTCTCGTTTGTAACTATTTCCTGGTAAATTGTGTTCTCGTTGGTCAGGTCCTTTCACAGTCAAGGAAGTTAGACCACATGGTGCAATTGTCCTGACGAATCCTTCCGGCGAAGAGTTCAGTATCAATGGACAAAAGGTAAAACACTATTTCAGGAGCACCGAAATTCCAGAAAGGACACATAATGCCTCTGGATAATGCACCCACTGCCTGAACGGTGGTACAGTCAAGCTAATGACGTTAAACGAGCGCTTGGTGGGAGGCAACCCACTGGTGAGTCTGTATATAAGTCTTTTATTTTTGCGATTTTTCGTTTCTTGTGTTTTCAAGTGAATCAGATACAAAAGGGCTGTGTCGACCGATACCATTATGGGTATCGATCGACACCAGGGAAACGAATATGGCATCGACCAATGGTGCTTGTATTGATCGATACCACTAACAGTATCGCTCGATACTTAACGAGCAGATGTCTACTCGAAAGAGAACACGAACGGATGATGCATCAAGCTCCAACCCGCACCCAAAGGAATTCCGCTTGTGTCAACGTGTCAAAATCTGGGATGGTTTACATTGGCGGAGAGGTGTAGTGAACGGTCGCCTAGGCAACGACCACTACAGAGTGCTGATTGATGGAGCGTCAGAAAATATTGAGCTTCCGCACACTTTCTTGCGCGACATTTCACCACCACCAGTGGCACCGCCATCACAACCACCCGCTGCTCCCGCTGATCCTGTGGCTCCTACCACCACAAGTCGAGCTCCTTAGCCTAAGAGGAACGAGAAAACCAAGATTCCTTGCAACAAATTTTGGGATGGAACATATACAGAGATTGCTGAGAGTGAGAACTGCGTCTACAGGCATATCTCTGAGTCTTGGGATGACTATGACACGTTGTTCTACAATGCATGGAAGTACGTTGATGTAAAGACCACTCGGTTTGTTGACCCTCACACCATGCGTCGCTTGGGTATCGACAGGGAACTCGGGCGTCTGATTGAAAAGATTGGCTTGGGTACTATGCCTCTGAGGTAGTATGATATGTTCCCTGACTTGGTGCGACAGTTCCTCACGATAGTTTGCGTTTACTATCAGGACGAGGTTCTCAAGGACGCACAGGAAGGTACCATGACTTTTATGATCAGAGGAGTGAGGTACAAATTGCCACTTCTAGATCTCTGCCACATCTATGGTTTTCGGGGGGACTTCAGGAGGGTTGCTCTTTCTACACAGTTCCACGACGTGCAGGTTTTCTGGGAGCATTTCGGGAACGGAGCCTATTACTCCAAGACTTCCACTCAGATGGATGTGCGCCACCCAGTTCTGCGATGCCTGGTTAGGATTCTGAGCAACACCATTTAGTGCAAGATGGAGCCTAACAAGATGCGGCTGTCTGAGCTTATTATGTTCTCCATGGCTATGGGAGATATCATTGATGACGAGAACTATGAGTGGCCTGAGCTTGATCTCGAAGTCAACCTAGGGGCAATCTTTACACATCACCTGGTCTCTCTAAAGACCAAACCATTATTGGGTGCTAGTTGCGGTGCAGCTTGGAAGACCGAGACAGTGGGTAGTCTTCTCACTCCTATCTTTCAGCACTTCGGGATTAGTACAGCGAGCTATCATGGATGAGAGACATCTGCATAACTTCAGGTGGCTAAAATCTGAGCGATGTTGGTGTTTCTCCAACACATATGGGAATTTTCTGATTTAGCTCCCCAACATAGGGCTGACGGACATTGGTGACGATCCCGATCAGCTACGTTTTGAGCCTGATCCGAGCCTATTGATTGTTTCACCAGGCACTCGCCGGGGCCGAGGCTCTTCTACTAGCGTACCTGCTGCTGCTGAGGATGAGCCAGTACTTGACCTTGCTGGAGGTCGATCTCGACGTGCACGCCATCCTCCATCTTCTGCGAGTACTTTTCCTCCACCACATGAGATTCCCATGGAGAAAGCTGCCTTTCAGAGGTATGTGGTGGAAAGTCTCCAGAGCATCTGGAACCATATTTTGCGATGTGGCTGCATCCGTCCTCCTAGCCCACGCTCACCTTCAGGAGAAGGACCGTCTCATACCGCTGGAGATGATGATACTGTTGAGGATTAGTCCTCTCCTCTATCTGGTTCACTTTCTTTTCATTTTCTTTTCTTTTGAACTTTTGAGTCTGTTTTGTCAGCTTCTTTTGATTTTGAACTTTGTTGGATTATGCATTATGATATCTTGTTGCTTTTAACCTGTGTTTAAGTGATCTAATAGTGCTAACTATACCACTTTCGGATCATTGGTCAAATATTAAGAGCAATTTCGTGTCATTTGTCGTTGAGAGGAGTTCCCTATATCGACTTAAGCCTGGTATTGATCAATACCAGGCCGTGTGTCGGTCGATACCCATGTTCCGTTACGGTAACTTCTTGTTCTTCATGATTCCACTCTGTTCTTTTGTTTCTTTCTCCAACTTTAGGCTAGATAACACTAGGGACATTGTTGTTCAAGTATGGGGGAGGTAGTTGCTAACATTGTGTTTGTTTTTCTTAGAGTCAGTCGTTTTTGAGTCAAAATTTGTTTTATTAAGTCAAAGCATGTTGGAGACTGTGATCTTTTTCTTGACTCTATTGTTTTGTCCTTGCTTCTAAGTGACCATTGTTACAGAATCAGTATTAGATCGACTAATGAAAAATCCAAAGGCTGACCAGTTAGCTAGAAGACACCCATGTTTCCAGAAAAGTTCTTTAAAGCCTGAGCCAAATTTTTGCACTTCATTGATGTGATTGATGTCCATAGATCTTGATTCCTCATTCGTATCTGACAAAGGAACCCACGTGTTTAAAGTGATGGTATTTCTCTCCCCTTTTACAAGTTAATAAATAAGATGCATTAAAAGATTAAATGATTTTCTTCTGAGTAGGGGGTTAGGAAAATTTCCAGCGATCCCATTATTCTACTTCAGAGGGAATGATCACACAAAGGTAGAAGCGAGGTTAGGAAAATTTTTTGTGATACCATTATTCGCCTACACCTTTGATTACTTTTGAAGGAAGACCGGAGATTTAGTGGAAAACACCATCAATATTCGCGTTACCTTTAATAAGCATATGCGAGAAAGAACATAATAAGAAATAAGTCTGGGGGAGAGAAAATAATACCAGAAAGTGTGAAAATGGATGGTTCCTTGTCATGATATTGTATGGGAAAGAATCTAGAAGGTTCCTGGTATTAATCACAACAATGAAACTGGCGATTATGAGCTTGATTGAACGATGCTGTGAAATAATGTGTGTAGTCTGGGAAGCTGCGAATGTCTACGGAGAAGTACATGGTGGTTAGATTTGGAACTGGCTGCGTGATATGTGGAGCACTAAAGAAAAGGGTCAATGCAATGTTTCAAGAACAAGTGAGTCTCCGTGTTTTTCAAACCTCTTTCTCTTGTTTAGCTTTCTGTTTGCTTGAGGACAAGCAAATGCTAAGTCTGAGGGAGTTGATATATCATGGTTTTTAACCGTTTTAGGCCATGATATAAGTCCTTTTTATAGAGTCTTTCTAGTATTTTGGAGTTTTTTAGAGCCTTTTCAGGTTTTAGGTACGTTTGGAGCATTATTGAAGATATTGAAGCATTTTGGAGCTTTATGGAGCCAAGCATAGATCCTGTAGCCGAGACACCGATTTGATGCCTGAGTATCGATCGATACACTTATGGTATCGATCGACACCCGTCGAAGAAACAGAAGGATCGCGACTTTTCTAAGATTTGAGAAACTGAAAATTGCCCCAGATGACTTTATTATTTACAAGAAGCCCCAAAACGTGACTTATGTTATTTATTAGGTTTTTCAGCCACTTTGATGGCTATGCTTTATTTTATTTTGGTTTTGTGAGAGAGCTTTTGGAGGGAGACAAGTCTGAAACTCTGTTCGTCTGAGAGAAGATTTTGAACCCTTGTTTTACTCTCTTCTTTATTATTTATTCAAGGATTTATTCAGTCATGTTTATTGTTTCAATCTCTTTGTCTGAGTAGATCTCCTGTTAGGTTTAGGGTTCTCATAAGGGATTTCTTTGAATGTTAGGTTGATTAGTTAATTAGGGTTCACAATCTGAATTAGTTCTTCGCCTTAGGTTGTTCTCAAAGCTAATTCTAGATTGATCACCTGGAACTTAGATCTTAGGTTAATCAATTAGACACGACAGTGCAATTGAGAAACCTGATTGAACTTAGGGTGAGCAAAATAACTATTCGCAAAGAGATTTGGTTTAGTTGTTTGGTGAACAAATCAAACTTGAACTAAAAGCTGGTTTAGACTTTAGGATTCGCAAAGAGATTTGAAATTTTAGGATTTAGACTTAGATAATTCTCGCAACGAGAGTTGGTTAATTATATTTCAGTGATTTGAGTTCAAGAACCGTGCGTAACCTGAACCCTGATTTGTTAGTTTATCTGCATTCATTAATTTCCTGAGAAATATCCTGAACCTATCTTTCTCCCAATCGAATCACAACTTGTTTAATTTACGTATTTGCTTTCAATTCCATTGATCATTTAGCTTAATTTTCATCTATACAATCTATTGTGTGATTTCTTGAGTCTATGTGGATTCGACCCCTAAGTATTACAATCGACAAAGCTTTAGTACTTTTAGGGTATTAATTTGAGCTTATCATCCGGCGACATCAAAGAGAACTGCATCCAGAGGAGAGATGTAGACACCAGTAGATCTGTCGGAGACATAGAAGATGAAGCTGGAAGCGGGATAGCAGACATCGCAAACGTCTAACAACATGGAAAAAAACGATGGAGGGATCTCGCCGGTGAAGAAGGTCGATCGACGGAAAAGAGAGGATGGTGAGAGGGATTTCGCTGGTGACGAGGGACTACTGACGTAAAGAGAGGAAAGTGGGAAGGCAACGGATAATGTGAAACTTCCGTTGGCCTTTTCTCACGGCCAAAGGCTCGAGAAAGGCATGACGCACGCCGAGTAGAGCGACAACTTTGGGAAACGCCCCTTTGAGAAAAGGAGAATTAGTCAAAAGGATACTATTTGCCATTTTGTAATAGGATCGTTTTGAAAGTAAGTTGGGAAAGGAAATAACCAAATCTCTTTGAATTATTTTGTGTAGAAAATCAGAGCATGAGCAAGTTTTTCAAGACTATGAACTTTTTTTCTAGCATAAGCCAAAAACTTTAGCGCATGATTTATCCTGTTTAGCTCATGATTTCAATCTGGTTGATTCTATGTAATTTATTGTATAGACTTTATTTGATCTTTTAAGTTTGATAAAGGTTGTGAAGAATGTTGGTTGTAAAGGTTGGGGAGAAAGAATACATGGAAAATAGTCGCAAGTTCAAAGGAAAATAGGCAATTTTGTTGATGGGATCATATAAGGTAATATATATGGGTGCTTTCTTTTTTTTTTTTTTTTTTTGAATTGCCAAGGTTCTGGGCCCGTAGGCCCGCACATCCCCGGAGCGGGATCCAAACTATGTTAAAGTCATTCCTTCGGAGGAGACCTGGTGTAAGCCTCGGTGGTGAGGTCTTAACCGGGATAGTCGATGGGACGAAAGGCAGGCGGTCGCCCTCTCCTTTGGTCGATAGATGGTCGATGGTGAATGGACTTGACACGATGGCGATCGCTTCTCTCGTGTGGAGTCGATGAATGGGCTGTTGGTGGGATGAATACACGACACAGAGGGGATGGTAAGATCTCTGATACGGTGCAGACTTGATCTTGGCCGAGTCACACGAGCAAGAACAAGACAGATTTGAGAATTCGCTTCTCTAGAACACTTAGAAGAAAGTGCGGCTATTTTATTGATCTAGGGTAAAAGTTGTGTACTACAATGCTGCGTGTGGGGCTTTATAAATAGCCCGTCAGCTTGAACCTTCTAGGGTTCTATTAAAAACGACATAAAAGACTCAAAACAACAGGACGTTCGAAATAAAACAACACGAAACAAAAGACTCCAAAAAAAGACAATACTCATCGTTTCATTTAAAGCAAATAAGGAAAGTTTGGCCGCGCAATCTAACTAAAGACTTAAGGTCGATTTGATGCTGCTCTTAGTCGTTGTTGGTGCTTGGAACACCTGCAAGAACAGTATATAATGTAAATAGCTTACATTGATGCGAAGAGGCCCACGGTGGTGCATGAGGCGCCTTTGAAGGTGACTCTGGCTTGGGTGCGTCCAGTGCGTGCAGCGACTTGGTGAAGTCTTCTAGGAGGTCTTCTTGAACAGAGAAGCCATCATCTTCAAGTTCTTGCAATTCCTTAGCTTTAACACCTTCTTTAGCCCTTTGTTGGTTCTTCCCGGCTAGGTGGCTTGTGATTGAAGCAGTTGGCTGTTCTGCATCTCTAAGAGGAAAACTACCTGTCCCGTTAGCCTTAAAATATGCATTTGGTCGAGAGAACTTACCTCCCTCAGTGCTGATCGGATCGTTTGGACGATCGTTTGGACTTGGCTCCTTTGTCTCGGCTAAAACTGTTTCCGGGTAAGGTCCTTCGGCTAGAACTGGTTCCGTGGCTGTGGGACAAAAACCACTCGTCCTGTTAGACTTAGAATGGTCACTTGGACGAGAGAACTTACCTCCCTCAGTGACGATCAGGTCGTTCGGACGATCATCCGGTACATGCTCTTTTCTCTCGGCTGGAACTTGAAATGGGTCGCCTGGCCCGGGTGAGTTGACGAAAGCCTGTATGGCCGTCCCGAATCTTCTTCTGAGCTGTTTGGCCTTGGAACGGGTCATGGGACCTTCTGGGACGATGGGCATCTCCTTTGGGTCGGTGCTAGAGCCGATGTCCTCATCATTCCCTCCCTCTTCAAGAGGTTTTGTCCACAAAACTGGATCTCCTGTGTCAAAGGAAGATAAATCAGCAATATTGAATGTATGTGAGATATTAAACTCACCTGGCAGCTCTAGCTTGTAAGCATTGTCGTTTATTTTGGCTAGAACTTTAAATGGACCGTCGCCTCTTGGAGCGAGCTTGGATGCACGCTTGTCCGCGAATCTTTCTTTGGTCATATGTAGCCAGACCCAATCTCCTGGTTCAAATGTGAGCTCCTTCCTGCCTTTGTCATGGCTCTTCTTGTACCCTTCGGTTTTCTTCTCAATATTGGCTTTAGCTCTCTCATGCAACTCCTTGATGAGCTCGGCACGCCTAAGCCCGTCTTGATTGACCTGTTCTATTTGAGGAAGAGGCACGAGATCTACTGGAGATAGAGGGTTAAATCCATAGACAACTTCAAAAGGAGATAGCTTAGTGGCCGAATGAACAGCCCTATTATACGCAAATTCTATGAATGGGATGCAATCAAGCCATGTTTTCATATTGTTACCAAGAGTGGCTCTAAGTAAAGTGCCAAGTGTACGGTTTACCACTTCCGTTTGACCATCTGTTTGGGGGTGACAAGTAGTGGAGAAAAGAAGCTTGGTTCCTAACTTCCTCCACAAGGTCCTCCAAAAATGAGCCAAAAACTTTGTGTCACGATCGGATACTATAGTTCTCGGAATTCCATGCAGGCGCACCACCTCCTTGAAGAACAAATTAGCAATGTTGGTCGCGTCATTTGTCTTGTCACACGGGATGAAGTGTGCCATCTTAGAGAACCGGTCCACAACAACAAAGATGCAATCGTGGTGTCGGATCTTGGGGAGTCCTAAAACAAAGTCGATCGAAAGATCTACCCATGGGGCGTTAGGAATAGGTAAAGGGAGATAAAGACCGTGAGGATGTGACCTGGATTTGGCTTTGCGGCATTGGATGCATCTCGAGCAAAATCTCTTCACGTCTTTCTTGAGGTGTGGCCAATAGAAATTATCTTTTACTATGGCCAAGGTCTTGTCTACGCTGAAGTGTCCCATTAATCCTCCTCCATGTGCTTCACTAAGCACTAACTCTCTCATTGATCCCTGTGGAATACACAAACGTTTACCTCTAAAAAGAAAATCATTTTGGAGATAGAATTGACCGTATATTCCTTTGCCGTGATTAGTGTAGCATTCTTTGAAATCAGGGTCGTCTTTGTAGAGGTCCTTGATGTGTTCGAATCCTAGCACTTTGGCCTCCATTGTTGAAATGAGAGCATGCCTTCTTGACAAGGCATCGGCTACTACATTTTCTTTCCCCTTCTTGTACTTAATGACGTAGGGAAATGTCTCCACAAACTCAAGCCACTTTGCATGTCTTCTCTTTAGTGAGGTCTGACCTCTCAAATGCTTAAGAGTTTCATGATCCGTATGAATGATGAACTCCTTAGACAGCAAGTAATGTTGCCAAGTCTCTAATGCCCGGACAAGAGCGTAGAGCTCCTTGTCATAAGTCGGATAGTTCAGCGTGGCTCCACTTAGTTTCTCACTAAAGAAGGCTACGGGTCTTTTCCTTTGATGTAGCACAGCTCCAATTCCTAAGCCGGATGCATCACACTCTACTTCGAACATTTCTTCGAAATCCGGCAAAGCTAGAACCGGTGCTTGAGTGAGTCTATCTTTGAGCTCGTTGAAGGCAGCTTCTTGAGCTGTTCCCCATGAGAATGGCACATTCTTCTTGATCACAGCTGTGAGTGGGGCAGCCACAGTACTGAAATCTCTCACAAACCGTCGATAGAAGCTTGCCAAGCCATGAAAGCTCCTAACATGCCCTATAGACGTCGGTGTGGGCCAATCTTTTATGGCCTTGATCTTCTCCTCGTCCACTTGTAGTCCCTGTTCACTTACTACAAAGCCTAAGAATACAAGTTGGTTAGTACAAAAGGTGCACTTCTTAAGGTTAGCATAAAGGCCTTCCTTGCGAAGTGATTTAAGCACTAGTTCTAGGTGTTTGAGATGATCTTGTAGGTTCTTACTATATATAAGTATATCATCGAAATAGACTACCACAAATTTACTTATATAGGCACGAAGAACCTGGTTCATTAGTCGCATGAATGTACTTGGTGCATTGGTCAAGCCGAAAGGCATGACTAGCCACTCGTACAGCCCTTGCTTAGTCTTGAAGGCTGTTTTCCATTCATCTCCTTCACGCATCCTGACTTGGTGGTATCCACTTTTCAAATCTACCTTTGAGAAGATAGTAGAACCACTTAGCTCGTCTAGCATGTCGTCTAAGCGTGGGATAGGGTGCCGGTATTTGATGGTGATATTGTTGATAGCTCGGCAATCCACACACATTCTCCAAGTACCATCTTTCTTTGGCACTAATAACACAGGAACTGCACATGGGCTTAGACTTTCTCTTATGTAACCCTTGTCTAACAAATCCCGGACCTGTTTCTCCAACTCCTTAGTCTCTTCGGGATTCATCCGGTATGCGGCCTTATTTGGTAAGGCGGAGCCTGGAACAAGATCTATTTGGTGCTCTATTCCTCGTAGAGGGGGCAGGCCTGGTGGGTTCTCTTCGGGAAAGAGATCTTTAAATTTGCTTAACAAGGCATCCACTTCCGGCGGCAACGCTATTTCCTTGTTCTCTGTACTTAGACACTCTTTAAACAGCATTAGTAATATAGTGCCTTCGGCACTCATAGCACGGTTTAAACCACCAGCATTGATGTATAGATTAGAGACACTTACCTTGGTCTCCTTGCTCATCCTGGCTTGAAGCTCTTGTACTTCGGTCGGACTTCGAGGGGCCAAATTGTATTTGCGCTCCTTGTGCATGAATGAGTAGTAATTTGTCCGGCCATTGTGAAGTGTTGCACGGTCAAATTGCCACGGTCTCCCCAGCAGGAGATGGCCAGCTTGCATAGGAACTACGTCGCAAAGCACCTCGTCTTGATACTTACCTACGCTAAAGGGAACACTCACTTGCTCCGTCACTTTGAGCTCCGTGGTGTCATTGAGCCATTGTAGTTTGTAGGGTCTAGGGTGCTTAGTCTTCTCCAAGCCTAACCTGTCTACCATAAACTTGCTAGCCACATTAGCACAAGATCCTCCATCTATTACGAGATTACATACCTTGTTGTTAATGGTGCATCGTGTGTGGAACAAGTTTTCTCTTTGAATTTTCTCCTCGGGTTGAACCAGCACGCTAAGGACTCGCCTAGTCACTAGTAAATCACCAGTATCTGGATACTCAACGTCATCACCAGCTCCATCTACTTCTTCTTTGATCTCGTCTTGAGATTCATATCCACCACTTGCCGTAATGATCATGACTCTTTGGTTCGGGCAGTCTCTAGCATAGTGCCCTCTTCCCTGACATTAAAAACAGGTAATATCACGAGTTCTAGCTTGACTAGTGTTAGGGAACTTACCTGGTTCGGGCCGAGACGTCTTAGAGAAGTCATTGGTTCGGCTTTTGAACCGAGAGTCGGTCTCGACAGCTTTGCCTTTGTCGACCGGCTTGCTGCCACTTGCTTGCCACGGTGGGTTGCTCCGGGGTCTGTTGGAGAGTGAGGTCTTCCTCTTGATTTGCTGCTCTATTTGCACCGAGAGGTGTAGTAGCTCGTGAAGACCACTATACCTAGTTCTCTCCACCTTCCTAGCTATACGCTCTTGAAGACCGTCAATGAATTGAGCCATCAAAGCTTCCTCGGATTCTTCTAACTCCAATGAGTTCATCAATTTTTCAAACTCTTCAAAATACTCCTCTACCGGCCGGTTGCCTTGTGCTAGCTTCCTGAAACGTTTTTGCAAGTCACGGTGATAATGATCAGGCACATACCTTAGTCGTAGGAGATATTTCATGTCGTGCCACGTCTGGACCGGCCCAAAAAGTTGCCTTCTTCTTTCGGCCACAGTCCTATTCCACCATGCAAGTGCATTTTCGGTGAGTTGTGCGGCTGCCAATGCTATCTTCTTGCCTTCTCCATAGCCATAGCACTCGTAGATGTATTCCATGCGCCTTTCCCAATCCAAGTACACTTCCGGATTAGATTTTCCTGCAAAAGTAGGAGGTGACAATTTCATGTCATGATTGGGCTCACGCTCTCTTGGCCGAGGCCCTCTAATGGGATCACGTCTCCTTTGGTTTAGGTGACGTATGGGGTCAGGGGGAAAGTCGTCCTCCATCTCCGGCATGCTGTCACGGTCATCATGTACCGCATCTTGCTGGTCATTCATAGGAACATTCCTCCTCGCCGGTTGTTGAGCTCCTTCGGCGTCTCCTAGTTGCGGTTGCTCGAGCTGGCCTAGCCTTTGGCCAAATCCTCTCAGCTCGTCTCTCATGGCCGTAAGCATCTGCATAATGGCGTCTTGGGGAACGTTGTTGGCTTCGTCTCCCATGGTCGTTAGTCGGCTGCTTAAGAATTTACTCAAAAACAACAAACTCGTCAAATACCGAATGGGATTTAAAGAAATATTTGCATCCGGGGCCCAAAAGAATTCTTACGTCCAAAAATTAACTAGATGGTCTAAGAGGCAGCTAGCAATTCGCGAGATAATCTCAAGAAAATTTCCAAAAACCGTTTTGGTATTTTCCCGAAACTAAATAAAACAAGATAAGGCAATTTTCCCAAAATTTGAATATGCGATATGCGATTTACTTAAAACGATCGTAAGCCATATATTTATTTATTTTATTTTTTTGCTTTTCTTTGAACTAATAGGGAGACACGAACGGATCTAACAAAACCCTAACAAAATTTTTTTTTGTATATATTTTTTTTTTTGACGCTATGAAATATGAAAAATAACTCGAAACAAAAGGATAGAAAACCAAAGGTGGAACCTTTGGCTCTGATACCAGATGGTGTAAGCCTCGGTGGTGAGGTCTTAACCGGGATAGTCGATGGGACGAAAGGCAGGCGGTCGCCCTCTCCTTTGGTCGATAGATGGTCGATGGTGAATGGACTTGACACGATGGCGATCGCTTCTCTCGTGTGGAGTCGATGAATGGGCTGTTGGTGGGATGAATACACGACACAGAGGGGATGGTAAGATCTCTGATACGGTGCAGACTTGATCTTGGCCGAGTCACACGAGCAAGAACAAGACAGATTTGAGAATTCGCTTCTCTAGAACACTTAGAAGAAAGTGCGGCTATTTTATTGATCAGGGTAAAAGTTGTGTACTACAATGCTGCGTGTGGGGCTTTATAAATAGCCCGTCAGCTTGAACCTTCTAGGGTTCTATTAAAAACGACATAAAAGACTCAAAACAACAGGACGTTCGAAATAAAACAACACGAAACAAAAGACTCCAAAAAAAGACAATACTCATCGTTTCATTTAAAGCAAATAAGGAAAGTTTGGCCGCGCAATCTAACTAAAGACTTAAGGTCGATTTGATGCTGCTCTTAGTCGTTGTTGGTGCTTGGAACACCTGCAAGAACATTATATAATGTAAATAGCTTACATTGATGCGAAGAGGCCCACGGTGGTGCATGAGGCGCATTTGAAGGTGACTCTGGCTTGGGTGCGTCCAGTGCGTGCAGCGACTTGGTGAAGTCTTCTAGGAGGTCTTCTTGAACAGAGAAGCCATCATCTTCAAGTTCTTGCAATTCCTTAGCTTTAACACCTTCTTTAGCCCTTTGTTGGTTCTTCCCGGCTAGGTGGCTTGTGATTGAAGCAGTTGGCTGTTCTGCATCTCTAAGAGGAAAACTACCTGTCCCGTTAGCCTTAAAATATGCATTTGGTCGAGAGAACTTACCTCCCTCAGTGCTGATCGGATCGTTTGGACGATCGTTTGGACTTGGCTCCTTTGTCTCGGCTAAAACTGTTTCTGGGTAAGGTCCTTCGGCTAGAACTGGTTCCGTGGCTGTGGGACAAAAACCACTCGTCCTGTTAGACTTAGAATGGTCACTTGGACGAGAGAACTTATCTCCCTCAGTGACGATCAGGTCGTTCGGACGATCATCCGGTACATGCTCTTTTCTCTCGGCTGGAACTTGAAATGGGTCGCCTGGCCCGGGTGAGTTGACGAAAGCCTGTATGGCCGTCCCGAATCTTCTTCTGAGCTGTTTGGCCTTGGAACGGGTCATGGGACCTTCTGGGACGATGGGCATCTCCTTTGGGTCGGTGCTAGAGCTGATGTCCTCATCAAGACCCCTCCCAACGGGAATCGAACCCAGGGCCGGTGGGAGAGGCACATACCCACTCTTCCTTAACCACTAGGACAACTTTACGTTGGTTATATATGGGTGCTTTCATTAAAACCTTCAATTGATTTTCTTATGTTTGGTCATCGACTTTCAAGCAACTATTGTGCGTATATCTTTCTAAGATGTTGGTATGTTAGTGAATCATGATATTCATAGTGAAATTATAGCTCCTACAAAAATAAAAATTTCAATGCTTAAATGCTTAAATATATTTTCAATATATTTTATTTGTTTGTTAGTATGTTAGTGAATCATGATATTCATAGTGAAATTATTGCTCAAATTTTCAATATATTTTATTTGTTAACCAAAAGTAGGGTGTCATTTGAGTGAATCTTTGTATCAGCTTGGAGGGGTGCGAGCTTACAACGGATAGTGAGGTTTATATCATGAATTATGTTCTTGGTGGGATGAGAATCGGCTTGATGAACTCATGCGCTCTGATGTCGCCAAATCTCATAAACTACCGCTTAGAAAACCAGTTTTATAATAGTGATGATCGGATAAATGGTGAGAAGGATAAAAGCTTACATTTCTTTCTTTGTACCAAACAAAATTTTTGAACTACAATTTAATTCAAAACATGAAACTAGATTAAAAAAAAATAAAGAAAGAAAAGCCCACAGCGTAGCGTGAGTATTTACCTAGTTTATAATATAATTACTAATCAAACAAATCAATTTATTGGATAATTTATCAGTTAGACATTTTATCTATATTTACATGTAAAAAAAAATTGTAGACATTCATTTAGAATAGTTATATTCTTAGGGTTTTTTTTTAATAATGTTTTGTAAGTTTTTGTAATAAAATAAACATGGTTGCAAAATTTGACTATGTGAATTTAATGAATGATTTTGTAATAAAAATGCAAAAAGAATCATATTTCAGCAATAAAATATGTTTTCTACTATTTTTGTTCCTTTTTCTTACAAACGGTTTCTGGAGTTAGGTTGTTTTACGAAATTTTGAAGTGATTGTTATTTTATTTGTAGTTTTATGTAATGTGTAAAACAGTTTAAACAGAGATGCATTTTAAATCTGCGTAAGATATCTTAAAATGTTGGATCAACAGTGTTTTGCACGCATGATTGATCTGCAATTATACATTTTAAATTTAAAGTGTGAAAACTAAATATCCAATTTGATGCGAATCGGATTCGTCTCCGAAACTTCATGTTTTAAATTTGTAAACTTTAAAGCCTGCAAGTGCACATATGTGCGTTGTAGTACTTAAGGTATTGATCCATATGGAAGGAATGCTGTTCTGCGAGACCTTAGACATTGTATAGTAAATAAAACTAAGACGAATATATGTTTATAGGGTTTTGTCACGAACTCGAAACTAAGAATCTAAACTATACTAAACTAAACTAAGCGAAAAAATAAAAAAACGAACGAGACAAAACTAAGCTAAACTAACCGAAATCAAAACCTTCTTGGCACCAACTTGAGAAAAAAGGGTTCGACAATTTAGAACTAAAGCTCTTGTGTACTTTGATATATTAACAATCTACATTCCACGATTTCTCAGCATCACTCGAAGAGAACTAAGCAAAACCTAGATGGTACACAAAAATATATTTTCTCCCTGTGGGCACCAATCACAAAAATCATGTATACTTTCCGTAGAATATGTACGCCATTATCTATGTAATAGCTAACTTGGTTATTGTTGGAGGTGGGCTTAGCACTCCTATTTAGTTAGGCCCATCTTAGTAAGGGCCCTCCTCGATTCGGTCAGCACGGCGTCAACCTTGGATCAGGGATCACCGACTTGGAGTCCCGTGCTCGGCTCCATCCGGAAATCCCGAGCTCCCAAAAGGCGCACCCTGGGTCCGTGCTGACACCTCGCCCAAAACCAGGATGTCGAAAGAGAAGAAGGCACGTGGGAGTTGGTCGAACAGGGCACTATCCGAATAGAGGCATGGTCTGACCTCGACGTCCCACCAACCCTGCAGTGTAAGTGAAGGAGGAAAAGACACGTGGAAGGGAGTTGGCCGAACAGTACGCTATCTTACAAAAGCATGGCGCCGAGCTCATCATTACCTCTCACCCTGAAAATCGGGACACGCTTCCTAGAGCACCTTACCCGTGAAGCAGGCCGAGGGTGACGCGTGGCCCCGGAATCCGCGGAAACAGGGAGCTACCCTCACTATATATACCCCTCGTTATGCATTAAGGAGGGGACTTTTGGAAAAAACCTGATTACTTTCTATAAAAAATAGGCCCGGTCTCTCTCTCTCTCTCTCTCTCTCTCTCTCACCTTTGTAACAAGACACCGCGGTTTAGAACGCCGAACTGGATTCCCGTCGGAAACAGTTCGTAAGTCTAAATCGTCAGTCTCTTTTCACCATTAATACAAAGAATACGGTCCCCGACCTGTTCATCATAGTACCCGACCTGCTATAAATTGTGGTTGACTCGCTCTAATTAACGGAAATCTCACCTCTCACTCCGTAATCAACCCTTAAACGACATCAGTGATCCTCGGGATCAACAATTGGCGCTAGAAGGAGGGGCGAGATTTTTCTATACGCAAGGAGCAGCTCGACCACGACATCAGCCGCAGCAGCAATGGCGATTCCACTCCCAAGAGTGTTGTCGGAGAAGGAGACCCCGGCCCAAGCAACGGCCCCGGCCCAGACAACGGCCTCGCCGTCGACTCAAGCGACGGCCGCCCCACCCTCAGCCCAGGCGACGACTGACCAACCGGTCCCTCGAGAGCAGTCCCTCAGAGCTCCGCCCCCGGCTCCGGTGCCCATTCCTTCCGGCGGCTCCGCCGCCCTCAACACGCCCCGAACGGCGGAATACCAGCCCACTCTGTCCGTCATAATGCAGACCCTGCTCGCCCGAATGGACGAGCTTACGCGAGCTACCGATCAACGGTTTTCCGCACTAGCAGCCTCCCACGACCGGTCGGACAACACCGGATCCCCCGACGTCCACCTCAGAAAACCAGCTCCTCGGGGAGAAACCCCGCGCGCCCGGAGAAACCGGCACAGCGACTCGCCGTCAGGATCCGATGGCCTGGGCGGACGTTTCGCCCCGGCAGTAGGAAGCTCCCCGGATGACGAAGCTCACCTTCAACGATCCAGCTCGGAGCGCGTCAGGGATGCCGAATTCGAGGCCATGAAGGAAACTATCCGCGCGATGTCCTCCAAAATCCATCAGGCCACCAGCGCGGCTCCAGAAATAAATCGCGTCCTTAGAGAGACGCAAAATACGCCGTTCACTCGCCGGATCGTCTCCGTCCCACTCCAGCACCTCGGAAAGCTCAAACTCCAGCCCTACGCGGGCAACACCGACCCGGCCCAGTATCTAACGGCGTTCACCATCGCCATGGGCCGCGCCCACTTCTCCCCGGACGAGCGTGAAGCCGCTCACTGCCAGCTCTTCGTAGAGAACCTCACCGGCCCGGCCCTCACATGGTTCTCTCGGCTGAAGACGCACTCCATAGACAGCTTAAGAGATTTTTCGACTACCTTCCTCGAGCACTACTCCATCTACATCAGGCAGTCCGCATCTAGCGCAGATCTCTGGGCGTTGAACCAAGGAGCGAAGGAGTCGCTCAGGTCCTTCATAGAGCGCTTCAAAGCCACGGCCTCACAAAGCAACGTCACGGACGAGTCAGCGCTCCCCGCTCTAAGAAAGGGCCTGCGGGCCGATTCGGCCTTCAAGGACGACATGAAGCTCAACAAACCGCGCTCGCTGGAAGACGCCTTACACCGCGCCGGACTCTTCGTCGAGCTCGAGGTGGAAAAGGCGGCTGACTCAAAGAACAGCGCCTCGCACAAGGCCCCGGTCCCAAAGGAGCGACCCCAAGAAAGGTATCAGGAGCCCCGTCAACATTACGACGAGGAGTACCAACGCAGCAAAGGGAAGCAGGTCGCCGCGTTCCTCGTCAACGAATAGCCTGCGGGATCCCAACCAACAGGATCGGCGTCCCGACGAGCCGAACGACAGGGAGCCCCGATCAGATGAGCAATATGACAGGACGGCCTTCTGCGACTTTCACCAGAGAAAGGGGCATCCGACCTCGCAGTGCCGCGCACTCCACGAAGTCCTGCTGAACCAATTCCAAAGGGGGGAAATCCACGTGCCAGAGCGGCTGCGCCTGTATGCCCGGGACAGCGATCGAATATAACCCCGCGATAATCGAGGCCGCGAGAACAGTCGGGCTAGGCCTGATAACCGCGCTAAGAGCGACGATCGTCGCCGGAGATCCCCCTTGCGAGACCAGGAAAGGGGCAGGTCGCCTCCCCCGGTGCGGACTTTGATAGGGATGATCGTGGGAGGCCTCCTCTCGTGTAACGATTCAGTGCGGTCCATCAAGTGTCATGAGAGGAGGACCGAAGCCTCCCTGAAATGGCATTCTGGCCCGCAGATCGATGCTCAGGACACAAGTAAAAGGGGGATATGCTTCACCGAGGCCGACGCGGCCGGGGTCCACCAGCCCCACAATGACCCCCTTGTCGTACAAGTACGGGTGGCCGACTGCGACGTCAATCGAGTCCTCGTCGATACGGGCAGCTCGGTCGATCTCATCTTCAAGGACACCCTCGCCAGGATGAACCTGAACGGAGCCGCAATCAAACCGTACTCCATCCCGCTAACAGGCTTCGCCGGAGATACCGTCAACGGAATCGGCACCATCGAGTTACCGGTCTACGTAGGCCGGGTCACAAAAATCGTCAAGTTCGTGGTCTTCGACACCACCCCGATCTACAACATCATTATCGGAACCCCTTGGCTGCACTCGATGAAGGCAGTCACTTCGACGTACCATCAATGCCTCAAGCTCCCCAATCAGGCCGGGACGTATACTCTTAGGAGCAACCAGCGGGTCTCTCGCGCCTGCTTCGCCATTGAGCATAAACTGCGCCACGCCGCGCCGGCATGCTTAAGTATCAACGCGCATCAGCCCGGCGAGCCAAATTCCCAGGATCTCCCAGGTCAGGATCTCGTCTCCCAGATCAACATCGATCCGAGCGACCCCGCCCGCTGCGTTGGCATCGGAACCGACCTTGAAGAGAGCATTAAGAAAGAGCTGGTCGAGTTCCTGAGACAAAACGTCTCCACCTTCGCCTGGTCAACCGGCGACATGCCCGGCATTGACCCGGCGACGTGCAGCCATGAGCTCAACGTGGACCCGACCTTCAGGCCAATCAAGCAGAAGCGGCGAAAGTTGGGCCCCGAGCGAGCACAGGCAGTCAACGATGAGCTAGAAAGGCTGACCGCGGCCGGGTCGATCACCGAGGTCAAGTACCCGGACTGGCTAGCCAACCCGGTGGTAGTCAAGAAAAAGAGTGGCAAATGGAGGGTCTGCGTAGATTTCTCCGACCTCAACAAGGCGTGCCCAAAAGACAGCTTTCCCCTCCCCCGAATCGACCAAGTCGTCGAAGCCACCGCCGGGAACGAGCTGCTCTCTTTCATGGATGCCTTCTCAGGGTACAACCAGATCCCCATGCACCCCGACGACCGGGAGAAAACCGCGTTCATCACGGACCGAGGGATCTACTGCTATAAGGTGATGCCCTTCGGACTCAAAAATGCCGGGGCCACCTACCAGCGGCTCGTCAACCAGATGTTCGACGATCAAATCGGCTGCACTATGGAAGTATACATAGATGACATGCTGGTAAAGTCCCTTGTAGCGACCGACCACGTCACTCATCTCCGATCCTGCTTTCGGACGTTGAACGAAGACAACATAAAGCTGAATCCGGCCAAGTGTTATTTCGGCGTCACGTCGGGCGAGTTCCTCGGATATATCATCACCCAGCGCGGGATCGAAGCTGACCCCAAACAGATCCGGGCCATCACCGACCTGAAATCACTAGAGAGCACGCGTCAAGTACAGCGACTCACCGGGAGAATCGCCGCGCTTAACCGGTTTATTTCCCGCTCAACCGACATATGTCTACCGTTCTATCAGTTTTTCCGAGCTAACAAACGGTTCGAGTGGGACGACAAGTGCGAGAAAGCCCTCCAGCAGCTGAAGGAGTACATATCCAATCCTCCCGTCCTGTCTAAGCCGGAAGAAGGCGAGACCCTCTACCTTTATATCGATGTGTCTACGTCGGCTGTCAGCGGGGTACTAGTGCGGGAAGACTGGGGCCCATCTCTTACATCAGCAAATCTCTAGATGACGCGGAAAGCAGCTACCCGACTTTGGAGAAGCTCGCATTGGCGGTAGTCGTCGCGGCCAGAAAACTCCGGCCTTATTTTCAATCCCACACGATCGCCGTCCTCAGCACCTACCCCCGCAGAACCATCCTCCACAGCCCGAGATGGTCCGGCCGAATAATGAAGTGGGCAGTTGAGCTGAGCGAGTATGAGATCGACTACCGAGGACGGACCGCGGTCAAATCTCAAGTCCTGGCCGATTTCCTAGTTGAGTTGGTGCCCGAGCTAGCAGTCGACGAAGTCCCCGAGGTGTGGAGCCTGCATGTCGACGGGTCGGCCTCCAAACACGGCTCCGGCATCGGCATACCCCTCGAATCCCCGACCAAGGAGATCCTCGAGCAATTTTTCCGTCTGGCCTTCCCAGCGTCAATCAACGAAGCCGAGTATGAAGCTCTGATTGCCGGCCTGCGCCTGGCAAAGGTGGTCGGCGCGAAGAAAATCCGAGCCTACGGCGACTCCCAGCTCGTCGCCAATCAATTCAGCGGGGAATACGAGGCCAAAAATGATCGCATGGATGCTTACCTCAAGGTGACCCAAGGCTTGGCCGCGGACTTCTCCGAGTTCACCCTGACGAAGATCCCCCGAGGTGATAATACTTCCGCGGACGCCCTCGCAGCCCTAGCCTCCACTTCGGCCCCAGCTCACCGACGAGTGATCCCGGTTGAAAGTATAGACTTCCCTAATATCAAACAGCCAAAAGGGGCCTACCTGATCAGTCCCCAGATCGCAGACCCCGACGAGGACGTCCCACCTCTAGAAGATCTACCGACACCTCCAGCCGAGCCCGAACTACCAGACTGGAGAGTCGACATACTACTGTACATAGCAGACGGCGTCCACCCCCCAGACCGATTGGCCACCAGCCGGCTAAGAAAAAAATGCGCCCGGTACACGATGTTGGACGGTAACCTGTTCCGATGAAGTGCCTCGGGGACCCTGCTCAGCTGCCACCACGGACAAGAAACCATCGACGTGATGAAAGAGATGCACGAAGGCGCCGACGGGAACCACTCTAGCGGCTGGGCCCTCGCCTTGAGAATACGAAACCAAGGACATTACTGGGCAACAATGCGTCAGGATTGCGAAAAGTTCGCGTCCCGGTGCGAGAAATGTCAACGCCACGGTCCACTCATTCATTGCCCAACCGAGCTACTTACCGCTGCGGTGGCGCCCTACCCATTCATGCGATGGGCCATGGATATAGTGGGGCCTCTCCCCCGATCTCGTCAAAAGCGTTTCATCCTGGTGATGACCGACTTCTTCACCAAGTGGGTCGAAGCCGAATCTTACTCCAAGATCACGGCGGAGGACGTCCAAAAATTCGTCTGGAGGTTCATCATCTGCCGGCACGGGCTGCCTTATGAGATCGTGACGGACAACGGTGCCCAGTTCACGTCGGTCCTCTTTGAAGACTTCTGCGCAAAGTGGAAGATCAGACTGAGTAAGTCCACCCCGAGATACCCACAAGGAAACGGACAAGCCGAGGCCACCAACAAAACCATTCTTGACGGCCTCAATAAAAGCGACTAAACGACAAGAAAGGCTCCTGGGCCGATGAGCTAGACGGAGTCCTCTGGTCCCATCGCACAACGCCGAGGACATCGACAGGCCGCACACCATTCAGCCTCTCCCACGGTATGGAAGCAATGGCCCCATCCGAAGTCGGCCTTCCCACTCCTCGCCGCGCTATGCTCACCCAGTAGAGCGACCTGAACGACGCCGTCCTATTGAGCGAGATGGATTTTATCGAGGAACAACGGGACCATTCCCTCCTCCGGATCCAGAACTACTAACAGCTCGCCTCGAAGTATTACAACAAGAAGGTTTGAGGCAGGTTCTTTGCCGAGGGCGACCTGGTCCTGCGCAAGGTCTTCGAAAACACGTCCGAGCTAAACGCCGGCAAGCTCGGTGCAAATTGGGAAGGCCCTTACCTCATCTCCATGATCGTGAAGCCCGGCGTCTACGAGCTAGTCACGATGAACGGCGACGCAATCCCGCACTCCTGGAACTCGATAAAACTAAAATGCTTCTACTATTAGGCCCCCGGACTCCGCTGTCTATCCTTGTAATCAAACGAACTACGATTGGTTTGATCCCTTCTACTAAAGGATACGTAGGCAACCCCTAACCAGGGCTCAGCTATTAATCTAATAAAGCCTTTTCAAAAAAAAAAAAAAAATACAGTCCCCGACCTGTTCACAAAAAAAAAAAAAAAAACAAAACAAAAAATTGAGAGCCGAGCTCCAACGCTCGCACTCCCCAGCACACAAACTATAAATGCTGAAGCCGAGCTCCAAATGCTCGCACTCGCAAGCAAGAAAGAAGAAACGGGGACCGAGCTCCAACGCTCGCACTCCCCAGCACACAAACTATAAGTGCTAAAGCCGAGCACCAATGCTCGCACTCACATAGTACACAAGCTATAAGTACTAAAGCCGAGCCCAAGGCTCGCACCTCTACCAGACACACAAGCACTAAGTGTCTCAAAGCCGAGCCCAAGGCTCGCACCTCTACCAGACACACAAGCACTAACTGTCTCAAAGCCGAGCTCGCTACTCGCACCAAAAAAAAGGTACACAAGCTCTAAGTACCTTAAGCCGAGCTACACCTCGCAACCACAAAAAATAAATAAAGATACACAAGCATTAAGTATCTCAAGCCGAGCCATACCTCGCACCCAATACAAAGACACAAGGGCACGGTCTACGACCTGCACAACACGACGTTGATCCATAGGGTACGGTCTACGACCTACTCTACCGGACATTGGCAAAAGAATTCAGAAATACCAGTTTTATTTCGAATAAAGCCTCGAACGGCACTTACATAAAGGGCCAACGGCCTAGTCTTTACAAAAAAAAAAGAAGAGAGAGAAAGAAAAAAGAAGAAAAACAACAACAACAAACAAAAGCTTTTACAAGGCCACGTCGGCCGGTAAATCTTCACCCCCGTCAGCACGGGTACCATCCAGGTCATCCGGGCCCACCATCCTCGCATTGGTGCCGTACTCACCAAGGAAGGGTTGCTCGGTCCGCTCTTCCTCAACTACGACCTCAGCAGGCTGCGCGACCGGGCCGGCTTCAACAGCACCCGGGGCCGGGTCATGTGCTGGCAGGTCCGCTTGGACAGCATCAGCAGCTGATGAGTGAACGTCCGAGGTCAGGTCCACGACGGGCGTTTCGGAAGGGCTGACGGGCATAAGCCGCTCGAACTGGACGCCAGATGTGCGGTCGAGAGGGATGTCCAAATCTTCCGGGGTCAAGTCCGGGAAATTGATATCATCCAATTGGGCTCCGAACGCCGCTTCGTCCTCATCCAGCTTCTGATACCGGTACCACGGCACCGACATCCCGTCCTCAGCCTCCATCCTCTTGAGGCACGCCTTTATGCCAACCACCTGGTTGAACAGCAGATGGGGCTCTAAAGCCCGGTTGCGGCCGTCGAGGTGGGCGCGGATCTTCTCCATCTTCGCGGTCCACTTCCGATTCTGGCCCTCCCACCTGGCCTTGACCCGATCGCTCTCCGCAGCCACGGCCGCCTTCGCCCGGTCAATGGCGTCCTCAAGCCCCTTCACCCTGGAGCGGAGTGTGTCCCTCTCCCCCTTCAGAAGCCCGGGCTCCTCCTCCAAGGCAGCCGACCGAGCCCTCTCCGCGGCAGATCGGGCCCTCTCCGCCTCCAGCTCGGCCAGAACGTTGTCCGCCTCTAGAGCCCGGGCTTGTACCCGCGCCGCCTCCTTCTCCATCGCCGCAGATCGGGCCTTCTCCTCCCTCAAGTCCTTCTCAAGCCCGCGGAGGAGAATGGACTGGGTCTGCGCGCTGGCCTCCTGGCGCATCTTCAGGTAGTTGAGCGACGCGTCCTTCTCGGCGAGTCGCTTCTAGTAGGCCTCCCCAAGAAAGGCAGTAAGGGCCATCGTCTGCATCAAACCAGATGTTAGCAACAACATACGTAAATCCTGATAAACCAAGCTATACCCATAACAAAAGCTTACCCGAGCTACGGACCGCGCCGCTGCGCGAAAGGCATCGGACTCCACCATCTCCATCAGCCGGAAGTGCGGATGATTCTGCCCGAACATCATCGCCTGCGCCTGCTCGGCGCACTCATCTTGGTCCACGATGATCTGGCTACTACCGTCCTCGTGGCATAAGTAGAAGCTGTAGTCCCGAGGCTCAGCATCGGAACCCTCCGAAGCACCACCGCTTCGATCCTCGGCGCCCTGCATGGCAGCAGGATCCCGCCCTTCCTCCACAGCGACGATCGCATCGCCGCACTCCATCGCCTGAACCGCGACCTCTTCGTCCGTCGGGGTCCGGACCGCTTCGACCCCACCACCGGCCGGCACCTCGGAAGCAGGCACCTCGGTTTCCCCGGCAAGCGGGACGCAAGAGCCCTCGGGCTCGCAACCGGGCTGTTCAGGCCGGAGATCGTCCCGACCTGAAACCGAGGAACCTCCCATCTTGGTGCTCTTCTTCTTCTTGCCGGCCCTCCCGCCGGCAGTAATGGCCGCCCTCTTCTTCGAAGGAACGGCCTCGTACCCCTCTCCTCCAGCCCGTGGCGCCGGCTCTCTCCTGACCGGCACCTCAACAATTGGCGGAGGCGGCGCCACAAACGAATCCTCGTAAAGCGGACTGGCGAACCTTGATCGACCTGCAATAACGTCAGCCGTCAGTCGGTAAAAAAAAAAAAAAAAAAAAAAAAAAACATTAAAAAACAATAAAAAAACCCGACCTCCGGCCATAGCAGCTGCAACTCTCCCCGAGGTGAACGACTTCCAATCTCTTTCACCCACCGTCCTGAACACAGCAAGGATACCCGCGTAGTCCGGCAACTTGAATCTGGAAGAATGAGGACCTGAAAGCAAAACAGACAGCGTTAGTAAGACCAAAACTGAAGAAAAGAAATGCAGCTCGGTCTACAAATCCCTACCCGGGGAAAAATTCCAATCCCGGGTGTATCTCGCTGACGGGTCGAGTCCAACCACTTCGGTAGCCCGGACGTAGAAGTAGCTGCGAGACCAATCCTCGACCTTGGACATCTTGCTAGCCTTAGACCCCGAACTGCTGACCTCAAGGATGTTCGCCGCGGGCTTGAAAGCAGCGTAGTAAGTCCCCGGGATCCCGGGATTCGCCTTCTGCTGGGTGAGAGCCTCGAAAATGGGCACCGTCACTTCCACGTCACACTCATGCCCCAGGGTCAGCAGCACGATCATCCCTTGGATCGTGGACGGGCAGATCTGCCAGAAGGCCAAACCCCGCGCCCGGCAGTACTGGACGAGCAGCTCGGGGAGAGGAAGACGGAGCCCGCACTTCAGAAAAAAGCCCTCGTACAGGCAGACGAAGCCCGCCGGAGGAGTTCACAGACGCTCGTCCGGTCTGGGCAGACGGAGCTCAGCGGCAGCAGGGAAGTCGCACAGCTCCCTCAACAGGGCAAGCGACCCCGGCGTGCTCCAGGTCGACGACCCGCCTTGCTAGTAAAGGACCAAGGGAGATTTCCTCGCCTTGGCCGCTCGTATTCCTCCACCACGACCACCCCGGCGTCCGCCACGATCGCCCGCACGCCCGGTTCCTCCTCCGTCCCGGTCAGCGCCATACCCCCAGAGGAGGACCTTATCACCGCCTTCTTCCTATGACGGGTCCCGGGAAGCGTCGGAGCGGCCCCCGAAGTAGAAGAAACAGGTCTTTCTTCGCCCTCCTCGCCTCGATTCGGAGAAGAAGCGTGCTCGGAACCATCGGGGGAAGAGCTTTCCTCCGGAGAATCGTCGCGGTAGTCGCGAGACGCTGACTCATCGCTCGACTCGGTCCTAATTCCATCTAGCATTGGCGCCATCGCTCAGAGAAGTGGAATAAACCTTGATGACCGAAGCCGGAAGCGAAGTCGAAAGGGCAAAAAGAAAAAACACAGAGAGAAGAAGGAGAAGAAGGAAGTTACCTTGAGAGTATGCGCAGAAAGTTTTAACAGAAGGAAGAAAGAGGGGTTAAATAGAGGAAGGGGACAACGAAGCGACGCCTGGACACGTGTCTAAAGGCGCACGGCCTCCCAAAACCTAATGATGGCGCCTCTTCGTTTTTCCCACGCCAAAAGCAGGAGACGCCTCGATAAACGCGAAGCATCTTTCGTTCGCCGTGCGTGAGCAATACACGCGGAAAAAGGAGAGCCGTTTCGTTTCCCCCGCGTGATGGGTACGCGCCAACGATCTCCGGATCCTCGGAAAAGCCGACACGTATGAGCGCGGGCTAAAATCTGAGCCACAACACGCCGTCCTCATTCACTCGGATCTCAAAGGACCGTCCTAAGATGCGCCGAACTAACATCAGATCAACTTCGATGTATTCGCCTCACCTCATGCCACCGAACTGGGGGGGGCTATTGTTGGAGGTGGGCCTAGCACCCCCCATTTAGTTAGGCCCATCTTAGCAAGGGCCCTCCTCGATTCGGTCAGCACGGCGTCAACCTTGGACCAGGGATCACCGACCTGGAGTCCCGTGCTCGGCTCCATCCGGAAATCCCGAGCTTCCAAAAGGCGCACCCCGGGTCCGCGCTGACACCTCGCCCAAAACCAGGATGTCGAAAGAGAAGAAGGCACGTGGGAGTTGGTCGAACAGGGCACTATCCGAATAGAGGCATGGTCTGACCTCGACGTCCCACCAACCCTGCAGTGTAAGCGAAGGAGGAAAAGACACGTGGAAGGGAGTTGGCCGAACAGTACGCTATCTTACAAAAGCATGGCGCCGAGCTCATCATTACCTCTCACCCTGAAAATCGGGACACGCTTCCTAGAGCACCTTAACCGTGAAGCAGGCCGAGGGTGACGCGTGGCCCCGGAATCCGTGGAAACAGGGAGCTACCCTCACTATATATACCCCTCGTTATGCATTAAGGAGGGGACTTTTGGAAAAAACCTGATTACTTTCTATAAAAAAACAGGCCCGGTCTCTCTCTATCTCTCTCTCTCTCTCTCACCTTTGTCACAAGACACCGCGGTTTAGAACGCCGAACTGGATTCCCGTCGGAAACAGTTCGTAAGTCTAAATCGTCAGTCTCTTTTCACCATTAATACAAAGAATACGGTCCCCGACCTGTTCATCATAGTACCCGACCTGCTATAAATTGTGGTTGACTCGCTCTAATTAACGGAAATATCACCTCTCACTCCGTAATCAACCCTTAAACGACATCAGTGATCCTCGGGATCAACAGTTATGACTTAGAAATATATACTAAGAAACCTATTGATGTGGACATCGTCCCAGCCAGCCAGACAGAGGAGAGCTCAATACACGGAGAAATCTCATACGGCCCATCCGAAGCCGAGCGATACCTTATCAAAGTTGTACCGGTGAAACTATGCCATAAATCCACTGAGGGATCACACATATGTCGACCAACTGACCCAGGAGAATACTTTGGTCGAGTTTCTCAGTCACCGGTTCGAGACAAAACTGGATTTACCCAAAGATCAGCCTCCCCGGCTAAGATCTTATCCATACCGCTCACCAGCCCACCCGATAAGGAGCATCGGCCCAAAAAAAATGTATTCGACTTCACCAACACTTGGCCCATCCCAGGAGAGAATATGATCCAGTTGAAGACCCATTGGAGCAACCAAAACCAAGGAGACCATGCTTGGATCGACCTGAATCCTTCAAATAGTCGCAACATCTCTAAACGGACTATTCCAAGGCCGTTTAAATAAAGTCTCCATTTCTCTTATCTAGGAGCATCTCAACATTTCATTTGGAAACTAGGAGATCATCTAGAGACTATACACAGCGTCCTAAGGTACACTAAAGCACACCAGATCACTCGAGATCAAAGGAGACCAAACTGGCCAAAAATAGGGTCAATCGCGTTCACACTTCAACGGCTCTTTTCCTATCATTGCTGCTGCGTTTTGAAGGCTTCTCACAAAAACCAGGATGCACCTAGACACCTCAGTTTCGGCCCCAAGCTTTCAAGCACTTGTCAACTTGCCTTATTTTGGATGATTCCCTCTTAATAATCCCAACGGCTATATTTTACTTAATTGTTGTGATTTGTTTCTTCATTTTAGCTTATTACCGTTGTACTAGAGCCTCTATATAAGCTCACCTTCGTTTCCATTGTAATTCACCCCTCTACGAATCATTTTAATAGAAAACTTTGTGTTTTGTTTCAAAGCGTGTAGTCTTTTGATGTTCTTGTCATTTCAAGTCTTTGGAGAGATAACACTAAATAGATAACACAAAAACCCGATAACACAAAATAGATAACACAATTTTCCGATACCACCCTTAACAATATATAACTATATTATCTCATGGACCGATATTTCTTACTCGGCATAGATGTGTATTACAACAGTGAAACATATAATTTGATAAGGATTATGAAGAAGTGGGCAAAATGAGAAATGTTATCGGCTAATAAGTTAATTATGATACATTACATTGTTATCTGATAATGATGTAATAATGGTTTAATATCAAACCTTCCCATAAACCCTAAACCCCATAAACCCTAAACACTAAACCCAAAACTCCAAAATCCTAAACACTAAACCCATGGAATTACATGTTAAATGTAGACAATAACATATAAATGTAATGTTATTTTCTGATATAGTATTTGTAAATTTTTGATAACTACGTTACCCAATAAGTTTGATGTGAATATATTCTAAAACCCGATAACATAATATTTATATGTTATTTTCTGATATATTTATTGTAATTTTCTGATAACTATGTACGTTATCTGATAAATTTTATCTGAAACTATTATAAAACACGATAACATTAAATACATAACAAGATTGTTCGATAACAGCCATCACAATAAATATATTATCCGATGGGGAATGATAACCCTAAAACCGAAAGGTTGAGAATAAAAACTTTTTCGATATCTGGAAAGATTTTCTCTCTCTCTCAACAATTTGAATTAGTTAAGTAAAATCCAACCCCCAAGATTGTCTGATACAACTCCTGCAAGATGTATTTAATTTTTGTAGGAAAGTAATCGTAGGTATGTTTTGGTCTTTTTGCACTGAACAGTTCCAAGTTAATAGTGACGAAAGTGTGTCAGTTAATTTTCGTTGTATCCATTACCCTGCACTTCAATTATTCATTTTTTTCCATCTGAAACATGTGTTGTCAAAAAGAAAAAGAAAATCAAATTTGAAAGTTCTGTGTAGAGGACCCATACACTGATACACAATAAGTTTGTCTCAGACTTTTCATGTGTGGTTCTAAAATTTACGCGATTACAAAAATTTATTCCTCCTATCCCCACGCAGATACTTTAGATTTCCAACTTTTGAATTACTCTAGTTTTTCATGATATTTGACTGTTTTAATTCATTTATTCAAAACTCGTTCTATGATTTTATGTAATACTTTCACCGTTTTTTTATTAAAATATTCTTTAATCAGTAATATATATTAGTAAAAACTAGACACTATTACAATCAATACTATATTCTCGTCGCCTGCACGGGAATTTTTTTGTTGTTTATGAAATTTTGTAATAAAATTTGTATTTATTTTTATGTTTAGATATAATTTATTTTTGTAATATGAGACACATTTATTTTGTGTTTATATATAATTTATTTTGTAGATTTAATTTTTTGTTGTTTTTGTAAATCACAACAATTAATTTTTGTAATATTGACATATATTTATTATATGAAATATAATTTGTTTCGGGTCTAGATTTTCACCCGCGCCCGCGCAGAATAATTTTTTTATATAGATTTAATGCAATGTTTTCATATCTTGGTCAGACCAGCTGGTCCGGTTATAGCTCTAAAATCCGGGATCCAGACAACAATCCGGTCTGGTTATAGTTCTAAAACTCGATACTATAAAATCCAATAAACCCCGTAAAAACTCAGCAAATAACCGTAAAATGGACATAATCGTTGATCCGGACGGATCATGGTTCCGTAATAATTCAATCAGAGGGTTTTCTTTATTGTTTTATTGAGTCATTCAGATTTTACAGTCTTGTACTTTATAATCTTATTTCGTTTGTGAATAATACTTTATCAACTAAAATAATAATTAATTTTTCAGTTAGACATATCTTTTTAAACATATTTTAGAGATTTATTAGTTTCTATATTTATATATATATATATATATATATATATATATATATATATATATATATATATATATGTGTGTGTGTGTGTGTGTCGTGTCGTGTATATATATATAATTTCATTAATTGTTGATTGCGATCGGACCGCATCGAACCGGGTTAATCCATGGACCCGGTGGCTCGAAGGACTCTCTGGTTTGCTTCCCGGATCGGATTTCAAAACATTTATTTAATGTATTAAAATAAATTTTATAACATAAGTTTTTTATGATTTAAGTTATAAAACCAGAAAATCTAGCGGAATTTAAACAATTTCGTTTGATATTTTTAATTTAAAATCTTTAAAATCTAGTATGATTTTCACACGAGTTAAAATTTTATGATTCAAAATTAGTAATTTTAGGTATCCTAATTTTCTGACCTATTTTGTAAATTTTGTTATTATGTAAATTTAGATTACTACACAACCAATCTATATATATTTATGAGTGTTAAAATGAACTAACTCATTTTTAATCTCTCGTTAATTTAGTTATTTTGATATTTTTTGATATTTTTTGTTAAATACACCCCTAAATGTTCTTAGTGTTTGCCTCTTATCCCAATTTTAGCCTGAAAATATAGCTCATGTATTTTTCAGCTGTCTTTACACATTTGAAGTTGGGTTAGATCAGCCTCAAGACTCAACTCAACATCATTTGTCAACTGATTCTCCATGCCACAGTTAACGAATTATGGAGAAAAATAAAATTCAAGACTTCACCAAAGCTCATGTGAAAAACCTAAAATTCATGACTTCACCAAAACACTTTAGATTTATCACACATTAGAACAATAAATACCTACTTTTACTAATTATTTTTTATTTATTTTTAATTGATATAATGTTCCATTTGTTTCTCAATAATTGTGTCAATACCATTTTCCACTTTCCAATAATTTTATTTATATTTAGTACGTAACAATTGGTCATACATATTCTAAACTTACCATTATTTATTTTTTTAATATGAATTGTGTTAAATAGAATCTATAAAATCAATTTCTTAGAAACAAGAAAAAAACTTAACCTTTTTTTTATAAAGAAAACCCCTTAAAAAGACATTTTATTTGGAACACACGGATTATAAAGTTAAAAGAGGTTATTCCAGCTCGTGCTATGACTTGAGTTGGCCTTAGTGCTTTGAGAAGGGTTCGTACTCATAAAGAAAGTGAAAAAACCTGGTTTACGAAAAATAACTCGCACATGAAATTTTATGAATCAAATTAATCGATCATATTTTCATACATATAAAAGAAATTTCAATTAGATTTTAACAAATAATATATATTAACAATAAAATATTATAATTGATTCATAATCTTAAAACATAAAAAATTTAAACAAAACATATAAATCGATAATAAAAGTCAAAATTAATTACAAAAAATAAAAAATAAAAAATTATAGCCGATTCATAATTTTAAAAGGTAAGTTAATTTAAACAAAAAAATATTTATATTTATTGTTAGTGATAAATAATTCCTCTTTGATCAACAAATCAAAGAGTGACACGTGTCATACTAGGCTAAACGGCCACTTGACCTTGTTGGAATATCAATCCAAGTCCCACATCCGAAGTTTAGACAAATATTGTCTAGTATATAAGTAATGTCCAACTCCAATTAATATGAGGCATTTTGGGAAGGAGCCCAAAAACAAATCCGTGCGGGTTTTGCCACTTGGGCCCAAAGCGGACAATATCATACTAAAAAGGGAGTTGGACATGGGCTTGAAAAGCCCAACAGTCGTATCAGAGCTCAGACTCTTCGACTCAAGGCATCAATGGTGATGGTACGAGCCCAAGGAAGAAGAAGAAAGCGTCAGTCCATTGTTGAAGACGCGGGATTTGGAGAAAGAAGGATTCGCGAAGAAACACTACAAAAAAAAGTGTGTTTCACATCATTTATTTTACAGATTTGCATTAGTTATAAATGATGTAAAAAAAATTTACATCACTTAAATAAATGACTCTGAAAGTGGTGATGCAAATATTTACATCATTTGTGAAAATATTTTACATCAGTTTAAGCAACTGATATAAATATTTGTATCACTTGAAGCAATTGATATAAATATTTGCATTGATTATTGTAATCAATGTTAATTTGTGTCCGTTGCAAAAAAATGATGTTAAAGATTTGCATCAATTAATATAAATGATGGTAATATTACATTATAATTACAAACTTTAAAATATGTGTAATAATTTAATAATTTAAAATTAGTACTAACTTTTATAAATTATTTTAATATTATATTATAAATTATATCACAAATAATTTATTTATTTTTATCTAGGAAAACACATCAATATTGGTTTTTAGAATCTGTAGATAAATTGTACTTATTTATAATAAACAAAACTTCTCACTTCCTTCCTTAGTTCTCGATGTGGGACAAACATCAAAGGTAATTAAAAATATATTTAATTAATTGAAAATTTATTAGCATCATTTTTTTATTGATGTAATATTTGTATCATTTTCTTAAATGATGTTAACAAAAAATTGTAGATGCATCGATTATCTAATTGATGTGTATTCATATTTTTGTATCAGTTCTCATAAAGTGATCCAAATTAATAAAATTTTGTATCGTTTAGGATTGAATCGATGTTAAATTAACTAATAGTAAAATCAGTTATCAACTGATGTTAAACTACATTTTTCTATATCAATTGCTAATAAATGATTCAAAAGTATATCATTTATTTTTGTGATACAATTTAAGTGATGTAATACATGCTTTTTTGTAGTGAAATATCCAATCGGGTATAGTGATTTCGGGTTTTATGAAATCGGAAGAATCTGTAAGTTATTCTTTCTCCAATGGGTTGTGAGTTATGGTTTTAAAGACTCGCAAACGAAGATGTTTAGCGTACGAGAACTGGTGAATTCAGAGACTAAAGTGAGAACAATCAACAAGAGATTGATTCTTGATCTGTCTTTTTTTATGAAATCAGTTTGAGATTGATGCGATGTGGAGGTTTTCTACGGTTTCAGTTTTGTTTCTGATCAGTAAGGATTTAGTTTTGGGTAATTGAATGGCGTCCTTGGATTCAGAATCGAGTCATCAATCTTGAAGTTTCAAATCGTTCTAACACTTGGTTTGGTTCCGCTGCAGTCACAAGGTAATTTTGTGATTTTGTTTCTAGTTTGTTCTGCACGTTTAGAAGGATTAAGATCTTGGAAGGTCACATGAAATGCATCCTATTTCTTGCAAAAGAATGTCCAAAGTTCAGATCTGGGTCAGGTTGTGAATTGGTCAATTCTGTTTGTTTGAGTTAGGTGTAATGTGGATTCAGAATGGTGAAGAATGGCAGTTGGTGTAACATGTAAATCTCAGGTCTAGGGGACGCCTTAGAAGTTGGATTGGTATGTATAATTGAGGCTGTTTGGATATTAGTTAAGGTTTCAAGATTCATGTTTGAGAGAGTTGCAGATAGGTGAAGAAACAAGTTCAAAAATCTGTTGGTAACAAGACAGGTTAAGAATTCTAAAGAAAAAATCAGTGTTTGTGATTTGAGAGGGTTTCAGTTAAATGTATCAGTTTTCTGTGGAAAAGGTTTAGATTCATGTGAATCTAAGAAGCTCAGATTGTGATGATCACAGGGCAAAGACAGATCATCATTGAGCTCGTTTCAGTCTAAAAAATCCAAAAGAAAACGGATTAGATCGTAGTGTATGTTGTTGTTTACCAGTGGCACACCCGTGCTAACAATAGATGGAGTTTCTGTGATATAGACCAGCCAAAGGTTTATTCAGAGGGAAAATAATAGAGAGTCATCAAGTCTGTAAATCAGGAACATGTGAACTTCAAGTTTGTATCAGCTGGAGCATAGAAATTGTTTGTGTGAATTACATTGAGTAGTTTGCTGCAACAGAAGGCTTATGTGGAACAGCAGGTTGAAAATCAAATGAGGGTTTGACAGGTGATTGAAGATAGGCTCAGTTTGAGTTATTTCAAGTGTCACTATCAAAAAGTTTCTGCAAATGACTGAAGATGAAGGACTCTTGATAATCTGATATTGAAATCAGTGTGATGAAAACCTAGAAGAATGAGTTTATCTCTAGGTGGAGCCAGAAATTTCAGAGGGTATCTTGTCTTGTATCAGTTCAAGATCTTGCAAATCGAAGTGCATCAAGCAGCACTTGTTGCTGAGCTAAACCAGAAATGGTTTAAGCTCATAGGTACAAAGAATGAATTGAAGATCATTGGTTAAATGGTTGTTATTTGGTTGGTTCAGGTTGTGTTCGGCTCACTCAACCTATGAGAGTGAGAAAGGATGTGGAGTTTGCATAGTTTGTGGGGAATGTCTCAAGATTATCTTGCATAGGCTGAATTAGGTTATGTGTCGAAAGTCTTCTTGATATTGGGTGTCAAGCGGCGTGTCCTGTTGGTTTAGACAGCGGTATACATTAGTTTTTTTTTTGTTATTGCAAGAGGAGAGGTCAAGGTAATTTGATTTATGGTATGAGGTTAAGGCTGCAGAAGAATCAGTTTTAAGTTCTCCATAATCTGAATGTGATAAAGACTCTAAGATAAATGAAGATAAGTCTGCTGAAACTTGGAAAGGTTCTTGTGTTTCTTCCGGTACATTAAATCAGTTGAAATGGCTGGAAATTCAGAGACTTATATGTCTAAGGTCTGGAATATTGCTCTCAAAATAAGAGGCCATGGTGAACTAGTCTATTACACAAATAAAATGTGTGTGGATCAAAGTGACTGGGGAAAATTTGTTAATTCACCGAGTGAAGCTAAGGCTAAAGAAATTCAAGCCGTGTTAAGTAAAGGTATTGTTCTAAGTGGAGTCTCGTCCCTACATGTATTGAAGTGCACATCTTCAGGTGTTTTTTTTTGTTCCAGGTGGAGCAATGTTATTTTTCAGAGGTTTATCAATTTATTTCAGGTTGATAATGGCATGAGGACTTGCTAATAAGCTTACTCGAAGAGAGTTACATAGATTCAAGTCTATTTAGTGTGGGAAGAAGAAAAGGAAGCCAAGTACAGGTTGCAGATTTTCTGAGATGGAAGTATTCCGAAGTGGTTTCAAGTGTATCTCTAAATGAGACATTGATTGAGGCAAATGCAAGTGATGCATGAGTTGTCTTAAGGTCTTTCACTTCAAGAATGTGAAATTGTTATGCATTCAGCATGATAACAAGTTCATCTCAAGACTGTGAGTGAATAGGATGAGAATGCAGAAGGTTCAAACTGCATTTGAAAGCCTACAGTTTAAGAAGCTGTGAGTTATATGTTTTGCATCATAAGGCAAGTTTGGGTATTTGTTTTGTGAAAGTCACTTGCATGTTGTTTAAGTGATGTTCATCAGGAATATAAGTATGCTAAAGAAGAGATGATGAAGGAGAAGAAGTACAAACTTGGTCTGAGAAAGGCTAAGATGCAAGTGCCAAAGTTTTGGTGGAGTTTGCACACTGGAAATTGTGTTGCAGGGCTGTTTACAGTTGGAGAAACACATCATGAGCTCGAGATTTGGTGTGACATGAGCTGTAAAGGGATGTCTCAGGAGAATCACATGAATTCTGAATGAGAGACACGGTTTAAGTGGTACAAGTAGTAAGTCACAAGCTGCTGGTACTGTTTTGTTTTGACAGGTTGTTTGAACAAGGGAGTGTTCAAGGTTAATCTGATAAACAAGTAGTTGTAAGGTTTAAATCTCAGGTTTATAATGGTTATTAACTATTTGATTGAGATTGTTTACAGGTTAAATCAAGCCTACTTCAGGTTTATGAAGCTAAGGTGATTCTGTTTTGCGCTGATCAAAAAAAGAAAAAAAATGACTAAGGTTTTGGACTCATCGCGAGAGTAAATCTTAGTGACAAGCTTGGAGATCATGTTTGCAAAAGCATAACAATGTTTTAATCACTGTAACAGTTTATGTGGTATTGACAGGGGTTTGATAAAAATGTTTTAATCACTGTAAAAAAGCATAAAAATGATATATGTGTGATTAATAGGTTCATAAGTGGTTTAGCTTATGGGTTCTGTTGTGTTAACGTGTCTAATGGTATTTTAGACTTGTTAATGGTCTTTGGTTCTAAGTGGTTATCTTAGGTATCCAAAGAGGCATCAAGGTGATCAATGGGGAGTTGAGTCAAAGCACAAGGCTGTGTTTGGGACTGGTTTACAACTCGGATAGGCAATGGAAGTGTTGATGGCTCGGGAAAGGATGTGTGGTTTCACAGTAGCAGCTAGTTTAACATTTTGTCTAAGGCATTGGTTGTTTAGTAAGTCTATGGTGTTTAAGCTTACTGATGTGGTTATTTGTGTATGTGAAACTTATGCAGATTTAGAGATCTAAAGTGCCAAGGTTAGAGCTCAATTCACAAAGTTCTAAAGGGGCAACTCACCAACGAATCTTCAAGCTTGAATCAAAGTGGAGATTGTTGGATGTGATTCAACTTAAAGCTCCTAAAGATGAAGCTTAAAAGAGCTAGAACTGAAGCAAGAAGAAATACCAAATTGAAGAAGTGGATGCGTACATGAAAGCTTCTCCATGAAGCAGAGGGTTTTAAATGCAGTAGAAGTGCTAACAAGTGACAGCACGTGTGATGGTTAAGTTACTAAACCGGCTTAATCTTTGGTTATTGATGGATAGGATATAAGCTCAGCCATTGTCGTTATCTCCAATTGGAAGATAAAAAAACTAGAGAGAGTGAGAGGATGTGTGATGAGAGAGAGCTAGAGAGAGAGGTTGATTCTCGGTGTATCTGGTGTTATTATCTTCTTGTTCTTCTTCCTTACTCTTCTCCTTGTAAATCCGTTAGGTTTTAACGGTGGTGAGGGATCTTCGTGTGAACCACGATCGGGTGTTTCCGATCAAGGTAGTGGACATGAGGCAGCACGAAAGACTCCCCCGGATGTAGCCAATCGGTGAACCGGGTCAACATATCGTCGTGTTCTAGTTTGAAGTCTTGAGTTGTGGTTTAAGAAGAGGATTGAAGGCATCGATTCTCCAACAAGTGGTATCAGAGCCCGAGTTCAGAAAATGTGGACCTGGAGAAGTGGGTGTGGGTTACATGTTCGTTGTGGGAGGGATAACCCTCAAGGTGACCTCGGGATTTGGGGTGTCAATGCCTTGTGTCGAAAGTCTTCTTGACGAAGCAGAAGGTCTGGCGGCGGATTCCGTTGGTGATTACGGCGGTACAAGATGGATGTCAGGTTTCGCTGGAGGGGAGGCTAAGGGCTTGTGTGGTCCTTGGTTTGAGGGGAGGATTGTTGGGATATCAATCCAAGTCCCACATCGGAAGTTTAGACAAATATTGTCTAGTGTATAAGTAATGTCCAACTCCAATTAGTATGAGGCCTTTTGGGAAAGAGCCCAAAAACAAATCCGTGCGGGCTTTGCCACTTAGGCCCAAAGCGGACAATATCATACTAAAAGGAGAGTTGGACATGGGCTTGAAAAGCCCAACAAACCTAAAAGCACACCACCTCAAGAGGGTGCATTACATGGCTAAGTCGTCGAACCTTTGAAAAAGGTAGGATATGTTGTATGACGTGTCACTATAAATTAGACGGCCACTTGACCTAAAAGAATGCCACTTAAAAATGGTGAGGTTACAAGGCTAGGTGGTCGAACCATAGGACAGGGAAATGAACCACCATCTTCTCCCAAAACCGTTCTCGATTAACAAGAGCGGGAAGTAAGGAGTCGAGCGGTCCCAGAGTGGAAAAGGGTTGCCTTTTCCTGAACCCACCAACTCGTGCCAGGTTACCTGGAGAGCGCGGAAGTAGGGATATGAGTTACCCGAACAGGTACAGGTTGATTCCCTGCTGATGGCAACATAAACCGGGTAGCAATACCCGAGAAGGTCAGAGGAGCCCGATATCCCTCAAAAGGATATCGGGAAAGGTAAAACCTATTCAAATATACGCGGGATAATATATGTATTTTCCCTCTAATACTCATTTGAACTAAAGTAGACTCTCACATTAATCTTATCTTTGGCTAATTTTGGCTTATATAGTAGGAAAAAGCAATCAATCACTGCATACGGGAAAAGCTAAAGGTATGGGCGCATAGAACACGTGACAAAACCGCCGAAACAGCACAGACTCGGCGCGGCGCCTGCAGACACTGTTTTGTCGGGGATACAGTCATAAGCGACAAAGGAAATACACAGAAAATCACTCGAGTACCCGTACCTGATCCAACAAAGGATATATAGTGTGACCCACTCGAACCAACATAACCCAGTATACTAACCTGGGCCAGGTATCTTCTATAAATACAACATTCGCTCCTCGAGAGTGGGAGATCCAATTTTCATCTCACACATAGAGATCTCACTCAAAATACTCAACTTTTCTTAACTTCTGAGACCAGATCTTACCTCTCTTCCAAAGAATATTCAATCTTGATTCGGATATTCTGACCAAACTTCCAGTCACTATTCACCCAAATATGTCCAGATATTCTGCGGATCAATCCTTTCTCAGAGCCCAGAATCACCATAACTTTCTTTCTTCACCATAAGCTTGGCTCCACCGCGTCACACATTCGATCATCAAGCTTGACTGAGATTGAACTCAAACTTGTCTGAACCATCATCAACAAATTATACCCTATTGGTCTGAGCCATAAGTTTACTTTTTTAATGCGTTTGGTCTCAACGAACCCCACATATCTCGTCTTATCGTGGCACTCATCAGCGAACCACACGTCAGTTAGATTCAATTTTTAAGTGATAAAGTTTAAATTTTGTTTATAGAATCTTCTCATCCATTTAGATGGAATGCTTTCGGTATTTCTAGGAAACTTGAGTCAACTTCAGATATTATTTAATAGCTTCTCAAGGTTTCTGGGGTTTCTTAGTTTTAGTTTATAAAACATATGGATAAGTAAACACGAGTTTTATCTAAAATCTAATTAGATGGATTATAATTACGTGGTTTATCAATTTTACAATCTAAATATTTTATTTTTATTTATCGGGGTTTCTTAATTGTAGTTTACAAAACATATTTTTTGATAACTTAATGCGGATTTTAATATAATATCTAATTATATGGATCATAATTATACGGGTTATCAATTTTAAAATCTAAATAATTTATTTGTATATGTGTGGCATATGCATCATAATCTAGTTTTCAATAATATTAGAAAATAAAAAAGGTTATCTCAAAATCATAAATTATACACTTTAATAACATACCAAACTTGCCATCAAAAAAAAAATTAACATACCAAAACTATTGTATTCAACATGACATGCATGAGTGAATGTCCATATTTATAAGTCGTTTGTATGATAAATTGTGTTTTTACCGGTTTCTAACATTTTGTTTTTGTGTTTTTTATCGAGTTATAGTGTCTTTCTAGAGTTTTTTCGTCCTTTATCGAGTATTTTTTAGGTCACTTTGGGAGAAAAAAGTCATTTTGGATGAAAATGAGGATATGGAAATGCATAAACATGCATAGACGTCAAAAGTTTGGCATTCGTTGAAGAACTTTCCACCAATGGATTGTACTCAACCTTTGATACAACAGAGATAAATGAATCAGCTTGCATTTGGAAGTGGTTTTAGGACATTCCAACGGTGTGATCAATAGTTATGCCAGTTTTCGTGAAAATAGTCTAGTCTAGCGAGTAGAAGAAGCATGCGCAGAGAGTGAGCTGTTGGATCGATCGATCCGATCATTTTGCAAACATTTTACAGATCGATCGGACTCATCTGGATCGACCAATCCAAGCCATATCGATCGATCCACATTCTGGATCGACCGATTCACTTCTCTGGCGAAAAAAGCAATTTTGGACTTCTTATTTTACCTTGGAATCATATCAATTCGACCCAAAACCTATTTATACTTAATTTAAGCCTTTTTTTAAGGCTAAGCTTTAATTTTCTTAGACATCTTTCATCTCTTTCAATTGTATGATTAGGAGAAGATCTCTGAACCACTTCTGACAAACTTGGAGAAGATTTCTAAACCCTCTTATTACTTTTGTTAATTTATTTATGTCTTCCTTTTCATCTCTTTGTGATTTCTCTGTTTCCATGTCTGAGTAATCTCATAGTTAAGTTTTAGGATTTTCATGATTTACTGAATCAATTCTTGCATTCTCGTAGTGTTTCACTTGATCTCTGTGGATTCGATTCCTTCTATACTACTTTGTTAATTTGCTGTGTTCTTGTAGTAATTATTTATAGGATTAAAACTCTGTATATACATTATACACATACAATTATAGTCAAATAATTTGTGGCCAAACATTTGATGGTACATAATTATATTTCTGAAATTGGTCACCTTGTAATTCCATAAATATCATAATCACTTAATTTTTCAGGTCTATATCAACTAAAATCATTAATAATAATAATTTTAAGAGAAGAAAGCAAATAAATATGGCTAAAGCGGCTTATACATTTGTTCTCCCATCATCTTTGTGGCACAGGTATACATACATTTATCCTCATAATTATTAATCAAATTATATGCAATTTTCTTTCACAACAAAAAAAACTTTAATTTCGGTTCTATTGACTGTCATATTTCCCAAATATTATAGTTCCTTGTTTGCCTATAAAGTTCAAGCATAAACCAAGTCCATCAAATCAAACAATACACAGTTCACCAAGAACAATATGGCTCCACTTCACTTCACCATTTTCATCTTCTTCTCTTTCATTTTCTCAACCTCATCGTCAAGCTTAGCTCCACCTCGTCACCCGTTCGATCCCCTGACCGAGATCGAACTCAAACTCGTCCGAACCATCATCAACAAATCATACCCTATTGGTCCGAACCAAAAGTTTACTTTTCAATACGTTGGTCTCAACGAACCCGACAAATCTCTAGTCTTGTCGTGGCACTCATCAGGGAACCACACCGTCAAACCACCACCACGTCAGGCCTTCGTCATCGCTCGAGACAACGGAAAGTCCCGAGAGATCATTGTTGACTTTTCCTCTCGAGCCATTGTCTCGGACAAGATCCACGTAGGCAATGGTTACCCTATGCTCTCAAAGGACGAGCAAAAATCAGCCATCGAGATTGTTCTCAAGTTCAAGCCGTTTCGTGAATGCGTCACGAAACGCGGCTTAAACGTTTCAGAGATTGTGTTCACGGCGTCAACGGTTGGATGGTACGGTGAGAGTAAGGCCGAGACGAAGAGAGTTGTTAGAATAATGCCGTTTTATCTTGACGGCGCCGTTAATATGTATCTTAGGCCAATCCATGGAATGACGATACTCGTTAATCTTGACGTGATGAAGGTAACAGAGTTTAAGGATAGGTTAATGGTTACTATGCCGAAGGCTAATGGAACGGAGTACCGTTTCTCGAAGCTTAAGCCGCCATTTGGACCGACTCTTAAAAACGCCGTCGTTTTACAGCCGGACAGTCCAGGATTTAAAGTTGATGGACACATCGTGAGGTAATGACATTTCATATAATAATTTACAAAACAAAATTCATTTAAAAAAATATTTTTTTAAATAATATTATAGAAATGGATCTCTCTGTCTACTTAGGCACATACACGGTTATAAAATATATATATATATATTATTGATAATATTTTGCCAATAATATTTATAGAAATTAATTTTTTTTAAAGCTGTAATCATAAAGAGTCAAGTTCTCTGAATTTATTTTGGGGTTGTTACTGGTTAGCTTTCAGTAAAGAACATCTAAATTTTATCTGTTCGCACATATTTTTTTTTTATCTCTAAGCTGAAATTTTAAAACCTTTGAATGATTTAATTAAGTGAGTATATCGACTATTTCAGTAGTATTTTTTAATAACAATAATAAAAAACTAATCAATATTGATTCACCATTTAATTTTCAAGCCAATTTGCTAATAGACTTTTAACTACTAGTCTTTTGTTTTTGTTTTGATAATTTCGTCAATCCTCTCAGATTTAAAATTCTAAATTTTTAAAAACTTTCGGCTAGCTTTCACTATTTTAGTATTTTTCATAATATGTACAGATGTACAATTACCATCTGAAACATGTGTTGACAAAAAGAAAAAGAAATTTGAAAGTTCTACGTGGAAATATATCCTAACTCTATTATTTCCCATCATGTGTCGTTCTAACCAATGGTGAAACTATTATTCGGGATCCAAGATTCGATATGGAAATCGTTTCGATCCCCTCCAAAAATCTGGATATTCGAAGGTTTGGATTCGGATAGTAAAATTTTGAATCCTTCCAAACCGGATCTGGATAGTAAAATTATAAGATCCGAATATCCTTTAAATATAATAAAAATTTAGATTTTACTAATATTTTAATATATATATATATATTGAGATATATATATATATATAATAATTAAAATTAAATTAAAATATATTTTATGATAATTTATTTTTACTGTTTATAAAATATTATATACATTTTTGATTTTATAATTATTTTAATTTAAGAATCGGAATTTGGATATCAATAGATTATATCTACATGAATATCCAAAAACTATAGATCTAGATCAGAATAATTAAAACTTGGATCCAACAGATCCGGATATATGGATCCGTCTCACTGTCAGTTCTAACATTTACGTGAATACAAAATTTTATTTCAAACTTAGGAATTACTCTAGTCTTTCATGATATATGATTATTTTAATACATTTATTCAAAGCTCAATCTATGATTATATGTAATACTTTCACCGATTTTTATTAAAAAAAATTCTGTAATCAGTAATGTTAGTAAAAACTAGATACTATTACAACTAATATATGATCGATATGTGACATTGATTGCCAGATCCTCTTTTTTTTGTGTTTCCAATTATGTTTTTGCTATTTATATTTTTTATTTATTTAAAATAGTTTGTTCACACTAAACAAATTATGCATCCGCCACACTGCCGGTCCAACATGCTAGGATCCTCTACGCAAATTTTAAAAAAACTTGACCAATTTTCATATATTAGTCAAAATCACAAATAATAGTGATATAAAAAATCATAGTAGAGCTAAAATTCTATTGTTGAAATATACTTTTCTTTTTGCATTTTTGTCTGCGAAACCATTCATTAAACTCATATAGGCAAGTTTTTTTTAACCATGTTTATAAAAAAGCCCATAATCCTAAAAAAAAAAAGTTTACAAATATTGGATGCCTTACTCAATCTTATGTTGTGGACCGAGTCTGCTGACATATATATTGGATGCCTTACTCAATGGCTTTACTATCTTATGTTGTGGACCGAGTCTGCTGACATATATATACATTATGAAAGAACCATGCAAACTGATACCTATTAATTTCGAAGTTATATATATACTTATTAACTTCATACAAATAATTGTGGTGAATAGATGGGCAAATTGGGAATTTCATTTATCGTTCGACGTCCGAGCTGGTATCGTAATCTCTCTTGCGTCCAGTTTTGACATGGACGTGAACAAATACCGGCAAGTTCTATACAAAGGCCATTTGTCGGAGATGTTCATACCTTACATGGATCCAAGTGATGATTGGTATTTCATTACCTATCTTGATTGTGGGGATTTCGGTTGCGGTCAAAGCGCCGTGTCCCTTGAACCGTACACCGATTGTCCAGCAGGTGCAGTTTTTATGGATGGGCTTTTTGCAGGTCAAGATGGAACTCCCGCGAAAATCCCGAGTGTTATGTGCATTTTCGAGAAATATGCTGGAGATATCATGTGGAGACATACCGAAGCTGAAATCCCAAATTTAGAACTAACTAAACATATATATTTTATGTTGATATATTATAAAAAAAATGATTATATAATAATATATAATACATGATGTGTATTTAAATATATGATGATGCATGCAGATTACTGAGGTTAGACCGGACGTAAGTCTTGTAGCCCGATTCGTGACGATCGTGGGGAACTACGACTACATAGTTGACTATGAGTTCAAGCCGAGTGGTTCCATCAAAATGGGGGTAAAATAGTCTTATCTCGCCTTTGTCTATTCTATATAGCTACTATGCATTTTCCGTTTATTCATTTAATAATAACACCAACATGAATCACGTAAATCATAATTGAACGATGATGACAAAAAAAAAAGAAGAAGATCAGGTTAAGAACAATAAGATCCGGATTCTTGACTTTTGCTTCGTTACATGTTGGACATTCCAATCATTCGGTTTGGTTTGAATAGGCTATTTTAGTTTTCTTGTCTCGAACAACCTAGGATTCTCGACTTCTTCTTCATTCGGTTGTTCAAAAAAAAATTTAAAGCTGTTCAAAAGAAGAAAGTTTTCTTGTCTCATTCCGTGAAATTATCTCAATGATTTTTGAGTCGAAATGTTTGGTTTGGTGGTATGATAAATTTCGGTTGGTTTCACTTTGGATAAAAACAATAGAAACATGATTTTTACCACAAATAAAAAAAACAATAGAAATATGATTTTTGTTTTTTTTTTGCCGGCGGACCAAAGAATTAATCTATCAAGTGATATAATCATCCCACATGAAACACAATTAAAATTAAAAAATTTCTTATGTAACAAATATTCGGTTGATTCGATTTTGTTTTGTTTTTATACTGATCAGTGTAAACTAGATTTCAGTTTGGATTTCCATTAAGTTAAAATGCTTGATCTAAACTATATTTAATATGCCTAGGTTTTGAGCAAGTTTGAAACAAAGATAGATTCATAGCTCTATAGAGCTTTATTGAGATTGAAATATATAGTTCATATGAGTTTTATGAAGTGCAAGAAAGTAAATGAGAAGGAGAGCTTAGCTAAAAGACACCAAAATTGAAGATTTGCTATTGATAGGAAGAACTCCCAAAGTTGTTTCTCTTAATGTCATTACAAACACTTATATAGAAAAATGTCTTGCTAGGAACCCTAATTACATAGATCAATGTTTTGATTGTGTTCTCTTGGGCTTGTGCTCTAATCGGTCGGCTTAACCGGTGTTCTAGAAGTTAAACCGGTGGAATATATTCACACATCAGAGATTGGAGAAGAGGACATCCACGGGACAATTGTTGCCGATAATACCGTCGGAGTCAACCACGACCATTTCGTAACATTTCGTCTCGATCTTGACATCGATGGTACCGACAATTCCTTTGTCCGTAATGAACTCGTGACCAAAATAACCGCGAAATCTGTTAACACTCCGAGAAAAAGCTATTGGACGACGAGGCCCAAGACGGCCAAGACCGAGGCGGAGGCTCGGGTGAAACTAGGATTGAAGGCGGAGGAGCTGGTGGTGATTAACCCTAACCGGAAAACTAAGCATGGCAATGAAGTTGGATACCGTTTACTTTCTGGACCAGCTTCAAGCCCACTTCTGGTCCAAGATGATTACCCACAGATTCGGGCTGCATTCACCAACTATAACGTGTGGATCACGCCGTATAATAGGTCAGAGGTTTGGGCAGGCGGTTTGTACGCCGACAGGAGCCAAGGCGACGATACATTAGCCGTGTGGTCTCAAAGGTATAATTTACATCTCTATTGAAATTTTTGATTTTATTCTCTTACGTTGCATGATTTGAATAGTTATATATTAACCTTTAAATCAATAAATATATTCAGTTAAAACATGAACTGATCAAGAAATTATTTTTGAAATTTCATATTTACAAAAATATTGATAAGAATTAAAGATTTTTTAATGTAAAGTAGGTGTGATTTTGTTGTATTAAGGAAACAAATTAATATATAGTTTTAATTTTGTTGGGCTAAAATTATGAATTGAATGTGACAGGAATAGAGAAATAGAGAATAAAGATATAGTGATGTGGTACACCATCGGATTCCACCACGTCCCAAGCCAAGAAGATTTTCCGACGATGCCTACTTTGTCCGGTGGCTTTGAACTCCGACCAACCAACTTTTTCGAGCAAAATCCTGTTCTCAAGAGCAAACCCATCAAGCTCACCACTGCTAAAAAATGCATTCCCAAAAATGTATAATAACTAGCTTAAATCATTTTCCTTGTTATTCTGTTTTCAGTTTATGTATCTCAAACCTTCCCCTTCAAAGTTTAATGAATGAATGAAGCGTTATAAAAAAAAAGTATCATTGATGAATTTGATCGACATCATTTGATCTACATGATGACGGACTGTAACGATTCAATAATCAATTATGTAGTTTCGAATAAATTGTTTCTAAAATATTCATCATTTTCGTTGATCAACTATTCATTTATATATTAGGGTTTTAAAAAAAAAAATCTATTGCTGTAGAATTTCTTAGACTAGAATTTAGCTCACGGTTTTCTATAAAATTTTCAAATTGTATAAAACTTCCTTCAAAATTTTCCATTTATGTAGAGATTCTTGATTTCTAATCTTATATATTCACCTTGTTCGTTCATTTGTTTCTATTATCACTCACATTTTTTCTACTATAATTAATAGTTTTCTTAAATTAAATTAGATATATTTATATAAAAATATGTTATAAATTTTGCGCACGTATACCAAAACGTATTGTATTAATTTCAGTAAGACGTCATAAATTGGTACAGCATAGGGAAATTGTACAGTGTGTGATCTTTTTTCCATGACTTGTGGTTTTATGAGAAATATAAAGAGTTTGTGGTCTTTCTCGTAGCTTGATGGAAACAGCGTGGGTTTGATATGATTATCAGATTATAAAATTCAATGTGTATAGCTTGTATAGAAGTAGGTACTATACAAATATTTACTTTAATTGATTTATTTAGATGGTTAAGATGAGATGCATATAAACCTTAAGGCAACTCCTTTTGCAAACTATGAACCTAATTAGCTTATTCAGCTGAGAATTAGGAGGAACCAGAATGGATAGTGTACAAAATAATATACACCAATATGTATACATGCATGGGACAACTATCAAGATTTGATATTTTGTATGTGTGTGTGTTGTCTATCATAGTATTAGTCTTTTCAATTTGTTTAGAATGATATTTTTTCTCTGTGTATTCATCATCCCAAATAGAAACTACATACTTTATTCGGATAGTTATATTGCTTTTGGTCGGTCCTGCAATTTTACTAGCATATATGCTTTCCTCTCAGATACCTTAAATGCTTAAACCTCAAAGCTCAAAACATACAAACCATGGGGATTCGCAAACCATCACAAGAGGTGACATGTGGTCTACCGGATGAATTCCGTCTTGTGCTATGTAGAGCTTTTCTATCAACAAGAGACAGTTAACGTCAATAAAACTAAATCGATATTCAGTTTTGGATTTTTGGAAGGGAAGTCTTCTTCTATTTTAGTTAAGTGAACCTCTCAATCTAGAGATGAGATTGAACATTGATAGATAAGATTCATTTTTTGATTATGTATTTTACTAGCTAATTATGTCTGAGATTAGATTAGAAGAATACTGATTTGCATCTTGTTTTAGAGTGGTGTGTACGTTTGTTGGATAGCTTTTTGTTGTCCCACATTCTGCTATAGAATCAGGCCATAACATGAATACTTGTCCTGCATATTCTCTTACTTATATATCAACCAATCTCCATTCTTCTTATGATCGTATGATTGTGCTAATTTTTCCTATAAACTTTTTTTCATTGTATTTTTTGAGAATTTCTTAATAAAAAAACGTTATAATTTAGATCGTAGCCAAATTAAACAACGTGTAAGAGATTAGCATCTTAAAAGACTACTTAAAAACACAAAATTGAACACAATAAACAATAAACCATCTAATGTCCCCCCCCCCCCCCCCCTCATTGGTCAAAACTAGATGAGTCCCCGCGCTAACGCGTAGGTATTTTTATGTAAAACATTTTGGTGCTTTTTAAAAAAAAAAAATTCGTAACAAATGTATATCTAGAGAGATATCATGCCAGCTGAATAGCTGATATTTCGATTACTACTACAAAGTCGTAACCCATTATATATATCCATTAAGACATATACATACGCTCCTACTATAAATCATGCAACATATGCTTATCCAAAGATATTTAAACCACAATATGAGCACATGCGTTGCAATAAAACACAAGATGTTACAGCGAGAGCGTGCCATGAATAATTTGAGTAGCCATGAAACGAGCCGCCATCATCTGAATCTTTACCATTCCCATAAATAATAGACCATCACCAACGCTTGGCTCACCAACACCACCCATCTGGCTCGACTGCAACAAATTGTGGTTCAACCCACCATGGGTTAGAGCACTCGCCAACATCGGATATGTGTAACCTTCTCCGGCTGCTGTTGCTAAAGATGGATTCTCCAACATTTCGGTTACATAAACTGGATGGTATTGGTTCCCTAGCATGAACGGCGATGCAACCATTCCACCACCGGTAAATACATGTTGTCATTGCGCTTGATGTTGATGGGACTGACCCTAATTAGCAATCAAACCTAATTAAACTCATCTTCACCGGACCCACTTGGTAATGCCCTTTCCTGAGGACGCATGCCCCATTGAAGCAAGCTGGCATGTCGCCGTTCGATTAAGAATCCTCTTCTTCGGCTCCTTAGCACCTCTCTTGCTCATTTCCTCGTCCAAAACCTTTAATCTTGGCCCTTGTAATTCAGGAGATTGAATCCGCGATCATTACTATTCCAAAACGAATCATCGCTGGAAGAGCCTTGTTTATATGTTATATATATTCTAATTTGTGTTTAGTAAAATATGATTTAAAAAAAATTAGTTTAACGAATACAACCTAATTCGAGATAGATGCCATTTGATGAATTTGTTTTATACTGTATAATTAATTTGTGTTCTTCAATTTTCTTTTTTTATTAAACTAAAATATATATATAAAATAAACAATGAGTTTATAATATTATGATGAGCCCATGTGTGTTTACAAATAAAACAGTTTGACTTTCATCTTCTTATAATCTATTTGCCTTCTTTTCTAGTGTATGAATCTGTCTCCCGAAAACTTCGAAACCATTCACTATGTGTTACCACCATGTTCTGATGCGGCCATTGATTCATATCATTCTTTATCACCATCAAATAGTCTTATGGCATAACAATTTTCTTTGAAATTTTTTTGTCTAATGCTTCTAACGGTTCGAATAACTTCATAGCTCATATAATTTCTTTTGTGATTTATCATCATTCGTAGATAATATAGCTCACATGCTGATGAATGAATGTTAAATGTCTTATCGGTGTTCTTTCCTCTTAGTCGTGTTTTTTTATCCTAAATAAATATTTCATATGTTAGACTGTTTGCATGCCAAAAAGTAGCCAAATTTCCGTCTTGTGCAGCCATAAGATAAAATTTATAAATAACATAATTAAAAGAATCTGCACTTATTTAAAAGGACAATTTAACATAACTTTGAATTTAGATAAAATTTGTTATATGAATAGAATAGCAACCATTGAGTGGGTATTTATATTTTTTTTTCTTTATATATATTAAATGTTTTAGGTTAATTTTGTTTTCTCGTTTCTCGTAGATACATTTTAGATATATGAATAGCATGAATTTAGACTTGTTTTAGTTATTTATTTTTACTTTAAAATACAATGAATTTGGAAAGGATTGTGTAAAAACGTAATTATAGTAAATAAGTTCTTTAACAAAAAAATTATTGTTAGTAAGTTGAAAAGGTTTTTATATATTTTTGAATTAAATAGAGTTTGGAAGGTTTATAAAGTTATTATGGGTTTTTTAATCTTGAATTTATTGACAAATAAAAAATAAAAAAATTTAACCAATGAGGGAGGGGACAGGTGTCAAAGCTGGAGAACACTCATTCTCTCTTTATAAGGTAGATTTTATTATTTACTTATTCTAAACTGAAATATGTTTTTTTAAATAAAATTTGGCTTTTATTCCTTTTCTTTTTAGGATTGTTATCTATTGTTTAATTTATTTATTCTAATTTAAAATATGGTTTTTTTAACCTTGGCTTTTATATATAATTTTTGTTTAATTTTTCTTAATCTTAACATAACTACTTTTTCATTTATTTTTAGGATTATGAATCGATTTAAAATCGTATATTAATAATTTTTCTTTTAAGTTTAGAGTATATTTATAATTTTCTTTTTATAAGTTTGATCGTGGTTGTAGATTATAAACTTTTAACTTTTCTTTTGTCACTTTCATTTATTATAAGGTTTCTTTACTTATACTTGTTTTTTTTGTAAGATTGCCTTTTTTAGTTTAATTTTTTTTTTTTTATTTTAATTCATTTTTACTAAAATTGCCTTTTTTAGTTTAACATTTTTTAATATTTACTTTAATTCATTTTTATTTTTTTAATTAAATTGACACATGTCAAGATTTAAATTAACAATCATGACAAATGTCACAATCTCGTGATTAAAAATTATCATACGTGTCACACTCACGTCGAGGGATCCAGCTTTATATAATAAGATATATATATATATATATCTATATATGAATCATATATAAATTTTATAGTTTTTGTAGTTTATATATATATTTTTTTTTATTTAAATAAAACACAATTTATTTTTACTTTTTTATTATTTTGTCTTATAGGAAAGTTTATATTATTGCATTGTTATTTTTTATTTTTTACACATGTCACGATCTCATGATTGTTAGAATCTTAATTTTCTTTTTATTTTTTTCTTTTTATTAAGATTATTACTTTGACACTTGTCGCGATCTTAAGTAACAACAATACATGTCACGATCTCGTGATTGAAAATTATCATACGTGTCACACTCTCGTCGAGGGATTCAGCTTTATATAATAAGATTTCTTTAATCTAAATGAAAAAACTAAGTAATGCTTTTTCTTTTCTATATTAATTTTGATTTTTAAGATAAATTTAATTCGTTAACTTTTTAATTTTATTTTTATTAACTTTCTCTTTTAAGATTATAAATAAGAATTTTTAAGTTTTTTTATTCATCGATTTTAAACATTTCCAACTTTTACATGACACATATCGCGATCAGGTGAACTAACATTTTGAAACATTTAATTTTATATAAAAAATTTACTAATTCTTAACTGAACTATGTTTTTTAATTATTTTTTTGGCTTTTATTCCTTTTTAAAAACTTTAGAAATTTGTAGATTATTATATAGAGTTTGGTCGTTGTTGTATATTAATAATTTCTCCTTTTTAAGTTTCTTTTTGTCATAATGGAAAGGATTATAAATTTTTAAGTTTGGTTGTATATTAATAATTTTTCTTTTAAGTTTAGAATATATTTATAATTTTCATTTTTTATTTTTGGTCGTGGTTGTAAATTATAAAATTTAACTTTTAGAATTATGAATGTGAAATTGATAAGGTATCAATTTGGTTATTTAGAGTCGAGGAATGAGAATTTTTTTTTCTTTTTAGGATTATATTCCTTTTTAAGTGTGTGATTTTTTAAAGAATTACTAATTGTTCTTTCTTTTTTAAAAACTTTAGCTTTTTAGGATTGTAATATATTCTTTAATTTTCTAATTCTAAATTGAAATATGTTTTTTAATAAAATTTGGATTTTATTCCTTTTTTATGATTGTAATCTATTGTTTAATTTATTTATTTTAAACTAAAATATGAGTTTTTTTTAACTTTGACTTTTCTTTATAATTTTTGTTTAATTTTTCTTAATCTAAACATAACTAATTTTTCCATTTACTTTTTAGGATTAGGAATCGATTTGAAATCGTATATTAATAATTTTTCTTTTAAGTTTAGAGTATATTTATAATTTTCCTTTTTTAAATTTGATCGTGGTTGTATATTATAAACTTTTAAGTTTGCTTTTGTCACTTTCCTTAATTATAAGTTTTCTTACTTATACTCCTTTTTTTTTAAAAAATTACCTTTTTACTTTACACTTTTCAATATTTACTTTAATTCAATTTTACTAAAATTGTCTTTTTTTAGTTTAACCTTTTTAATATTTATTTTTATTTTTTTAATTAAATTGACACATGTCAAGATCTCAATTAACAAATGTGACAAATGTCACGATCTCGTGAGTTATAATTTTGCCTACGTATCACGCCCACGTTGAAAGATTCAGCTTTATATAATAAGATTTAATTCATTTTTACATTTTTAATTAAAGTGACACATGTCAAGATCTAAATGAATCGTGACAAATGTAACAATCTCGTAAATGATAATTATCCTATGTGTCACGCTCACGTTGAGAGATCCAGCTTTATATAATAAGATATATATATATATATATATATTGTTTTGGTCGACAATGGTTTATTTAGATATTCTACTATAATAAAACCAAACCAAAAGAAATTGGTTTTAATTCGGTGAAATTCATTTATTACCAAATAAGCTAAACAGCCTGAAATAAACGAAATGAACCAATCGAAATATTGTGTGGTTAATAAATATCTTTTAACAAAATACATAATATAATAATTTTTGTAATCTAATATATAAATGATGGCCAATTCTCTCCGACTGTTTGCCAGGTCAATGGAGAAGTTGACACGTAAAAAAAAGGCACCTTAAAAAAAAAAAACCTCTTTCCACTAACTCTTTTTAAAAGTTTATCTTTATCTTTATCTTTTATCTTAATTGCTTATCATTTATACATAAACTATATAGAAAATAGTTATTTGCCACTTACAATACAATAACAAGTAGGAACGTCATCAGTTTCAAAAATCACAAATAGTTGCCTACGCAATACTTTTGAAAAAATAATTAGACCTTATTATATAGTTCAATGATTAACTAAGATATGAGCATTTCATATTGTATTGATTTAAATTTTCTACTCAAATATCGAAATCAAAAATAGATATAAGGAATTATCCTTTGATTTTTATTTATATGACAGGGTAAGACACTGCGGATACTCACCTAGTTAATACAAGGGTTACAAAAGCCTAAAAGCAACAAATCTTTATTATTATTATATGAAAAACAACGTCAAACTTTTTGTAATTGGCGTGAGAAGAAATTGCAATCGCATTTCCCTCCAAAGGCCTATATAAAGGGACAGTTAGAGAAGGAAACAGTTACAGATTCTCCGCGAAATCGATAACTCGAGAGCAGGCATGGCGAACAAAGACTCCACAAACTCTTCAGACTTGATCGTCGGATCTTTGGTGAGCTTCACATCGACGACGGCCGGAGAGTTCTACCAGGGAACGGTCTACTTTTTCGACCCAGAGGATGCTAGTTTCGGGATCGACGATGGTAAGTTGTTTCGCGTTTTCTTTTGATTTGATTGTCGCGTGAATTCGCGGATTAGAGTTTGTAATTGGTGTTTTTTCTGATGCGAATACGGAAATCGCAGCTGATGATTCTTCGAAATTTTAGGTTTATAGATGCAATCGAAGTCGAGATGATTGTGTATAGGTCCAGAACTTAGCTGATTTCCTTGTTAATTGTCAGATTTCTTGAGAAATCGAAACTGGGATATGCAGATTTTATGGATTTATTTGGTGTTCGTGCGATGGAATCGATTGGGTTTCATGATGCGAGTACATCAAAATACTGATTTACTTCTGATTTCGATCGTTTTCTTGACAGATCTGCTGCTGATTTTGTTCGATTTGTGATTGTTGCTCTTGGTGTCTCTTGACAGATCTGCTGCTGATTTGTGATTGTTGCTCTTGGTGTCTCTTGTCTTCATTCTTAGACTAAGCACTGTATGTTAATTGTGTTATGTGAATTTTGGGTGACATCATGATTTACCTCTGTGATTGCGCACACAGTATCGCGTACGAAGGTGCTTGCGGGTTATAATCGTGTCGAAGGGTGTTACCAGTTTTTTCTGAAAGACATCAAGGTTGCTATTATACTTTAAAAATCGATTTGGTGTTCTAATCATCATCATCGTATATACCAAATTTCAAAATTGTTTTCTTTTCATAAACAGGACTTGAGGGTGATTCGTGTGCCAACGCCAAAACCTACCACCAACACTACTAAGGTAAAAACTATAAACCTAGAATTATGAGGATCTCAAGCAAAGAGATGGGAAGTTTTTTCAAATGCTTTTTATCTTTCTCAGGATGATCAGAAGACTACTCCCGGTGAAGCATCATCATCCACTTCAACTTCAACTTCGAAGTGACTCTGCTTCGTTGCAAATATATACATCGAGTCATATTACTTCCCTATACATATATATCACTCACCAAAATATATAGTCTAAAGTCTCTCTTTCTCGTCTTTTGCTTTCCCTTGGCTACTTTGTTCTGTTCTGTACAGAGCAATTGTTCATAGCTAGACTCTTACTAGTTTCTCAAATATCGGTTGTTTTAGTTTGCATAGGTTGATATCCATGGAGGAGTTCATTGAGTAATAACAATGTCTTCACATTTTCTAAATCGATACATGTTTCATTAAAGATAGGATTTTCCGTTTATGAGACTCTTCTTTCTCTGGAAAAATAAATAAAATAAAGTGCCAAAGGAACACATTTAATCATCATTATTTCTGAAATCTGCAGTTACAATTCCGTCTAAACATAGGTTGGTTAGTGTAAAATCTTGTTATTAGATTTGTGCTGTGTGACCAAAACATGGCCTCAGAAAATTATTGCATTTTGGTCAGAATTGCTTGAGGCCCAAGAAACGATTATTTTATAGCCTTTAATTTTTGGTTTTTCTACATTGGGGTCGAGACAGAGGATCTCAATTCATACGAGAATAAAGATGGGTGTATATAGTAACGGCGTCGTTTTAATAAGAGCGAGGTGCGGCGTCGTCTTACGTTTCATTAGTTTTCTGAGAGTGAGTAAATTAGATGATGAATCTCCATCAAACTAGAAAGATTGTCACCTCACCATATATCTCTTTATCTCACAATCAGAATCCTCGCCAAAACACGTTTTCGTTGGTCTCAAAAGTGAAAACGTAGCTTTTTCCTAAAGGCAGATTCTTACGCTAAGCCTTGTTTGATTGTCATTTCAATAAAAAACAATTATCAAATAGCATTTTCAAATTATAAACGTATATATAATTACTGCAAACCGTTTGCAGCAAACGGTATCCTTTCATTTTTTTTATTTGCGTTCATGTTTTAGGTGAAAGTATTGGATGATTGAATTTAAGAGAATGCAAATGAATTTAAAATTAATTAATTTTGAGTAATTTAAAGTTTTTTGTTGGGATTTTAATGAATTTTATCAAAATGACAGTAAAAATGTTTGGAATTGACTATTTACAGTTTTTCATTGAAATTCTATTAAATTCCTATCTAATCAATACTATAATAACACAAGTGCCTCTCCATGTGATGATTCAGAATGTGACACCTAATTAAAAAAAAATTAATCTGAGAAACCAATCAAAATATTTTATTATTACACATCAAATTTAATGATACACATCAGCGTAGGTTCTTCGCGTTACTAATCCCAATTGACTCTTCTTCTTCGTTAGGTTATTCCCAAACTTCTTTGATTTTTGGTCGATATCATTTTCTGAGTTATCTTCAAATTGTGACATGATCAAAGCTTGCTTAGTAGTGCCATTGTAAGTGTTTGAAGGTAATTATCACTGGGTTACGTTGATTTTATTTTTTGCAAAGTAATTAACCTTTTTAATTCCTTGATTTCAACACTTTAGATTGCTAATTAACACGGTCCTGCTACTTCACGATTTCAAAGGATTTTAAGCTTCTTTGTATTTTGGCTAGAGGTTGTGTTATGTTTGTCGCATAGCGTGATTATTTTTTGGTTCGAATTTGAGAACAATTAGAGTCTTCATATTCTACAAAATCATAGTTTATCTCATCTTTTTTTTTTTTTTTTGTAACAAATTATCTCATCTTTCTTCGGATGTTGAAAATTGGTTATCATAAGAAACTGTCCACTAAGTAGTTATATACACAAAGCATCAACAAATGCGTTAAACCAAAAAAAAAGTGTTAGGTCCTGTTCGTTTGTGAATCTGGATGCCACGTCTAGAAACTGCATCTAGACGCAGTATTTGGACGCAGCAACCAGACGCAGTTCGTTTATGTATTTAGCTTTTGCATCTAGAAATTGCATCTAGATGCAGTTTTGTTTGTTTGTGTGTTTGCATATTTTATTTGGATGCCTTTATAAACCAAATGACCAAAAGGACATGTTCTATCTTTATAACAATTTGTTTAATCTAAAGTATATTTACAACTAAATAATTATCAAATTAATATTTAAATAAATTATAAAAGTCGCTTTAATGAAATAATTATATTTAAAAATAAATTATTTTAAAATTTTAAATAACAATAAATAAATAAATATTTTTTCAAAAAATCGTTTTTTGCGGTTTTGGCGGGAAATCGCTATTTTAGGGTTTTGGCAGGAAACCGCTATTTTATGGTTTTGGCGGGAAACCGCTATTTTACGGTTTTGGTGGGAAACCGTTATTTTACGGTTTTGGCGAAAAACCACTATTTTACGGTTTTGGGGGGGAAACCGCTATTTTCGGTTTTGGCGGGAAACCGCTTTTTACGGTTTTGGCGGGAAACCGCTATTTTGCGGTTTTGGCGGGAAACCGCTATTTTGCGGTATTGGCGGAAAACCATTTTTGCGGTTTTGGCGGGAAACCGCTTTTTTGCGGTTTTGGCGGGAAACCGTTATTTTACGGTTTTGGCGGAAAACCGCTTTTTACGGTTTTGGCATGAAACCGCTATTTTGCGATAATGGCAGGAAACCGCTATTTTGCGATAATGGCGGGAAACCGCTATTTTGCGGTTTTGGCGGAAAACCGCTATTTTGCGGTTTTGGCGGAAAACCGCTATTTTACTGTTTTGGCGAGAAACCGCTATTTTGCAGTTTTGGCACGAAACCATTATTTTGCGGTTTTGGCGGGATACCACTATTTTACGATTTTTGTGGGAAACGGATTTTTGCGGTTTTGATGTAATTTTGTTTTCTTAAAAAATAATAAAATATAAATATTTTATGTTTTGATTATAAATGAGGGTATTTTAGACTTTTGTATTTTTGGATGCACTTTGGTGCATCCAAACTCTAGTTTCAAGTGCATCCAAAATATCTAATTATTTTGGATGCATTTCATTTTGCATCCAGTTTGTACATCCAGATGCACTTCTTATTTTGATAAAAACGAACTGTATCTCATATCTGCATCTAGACGCAGTTGCTGGATGAACAAAAGAACATGCCCTTAGTCAAGACAAATGGCCAGGCAATCACTAGGATTTGGGAATCCAGATTGAATATAACATACTAATCATGATATTTTAAATTTACAAATCAGCTCTAACAAATTGGAATTGATACATGCATGCACTAAGAACGCAAATGATTTTTCCTCTTCATCTACCGTTAGATTCATTCACCTTCACCATATTCGGGAAATCGTTCCACCTTCACCCTTAACTTACACTAATTAATCAAGCTGGTCAAAAAGAAGAATCGTGTTATATAAACCTATGTGAGAAGATTTATCATGGAATAAAGATGTTTTGTAATAGAGAGATAAATGATAGATTCCGACCAAATCTCGGCAGATCCCATGACACTTGCATGATCTCTCCTTCATTCTCAGATAAATTGATAGGTAGACGATATCCAATTAGTTTTTCATGTGTACAATCTGAATTCTCAGTAGAGAAAGAGAAAGAATCACGCCTCACTTTCATTCCTTGGTTCTTATATGCTAGCGTAATCCTCCAGTTGTTTTTTCATGCAGGTAACCCTTTCCCTTTTTCAAAGATAACCTCTAAAAAACTTAATAGTTGGTTGTCGTGGAAAGGTTGGCCGTTTGATGGCGGATGAAAAACTCCAAAAAGTGCGCACAAGTGGTGGAAATCCTAAAGTTGTTCGAGGAATATTTTGCAACTCTGATCAAGTGATAGACAACATGATTGTTGAGATTCACACCAGTCTTGCATCATCTGACGGAGCGAGAAGATAAACGAAAGGGAATGATTGGTATTTCTGAAGTAATGATGGTGGAAGAATTGAAACCGATGAATTCATGCTACCATGAATTTTCTCGAGAACGAAGTATAGGTAGGCGACAAGGAAAGACGTCGACATTGTTAGACTGAGGCCGAGGTACGAGACGACAAATAAACCTGGGATGATCGATAATAGACGATAAACTTCTGGAACTTTTATGTTGGAATGTTAGAGGTTTCAACGATAGATTGACTTTTTATGTTTCAAATAAACTTATGAAGATCGACTTTTTCAAATAAACTTATGAAGATCGACTTTTTCTGTTGGAATGTTAGAGGTTTTAACGATACAGTCCGTCGCAGTAGCTTCATGAAGTGGTTCAGGCTTACGAAAACGAAACCGCAAAAAATGGGAGATTCGCTGCGGAAGGACACCAAAGTTGTAGTCATCGATCGGAATGACATCGGGTCTGGTTTGATTTCACGCCGTCGAAGGAATAAGAAAGGGAAAAAAACTAAGTGCGGAAGAAGACGCGTGAGGGAAAGGGAAAACATGGGCTGGGCCGAAATGAAGAAAATGTGGAGAATTGTGGGCTAAATATTACAAGGGGATTCAAGGGAGGGAATACATCAAAATACAAATAACTTTTTTAATTCAAATAACCATAAGCAAATGAGTGTAGAGTTTAATTCAAGTTCAACCAATCATTATATATATATATATATATATATATATATATATATATATATATATATATATATATAAGATGCAAAATATGTAAAATCAGAGGAAAATCAAACAACTAAAAGTTAAGATGACAAATCTAAAGACTAACTCGTAGAAATTGATGTGATAACTCTCCATACTAAATAATAATTTGTCATTTCATTGTTGGCAATATGAATTTTAATCTTGGATAACAATTTTTGAAATCGTTTATTCTCAAAATGTAAAGAAATACTTGTTAATATTTTATTTACTGTCGTAAAACTTTTATTTTTGTATTTAACGATATAGGAAGACTATTTTCTCAAAAAGATATATACTATAATTGGTTTTTATAAAAATTTCACCTTTCAAAAAAAGAAGAAGAATAATTAGTTTTATTAAATTGAAACTACACAAAATTATAACAAATTAGTGAAAAACTAAAATATATAAATAAACAGTGGCGTAGCGCGGGAATGAACCAAACAAAATTTTATTAATACACATCAACTTTAAATTATTAAGTTTTTTTGTTGGTTTTCAATTTCATCTTGCCAACAATCGAATCCCTTATCTCCAGATTCATCCCCTTCTTCGTTTATTACCTATATTTCTTCTTCTTCTTCTTCTTCTTCTTCTTCTTCTTCTTCTTCTTCTTCTTCTTCTTCTTCTTCTTCTTCTTCTTCTTCTTCTTCTTCTTCTTCTTCTTCTTCTTCTTCTTCTTCTTCTTCTTCTTCTTCTTCTTCTTCTTCTTCTTCTTCTTCTTCTTCTTCTTCTTCTTCTTCTTCTTCTTCTTCTTCTTCTTCTTCTTCTTCTTCTTTCTTCTTCTTCTTCTTCTTCTTCTTCTTCTTCTTCTTCTTCTTCTTCTTCTTCTTCTTCTTCTTCTTCTTCTTCTTCTTCTTCTTCTTCTTCTTCTTCTTCTTCTTCTTCTTCTTCTTCTTCTTCTTCTTCTTCTTCTTCTTCTTCTTCTTCTTCTTCTTCTTCTTCTTCTTCTTCTTCTTCTTCTTCTTCTTCTTCTTCTTCTTCTTCTTCTTCTTCTTCTTCTTCTTCTTCTTCTTCTTCTTCTTCTTCTTCTTCTTCTTCTTCTTCTTCTTCTTCTTCTTCTTCTTCTTCTTCTTCTTCTTCTAAATAAATATTTCACATTTGGTTGGAATTGGAATTAGGTACCACTAAAAGAGAATTCCAAAAGATCGATGAGGTTAATCATCTTGCGATTCTGGATGAGCAGGGGAATCTTTCTATGGTTGACCTCCAGCTGTACTCTGATGGGTTTTCGTGAAACTCGAGCTTGTAACGGTGGAGCAGACGTTTTGGCGAGCATGTTGTGGTAATCCTCGCTGGAGATTGAATTAATTCCCCTAACCTCCAAAGAAAGAAATTCTGAGTAAACCTTGATTTGCAGAAAGTGAAGCAGCAACCATAGGAATCGACTTCTCTCTCACTCTCTGATCGATTGTTAATGGTAGAGAGAAAGATAAATTGAGTGTGTGGCTTATGTGATATGAATTTATCAGCAAATTGGAAAGCATGGTCTTTCAAATCTGCATCATTTCATGAAATGCATGAAATGATCATTTTCAAACATACTACTCTAGCGGATGAGTCAGCCGTAAAGACAAAAGAACTAATTTGCAGCAAAACTAATATATGTCATCCAATAGAAAAGTATGACTCTGATGTAAATTTAAATAGAAAATAGTATCCGATTTGATCATTTTCTCTCAAAGTTTTTTTGTTAGGACGTTCAACGTTTTCTTTGTCTCCTAATGTAAAGTTAGCCAAAATGTATACTTTTGAAAATATACTTTTTAGAGTATCTATGTGAAAAAACTATAACATTATGTAGTTAATATGAAGATTTGACATAGAAAAAGGATGGTCAAAAATATAAGGAATGAAGAGTTCCAACATAAAAAAAAAAATTTAGTTCAGGAAGGTATAAGAAAGACCAAAGTAAAGAGTGAAATTACGATCTTTTAGATACTCCAGTTTTGCGGAGTCATTGGCTGTCAAAGAGTGAATGAGATAAGAAAAGTGAAGCCAAAGTTGGAGCTGCATTGCTTTCCTAAAACATGCATAACTCCTAATGCAAGTCTAGATTCGTTACATTCTATATTCTTCAGGCCGAATAATAGTTTGTTATTTTATTGTTGGCAATGTGATATTTTACTCCTAGATTATAATTTTTGGAATCGTTTATCCTCAAAATGTAGAAAATATTTATTCCTTTTTATTTATTTTTCAGAATTTTATTTTATTTTTTATCTAACGATATAAAAAGAAAAAAAATTCACGAAACATATATACTACAATTTTTAAAAATTTGTTTTCATTAATTTTATTAAACTTGAAACTACATACAAAATTATAATTAATTAGGAAAATAAAATAACTACATCTCAATATTATTTACAACTATATATTTTATATTTAAATAAACAATGATCGACACATAAAAATCATATTTCACATAGTACCAATTAACCAAATCTAATTAATATCAAATATGAACATCAATGATCAAGAGTTTGTCTTTTTTTGTTTTTAGGGGAAAGATCTGAAATCGAATTTCTTTGTTTTCTAGCTAAGTTTCGGAGTTAAAAAAAGGGGCAAAAAGAAAACTAATTTACACTGTGGGTATGAGTTTAGTTTTGAATCTCAACCTTTAATGATGGTTTGACGTTTGTATGCAAACGCTCCAAGAAGCGCAGACAGCGTTGTAACGCACAGAACGCCGGACGCTGCGAACACACCGTCTTTCACAATGTAACACTCACCGTTTAGCCATCCTTTGCCGTATCTCTGCTCTCTGTTCATGCTTGCCCCAACGCTTATCAACGTAACCGCAACCGCAAAATTAGCCCTGCAATTAAAGTATTATTTTTTTTCCTTCGTCAATTTGATTTAAGAAAGCATCTTTCTTACCAATTAAACAACAGAAGGAAAACACAAAACGGCGGCGTTTCCGTTTTCTCTGTTTTCAAGAAACCTCTGCAGATCACAACGTTTCCGATTATTTGAGCAACTGAAACACAGACCAGAGCGGCAGTTCCTAACCCGAAAGCATGACTTTCTGGTAGATAACTCGATTTTCCATCCCATTTCAGATCTTTCCCCTTAAAACAAAAAAAAAGACAAAAATATTTACCAGATCCTTAGAACCTCAAATGAATAATAAATAACTTGAGCAACAAGGAAATTGGCAAAACCATTCACCTTAGCCTTCTGAAACTCAGACGCGAGGCACAGGAAAAACGCGGCGAGACCAAATAAAAAGATGAATATGAGAACGAGAGAGAATTCGGGTCGCCTGTTCCCGCGGGTATCTTGTTCTTTAACCTCCATATTGATAATTCGTTCTTAAATCCCCAGAGAATTAAGAAAGGAGAGATTACTTGTGGCTTACTCCACAATTACAGAATGGATCTGTTCTTTGTTGTTATGGTTGGGTTGTTGGTTTCTTTGCTTGGCTTTGGTGTTAATAAAGTTGGTGTAATTTTGAATCTTTAGAAGATGAAGGGAAGAAACTTTTGTGGGTCAGGCCGTTTTAGACTCTTTACTCCTTTAATATATTTTCTCTATTTATGATTATAAACAGAGAAAAGAGTCCAAAAGGGCCTGACTCACAAAATTTGGATGAATTAATTTTGGAGCAGTATTAGCTATTTATTCTCAACGTGTGTTGTACCAATTTATGACGTCTTACTGAAATTAATACAACTTGGTGAATATCTGTGCCGGTTTTTTTTTCAAATAAAAATATACATTGCATATGCTTTATAGTTTTTTGAAAGAGATGGAAAAATGCTTCATTTTACGGAATGGTTAAGTTATTTTAACAAAGGGATCAATGTTAATTTGACTACTTCTAAAATATATACCAAGTTTGGTTCAAATTGAGGAAAATATAAAGCAAAACAAGATTAAAGGCAAAAGACCAAATAAACCAGGACGTTAGACAAATAAATTACCAGGAGAGATGAGTACCCATTGGATTTTCTTAGAACTTTATGTTGAACTAGGGTTGTTAATATGTTAATATGGGCTCAACTTCATAGGATTAATCCGGCCCGTGTAAACAATTTAAACCCTAAACCCTGTGTTTAGTAAGAGCGCTAAAAACGGGCCCAGTATAATTAACCATTGGGTTTAACAGGGCTAAGGTATTTTTTTATTTATTAACAAAATCAAAATACTTTTCAATATAATAAAAAGCTTATTAATTTTCTCGCCAAAACAGTGATCTCACATTTTCCAACAAAAACAAAAAAATGTCTAACCAAAATTTTTATTTTTTTTTAATTAGATAATTAAATTGAAAAAAACAAAAACAAATTTTTTTTTTTAACTTATTGTCACTTATGATATTAATCATAATGAATAAACTAATAGCTCAGTCTGAGTCTACACTATTACTACGAGTTGCAGAACAGAGCACCGTTAGAATCTTGAGAACACTTCTGACATCATCCATTTGTTTGATCATTTTTCTTTATTTGTAAGGAACACCAATCTGAGCTGTGGCGGTGATGGGTTTCTCAAACAGACCAAGGTCAAGTTGCCTGACACTAGTACAACGGTTGCCATCAAAGGAATGGGATTCAAGGATTGCCAAGAGCGTTTCTTGAGGGACTGCAACTGTTTGACGTTTGCTGTTACCAATATCCAAACTATTGGGTTTGGCTGTGTGCTTTGGACCGGAAATAGTAGATATCATAAATTACCCCCAATCAATTTGGTAATTTAAATATTTTTTATTTCATTCATGTATCACGCGGGACCTAATCTAGTATATATATATATATAGAATTTGAAGGTTCTATAGTTGGAAACATAGGAGCATCAAATTTTACAATAATGTTTATTTATAATTTTGTTTTTGCTTGGAACAAAAGACTTGTGATTTGCTTTGTTTTTGCTTATATTTTATTTGTGGTTTGCTTTCTTTTTGCTTTTTCTTTTCTTATATTTTGCCAAAAAATGTTTATTTCAAATTTTACAATAATTACAACATATTTATAGAGATATAGTTATTAATGAATTCTCATTAAAATTATTATAAGAACCAAGAGAAATAGCACAACATATTGGCACATCAATTTTAACTATACTAATTTTGGGTTTTGATGAACTGCCATTGATCGATTTGGAAACTGTTTCCATGGCCACATACAAATTTGCCAACTTTAGTAAGCTCGAAATAAGTGATTTTGGTATGGCTTAGGGTTTAGTGTTTTTTTGAGTAACCAAATGTGTGGTACAGTGGTAGTATGTTTTTGATATGTTAATTATTTCCTTATATAACAACGATAATAATGTAAAAAAAAACAATGACAATAAGAAAAATCTGAATATGAGTGTTACAACAAATATATATATATAAATTTAGTCGATATACATTTTGTATCAATGATTTATTATAATTTTTGTATTTTAATTATCAAGAGTAAGTTTTAGAAAGTAATACGAAAGAAGATTAAGATACATGTATCATAGTGTCATTGATGTTCATAGTACTTGGGTTCAAATCTGCATATTACGTACATGTTATTGACAAAAGAAATATATAATATATTTGTTAAAACTTTATATGTTAAACCAAATTTTAAATTTAACTTTAATATTCTAAAAGTTAACCCTTTTCAGCCTATGGTTTGATCACTTCCACTCATCTCTTTGGTGATATCCTATCTTAAACCTATGATTGTTGTCTCTATGTATTTATCTCCTTTTCGTACTGCACCTTCATTTCTCAGCTTTATATATATCTCATTCCTCCTCTCTGTTGTGTACACATTTTAATTTCTTAATCCTATATAAAAAAATCTCGCTATTACGTTTTCGTATATTGGGTCTATCGTAATCTCGATATAGAGGATTAAAATGCAGACGTATTATGAAAAATATTCAATGAATAATTAAAACCTAAATCCTTCTTAAAACCTGCTCTTAATTACATGTTATTATTACTAGGTGAGTCTCCGCGCTAACGCGCAGATATTTTTATGTAAAAGATGTTTGATACTTTTAAAAAAAAAAAATTCTTCGTAACAAATGCATATCTAGAGAGACATCATGCCAGCTGAATAGCTGATATTTCGATAACTACTACGAAGTCGTAACCCATTATATATATTCATTAAGACAAATACATACGCTCCTACTATAAATCATGCAACATATACTTATTCAAAGACATTTAAATCACAATATGAGCACATGTGTTGCAATAAAACACAAGAGGTTGCAGCGAGAGCGTACAATGAATAGTTTGATTAGCCATGAAACGAGCCGCCAGCATCTGAATTTTATTTAAATATAAAACAATAAATAAATAAAAAATATAAACTACAAAAAAATATAAAATTTATATATGATTAATATATAGATATATATATCTTATTATATAAAGCTGGATCCCTAGATGTGAGTGTGACACGTAGGATAATTTTTAATCACGAGATTGTGACATTTGTCACGATTGTTAATTTAAATCTTGACATGTATCAATTTAATTAAAAAAATAAAAATGAATTAAAGTAAATATTAAAAAATGTTAAACTAAAAAAGGCAATTTTAGTAAAAATGAATTAAAGTAAATATTAAAAAAAAATAAACTAAAAAAAGGCAATCTTACAAAAAAAAACAAGTATAAGTAAAGAAACCTTATAATAAAGGAAAGTGACAAATGAAAAGTTAAAAGTTTATAATCTACAACCACGATCAAATTTTAAAAAGGAAAATTATAAATATACTCTAAACTTAAAAGAAAAATTATTAATATACGATTTAAAATTGATTTCTAATCCTAAAAAATAAATGAAAAAGTAGTTATGTTTAGATTAAGAAAAATTAAACAAAAATTATAAAGAAAAGTCAAAGTTAAAAAAACCTATATTTTAGTTTAGAATAAATAAATTAAACAAGAGATAACAATCCTAAAAAGAAAAGGAATAAAAGCCAAATTTTATTTAAAAAACATATTTTAGTTTAGAATAACTAAATTAAACAATATATTACAATCCTAAAAAGCTAAAGTTTTAAAAAAAGAAAGAACAATTAGTAATTCTTTAAAAAATCACACAGTTAAAAAGGAATACAATCCTAAAAAGAAAAAAAATTATAATTCCTCGACTCTAGATAACCAAATTGATACCTTATCAATTTCACATTCATAATTCTAAAAGTTAAATTTTATAATTTACAACCACGACCAAAATTAAAAAATAAAAATTATAAATATATACTAAACTTAAAAGAAAAATTATTAATATACAACCAAACTTAAAAATTTATAATCCTTTCCATTATGACAAAAAGAAACTTAAAAAGGAAAAATTATTAATATATAACAACGATCAAACTCTACATAATAATCTACACATTTCTAAAGTTTTTATAACGGAATAAAAGCCAAAAAAAAAATTAAAAAACATATTTCAGTTAAGAATTAATAAATTTTTTATCATATAAAACTAAATGTTTCAAAATGTTAATTCACCTGATCGCGATATGTGTCAAGTCAAAGTTGGAAATATTTAAAAATCAATTAATAAAAAAACTTAAAAATTCTTACTAATAATCTTAAAAGAGAAAGGTACTAAAAATAAAATTAAAAAGTTAACGAATTAAATTTATCTTAAAAAGCAAAATTAATATAGAAAAGAAAAAACATTACTTAGTTTTTTTATTTAGATTAAAGAAATCTTATTATATAAAGCTGAATCCCTCGACGAGAGTGTGACACGTAGGATAATTTTCAATCACGAGATCGTGACATGTATTGTTGTTACTTAAGATCGCGACATGTGTCAAAGTAATAATCTAAATAAAAAGAAAAAAATTAAAAGAAAATTAAGATTCTAACAATCATGAGATCGTGACATGTGTAAAAAATGAAAAATAACAATGCAATAATATAAACTTTCCTATAAGATAAAATAATAAAAAAGTAAAAATAAATTGTGTTTTATTTAAATATAAAATAATAAAAAAAAAATATATAAACTACAAAAAACTATAAAATTTATATATGATTCATATATAGATATATATATCTTATTATATAACGCTGGATCCCTCGACGTGAGTGTGACACGTAGGATAATTTTTAATCATGATATTGTGATATTTGTCACGATTGTTAATTTAAATATTGACATGTGTCAATTTAATTAAAAAAATAAAAATGAATTAAAGTAAATATTAAAAAAATTTAAACTAAAAAAGGCAATCTTACAAAAAAAAAAAGTATAAGTAAAGAAACCTTATAATAAAGGAAAGTGACAAAAGAAAAGTTAAAATATATAATATACAACCACGATCAAACTTAGAAAAAGAAAACTATAAATATACTCTAAACTTAAAAGGAAAAATTATTAATATATGATTTTAAATCGATTCATAATCCTAAAAAGTAAATGAAAAAGTAGTTATGTTTAGATTAAGAAAAATTAAACAAAAATTATAAATAAAAGCCAAAGTTAAAAAAAACCATATTTTAAATTAGAATAAATAAATTAAACAATAGATAATAATCCTAAAAAGAAAAGGAATAAAAACCAAATTTTATTTATTTAAAAAAGTTACAAAAAAAACTTGAAAGTTTATACCACGACAAAACTTAAAAAGGAAAATTATAAATATACAACAACGACCAAACTCTATATAATAATCTACACATTTATAATTTTAAAATATGTACTTCCATTTCTTAGTTCTCTTATTCAAATTCTAAACAAGCAAATCATGACTTTTAAAACTCAAAAAATCGATCAAAACTATCTTATAAATTACAAAAATAAAATATATTATGTTGTTTAGTTAAAAGATAAACCGCAAAATATTTTATTAAAGTTGAATATGTGTTATTATATATTTACAAAAGATAAATATATACTTTGACACATTAAACTTAAAAATCCAATAGTCGTATCCAAGGGTATTTACTGCATATGTTTCACTAAATTTTTCTTTCAAAATATATATTTATTTCATAAGTTTTTTAAATTAATCATAATTTTTTTTAAAGTACCTGATTTCTTATATTTTTAGATTTCATATAAAAAATCTAAACATATCAAATTTTATTTATTATATGAAGCAAAATGTTTCAAAGTTAGTAATTCGCATAATCGCAACACGTTTTCAGTTAATCGACTAGATTTTGACAAGTGTTTAATAAATTTCCAATTATATTTTGACACGTATTTAATAAATTTCCAATTATATTTTAAACGTGTTAAGTTAATCGATTAGATTTTGACATATGTTTGATAAATTTTCAATTATATTTTGACACGTGTTTAATAAAATTCCAATTATATTTTAACACATAAAATTAACAATAAAAGTAAAATTTTAGGAATCTTAAAAGATATTAGAAAAAAATAGACAAAAACAATAGTCTTAAAATGTATTAAGAAAAAAAAATAGTAGTTATGTTAGATTGAGAAAATTAAACAAAAACTACAAATGAAAACCAAAGTTTTTTTAAATAACGAAAAACCATATTTTAGATTAGAATAAAGAAATTAAACAAAAACCAATTTTTTAAAAAATAATATTTCAGTTTAGAATAAGAAAATCTTATTATATAAAACTGAATGTTTTAAAGTATCTAATTCACCTAATCGCGACACATGTCAAGTCAAAGTTGGAAAATTTTAAGATCGACTAATAAAAAAACTCAAAAATTCTAAAAATCTAATAACCGATTTATAATTTTTAAAAGTAAAGTTACTAAAAATAAAAAAAATAAAAAATAAAAAATAAAAAATTTATCCTAAAAGGTAAAATTAATATAAAAAAAAAGAAAATACATTATTTAGTTTTTCTATTTAGATTAAGGAAATTAATCATAAAGGAAAATAATTATAATTTCTCACCTCTATATAAACAACAATTTTGTAGTATGTCAATTACACACCAAATAATTAAAAGTCTAATAATCGTATCAAATACTATTTACTGCATTTATTCACCAAATTTTTCTTTCAAAGTATATATTTATTTCATCGTAAACTTTGTTTCGTAGTTTATGTATTATATATATTTTCACGGGTGATCTAATTTTGTTTTCTGTTTTTTGTTTTTTTAAAAAAATTAACGGGTTATAAAATATTAAATTACAAATCCGCATATATACTTATCTAGTATATATATATATATATAATTTTTTTATTAAATATAATATATTAGTATTTTTCGAGTATCGTTGTTCCTGTTGGAGGTTTTACCGGTTCAACGTTATTTTTGTTTTTTTGGGTTATTTGTCAATTAGTCCAGTTAGATTATTAAATTCTACTTGGTTTAGGAAAACACCCGTTGGTTCAGAACTAAATTTCGGTTCACATTGAAAATTACAGTTTGATTAGAATGCCTAGTCCTATGAAAACGTTTGTGAGTGTGTGATGTGGTGGTATTTGATCTTAAGATAAAGTCTTTGATGGAACATTCACCCAAGAAAAAGAAAAGCGAGAGAAGTACCTGCAATAATTTAAATCAAATCATAAAAAAATCTCACAATGACTTAACTTTATTGTATGAACACTAAACACCAGACCATCGGAGAAACTATAAGGCCTTACACTATACTCAATGACATTTCTCTGTCTAGTATAATGGAGGTTATAAACTACATTATTCGATGCTATGGTTCATAACTTCATATATGTATGTTATGTATAACGAATATGACTCAGAGAAATGTAATATATGTGTAAAGAATCACTGTGAAGGTGGATCGAGGCGAAGAGATCCCATCTTGTTCTCAATTGATTTGGATGATGATCCACCATCTCGATTATTGTTCTGACCATACTGAGAAAGAAAATATTTAAAGAATTCCACAGTTATATTATCTGTCTTTGTTTTAAGATCTTCACATGGCATATTATTCTAATTATAGATTGCAGTTCTACCTGAGTGTTGTTTGGGTTTTGCCTTGCAACTACATTCACTTGCAACTCCTGGTTACGACCAAGAAAACAATTTGAATTAGAGTGCATATATTAATATACAATAATATTTGATAGAACATAAAATTATACCGTATAATGTCGTTTAGATTAAAGTGGTTAAACCCTGAGATATGTTCATATCTCCCATCCACCCTCCACACAGTTACTGTACAAACCACATGGAAAAAAAAAACCATTCACTCAACGCAATAGAAATTTAACAAACATATAAAAATGACAATAGAAACCCTAATTCAATTTTTGACAAGTAAACCAGAAAATTAGCCAGATTTAACGATGTTTACAATCTAAAATCTAAAATTTCCGAAAATCCACCATTATTCTCGTAAGAAAAATCCGATTTTAAATCTTAATTCACTACTCATGCATTCTTTTCCACAATTAAAATTTACCTTACCATTCTGAATTCCGAAAAGAAAACCATTTGGTTGTGGGCTAAAATAGAAGACCGATCCCTGAAACCGCTCTCCCGTATTCGTCATCTTGAAGCTAACCATAGTTCCTAAGACCAACTTTTGAAAATTTCTTGAGTTTTCGTTCGCCATTTTTGAAGAAGTTTTGTCTGATTTTGTGTATGTGGTTTTCTTATTCTATGGGAAGATTTTGTTTGTTTCTCTGACTCATAGCAGAGTATTTATACACACCATTTGGAGGGAAATTAATGTGTTTCAATATTCTTATCTTCCAAACCAAAAGACAATTTATTTTCTTCAAATACTTTCTCTATCTATTTAGGAAAATATTGGAACAAAATTCTGATAAAATTACTTTCTTACAATATTTTTCTTCACCTTATTGACATTTTTTCGTTCACATTTTTATTTCTTCTCTTTTTGTTCAGCTTATTTTGCATGGACACGGTTTTTTACATTTACCAAACTATACAAGAATACAAAACTGTGTCCATGAAAAATAAGTATAATATGCTAGCTTAGAAGTATATATTTTGTCCATGAATGTATACATATGCTAAAAATACAGCCGTTTGTTATTTTTCTTTTGCAGGCAGAATTAACATATATATTTGCTATTTCAAGGCAATAACACATTAACTTAAATATTTGTGTTATGTTTACTTATAATGCTGATGCATTTTCTTAAAAAGCAAATTAATTTATATATATTTTACCTCGATATAGTTCTTTCATTAATGTAAAACGTGGACTACATCTAGGAGTACAGTTCTAGAGGGACATTCACGTTTAAGAAAAGAAAATAAATTTGATAGCACGTATAGTTTAGATCGTTGTGTACTTTTTTCTCTACTACTATTGACATGTGATAGGCATTCTCAAAGAGCATTTCCAATGGTACTCTATTCTTGTCTTTAAACTTTGTTTTTAGAATAAAATCCTCTTCAATGATACTCTATATCTTATTTTAAAAATAGAGAAATGAACAGTGTTTCTCTATATTTGGAGTAACACTGTTCATTTCTCTATTTTTAGAATAGAATTTTTTTATTTACAAAATGATCCTCTACTTTTCATATTTCTTCATTTTATACCTAAACAATGGAATAATAAACAATATTATACTTAATTTAAACTATTTTAACAATAATTCTTTAAATAATCATTTAAAATTTAAAAATGCAACAACAACATATATTAAATTAAAAAAATACAATGAGATAACAAAAAATATAATTAAAAACACATAATTGATACTACAAATTAAAGATAAAAATTCCAAAATAATTACCGTTAAAAAAAAACTCAACACAACTTATTATACCAGTAATCTAATAATCTGGTAATTAATAGAATTTTATAATTAATAGAATTCTTAAAATATAATTATGTTGAACTATTATTAAGAAATAATATACATAGAAGAATTTTAAATTTTTTAAAAGTAAAAGGTCTTGTAAGCAATTAATAGATATAATATATTTGAATTATTTATTTTCAGAGTGAAACATAGAGGTGACCATTGGAGTAAACCACTTTTCTATTTATAGAAAACTCTATATTTAAAATGAAATATAGAGACGACCATTGGAGATACTTTTAGAAAAGCATTTGTGTTCAACGTTGTCGAAAAGTGTTAAAAACGCGGAAAATTATGAAGTGGCATGTAAGATAATTGATGTAGAAGTTTTGAGTAGTTATAAATAGGCCGTTGGTTTATATTTTCCCAGATAATTTTTATACGCCATAAAGTAATGCAGTCAATTTAATTACTTTAATAATTAGTTCTGTACAACTAATTAGGCTATTAACATATAACTGGTTCTATCCAACGGATCCTTGGACATGCGATGTACTCATGTGCGTGTAGAGTGAAGATTAGGTTTTGTGTTTTGTACTTTATATATATCCCGGATTAACACATCGAATAGATCGGAAGATCAATCAGATTGGATATGGATACAGAGCACTCTAATGTTTTTTTTTTTTTTTTGGTAATGAGAGCACTCTAATGTTTCATTGTCATTTATGCAATTTAGTGGACAAACGCATCATCGATTCATATCAATTCAGAGCCGTGCCTAGAGAGTTTAAACCATAAGCGAATTAAAAATTATAATTTAATATATAAATTCTTTTGATATATATAATACACACATAAAATATAGGGTAATTGCATTCTCTACTATTTTTTAACTTCAAAATTAAGTCTTCCTTTTTGCAACTGTGTGAAAGCTTCTGTTCACGTGGAAAAGACCCCCAACCCCTACATATATATGTGTGAAAGGTGATAGAAAGTAACAAACTTGTTTACGTAGAAGTGGTGGGTCCTTGGAAACATGTAAGAGGTAATCCTCTATAGATTATGTTATTTTTTCCTTCAGCCTCATATTCCCTCTCTTCATCCTCATCTTTTCTTTGTTCATCTTCATCTTCTCTCTGAGAAAATCATAAATTTGAGAAAAATCAAAATCAAAATTTCGTGTAAAAAACCCATTCTTAAGCTCAAAAAACAAAAACCCAAGAAGAAAAAAAAGAAGAAGCAGAAGCAGAAGATTAGGATTTTCATTTTCTGTAATGGAAGTTTCGCGCTTTGGTTCCACTACAAAAAAACACAGTTTTTGTGACATACAAAAAGACTCCCAAAATAGTCGCAAATGATACATTTGCGACCATTTTGGGACCAAAACAAATATTCGCAAATAAACGGTCGCAAAATATAGTATTCACATAATGGTCGCAAATTTACGACTCTTTTGTGACTACAATATATCGTCACATATAAGCGACTATTTTGACACTGAAATTATTAGTCGTAATTTTAAGACTAATATGTGACTCCCACTATCAGTCGTAATTTAGAGACTAATTTGTGACTATCAATAAAAACAAAAAAAAAAAAAAAAAAAATTCTATAAATCCGATTCAATATCCGAAACAAATGCTGAATTTCAAATCTTTTATAGCAACAATCTTATATTCAAATTAGTCAAACATGTAAGAAAAGATCCCAAACATAAATAGATATATATATATCTATTACACAAAGAAAATAAAAAATGTAAAAGAAACTACTAAGTTACTTTTTAAGATGAAGGAGAGGTTGAATCTCGTCGGAGCACGCTGATGATGATGATGATGGTACTGAGGAAGACCGTAGAACATTGCCGAGTTGTCATAAGTTGGGTCTTGAAGAGAATGAGCTTCTTAATTAGGAACGTTGGTTGCAGAAAGCTGCCTAAGAGAAAGCAAGGTTCTGGTTGGAGAGAGGCTTGAGATTGCTGCTGCTCCATTTCTAAATCGACCGTTCTATTTCTTTGTCCCATTTCGCTTGCTGCAGAAGCCTTCTGAGATATTTTTGATTCATAAAAGCATCAGCAACCATAATGATGACACAACAAAGTATAAACTGAGTAAGAAATTGAGCTTTTTGATTTCAACAGAACCACCCGATGCAGTATTATTAGATCTCAAGCTGATACTAAAAACTAAACTGTTACATCAATGGCACTCTTGTAAACTTGCATATGTCAGCTTCTGATTTTGGGATTCAAGTAACGAAACCAAAACATACAAAGCACATGTTCTCCTCGATTTGGTCCGAGAAAGTGATATAAAAGGTCCCTCAAAGAAAACTGTATTCTCCGAATATTGCATTGTGCATTCTCAAACTCAAGGTAACAGATCATTTCCATAAAAAATAAAGAAAATTTAGCTGCGGAATTAAAACCAAATTCAGAAACTAAGAACAATTCTTCAAATGCCAAAAAAAAAAAAAAAGATCAAAACTTTCATATATTAACAAAAAGATGAAAATAACCCACCATGCCTAACTAAAATCAGGATAATCGTCTTATGAAATAATACTATGCAAATTCTTAACATAAACAAAATCAAGAAGAAGAAAAAAAACTCTGACCTTGTAAACATTAAGATTGTGAGAGAGGAAAAAGTTTGGAGATTTCAATGGTCTGCAACGAGCTACAGAAGACAAAAGACTTGTAAACTCGAAGAAACCGAAACCGGAAACTCCCTGCAAAGATGTAAATAAGGTTAGAAAACAAACAATCGAGATGATTAAAAAGAGATTAGAATCATAAAACCAACTAACCCATAACATCAGCATCTTCAAAGCGTATGCTTTGAAAGCTATGGAGCTTAAGCTCTGAATATTGGAAAGAAGACAAAACTCTGTTTCTTATTTTCCTTAACATTTACAAGAGGAGCTCGTACAGCTTATATAGAAAGAGCTAATTGAATAACGCCAAAGACACGTTGCCTTCAGTCACCAATCATTGCACATGCTCCAAGGGTATCAAATCTGTTGTGTAACCGAATCTGGGCAGGATTTGAATGAAGTTCTGCTTTTTCCTTTTGACTGAGAGCATCAGTCGAGTTGCCGTTGAACGAAGATAAGATTTGAGCTGGATTGGGCTTGGTGCTTATTGATCTCTGGTTTTCGGTTTGGGCCTTATCATTCTTTATTGGCCCAGCGTGTGTTTGATTACTAGAAGCAGAGATAGAACCGTGCTTCTCAATACACCCCCTCAAAGTCGGTGGGGAATCAACACCGAGTTTGTACTGAAGATCAAAGAAAGATTTTTGAGGCAGGGACTTAGTAAAAATGTCTGCAAGCTGTAGAGATGCTGGAATTTGCTTGACTATGAGAGCACCTATGGACACTCTTTCCCGAACATAATGAAAATCTGTATCAAAATGCTTTGTTCTGTTGTGCATTGCAGGATTTGCAGTTAGATAGACTGCAGAGAGGTTGTCGCAGTACATTTCCGGAACCGTTGGTAGATGAACTCCCATTTCACCAAGAATAGAAGTAATCCACTTTAGTTCAGTGGCTGCAATAGAGAGAGATCTATACTCCGCTTCAGTGGATGATCTCGAGACAGTAGGATGGCGTTTAGCAGACCATGAAATTATGTTAGAGCCAAGAAACGTACAGAAACCTCCTGTAGATCGTCGAGTATCTTTGCACCCAGCCCAGTCACTGTCACTATAGGCTCGGAGAGCAAAATCAGTATCGCAATTAAGAGTAATTCCCAGTTGTAAATTACCTTTAAGATACCTGAGAATTCTCTTTAGATTCGTGAAGTCAGCTACTGTTGGTTGATGCATCTTCTGACATACGTAGTTGACAGAAAATTGAATGTCTGGCCTGGTGAGTGTAAGATATTGCAGCTTTCCTGCTAAGCTTCTGAAATAAGTTGGGTCTGAGAATGGTTCATTCTGTCCAGGAACCTTGTCAAGTTGTAGAGGAAGAGGAGTAGGCATTGGAGCACAGTCTCCCATCCCGGCTGAAATAAGCAGATCTGTAGCATATTTTTCTTGATTGAGAAACAGCCCATTGTTGTGAAAATGTGCTTGAATGCCAAGGAAGTAGTGTAGAGGTCCCATATCTTTCATTCGGAATGTTATGGATAGAGTATCCAACAGTTTCTTGATCAGTAAATCATTGCTTCCTGTAAGTAACATATCATCAACATACAAAAGGAGATACATCACATCACTGTCATGAAGATAAACAAATAGTGATGGATCTCCGAGTGTGCATCTGAACCCAAAATCGAGTAGAAAAGTACTGAATTTATCAAACCAGGCACGTGGAGCTTGCTTGAGGCCATAAATTGCTTTCTTGAGCCTGCAAATGTAATCTGGTTTGTCAGGATTTTCGAACCCTGGAGGTTGTAGCATGTATACCTCTTCTTGCAAATCACCATGAAGAAATGCATTCTTCACGTCAAGTTGCTTAATCTCCCATTTCTTTATTGTTGCAACATCGAGAACTAATCGGACTGTTGCTGTTCGTACAACAGGACTATACGTTTCTAAGTAGTCTATTCCTTCTTCTTGTTCATATCCCTTGGCGACCAAACGAGCTTTCAGTTTGTCCAAAGAACCATCAGAATGTAGCTTAGTTTTGAACACCCATTTGCAGCCAAGGGGTTGAATGTTTGGATCTGGTGGAACGAGATCAAAAGTGTCTGTCTCGTGAAAGGTTATTACCTCTTCTTCCATAGCATCGTTCCATCCAGAGTCTTTGAGAGCAGATTTAACTGTCTTCGGTTCGGGATAGTTGGTCTTTACAGAGTGTAAGGCATATTTGGGATTTGGCATATGTACTCCAGATTTTGAGCGTGTTTGCATAGGATGACCTGTGGCAGCCGGATTCCCACTGGATGCAGGATCAGTAGCACCCGGAGAACCAGACAGAGTGGGAAAATAATCCTCAGTAAGCAATTGTGTAACAGTGTTGTCTATTGACGAGACGGTACATGATGCAGGATTTGATGTGCCAGTGATTGGAGATTGTATTATGGAGCCTGACCTGCATGATGAAGAGACGAAGCTGTTGCCTATAGGATCAGGATCAGCGCCTGCCGTACACACAGAACTTCTTCCAACAACAGCAGTAGGCAGCAATACAATATTACCAGGAGGATTTGATGAAAAATCAGACTGAGCAGTCGATGAGGGGACTGACTGAATAACGCCAGGTACATTGTCTGTCTCAGGAGAAAAAAGAGGCACCTCCGAGGGAGGATTATCATTTTCTGTCTGTTGAGAAGAAAAACCAGAGTACCAAGCTGAGAGTAGAGGAGATGTGGCATGTGGAAGAAACGCATTGTATACATCTGAAAAAGGAAACTGTTCCTCATCAAACACAACGTGTCTGCTGATGTAAACCTTACCTGATGGAGGGTGGAAACATCTGTAGCCTTTAAACTTCTCATTATACCCCAAAAAAACACACAGTAAGGAACGGGGATCGAACTTATGTTTAGTATACGGACGAAGATAGGGATAGCAGCTGCAGCCAAAAACTCTCAGAGATGTATACACTGGTTGTTTGCCCACCAGTATTTCATAAGGACTTTTGTTGTGAAGCAGAACTGATGAGGGTAAGAGGTTTCCCAGGTAAGTTGCCGTAAAAAAGGATTCAACCCATAAGTGATGAGGGGCTTTGCTCTGAAAGAGCATCGAAAGGCCAAGTTCTGTGATGTGCCTATGCTTTCGTTCTGCTATACCATTTTGCTGAGGGGTATGAGGACAAGAGATGAGTTGCTTAATTCCACAGTTGGCAAGATGTAAAATGAATTGTTTACTGGTGAATTCACCCCCTCCATCACACTGGAACATAGTGATCTTTTCTTGTAACTGAGTTTCAACCAGCTTTTGAAACAGAACAAATATGGAGAAGAACTCTGATTTCTTTCGTAGAGGATAAAACCAGGTGTATCTTGAGAAATTATCGATGAAAATAACATAATACCGAAAGCCTTGAGTTGAGACAACAGGAGAAGGTCCCCATAGATCACAATGTATTCTTTCTAGAGGCCTAGATGAAATAAACTCAGAAGAAGAAAAAGGAAGTCTGCAAACTTTCCCCATACGACAAGCATCACATAACTTGGAGCTTGTTTTATTGATAACTACAGCCTTTATTCTTGATAAATGTTGAAGGATGTCTTGATGAGGATGACCCAGGCGCCTATGCCATACTTCATCACTAGTAGCTTGCTGCCGTGTAGAGTAGTAAGCAGCAAAATTTGGTTCCTTCAACACATAGAGATCCTTATTCCTTTTTCCTTTGGTCAGCATCTGTTTTGTCTGTTTATCCTCAACAATGACACCATCAGAATCGAAATTAAAGGAACATGGGTAATCATCTGTAAGTTTGGTGACAGATAAGAGAGATTTAGTAATTCCTGGGCAAACAAGGACATCTTTTAGAGGTAAATTACCTTGGAGACTGGGCAGTACTGCTGAGCCGATATGAGTTATGGGCAAGAACTCTCCATTTCCAACAATGACTGCATCATTACCTGAATAAGGTTGACTGGTCTGTAGCTGAGAGGCAGAACTCGTAATGTGAGCGGTTGCACCCGTATCAGGATACCATTCATGACCAGAAGTGTGAGACTGATCAGAGATCCTCATTGCAGCAAGAGCATTGTTGAACTCAGGGCATTGATATTCTTGATCAAAACGTTTGTAGCACTTGTAGGCTGGATGGCCATACTTGTTACATATCTGGCAGGTTGGTCTAGATCCATCTGCGAAATTGTTGTTGTTGCTAAACTGCTGCGGAAAGCCCCTTCCACGAGTTGAGTAAGAACCTCTGCCCCGAGATCCATCCGGATATTGACCTCTGCCATAGTTGTTTCCTCTCCCACGATTAGAGTATCCTCCTCTATCAGTAGTGAAAGCCAAGTGAGGAGTGACTGTAGCGTGAGAAGCATAGGTCTGAATCTTATCATCAAAGTTAGTTAGCTTGACCACAGCATCTTCAAAGTTAGGGGTAGGATAAGAATCCATAGAATTTTCAATCACAGCAGCAATAGCTTCATATTCCTGACCCAAACCATTCAAAATCCCATAGATCTTTGCATTATCTTCAACAGGACAGCCTATAGAGTCTAACTGATCACAGATCAACTTAACCTCGTTTAGATAATCCCCCATATTCTTTCCTATCTTAGACACCGTTTGTAAACGACGTTGCAGGTCAAATCTTCTAGATGATGAGATTCGATTATATTTCTTAGCCAAAGCAAACCATACCTCATAGGCTGTGTGGAGACCATAGACAGATCTGAGTGCATCTTCGGACATTGATCCAAACAGCCAAGCAAGGACAGTCTGATCATTCTGGATCCAAGTCAAGAGCTCTGGATTTGGATTTTCTGAGAGGGTAGTGCCAAACTGAAGCATAATCGTGGGTTGAGGACGAGGAGTGCCACCTGTGACATGCCCTACAAGCTTCTGACTGGAGAGCCAGTGCTCAAACTGTGTCTTCCACAGGAGGTAGTTGGATGCGTTGAGCTTCAGAGTGACACAATGAGAGATGTTTAGTGGCGACGAGATAACAACCTGAGGCGTCGCTGGGAAAGACTGATGGAACGTTGGAGGATATATAGGTGATGAAGATGACGGGTCTGGCGGAGCTGGAAATCGATTTGCAGGTAGCGGAGCTCGAATCTGCCCCGATGAAGCTCGATGAGCAGTCGCCGGAGTCGCAGCTGGAGAAGGTAGCGGTGTTGCTGTCGGAGTTGTTGGTGCTGGTTGTAAAGTGTGACTTGCCATGGCTCCATCAATCGACTGGTGCTCTGATACCATGAAAGCTATGGAGCTTAAGCTCTGAATATTGGAAAGAAGACAAAACTCTGTTTCTTATTTTCCTTAACATTTACAAGAGGAGCTCGTACAGCTTATATAGAAAGAGCTAAATGAATAACGCCAAAGACACGTTGCCTTCAGTCACCAATCATTGCACATGCTCCAAGGGTATCAAATCTGTTGTGTAACCGAATCTGGGCAGGATTTGAATGAAGTTCTGCTTTTTCCTTTTGACTGAGAGCATCAGTCGAGTTGCCGTTGAACGAAGATAAGATTTGAGCTGGATTGGGCTTGGTGCTTATTGATCTCTGGTTTTCGGTTTGGGCCTTATCATTCTTTATTGGCCCAGCGTGTGTTTGATTACTAGAAGCAGAGATAGAACCGTGCTTCTCAATATGCTTATCCTTGCTCAATGGCCTAGATGGATCTAATTTCACCGGCACGATAACCAACCAGAGCCGTCAGAGACGAGAAAAAGAAGAGAATGAAAAATCTGGCTCATTCGGGACCCAACTTCGGTCGATTGAGAGAGAACGAGAACTAAATTCGGAGATTGAGAGAGATAGGGTTTCAGAGATTGACAAGACTCTAAACACACCAAGAAAACAACAAAATGGCTCGGTCGCCGAGGTCCTTGGCAACAGAAGGGTCGGAGCCGATGCATCAGGTTTGCTCAAGGATGAAAAAGAATATACGGCGGAGGTTCGAAGGAGGAATTTAGGATATTTAGGTTTCCAGAGCTTCAACCACTTCCACCTCGGACGGCGCCGGTGCTAGAGGTTGAAGAAAGCAGCGGCTAGCTTAGGGTTAGAGAGAGACGAGAGAAAAGGGATAAGTTCCTCTTCTTCTTCTTTTTTGTCAAAGTTTGTTTGGGTTTTTAATGGCGCTGAGTTTAACTTTTTTTTGGCTAAGTGTTGCCGCTCACATATGTATTAGGCTCCAAAAATTATGTTTTGCTTTTCACAAATTTGAGACTACTATTCTCAAATCAGTCTTATATATATGACTATTTTGTGACTCTGTTTTATAAGTCACAAATTAATATTTTAAACCCTAAACTTTAAGAGCCATGAAAGTTTGAATATGAATTTACAATCTTTCTTATTATAATTCTAAAGTAGAAATCTCTTTTTAAATTGTAAACTAACATATTATAACTAAATTATGAAATATATAAATATATTTCAAATTATTTCATGTGAATAACATGTAACACTTACTACATGTGTTGAGAAGATACAAACATAAGTTTAAAATATTTGAAATGAAAAGTTTTTTTCACTTTTATGAATATTAAGTGTATATATTAGTTGAAATCAATGTAAAAACATATGAATTCTCATATTTACAATTCTATTTTGTTGATTTTCTTTTTTTTTTTAAATTAGAGTTGTTAAATGGTCGCAAATTTGAGACTCTTTTGTGACTACTATAAAAAAAATCGAGTGGAGTTGCTAAACAGTCGCAAATTTGGGACGCTTTTGTGACTACTAGTAAAAAAATCGAGTGGAATTGCTAAACGGTCACAAATTTTGGACCCTTTTGTGACGATACTTAATAAATCACAAATTTGTACCCTAAACTCTAAACTTTTAATCATTCTTATTCTAAATATGACTTTACAATCATTCTTATTCTAATTCTAACACTACAACTCTCTATGGTAAGTAAATTTTGAAAAAAATCTATTTTTCAAAATCATTTCATATAAAACACATATACACTTACTACATTTTTGAGAATATACAAACATAAATTTAAAATATTAGAATTTAAAAGTGTTTTTCTCTGTTATTATGATTCAATGTATATAGTAGTTAAAATCTATGTAAAAAAGTACAAATTAACATATATACAATTATATATTGATGAATTTCTTTAAAAAAATCGACTGGAGTGGCAAAACCGAAGCAAATCAGTCACAAATTTGGGACTACTTTTGCAACTACAAATTAAGACTACAAATTAGTCACAAATTTGTGACTCTTTTGTGACTACTATGTTTCGTCGTTAATTTCTTTTAAAAAATCGACCGGAGTGGCAAAACCGAAACAAATCAGTCACAAATTTGGGACTACTTTTGCGACTACAAAGTCAGACTACAAATCAGTCACAAATTTGTGACTCTTTTGTGACTCCTCTGTTTCGTCGTTAATTTGCGACTGTTTTGCCACTCTTAAGCTCAAAAAACCCACTCTTAAGCTCAAAAAACAAAAACCCAAGAAGAAGAAAATGAAGAAGAAGCAGAAGCAGAAGCAGAAGCAGAAGATTGGGATTTTCATTTTCTGTAATGGAAGGTTCGCGCTTTGGTTCATAGCTCTTTTCCAATTTCTTTTTATCATCTTCTGAGCAAACCCTAGATTTACAGAATTCTCTCTCGCTTTGACTTGAATTTGCTTCTCAAGAACTGGATTTCACGCTAATTTATTAATCATTGCATGTGGTTCGTCTTGGAAGCAGCATTTATCGTATTGTTGATTTGCCGTTGGAGCTCACCGGAACGACGATTACGCCGTCGAAAGATGTGAAACCGGTACCGAAAGCTAAGGCGACGGAGCCAGGCACAACCATAAAAAACTTTACTAATTTCTTTTGTGTTGCTCTGTTGTCCGTATAATAATTGCTTTATTTTTTAAAAAACTTTTTAGTACTATTGTTAACGATGTCAACATGTTAACTTTACTTGTTAACGTTGCTATATGTTAAATTGAATTGTTAATTTCACTTGTTAACGCTGTGAACATGTTAACTTTATTTGTTAACGATGTTATATGTTAAATTGAATTGTTAGCTTGACTTGTTAACGATGTTTACATGTTAACTTTACTTGTTAACAATGTTATATGTTAAATTGAATTGTTAACTTGGCTTGTTAACGATGTTTACATGTTAACTTTACTTGCTAACGATGTCATATGTTAAATTGAATTGTTAACTTCACTTGTTAACAATGTTATACGTTAACTCAAATTATTAACTTGACTTATATATATTATGTTGTTATTGTGTCAATTACGTAAGAGAAACATTAAACATTAATCGGAAATTAACCGGAGATTAGTTTTTGAGTTATTTTAATATTTTATCTAACTAATGTAATTTTAGATTAAGTAATCGAGATTAATTTTAATTTTTATATTTTGTATGATTTGATAAGTATGTTATCACGATAAACATAAACTTAACGCGTCGTGAGAATTGGGTTAACACGATAACTGTATTAAATAACAGTAGTACTGACAATTGTGCTAACTCGTTTAGCAGCGACATTGCATTTAATGTTGCGACAGAACATTTAATGATGCGGCAGAGCATTTAATGCAAACCACTCAACTTCTGTCTCATTCCTGTAGGAGCATTTCAGTCTAAAATGAGGTAAAATTTTGGTCAAATCTAATTTACCATTATATATTAGCATTTACCTAATTTTATGGTCAACGTACCATATACACCAAATTCACCCTAAAATATATGTTATTGTTTTAATATTATAATAAATATAATATAAAAATGTAAGTAAAGAAATTCATAAAAGGTAGACAAGAAATGTAATTTATAATATAGACCATTATGTGATAAATATGCAAAAACTAATATAAAATATAATATAAAAAATTCATATTATATATATACTATGTATTTCAAAATTTATAAAATACGTATAAATGAAAATAAAATAGATTTTAAAAAATAACAAAGAAGAAATTGATAAAAAAGAATAAAAATGATAAAACAATGTGATGAAAAGAAAAACAAGCATGTATACATAAAACCCACATAAATTAAACAATGTTATGAAAAGAATAGTCACTATAAAAATTGAGATATTGGTGGGCTTTTGATATAAGGGTTACCAAGCATATATACATAAAACCCACATAAATATATTAAAATGATTATAAATTTGGTTTCTTGAATTTTGTATAAAATCTTAGGACATAGGCGAAGGTTTCCTATTTTAACAAAATAGGCACGACTAGGGGTGAAACTATTATCGGTGATCCGAGATCCGTTCCGATCTGCTTCGAAAATATGGATATCCAAGGGGTCGAATCCGGATCCGGATAGTAAAATCTTGGATCCGTTAAAACCGAATCTGGATAGTTAAATTATAAGATCCGGATATCCGTATCCGTTAAATATATTAAAATTTTATATTTTATTAATATGTTTTTAATATATTTAGGTATATATATATAATTTTTTATATAATAACAGATTTGTTTTACAAAATATTATATATATTTTTTTAATTTTATCATTATTTTTAATATTTTAATATTTTTTAATTATTTTTTTTACAGATCCGGATCCGGATATCCACTGATATCTTAATATCTAAACGGATATCCATAGTCCAAATATCCAAAAACTTCAAATCCAGATTCGTATAATTAAAACTCGTATTCGTCGGATTCGTTACACCCAAAGTTCTGAAGATGAAGTAGAAGAAGAAATGGAAAGTTATGAGGTTATGAGATCCATTATTGTGTTATTGAGGCATACAAAAACGTATGAGAAGCATTTAGAGTTTCAAAGTTGTTTGGCAATGGTGGTTGGAGAATTGAAGAAGATGACATTGTTGTAAATACCAAGTTGGTGGGGATGGTTTTGTCTTTTGATTATTCTTTGAAAAATCGAAAAAAACCAAAATATAATAGTATTTTTGTGAATCTTTGTGGAAGTAAAAGATAAAAAGGAGAGAAATTAACAAATTATGAAAGGATATAAAAAATGGGTTAATTTTATGTTTGACCTCATTTTTGCAAGTACACGTATCAATGTCATACACACAATGTGCTGGTAGAGATAGAAGATTCGGTTTGGTATTTTATTACACACATTTCACTAAACCGAAAAACTATGTTAAACAAATTTCGAGTGTTGTAAACATACACGCGTGTTGGTTTAGCTATCGAGGACCACCTGGTGGCTTATTGAGCTAAAGGCTAAAGCAAGAGACTCTCTCTTTGGTTACTAAAATCTCTTCACGTTTTTCATCTTCCAGATCTGAGCTCCGTTGGATCACAATTATCGCCGAACTCTCACGGGAACAAGCATAGAAGGAGGAGGAGCAATTTTCGCATGGTCTCTCTTCCGGTTTCTGATCGGAACAACCCTAAGCCAAATCCGAATCCTATCGCCGTTTCGTCGTTAATCGATCAATCGGAGGAGAAATTCACTGGTCGAAATTTGGTGATTTGAGTGAGAGAGGATGGAGCAGCTGAAGACAATTGGGAGAGAGCTAGCGATGGGATCGCAAGGAGGTTTTGGTCAGTCGAAGGAGTTTCTCGATCTGGTCAAATCAATCGGTGAGGCACGATCCAAGGCTGAGGAAGATCGGATCGTTCTCAGCGAGATCGATATACTGAAACGGAGGTTGTTGGAGCCAGATGTTCCCAAGAGGAAGATGAAAGAGTACATTATACGCCTCGTTTACATTGAGATGCTAGGCCACGACGCCTCCTTTGGTTACATTCACGCCGTGAAGATGACGCACGACGATAATCTCCTCCTCAAGCGTACCGGTTACCTTGCCGTCACGCTTTTTCTCAACGAGGATCACGACCTCATTATTCTTATCGTCAACACCATCCAGAAAGATCTCAGATCCGATAACTATCTCGTTGTTTCTGCGGCACTTAATGCAATCTGTAGGTTGATCAACGAGGAGACAATCCCGGCGGTTTTGCCTCAGGTGGTGGACCTGCTTAATCACCATAAGGAAGCTGTGAGGAAGAAAGCGATCATGGCTCTGCATAGATTTCACCGGAAGTCTCCTTCTTCGGTTTCACATTTGATCTCCAATTTCAGAAAGAGGCTATGCGATAACGATCCGGGAGTTATGGGTGCGACACTTTGCCCGCTGTTTGATCTCATAAGTGAAGATGTTACTTCCTACAAGGATTTGGTCAGCAGTTTCGTCAGCATTCTCAAACAGGTCACTGAGAGAAGACTGCCAAAGAGTTACGATTACCATCAAATGCCTGCACCCTTCATACAGGTTCGGCGTCATACGCTTAACTTTTACAATTGGTGATCAAGTTTGTCACTTTATGTCTTTTCGCCACCATTTTTGTGTGTTTTAGATCAAATTGCTGAAGATACTGGCGCTGCTGGGTAGTGGTGATAAGAGTGCAAGTGAAATCATGTACATGGTGCTCGGAGATTTGTTCAGAAAGTGCGATTCATCTACCAATATAGGAAATGCGATCCTTTATGAGTGTATTCGCTGTATTTCTTGTATACTTCCAAATCCCAAGCTCTTAGAAGCTGCTGCTGATGCTATCTCCAAGTTTTTGAAGGTTTGTCTTCCTGACAATGTATGCAGATACTCTACTTAATCTTATGATTGTATCTAAATCCCGGGCAAACTATTTGCAGAGTGATAGCCACAATCTGAAGTACATGGGGATTGATGGTCTTGGTCGATTAATAAAAATAAGCCCTGACATTGCTGAGCAGCACCAACTTGCTGTGATAGATTGTTTGGAGGTGAGCAGCCATAAAGGAAACTTTTTATGTTGTTTGTTTACATGCGAACACATTGGCCTGATCTTTCTTTCGTTGCTACGTTTTGACAGGATCCAGATGATACACTAAAGAGGAAAACTTTTGAATTGCTGTACAAAATGACCAAGTCCTCTAATGTAGAAGTGATTGTCGACCGAATGATTGATTACATGATTAGTATCAATGACAATCATTACAAAACTGAGATAGCATCTCGTTGTGTTGAGTTGGCGGAACAATTCGCTCCAAGCAATCAATGGTTCATCCAGGTAGCAAGCCAACCTCCCTTGTACACTTTGTACATATATACTTTTGTTTCGGCTGATAGAATTTAAAAATTGCTCATACTGCAGATCATGAATAAAGTCTTCGAGCATGCAGGAGATCTGGTAAATATTAAGGTGGCACATAATTTGATGCGTTTGATTGCTGAAGGATTTGGAGAGGACGATGACGATGCAGACAGCAAGCTTAGATTATCAGCTGTATGTTTTTCGTTCCATTTGTGTTCGTTCTGCTTGTATGTGCAAAGAGATTGCTAGATCTAGTTTTGGTGATATATGGATTTTTCAACAGAGAAATGAGTTGATATCTGAAATGGCAGTCTTAAAATTAGGATTGAGTAACTCCAAATCATGTTTCTTACTTCATGGTTTGTTTCGTTGGTTTATATACTGAGTTTTTGTATTGTGCTTATGATGCAGGTGGAATCATACTTGCAGATTATCAGCGAGCCAAAGCTTCCATCCCTGTTTCTTCAGGTTAATTTTGTTTCCAACCTCTCCATTAAGCATGTTTTTTTCACATCGAATCTATGCTTCTTACTTTTGGATTTAATCGCCAGGTCATTTCTTGGGTGCTTGGAGAATACGGCACAGCTGACGGGAAGTATTCTGCTTCCTATATCAGTGGAAAGCTGTGTGATGTGGCAGATGCATATTCAAGTGATGAAACTGTTAAGGTACTTCCTCAGCAGTCAAATATTATTCACCGAGAAAACCTTTGCATGCTTACTTGTTCTAGCCAATTAATTCTGTTTAGGCTGCCGCTTCTTGTAACACTCGACTTCTCTTTTAGATCTCCACTCTTTTTACTTTCATTTGGAAAACATGGTGGAGACTGAATTCCACACAAATAACTAACCCATTGCAATAAATAACTCGTCTTTTTAAAATGTATTAAACAACAAATTCCGTAGATGTCTGATCAGGATTATTTACTAGTAGAGTGATGGTGTTACTGCCTACCTCAAACTTTTTCCAGTTGCTACCTGTATATTTACTGCTTGAAAGATGGTAATGGTTTTCTGTTCTCTTTGAAGGGTTATGCTGTTTCTGCACTGATGAAGATATATGCATTTGAAATTGCATCTGGGAGAAAGGTGGATGTGTTGCCAGAGGTCTGTATCTTTTGACGGTTCTGAGTAAAAAAAACCCAATCTATAGCCTGCTTTTTCACAGACTGATTGGTTTCTTAATGCAGTGCCAATCTTTGATTGAAGAGCTCCTGGCTTCACATTCAACAGATCTTCAGCAACGTGCATATGAGCTTCAGGCTCTCCTTGCTCTAGATGCCCGTGCTGTTGAGAGTATAATACCTTTAGATGCTAGTTGTGAAGATATTGAGGTAACGTTTTCTCTTCATGCGTTCCCTTTGAACGTGGATTTCTTGAATCTTATGGTCCTTTGTCTGAATTTAGGTTGATAAGGATCTTTCATTTCTCAATGGCTACATCCAACAAGCTATTGAGAGTGGAGCACAACCTTATATTTCTGAGAGAGAGCGCTCGGGAATGTTTGAAACAACCGATTACCATTCCCAAGATCATCACGAAGTTCCATCTCATGCTCTCCGGTTTGAAGCCTATGAACTTCCAAAGCCATCAGGGCCACCACAAGCTTCGACCGAGCTTGTTCCAGTTCCCGAGCCTTCTTATTACAGCGAGCCACACCAGCCAATTTCAACATCTTTGGTGTCTGAACGAGAGTCAACAGAAATCAAGCTGCGACTTGATGGAGTTAAGCAAAAATGGGGTAGACCGAGCTATCAGTCGACCACATTAGCTTCTTCTACTCCTCAACAAGCAGCGAACGGTACCACTACACACTCGGATGGAGGAGTCGGTTCATCTAGCTCAAAGCCTCGAAGCAGTTACGAATCAAAGAAACCCGAGATCGATCCCGAGAAACAGAGACTCGCTGCATCCTTGTTTGGCGGATCATCATCATCAAGGACTGATAGAAAGTCATCTTCTGGTGGTCACAAGCCCGGAAAAGGAACAGCTAACAAACCCGCAACTATCCCCAAGGAAAATCCAATCCCTGTTCAGGCGCCACCAGACTTGCTCGACTTTGGCGAGCCAACTGCTACAACCGTTACATCGACAGATCCTTTTAAAGAGTTGGAAGGGCTTCTTGATTCTTCAAGCCACGACGGTGGTTCAACCGATGTGATGGGACTATACTCAGATGCAGCACCTGTGACGACAACCACAAGTGTTGATTCTCTCTTATCAGAACTGTCTGATAGCTCCAAAGGAAACGCACGCACGTATCAATCTCAAGCCTCAAAAGGACCAAACTCAAAGGAAGCTCTCGAGAAAGATGCTCTTGTTAGACAAATGGGTGTGAACCCAACAAGTCAGAACCCTACACTGTTCAAAGATCTCCTCGGCTAGAAGAACCATTCTCCAACCAAACCATTCATCATCATCATCATCCCATATTTGGTAATGTGTTGTGGAGTTGGGGATTAGTATGTTTCTGATTCAAGAACAGCTTTTTGTTGTTGTACCTAAGTTTCTTCTCATTAGAAACTTTCAGTTTACAAAACACAAAGAGTGAGAGGTAAGTCACGTTTTGAGTTTTTTTTTTTTTTTGGGTTTCTCTTTTTAGTTTTGGAGTCATCAGTGAATGGTTAAACGTACGACCGTTGATTTTGAGCTTCTCTTGTTGTGCCTATAGAACATTTGTATCATCTTTTACTTTTTAGAGGTATTTAGTTTTTCTTTTGAAATATACTCTTCGTTTCAGATTAAGTGTACTAATGTTTTTCTCATCTTCTATTTTTAAAACAGATCCACATATTTGAAAACTTATAAAAAATCGAAAATATGGTATTTTATTGGAAAATTGAAAAGAATAACCAAAATCCCTAACATATTTCACCAGTAACCAAAAAAGATTTTAGCTATGATATTTTGTGTATAAATTATTATATATACAAAAATACCTTTATACGCTACACGTACAAAAATACAAAAATCTCCTTTGTATTTTCTCTTTCGTCTTTCGTCTTTCGTGTTTCGTGTTTATTCCTCCTATTTTCTCATATTTCTTTGAATCTTAAAAAAAAAATGATTCAAACTTGCAATCCAAATATAGATTTTGTTCTAGATATACCATAGTTAAAATTTAATACTTCAAATTTAATGTAATTTTTTAATTTTTTTTATTAATTTTTTTTTATTAAATATAAATACTGTTTCAAACTGTGTATAGATCCATATACATATGTTAATTACATATTGTAAAATGAACACACGGTTTACAGTTAGAGATAGCCTTGGGTATATTATCCGGATCCGAAAATCCATACCCGAAAAATCGAAAAAATTCGGGTTCGGTTGGGGTTCGGATATATGAAAATAACCGAATGGATTTTTAGTGTGAATAACTTCGGATTTCGGTTCGGTTAGGTTAATATCCGAAAATCCGAAGTAAAACCGAACTAACCGAACATATAATATTTTGATTATACTTCAGATCGGTTTTTTGGTTTTATTCGGTTGCAATATAACCGAATAATTCGAATCCGAAAATTTTCATTAATCTGAAGTTTTCATAAATCCAAATTTTTTCATAAATTCGAAGTTTTTTTTTCCCAGTTTTTTCCGGTTTTTTGGATATTTTTTGGTTTTTTAGTTGTATTCGGTTGCAATATAGCCGAATAATCCGAATTTTTTCGGATTAATCTCGGATCTTGATTTCAATATCCAAACCGAACCGAATCCTATTAAAACCGATCCGAAAAATACAAAATATCCGAATGGATATTAAATTCCTAAACCCGAAAATCCGAAAGATCCGATCGGTTCGGGTTTAGATATCCGAATGCCATGGCCTAGTTAGAGATTTAAAATGGGCAAAAAAATAGTTTAGGTATTTTATTAGTTACAAAAATAGTTTGAATATTAAAAAATTTATAGGAATAATATATGAAATTTTTGCAAGTAATTAACTTGGTCTGAGTTTCCGAGGAGATCTCTGTCTCTCTCTCCTCCGCCTGCGACAGCATAAAGAATAAAGATTGTTCTAAAGGGAGGGAGAGGGATAAATCGTTTCCGGAGAATTGGTAAAGGCGGAGGATTTATGCTAGGGTTGGGCAAAATACCTTGAACCGAATAATGGAACCAAACTTGACTTGAAAAAGGGAACCGAACCGAATTCGAAATCGACAAAATACCCGAACGGATCCTAGACTCCTATATCCGAAGAATCGAAACCGAACCCGAACCGAACCGAGAACCGAATGGGTACCTAAATATCCGAAATATAATTATATACCCAAAATATTAATTATATTTAGATTTAATATAACCCAATTACCCAAAATTATAATTATAAAACCCGAAGATATCAATTATTGTTAGACCGAAATAACTGAAATATCTAAAATAATAAAAAAATCTGAAAATTCTTAGTTATATATGTCAAAATTTAACCAAATTTAGCATTTTTTTTAGTTTTTTCCTATATTTCGGGTACCCGGAACCGACCCGAACCCGAAAATATCCGAACCGAATTTTATAAATACATGAATGGGTCCTTCAACTCTATACCCGAAAGACCCGATATCCGAAAGAACCGACCCGAACCCGAACGGATACCCGAATGCCCACGCCTAATTTATGCGATCGAGATACTCACTCTGTTTTTCTTTTTTTTTGTTATTGTGAATTTGTGATATTGATTTGATGAAATCTGTAATATCTTGTTGAGTTTTTCCATTTAATTATTCATAAAATAAGAAATATACATTATATTTCGATTAAGAGAGAAAAGTTTGGAATTTCCTTTTCCTCGATGGAATGAAACTGACTTGAAGTTTTCCTCGGCAATTAAGAATATATTGATAAAGCCTCAATCATCACTTTTGACGAATTAGAGACATACAATGTTGAAAAGACATCGCTCGAGTGTGGAATTGTTACCCCAGGATGTGGTAGAGCTCATCCTCGAGAGACTTCCGGTGGAGTCTCTGCTGAGATTCAAGTCTGTATCCAAGAAGTGGAAATCAACAATCGAATTCCGACCTTTCCAAGAAAGACAATTAATTATCGAGTTTCGATGATGGTTTGGACAAAAATGATGGTAATGATAATCTGGACACTGATGATCAAAGAATTGTGTTTGGGTCATCAATAGCTTGTACGGTCAGGTTCCCTACTTTGGTCAGAAATTTTTTCCATGGTAGTTGTGACGGTCTATTATGCTTCTACGCACTCTACGGACCAAGTGTCAATGTCGTGGTGAATCCTGCCACTAAATCTCATCGATGTTTTCCTCTTTCAAACTATCAACAACTCCTCATCGACAAGTCTAATAGAAAAATGTTTAGCTTCCCAACTCCTGAGCTTGGATTCGGTAAAGACAATTTAAGGGGCATGTACAAGCCGGTTTGGTTATATAATTCATCTGGATTTAACCTAGACAACGTTACTACTTGTGAAGTTTTCGTACGTTCTCCCTGCTTCTCCTTATCGGATTCGTTATGGGTCACTTTATTGGCTCACCGAGTGTGAAGAAACCAAGGTATTATCTTTCGATCTTCACACCGAAACTTTTCAAGTCCTTATTAAAGCTCCCTTTCTAAAGCTCCATGTACGTACCCCTTACGGCGCCAGGATGTGTATCCTTGATCACCGCTTGTGCGTATCCCTGTATTACTGGCCCAAGCTCACCCAAGTGATATGGTCGTTCGATTCTTCAGGCGGCAGCAAGACATGGAAAAAATTGTGTTCGCTTGACCTCACCAAAACTTATTATTTGTTCGGGAAACGCTCACTCTTACCAATAGCAATTCTAGAGAATAATAAGTTATTACTTCATAGTAATGGATACGTGCAACCACTGGTGATACATGATCTCCATGCCAAATCTTATGATTTACTCTTCAAATCTACCAAGCCCGTAGGTGCTGTTTATTATTACGAAAGTTTATTCTCTGTTTTATCAAATTAATTTGTCTCCTTTTCTTTCTACAGATGAACCATTGTAATTCATCATGGGGCACATGAATAATTTTTTATAACTAATATTTAAACTAAATGCATTTTACATAGATTAACACTAATTCCTTATGAAAAAAAAAATTTAGGGTGGGGCACATGCCACACCCCTTATGATCTACATCCGCCACTGGTTATCTCCTCCTCGGGTTTTTTTTGGCATCTTGTTGTATTCTGTTTTCTTGGATTTTCATGTTGTATTATGCCTCTTTATTTTTAACCATGGTAATTTAACATTTTATGCATTTAAATTTAACAGATGATATTCTTGTCCTCAGGTTTTCTTTGGCATCTTATTGTATTCTGTTTTCTTGAATTTTAATGTTGTATTTTTCATTTAAGTTAACCATTGTAATGTAACATTTTTAAAATACATGAATATAAACGTATGCCGCATACATGTACACTACATATGCGTATACTACATATGTACATTACATATGCATATACTACATATACATATGAGAATACCTAGTTAGGTATTCTGAGGAAAATTGAATACCTAGTCATGTATTCAGAAAATGTGTACATTTTTCGGGTGTACATTTATCAGGAATACAATGTTTATTAGGTGTACACCCTAAGAATAATTAAATACCTGATAAATAGTCTAGTATTCAAACTTTGGAGCCAGAGAAATTGCGAGCTGAGAAACGCAAGATCGGCCGAGAAAGAGTTCAGGAAAACCCTGGTACACTCACTCCCTCTCTTCTCAATTTCTTCTTTTGTTCCATACAGACTCCGTGTGGTAAAAAGAAACCATGATGGATCTTTAGTCAAGTTAGTTTAGTGTGTGAGATGATTCTTGATATGTAAACGCAAACGGAGAATTGGCGTTTGGAACAATCTAGACCATAGTCTTGGCTGATTTTGATAAAACGTTTTTGGTCACATTGAACAGTTACTCTGGATCATATTGGTAGCGTCTTGTGCAGCTTTGGTGATTCAATCTCTAGCTGCAAATTCTTAAATGTTGAGAGTAATTTTCTGCGTAGGGTCTCAGCTAAAAACCCTATCTTTATCTTCCCCAGAGAAACAGAGAAATTAGTGGGGACCTGCTTCGACCCCTAGCTTATAGATATGGAGACGGAAGAAAGAAATGAGCAAAGAAGGTTTAAGCGCCGCAAAGGAGCTCAAGTGTCTCCAAACCAAATTGGTCCGACTCGATCGATACATTTGTTCTCATGTCTCTCGTCTCCTTAAATCCGATCTCGTTCCTGTTCTTGCCAAATTTCAGAGACAATAACAAGTTTTCCTCTGTATGAAGGTAAAATGAAATTTCTCAAAAATAGTCGATTTCAATTTGCATTTTAAAGTTTAATTTGGTTTAAATGTTTTCTTTTCAGCTCTATGAAGTTGTGAGAAGAGAAATATGGTATCGACTGGATATGTTCTTTTACAGAGACATGCTTATGATGTTTGCAAGAAACATGAAAGTGGATGAAACCAAGAAAGTATGGGAAGATTTAAAGAGAGAAGGAGTTTTGTTTGACCAACATACGTTTGGAGACCTTGTTCGAGCGTTCTTGGATAATGAACTTCCGGTGGAAGCAATGAGATTGGACGAAGAGATGCTTGATTCTCCTGACCCGCCTTTGTCTCTACCCTTTCGGGTTATTTTGAGTTGAGAGGAAAGGTAAAAGAGGATTTCTTGGAGCTTTTCCCTGGAATGGTTGCGTATGGTCGTCCCGAGGATTTGTGCGATGAAAGTGAAGAAGATGCAAGAACAGATAACGATCTTGAATAGAGAGGTATAATTTTGTGTCGACAAGATTTGAACTTGGGTATGGGTGAGATAATCAGCATGACGACACTAACACAATCCACTACTAGGCTATATATGTATATCATGGTCTTGCTTAGTTTAATTAGTGCTCTATTTATCTCATTATAAGTTATAATTTGTACTTCAGTTTCTAAAAATTAGATCCATCGTTTTCTTGTTTCTTGCAGTTGCACTGCTTTGTTGCTTTGTCTCAAGGAGTTTTTTTGTTAGTTATGATTGGAAATAGCTAGCTAACTGTCACGGCCCAATTTTAGCCCAACATATTTTGGGAAGATGGTATAAGTTTTGGGCCGAACCTAGAAGTCCAGTAAGACTTAGACATTATTTTAAGTCTCTTTCTTTAGATATTTCTAGAAACTTGTAAAATGTCTTATATCTTTGTAAAAAGAGTAGAAAAGTGTGGAAAGATCTAGAAGATCAATCTCCACCATTAGATTGGTTTAATCCTCATCGTCCATTTTAGAAGTGGACTTGTATATAAAGGGTGAGATCCCTCATTTGTAAACCATCCAAGAATTCACTAAGTAATAAAAATTTCTCTTTCTAAATCCATTTTCTCTCCCTAAGTACCAAGGGTCTTTTGGAGTTAGGCTGACTTAGCAACCGTAAGGAACGGAAAGGTGCTAAGACCGCACATTCTGAGTTTCGGGGAAATCAATCCGTGACAGTTGGTATCAGAGCTAAGTTCGACCGTTACTAGAGAGTATGGCTAGGGGGGGGCAAGGATACGAGCAACACCTCCGAAGTTCATGATGAACGTGGGAGGGAGTCCACGTCCACTCATGGAGGAAGCAAGCGGGACAAGAGTGTCTCTCGAGACGCTTTGGGTGTGGCCGTGGGAGAGATTGGGAAAAGGCTCGAAAGGGTCGAGCACACAATGACTGAGCTTGAGAGTCATGTGTTCGGTGGGCTAGAAGAAGTAAAGCAAAATTCTTCCGACCTAGACTCTCATTTCATTCGGTTCGAGGAACTCATGACGGAATCCATCCAAACCTTGCGAGAAGACATCGAGGGGATGAAAGCAAGGGTCGTGGCCGTGGAGGAAGACTTCACACTTTGCAAGAAGGCAAGCGCCAACGGGGGAAATGTTTCTACGGCCGGAGTAGGCCGGGTGGACTTTCCGAGGCCGTCTCGGTCCAATGGCGTAAGGGACGCCAAGGAAGTTGAGAACTTCCTATGGCAACTTGAACAATACTTCGACAATCTCAACCTTGTCGATGAAGTGGCACATATTAAGGCCACTACATTGTACTTGGCGGACACGGCAATGCTGTGGTGGCGTAGGAAGCACGCCGACATTGAGCAGGGAACCTGTCGGATTGAGACTTGGGAGGAGTTCAAGAAAGAACTTAAACGGCAATTCTACCCGGAAAATATCGTGTATGAGGCACGGAAGAAGTTAAGGGAACTTCGACAGAAAGGTACGATCCGAGACTATGTTAAGGAATTTACTACTCTCATACTTCAAATTCCAAACATGTCGGACGAAGATCTCGTCTTTTACTTCACCGATGGACTACAAAACTGGGCAAAACAAGAGTTACAATGAAGGGGAGTCCAGTCCGTCGATGAAGCTATCGCGGTGGCCGAATCATTAAATGATTTCCGCGCCCATGGTCCCTCCGAGGTGCTCAAGAAGAAGGAGAAAGTATGGACTAAAGGTGGGGGAGAGAGGCAGGACAATCGTCCGTTCAGCTCCAAGGGACATGAGAAGGGGTCCCGACGGGACGAGTTTGAGGCAAAGAAGAAATCGTTCGTACCGAAGGGGGGGGGGTGCTTCGTGTGCAAAGGACCGCACCAGATGAAGGATTGTCCGAAGATGGGGTCATTGTCTGCGATAATGGAAAACCATGAAGCAGAGACTGAAGAAGAACGAGAAAGATGGGCTCGTTACAACTCCTCAAAGCCCTAAAATCCAACCCGGTGACAAAGTCCACAAGCAAAGGGCTCATGTACATGGAAGCCCAGGTTAATGGAAAACCAACTCGTGTGATGGTGGACACCGGGGCCACTCACAACTTCATGGCCGAAGATGAAGCCGTGAGACTTGGGATCAAATGGACCCGGAAAGATGGCTGGATGAAGACGGTGAACGCAAAGGCGCAACCAGTCAATGGAGTAGCTCACAGAGTTGAGATGCGGATGGGTAACTGGAGTGGGCCGGTGGACTTCTCGGTCATACCCATGGACGATTTCAAAGTCGTTTTGGGTATGGACTTCATGAGATAAGTCATGGCAATACCCATGCCCGCGTTAAGCTCAATGTGCATCCTCGAGAAAGGGTCACCGTGCATGATCCCAACCATCGAGGAGAAGACCGAAGGAACGAAACAATTCTCGGCCATGCAGCTCACCAAGGGGGTGAAGAAAGAGGAACCAACGTTCCTGGTCGTGATGAAGGTGGAAGGCGAGTTTGGGAATGCAGAGCCTATCCCATCGGCCATTGAAGCGGTCCTCAAAGAGAACGAGGACGTGATGCCCGCAAAATTGCCGGACAAGATACCACCAAGAAGGGACATGGACCATCAGATCGAGCTGGAGCCGGGTGCAAAACCGCCCGCAATGGCACCCTACCGAACGGCACTATCCGAGCTGGAGGAATTGAGGAAGCAGCTCGATGAACTCTTAGCGACGGAGAAGTTGAGACCGTCGAAAGCACCTTATGGCGCACCAGTGCTATTCTAAAAGAAACATGATGGGTCATTGCGGATGTGCGTCGACTATCGAGCACTTAATAAGGTAACGATCAAAAACCGTTATCCGATTCCTTTGATTACCGACCTGTTCGATAGGCTTGGGGGAGCAAAGGTGTATACGAAGATAGACTTGCAGAAGGGGTATTATCAAGTCTGAATTGCGGAGGGAGATGAACCGAAGACCGCATGCATTACCCGGTATGGTTTGTTCGAGTGGTTAGTAATGCCGTTTGGCCTTACGAACGCTCAAGCCACGTTCTGCACTTTGATGAACCAGATCCTACAGCCATATCTGGACCGGCTCGTTGTGGCTTATATGGATGACATAGTCATCTATAGTAACTCGATGGAAGAACATGTAGAGCACTTGCGGACGGTCTTCCGAGTTCTCCGAAAAAACGAGTTGTTCGTGAAACGGGAAAAGTGCACCTTTGCAACCGAAGAAGTACAATTCCTTGGGCATATCATCGGACATGGGAAGCTTAAGATGGATGATGCAAAGGTGCAGGCAATCACGGAGTGGGAGGCTCCGACCAAGGTAACGGAGTTGCGATCTTTCCTTGGTTTGGTGAACTACTATCGGCCGCCATCAGTCAAACAGAAGGGGACATTCTGGGTCGTATTCGGGAAGGTCTTGATCGTGACTCTGTGGCTAAGGAGCTGATGAAGTTAGCCGGGGAGGAAAATATACACCGATTTTGGGTAGAGGATGGGCTACTCTACACCAAGGGTCGACGACTTTATGTCCCTAAGTGGGAAAGCCTTCGACGAGATATTGTTCGAGAGTGCCACGATACTCGATGGGCGAGTCATCCGGGGCAGAAGCGGACATTGGCACTAGTGGAGGCGGCTTATTTCTAGCCACGGATGCGGGATACCGTGGAACTTTATATGAAGACTTGTTTAGTTTGCCAACAAGATAAGACGGAGAACAAACAAGTCGCGGTACTGTTGGAGCCATTGCCGATACCCGAACGTCCAAGGGACTCAGTTACCTTGGATTTCATAAGCGCTCTACCGAAGTCCGAAGAATTCGGATCCATCATGGTGATTGTGGATCGGTTCTCCAAGTATGGAACGTTCGTGGCATGCACTCGGGACTGTACCGCAGAGGAGGTCGCGAGGGCCTTTTTCAAGAATGTCGTGAAGCTTTGGGGATTACCGTGAAATATCATGAGTGATCGGGATCATCGCTTTACCGGACGTCTATGGACTGAGTTGTTCAAGATGCTCGGCACCAAGCTAAGCTTCGCCACAAGCTTTCACCCTCAGACGAACGGACAAACGGAAAGGGTGAATGCTTTGCTCGAGTGCTATCTCCGACATTTCTTGAGCGCTAACCAGCGGGACTGGGCAAAGTTGATGGACGTTGCCCAATTTTCCTACAACTTACAGCGAAGCGAGTCCACGGGTCAAAGTCCGTTCGAACTCGCAACGGGGCAACAACCCTTGACCCCACATACTCTAGCTGTCCCACTTTCAGAAGGAAGAAGTCTGGGGGCGTTCAAGATGGCTAAGTCATGGGAGGAACATTCCGATCTTGCCCGGGTGTGTTTGGAGAAATCCCGGAGAAGAATGAAGAAGTGGACGGAAGAGAAAATGCGGCCATCCGAATATTCGGTGGGTGACTTTGTCTTGGTTAAGCTCCTTCCCCAACAATTCAAAGCACTTCGGAGCTTACACAAAGGCTTAGTCCGGAGGTAAGAGGGGCCGTTCGAAGTCATTGCCAAGGTGGGCAAGGTTTCTTACCGGCTGGATTTGCCGGACACTTTGAAAATTCACCCGGTTTTCCACGTGAGTATGCTCAAGCCGTACCATCAGGACGCGGAAGATCATAGTCGAGGCGTTTCAATCCGAGCACTACCCGTGATGACTAAGTCTTACGAGAAAGAGATCGAAGAGGTGCTCGCATGCAAGGAGGTGCGGAAACGAGGCATCCCACGCCAAAATCATTTCCTCATCAAGTGGAAGGGACTACCCGAGTCAGAGGCAACATGGGAACCTGAAGATGACTTGTGGCAGTTCCGAGACGAGCTTAAGGCGTACACGGCGACGAGGTCATCACTGACTTAGGTGGGGGAGGATGTCACGGCCCAATTTTTGCCCAACACATTTTGGGAAGATGGTATAAGTTTTGGGCCAGACCTAGAAGCCCACTAAGACTTAGACATTATTTTAAGTCTCATTCTTTAGATATTTCTAGAAGCTTATATAATGTCTTATATCTTTGTAGAGAGAGTAGAGAAGTGTGGAATGATCTAGAAGATCAATCTCCACCATTAGATTGGTTTAATCCCCACTATCCATTTTGAAGGTGGACTTGTATATAAAGGGTGTGATCCCTCATTTGTAAAACATCCAAGAATTCACTAAGTAATAAAACTTTCTCTCTCTAAATATGTTTTCTCTCTCTAAGTACCAAGGGTTTTTTGGAGTTAGACTGACTTAGCAACCGTAAGGGACGGAAAGGTGCTAAGGCCGCACGTTCTGAGTTTCGGAGAAATCAGTCCGTGACAAAACACTCAAATGACATTTAGTAATTCATTATTTTAATCATTTTTACTAATAGATTAGACTAATAGATTACCGTCACAATCTATTAAAGATTCATGAAATATTAAGTAGAAATTTACTTTTGGTTTTAAAGTCCAGCGTTGCAAGTAGGCCCCGGTATAAAATTCGGAACCGAAATATCTGAATGGAAATCGATCCGAAATTACAGGTTTGGTTATGACCAAAATATCCATTGGATCCTACTCATTGATATCTGTGGTTCATGGGTATCGGGTAATATCCGGAACCGAACCGAAAACATTTCATATATCTGAATTACCCGAATTAAATATATATCAGGTTTTTGGGTATATTTTTGGTATTATGGGTATATTTTCTTTAGTTTTTTCTGGTTTTCGGGTTTTGGGATATAATTTTGGGGTGTACGGGTATATTTTTGGTATTTCGGATATATTTTCCTTTGTTTTTTCTGGGTTTTCGGGTATATTATCGGATTTTCGAGTATATTATAGGCATTTTGGTAATAAATACCTGAAACTGATTAAGATCCAAAAAAGTTCAGGTATTTTTCGGTTTTTAAATCTCGGAACTGAACTGACCCGGAACCGACTGATATCGAACCAAAAACATTTTGGTACCTATATAGATCATAAACCTCCCTACCCAAAATATTCGGAACCTAACTGAATACCTATGTTGCAAGCACACCATCTAATCATCCACCATACTATGCAAATTCGGTTTAAATAATCAAACCGTTCGGTTCGGTTATTTCGGCTTCTCGGCCAATGAAAAATTAGCGGTCATATTTATCGTGTAATTCGGTATTTAACACTAACCAAATATTATTTTTGTTAAAATTCGGTTACATCTAGATAAATTCGGCTAGTTCGGTTAACTTCGGTTTCCGGTTCGGAATTGTAAATGTATGACTGGGTTAGTTTTAAACAAATTACGTTAAATGAGTTAGTTTTATTCCAATTCAGTTTAATACCAATTTTTAATTAAACTAGATGAATACCCATGTATACATGCAGATTTCTTTTATTAAAATATATTTTTGGTGTGCCAAATTAGTTAATAATAACAAATTATAATCATTCCCGTTACATGGAGTTGTATACGCATATTTCTTTATTAAAATATATATATGGTCTGACATATTAGTTAATAGTAACATATTTTAATCATTCCCATTACATAGAATTGAATTTTGGTAAAAAAGTTTGTTATTTTCTCTGAATATTAAGTTGTTTAGTACTACCCAAATCCCTATGATTACTCATGTATTTGTCTTTTCACAAACTTATCGTTGATATAACGTTTAATTTTAAGTTTATTGGTTTATAGAACTGAAAACATAGGTGAAAACTATTACACTATCAAATGAGAATCGAGAATAATTTACTACACTCATCCGCTATCCTCAAAATTTTATCTATCAAAATTATGTTGCTTTCTTTTTGTCAAGTTCGAATTAATCTCGTCGTGAATAATCGTATATGAACAAAATGATAACATTTTGAGTAATACACTAGAATGACTCTAATTTTAACAGAAATTACTAGAATAACTTCCTCTTAAGAGTGTTACTAAAATGACTCTAATTTTATTGGAAAAGACTTCAAACCCTTAATTATCCTTAGTAATCACAGAATTGCCATTTTGATTTAAATTTACAAAAAAATCACTAATTACACAATCATCAATTAATCACTAACAAAGAATCATTGATTTACACAATCAGCAATTAGTTTATTTTAAATATATTTAACAAAATTATATCAACTAAATATTGAAGAGAACCAAAAAAAAAACTATCACGACAAAAAAAAAACTCTCATTCGGGTCAAGGGCAGGTATACCCTTATTGATTAGAAAAAGGGTTCAGATGTCCCTGTAGGGTAAAATGTCAATTTTACCCTTAATGAAGAGTTTTAAGAGTTAAGTAGAATTAAATCGGTAAAGGGACAACGAAAAACACGGTAGTTCAGTGGTTTTGAGCTCCACGCTCGTCACCCGTGCACGCGCGACCAGGGTTCGAATCCCCTCTGCGTGGTAATACTGCCCTAGTATTACCCTTTACGCATAGGGTAATACTGGTATAACTAGGGAGGGTAATACAAAGACATAGGGTACACACTAGGGTAATACTAGTACAATTAGGTAATACTTGGGCGGTGATATTTCATTAAAAAAAATAATTAAAGGGGTCCCCCAATTAAAGATGTGATATTTCATTTAAAAAAACTTAAGAGTATTTTTGTCATTTCGTTAAAGTGAGGGATTATAGGGATTAGTCGGGGACAATGGTGATTTGAAAATTCCTCATAGGGGCATAGGAGGTGATTACCCGTCTCATTCTCTCTCGAAAACCCTAGTTCGTCGGCGGCTATCTACTCGATTTCTTCTCGGTCTGGTTCGTCACAGACTTTCCTCTAATCTTCTCTTCTACGTTTGTTTTCAGCAGTGGGTATTTTGCGATGTCCTTTGGCGGTGAAGAGCGGCGATTTCTTCTCGGTCCGGCGGTGGCTTCGCCGCTGGTTCAGATCTCTAGCGGTGTTGGTTGTCGGTTCGTCTGGATCTGTGGTGCGCTGGTGCTCGCTTGTTGGTGGTTGAAGCAGAGATAAAGAGAGAGATAGAGAAAGAAGCGTTGAGGTCTATGTGCGTTAATAATCAATGGTCTTATGCTGTTTTCAGGAAAATCGGTTGCCAAAATTCAAGGTACTAATCCCATTCTCTAATTATCATAAACCCAAGCTAGGTCTTTCAAGGTTTGAATGAGTTTATATTAATCAAATTTTAATCAGTTTTGGTATTGGTTTGTTAGTTTTTTAAGTTTGGAAAATTTTGATTAAAGGTTCTTCGAACTCAGATATCATATTCTAAAAGATTGTATCTGTGTATTAATGGATTTGATTTGTCATATCTGCAGCACGGTGGTTATGTTAATGCAGCTGATAACGCTGGTGGAGATTTTCGATCTCCGACGAGTCCATCTTCTGAGATTTTGGAATCAAGAGGCGCTAACGCTGGTGGAAATTATCCGCCGCCGTTTTCGTGATTTTCCTCCGCCGTGATTTTCTTGTTTGTGCCATTGTAATTGAATGACGAGATCCAGCTCTGTATTACACAATTTCTTTGATTTTTCATCCATGGTAGATTTTTTTGGTGTTGATGACAGATTTGTTTATATTACAGATTTGTGTTGCTGTTTTTGTGTTTAGTTTACGGCATATTTGTTTTTAGTTACAATAAAGTTATTTACTATAGTTGGAAAAGGTTTTGATGTTAGACTTGTTTTATCTATTGTAAACTTGTCTTACTTATTGCGGATTGGTTTTACTTTTACCTATTGCGGCAAACTTAAAATTTAGTTGTTACAATAGAGTTATTAGGTTTACTTTTTGATGATTGACTTATTTTAACTATTGCCGCAAACTAAAATATTTATCCTCATTCAAATGATTTCACTACAAGAAAACACAGTTTTAGCATCGATTTTTTGTGATGATTTAATTTCGTCGCAAATTAAAATCGTTTTTACGACGACTTTACGACGATTTTTAAAGTTGTCGTAAAATCGTCGCAAAATTGGGACGAAACTTTTCGTTGTAAAATCGTTGCTAATTGGCGACGATTTACCGACGATTACCGACGAAGTTACGACGATTATCAAAATCGTCGTAAAATCGTTGTAACTTAGCGACGATTTACCGAGATTTTTATAAAACGTTGTAATATCGTCGTAAAATTACCGACGAATTAGCAAAGATTATTATAAATTGAACTTTACATCGATTTCCCAACGATTAATGAGTTAGGCGAGCACGTTTAAATTCACGGTGTATGGTTAGGTAAACATGTTTAAAGTCGTTGTAAAATCGATGTAAACATGTTTAGAATCGTTGTAAAATCGAAGTTAAATCGATGTAAAATCGTAGGTAAATCGATGGTAACGAAAATAAAAATCTATATATAGTGGCCAACTTCATAATAAAAAATTCATATTCAGAAACATTTACTTCTTTCTGACCAACAAAAAATGTCAATATACGAAATTAGAAGATGGATGTATAATCGTCTTGATTCGGAGGGATCGCTAACAAAGGAGTTCAGTGATGGGGTGGAGGGATTCATGCATCAGGCATGAAGTATACATAATACGATTATCAGTGGTAAGATGTACTGTCTTTGTGCCAGATGCTTGAATAGGAAATTTATCATTATCTCGAAGGTGTGGTCGCATATATTAAATAGAGGGTTTATGCCGCATTACTATATATGGTATTATCATGGAGAGGGTCATGGGGGAAATGCAGCTAGTAGTAGTAGCAATTATCAAGCATCGAATTTTGATGAGTCAAATAATTTTAATCAATTTGATGATCATGCGGAGCAGCATGGTGAAGATAATGATATGATTAATGATATGGTTACGGATGCATTTCATGAAACCGTAAGTAAATTTTCACATGATCATCATGATGAGGAACCCAATCTAGATGCAATTTTTTTTATGATATGCTAGATGCTGCAAATCAGCCACTCTACGATGGATGTAGAGAAGGACATTCTAACTTGTCGTTGGCGGCTAGGATGATGACTATTAAAACTGATCATAACTTAGCTGAGGTTTACATGGACGAATGGGCTGATTTGATTAAAGAGTATTTGCCATAGGACAATTTAGCTGCTGAAACTTACTATGAGATACATAAGCTGGTTTATAGTCTTGGGTTGCCTTCTGAGATGATAGATGTCTGTGTTGACAATTGCATGCTTTTTTGTAAAGATGATGATAAGTTGCAGGAATGTCGATTTTGCCATAAGCCAAGATATAAGCCGCAAGGTACTGGTCGGAGTAAGGTACCGTTCCAGCGGATGTGGTACCTTCCTATAACTGATAGATTAAAAAGAATGTATCAGTCTGAGAGGACAGCTGCATCGATGAGATGGCATGCATATAATTTGCAAACAGATGGGGAGGTTACTCATCCTTCAGATGCAAAAGCGTGGAAACACTTTAAGACGGTACATCCAGACTTTGCTAGAGAGAAACGTAATGTGTATCTTGGTCTTTGCATAGATGGATTTAGTCCATTTGGTATGTCTGGTAGGCAATATTCTTTATAGCCAGTAATCCTAACGCCTTACAACCTTCCTCCAGATATGTGCATGCAAAGGGAATTTTTATTCTTGAGTATTTTAGTACCAGGTACGAAGCATCCGAAGCGTTCCCTTGATGTGTTTTTGCAGCCTCTGATAGAGGAATTGGAGCAGTTGTGGTATACCGGGTTCGGACATATGATTTTGCAAGGAATTTTTTTTTACAATGCGTGCGGTGCTTATGTGGACAATAACCGACTTCCCTGCTTACGGGATGTTATCAGGTTGGACTACGCATTGGCGATTGTCTTGTCCATATTGTCTCAATCGGACATATGCGTTTCAATTGAAACATGGTCGAAAAACAAGTTGGTGTGATTGTCACCGCCGATTTCTACCGATTCACCATGCATATCGAAGAAATAAGCGGTTGTTTAGAAAGAACAAAGCTGTTCGTGTTCCTCCTCCTGTTTATATTTCCGGGGAAGATCTAGAAGCAGAAATTGATCATTATGGTGCATTGGAAACAGTCAATCGTGGTGGAAATTGGCACACTCCAGCTAATGTGCCGGATGGATATGGGGAGCATCAAAATTGGCATAAGAAAAGCATATTCTGGAAGCTTCCGTATTGGAATGATCATTTGCTTAGACACAATTTGGATGTCACGCACATAGAGAAAAACGTTTTTGATAACATCATGCATACAGTGTTAAACGTGCGTGGAAGGACTAAAGACAGCGGTAAGTCAAGGTTAGACTTGCCTGATCTTTGTTGTCGGAATGAGTTACATATTACAAGCAATGGGAAAGCACTTGTCCCCATATTTCGATTGGGTGCGGAAGAAAAGTCAGCTTTGTTCAAATGGGCGACATCTGATGTGAAGTTCCCGGACAGGTACGTATCTAATTTAGCTAAATGTGTTGAGAAAGGGCAAAAGTTTTTCGGGATGAAGAGTCATGACTGTCACGTCTTTATGCAACGATTACTTCCTTTAGCATTTGCTGAACTTCTACCAGGAAATGTACACGAAGCAATTGCAGGTATATAAATTTAAATTAATCACATATTGCGAATTTAAGATTTTATATATATAATTAATATATATATATAATTAATATATATATATATATATATATATATGAAATGGAAAAATAGCATTATTACCTTATATATCATGTGATTGTTATTGTAGGCATTGGAGCATTTTTCGGGATCTTTGTACCCGTACTTTGTCAGAAGATGTTATTGCACAACTTGATACTAGTATTCCTATTTTGTTGTGCAACATGGAGAAAATATTTCCCCCAGCCTTCTTTGATGTTATGGAACATCTACCTATTCATCTCCCTCACGAAGCAGAACTTGGGGGACCTGTGCAGTATCGATGGATGTACCCATTCGAGCGATTCATGGGACATTTGAAGCGGAAGACTAAAAATCTAGCCAAAGTTGAAGGCTCAATAGTAGCAGGAAGTTTAACAGAAGAAACGTCTCACTTCACGGGGTACTATTTTGGCTCGAAGGTTCACACACGGAAAGGGCAGCACGGCGATATGATGATGGAGGTGTAGGCCGAACATATGCTAATGAATGTGTCTCATATATCTTCTCTTCAATCGGTCGATTATGTGGAAGAGTGAAGTTAGTTTGGTTTGCCAATGAAAAAGACCATCATAGTGCACAAACGTATATCCTCTTAAATTGCGAAGAAATTAGTCAATTTGAGACGTAAGTGTATAAACATGTATACATATATATGGCTAAATTATATGTTAGCTTTATACCAATTACGATATGTATCTTAATTACAATTGTAAATACTTTTGTATGCAGTGAATTTGTTAGACAAGTCCGAGAAGTCATTGAAGGAATCTCAGACGATGAAATCAACAAGCGTAAAGATAAACATTTTATCCCGTGGTTGAAGACGCAAGTACGTAAAAATTTAAAGTGATCTGATTAATTACTAACTTTGACAATTAACCTAATACATATTTTGATTACTTTTGTAATTAAATTAATTTATGATACCGCATATCCACTCTGGTTCCATGAGTTAATAAAAGGCCCCATATCGAAGATAACGAGTGCACCCATGTATTGCACACGCGGATATATATTTCATACATTCAAATACGGCAATCAAAGAGCTACTGCCAACTACGGGGTATGTGTGCGGGGCGAAATAGATTTTTATGGAGTGTTGCAAGACATAGTTGAAGTTGAGTACCCCGGTTGCTTAGGTTTGAAATGCGTTCTGTTCAAATGCGACTGGTTCGATCCAACAGTTGATCGAGGCGTCCGTAAAAACAAATTTGGGGCAGTAGATGTCAACCAAGCACGACGTTACAATAAGTATGAGCCATTTATCCTAGCATCACAAGCAGAACAAGTCAGCTTTGTTCCATATCCGCGAGTTCGCACCACCCGTATCTCATGGTTATCAGTTATAAAATTTTCTCCGAGGGGTCGAATTGTGGGGGTTGAGGATCTACCAATGCAGCAAGATCATTGCTCTGATATGCCAGAACTAAATGAGAGCACTGATGACATCCTTTTGATAGATCCTCAAAACAGGCAATTTGAATATCTCCTAGACGATACAGAGGAAGAAGATGAGGAAGATGAGTTCGAAGAAAGTGATGAACCAGATGATCAAGAAACGGATGTGTCTTCGTCCGAAAATGAATCAGAGTGACCGCGCTAGCTAGTAATTATTGTGAATTTAATGTATTAATATAATATTGTGATCGAGTAATTATTGTAAAATTTAAGTGATATGATTTCTATGAAATGCCCTAAACCCCAAACTTGATCCCACCTCCGATCTCCACTCATTTTCCGTCGTAGGTGCGGCGATTAATAAATTACGAGACATATGTGTCTATGTGTCTTGTAATTTATTAATTGCCCCAACTACGGCGGGAAATGAGCGGTGATCGGAAATGGGATGAAGTTTGGGGTTTAAGGGATTTCAAAGGAATCGTCGCTAACTGTGATTGTCACAAAATCGTTGCACAAATAGCGACGATTTAGCCACGAATAATGACGAATCGTGACCAAATCGTCGCTAATTGTGATTGTCACAAAATCGATGCAAAATTTGCGACGATTTAGCCACGATTCGTCATAATGCCCTAAACCCTAAACCCTTTGCCCTAAACCCTAAACCCTAACCTATTAACATCTAATTGTATTATGAATCTCTCAATGAAATTGATCTTGACTTTAGAGAATTGTTCGGAAATGAAAACTCGGTCAAACACAGTAATATCCACAAACTGAATCATTTTATTAATAATCTAACATGTACGCAAACTCTCTGTTTTACTCATTCTTCAATCTCTATGAACTTATAGATACTTTCATGATTTTGAGTTTACGGTAAACATGTAAAGTTGTTTCTGGAATGTTGCAATCGACGTTACAGTTTTTGTACCTATACCCTAAACCCTAAAACATATTTTACAAATTTTCTCACTAATTCGTTGCAACATTTGCGACGATTTGCCGACGAATCGTCGCTAATTCGTCGCAAACTGTGAATATCACAAAATCGATGCAAAATTTGCGACGATTTAGCCACGATTCGTCATAATTCCCTAAACCCTAAGCCCTTTGCCCTAAACCCTAAACCCTAACCTATTAACATCTAATTGTATTATGCATCTCTCAATGAAATTGATCTTGACTTTAGAGAATTGTTCGGAAATGAAAACTCGGTCAATCACAGTAATATCCACAAACTGAATCATTGTATTAATAATCTAACATGTACGCAAACTCTCTGTTTTACTCATTCTTCAATCTCTATGAACTTATAGATACTTTCATGATTTTGGGTTCACGGTAAACATGTAAAGTTGTTTATGGAATGTTGCAATCGACGTTACAGTTTTTGTACCTATACCCTAAACCCTAAAACAGATTTTACAAATTTTCTCACTAATTCGTTGCAACATTTGCGACGATTTGGCGACGAATCGTCGTTAATTCGTCGCAAACTGTGAATGTCACAAAATCGATGCAAAATTTGCGACGATTTAGCCACGATTCGTCATAATGCCCTAAACCCTAAACCCTTTGCCCTAAACCCTAAACCCTAACCTATTAACATCTAATTGTATTATGCATCTCTCAATGAAATTGATCTTGACTTTAGAGAATTGTTCGGAAATGAAAACTCGGTCAATCACAGTAATATCCATAAACTGAATCATTGTATTAATAATCTAACATGTACGCAAACTCTCTATTTTACTCATTCTTCAATCTCTATGAACTTATAGATACTTTCATGATTTTAGGTTTACGGTAAATATGTAAAGTTGTTTCTGGAATGTTGCAATCGACGTTACAGTTTTTGTACCTATACCCTAAACCCTAAAACAGATTTTACAAATTTTCTCACTAATTCGTTGCAACATTTTCGACGATTTGGCGACGAATCGTCATAAATTATGAATTTAATTTACCGCGTGTCGGTAAATTAAATTCCCGCGTGTGGGAAATACAAGAAATTAATATTCCTAACAAAATCATTGCAAAATTAGCGACGATTTAGCCACGGTATAATTGCGACGATTTAGGCACGACCACTAATTCTATATAAACACACGCTCAGATCACATTCATTCTCTCACAATTTTCATTCTCTCTTCCTCTTGCTCTCCTCCTCCCGAATTCCTTGCGAAAAAGAGGTAATTTTTTTTTTTTATGTTTTTAATTTTAGTTAGTATAGATAGGAATGAAACAATTTAGGTCGGTAGAAACATAATCAAATTAGGAAAAATCGCAGACTGCCCGGGTGTTTATAGATAGTAATTGTTTTTCATTTGTATGCAGATGGGCCATCGGCGTTCACATTACGCTCAGTTTTTTAGAGAGATTGGTGATACATCGGGTACCGGATTGCCCATGTCTTCTGAGGCTACGGAGACGGATTTTGTCCCGGCGACTCAAACACAGAGTGCTCCGCCGCCACAACCACCTCAGATTCCGCAACCTGGAGGCCGTGCCCCGGCCCCATATGCACACATGACGGTTCATGATTTGCTTGCACAGCCGGGCCGTCATAGGCTTAAGAGATTAGATCCGGATCATACTGACGGGTCGGAATGGTAATATATATATATATATATTTTTTTTACATTTATTATTACATATTTATATTTATTTCTAACAATTTATAATTTTACAATTTTTTGTTTCAGGTTTGGAGTTGAATCCAAAGTTGGACGCACCATTTCTGAAATCATCAAGTCATATTTTATCGAGCCTCATACCAATTTTACCCAGCTCCCACCACACGTTAAGGAGACATGGTTCAAGATGTTTGCGGTACGTATGAAAAAAATAATTTTTCCCCATAATTATTTTAATTATATTTAAATATATATTTAATTTAATTTTATAAAATATGTAATTATTTTTGTTTCTCATGCAGCAAAAATATGACTGGAATCTTTTGATTCATGGTGAGGTTGAAGCTTTGTTTCTCGAGAGGGTGAAGTTTCGTATCCAATGGGTGGTTGGTGAATGGAAGAAAGCATGAAAGAATTCTGGCGATTTAGCGAAGCCCCTGCACATGGATAAAGTCGTATGGGATGGCTTGGTGCGGTATTGGCTGGATCCGAAGTCCATCATAACTTCGGAGAAGTGTTCGGCTTCCCGCAACACCGTTGGTTCGGACGGGATACTCAAGGCTTTGCCTCATACAGCCGGGCAAACACCTTTTGCGGGTGTTCGTCTACAGATGGTAATTAAATTTATTTAAATTAATTTATTTATGTAATTTACTTCGTCAATAACATAGTTTTTTTCCTTAGGCTGCCGAAGACGGAGGTGTACTCCCTCCGATGACCAAGGTTTTTGAGCGGACGCACCGAAAGAAGGATGGTTCCTTTGTTTCAGAGACGGCCGAGCAGATCTTCAATGAGGTGACTTCCAAGGTCACCGAACGAGAGACACAACTCTCTCAACAGCTATCTCCAGGTGGTTCGTCGGTCATGTCTGGAAGGTTGACCACACCCGATATTGACCGGATCTTCGAGCAGGTATACAGAATAGTTAGTACTTATTAATTTTTTAAAAATTTCTAATTGTAAATTTAAATATAGGTTGCTCCTAAGAGAAAGGGGAAGGTTGTCGGGATGGGATCTATTCGAGATGTCTTGGCCGCCTCTTCATATGCTCCGCGACGACGATCGCCAGAAAATGATCCAGTCGTCTTACGTGCCACGATTACGAGTCTTCAGGAGCGGGTTGAGACTGAGGCAACTCGGTCTATGGCTTATCAGGCGAAGATTGCGAGTCTTCAGTAGTGGGTTGAAATGGATGCTACGCAGAATGACTCACTCTTCGACATCTTGGCAGAAGGGAACCCGACAATGCAGGCCATGTTGCGGGAAAAGCAAAGAAGCTGAGCAGAGGAAGAGGCACCGACAGAGGCAGCGGCAGCGGCACAAGCAGCAGGCACATCCGATTCGTCGAGACGTCCCGAAGACGATTTGAATCTCGGCGATTACGATATAGTTATTTAGATTTAGGATTTCGAATTCTAATTTTTTTTTTTTTGTACGAAAATATAATATTTTTTTTTTCTAATAAAATATTATTATATATTATTTTTAAAATTTTCATTTTATAATTTCGAAATTAATATAATTTCAAAAATAATAATAAAAATCATATATATATGAATCGTCGTTAATTCGATGGTAAACAAAAGTCCTCGTTAATTCGTTGCTAATTTAATAGTCATAAAATCGTGGCTAATTTACAACGATTGTACGACGATGTTACGACGATTAATTAGCAACGATTTTATGACGATTAATTAGCAACGAATTAACGACGACAATTGTTTGCCATCGAATTAACATTGAAATATTTACATTCGAATTTCCATCGTTTTTACGACGTATTTATATTCGTCGTAATTTCAATGTAAAATTTACGACGATTTTACTACGATAATTTACCAACGATTTAGCTACGAATTTTTGTCCCTCGTACTTTCCCGACGATTTTACGACGATTTGTGGTTTGCGGCGATCAGTTAACGACGATCTCTGTTTCGTCGCAAATTCGATTGAAACCCTCTTTTGCAACGATCTTACAACGATATCGTTCGTTGCAAAAAGGGTGTTTTCTTGTAGTGTTTCAAATACTTAAAAATAACTTGAAATTGATACTAAAATAGCGGTTTTGATTCATTGCTTCAGAACTATTTCTATTACAAAATAGCGGTCACATACGTTTATAACCATATAAAGAATTGTGACAAGTGCATTCTAGGACAAATAAAGTGAGCAATTCGAGTTGATGCTATGTCACAAGTTCAATTGTAAATTAAAACAGATTTCCTTAATCGAATAAACAAATCTCTTATTTATAAGCTTAATAAACTTTAATCAAACATTTTTCCATTTGGGATTACAATTTTTGGGTTGAGATACTTACTTCCTTATCAAAAATCACCATAGCTATATTCGAACTCGAGTTGGTAGAATGGTGAGTCTTTAACTAGAACCACTTTGATACACCATACTTTCATAAAACAGAGGCTCCAAAAACTTTATAATTTAAGAAGCACCTAGCTCAACCAATGTCGTAATAAAATTAAAACTGCCGTAAAAGACAATTAAATATGCGGCTAAAAGTTTACCGCCACATGATTAGCAACGTAAAACTACCATCAATAATCAATAAGTCTGTTATTAAATGTCTACCACCATTGGAAAATATAAGACTGTCATCGACAAGTCTACTACCATAAAAAGTTATTCTAGTAAGAGAACAAGTATGCTACCATTACAAATTAGAATGTCTGCTATCAAAGAACTTACGTTTTTAAGTCTGCTATAACGTATAAAAACTCTTCCATAAGGTAAGAGTCATTATAGTAATTAAAATTGATGAGAAAATAAGTTTGCTTAGCGTAAATCATTAAAAATTTGCCACCATTAACTAAAGTCTACCACCAAGGGGATAAATAACTCTGTCGAAAAGTCATAAATCTGTGACACATTAATATCACTAGATTTTAAGTCTGCCATTTTTTAATAAATTTGTGGTGTCGTTTGGTAAATTTAATAAAAAATATGTCGAACAAAAATTAAGTTTGCCAATTGAAATTAAGTCTGGGAAAGAAAAATATTAATGTTGCCAATTGAAATTAAGTCTGACAAATAAAAATATTTTTGTCACGTCGTATAACAGATTTTTGTATATAAGTCTGTCTACTGTCATTAACTCTGCCATACGGAAATAAATATGTTATGTCATAAGACAGACTTATATGATTAAGTTTACCGTTGCGTATTAAGTCTATCACCCGCAACAAAAATATGCTAATTTACAATAACTTTACCACCAATATATCGACATATTTATTATGATAGACTTATTGAACACAGAAATACGCGGTGGTAATTTCGTAAATAAGTGGACGTTTTTGTTGAGCTGAAATTTAATTAGTGATGGCATTTCTGTAATAACGTTTTTGGGATAAAATGCCCAAAAGGACAATATCGGGTTTAATTTTATTATAAACACCTTTCTCTTTCCTAAGTTATTCTAGTAATTAAATCTAAAATTCAGGTCATTCAAGTAAATCACCCTAACATTTTTAATATGTTTCTCGGGCAAAATTATTTTTGATACATATATGCAGAAGTTAAATTTATTTATAATATTATTATTCTCACGATTTTTCCGTTGGTCTCCTTTATCATAAAGACGTAACTCTCGCTCTTTCATAAGAACGGTTATGTTTTGATTTGTATATAAATTCTTTTGCCATCTTAAGTTTACAATTCTCGCAATTCTATACCTCCTTTCACCCCTCTAGTAATTTCTCTGAGTTAAACTAATAATTCTCACACCAATTAAAAAAAAATATTTGAACTGAATTCTATTGAAAAGCTACCTTATTTATCGGAAATAAGAAATATTAATGTCATTTGACAATTAGAAAGTTATTTTTTATCTTCATCTTTCTTCGATTTGATTCTTATGCCTTCAGTTCTTAATTTTTCTGTCTACGGTCTTCATTTCTTTAATTTTAGTTTTATGGTCAAATTAGAACAAAGAATATCCCACCAATCCACTCTATTTTAATAAGTTTTCGAAGTCTCACAAAACAATTATCAAAAAACATTCATCAATCATAACCCGATCAATCCACTCTATCTAATTTATCAGCTAAGTTAAACTTGCTTATCTCTGTCACTATCATTAAATCCTACTTTGTCGTCTATATAATTTATGTAATTCTTTTTTTTTGAACAAAGTTTATGTAAATTAAATTTAAATGTTATGAAAATTTAATTTAATTTATTTTTATTTTTTTTGGTTGAAATGTTATATTAATTGATCAACAAAATGAATATTTACAAGAGTTCAAAGATATTGTGACTATGCAGAAATTTAAGTTATGTTAAAAAAAAAAAAACTTCAGATTTTTTTTTTTTTTTGAAAGTGTGTCAAAATTAAAATGTTTATTTTTTTTATTAATTTTGAAAGCTGATGTGTCATGGAGAGGAGTGATGATGTGTCATCCCCTTGTGAGACTCACTCACTCTTTATATAATAGACTAGGATTTAACCCGTGTCAATTATACCGTGGAGTAAAAACAATTTAAAAAAATTGTTTTAAAATTTAAGAAAATTATTTTTATCTGAATTTTACAATAGAACTAACTAATGCTTATAGATAAAGCTGTCAAATTGTAATAATTTGTCTATTTAACCTTTTTGCATTGAACTAAAATATTATTCGAGCTAACCCAGAAAAACTTATAATCTTAAAAACAGAACTCTAATATACACTGTTAAATTACTCTAGTTTTTGTGGTTAGTCTACGAACTTTTTTAAAAAAATAGTTTTCTTGTCTCTAACTTTTTATAAAATTAGTAAAATATTTTTTAATTTTTGTTTTGATATATATTAAAATAAAATATATTAAATTATAGTGAAAAATATTTCAAGATTTTGAATAGATTTTTTTCTTTGAATATATATGAATTGATTTTTATTTTAAAATATATAGTATTAAAAATAATTAAGAAATTAAATAATAAATAACCTTTTTAATGCAAAATATATACTTTCTATATTCTAATCAATAATTTTAAAATATTATTATATCTTTTTCTATTTTAATTATTTTTTGTTATTTGTAATGGTATTTTATATAATAACTTACGTTCATTTTTTAAAATAGTTTCTTAAATAATATTATAGAGATGTGTCAATGAAGTAGCAAAAAAAAAAAAAAAAAAAAAAAAAAAAGAGCCCATTAAAATTTTAAAAGAAGAAAAACAAAACCTAACTGTAACAACGAAGACATACGACGGCGGCGGCTGACCGGCAAAGGCATACGGCGGCAGCTCAACGATGAAGGCGATTGTAACAAGGAGCAGATTGAGTAACATTATCGGCTCTCTCAGCTCTCGTTTCAGGAAACAAACCGCAAAGTCCTTCTCTGCTGTGGCCACTCACCACAGAAACCACCAGAAGACGCACAGTATCCTGGAGGCAGAGAGCTATATCGGTAGCCCAATGAACCCAGAGAAGCTGAGAGAAGGCTTGCACAGCTTAAGAGAGATTATGCAAAGAAGGTGAAGGTGTATCATAAAGAGTACATACATGAGATTGAGATGCTTCGTGTCCAGAAGCAGCGTAAGGATGAGGCCAGATTGCTGGCTGAAGGAGCCGCCAATGAGGAGAGGCGGCTATTGAAGGCTGAGGCTGCTAAGGTCAGGGCTGAGGAACGCAAGATCGCCGAGCAAGAGTTCAGGGAAACCCTGGTACACTCACTTCCTCTCTTCTTTTGCTCTCTGTGATTAGAAACCATGATGGATCTTTTATCAATTCTTCTTTTCTTGTATACAGACTCTGTGTGGTTAGAAACCATGATGGATCTTTAATCAAGCTAGTTTTAGTGTGTGAGATGATTCTTGATTCTTGAAGAGAAAGCTTTTAATTGTTGCTTTAACCTCAAGTAGAGGTTTTGATGAATCATGTAACCATCATGGTATCTCTACAGTAGTTGTTGTTCTCTTACCTGTTAATCAAACACAAGATGGATCTTGATGCTTTCGATGAGAATTCTATTCAAGGCAGTGAAACTTATTAGATAGAGGTTCCATTTGTTTGAGCTCGAGGTAGAGGACACACACATTCTTGCGAAAGGAGTATTCATAAATTCTCTTGGTCCCAGCCTTGGAGCATTAAAAGTCTAGTGCTTTTGTTTTGTAAATTGTAAAACCGATTCAACAAGTGCCTGAATCATAGACCGGGTTTCGTGTTTGAAAATCGCAGATGAAAGAAAGAGCGGAATAGCTGGAGTTGTGGAGAATGACTGGACTGAAAAGGGAAGATAAGAAGAAAGAGAAAAAGAAGCTATTGCATGAGCAAAGCTCATTGTGGATCGAGCCAAAGGAACTGGAGAAGAAGGTTACGGAAGCACTGGTTGACTCCATTACTCTCTAAACCAAAAGCCCCCTCTCTTCTGAATATCTTTGTTTGAGAAACAATCACTTTAGTAATTTTGTTGGTGACAAAAACACTTTTCTTCTTCAAACAGAGAAGAAAGCCAAGGCGTTTTTTTTTTTGCATTAAGCACATAATGAGTATTGGTAGATAAGTTTAGTTTAGAATTGGTCTTGTGACCAATCTTGTTTGTTGTGTTTTGGTGTTATCATTAATAACAACTTTTCTTTTTATTGTTAGAGACCTTATTGTTATCACTTGTCACATGCTTCTTCTTGTCGCAATTGTTCTTGAGTGACTCTGAATCTGTATATCTTGATGAATGTTATAATGCTAAGCAAATTAACAAGAGATATAAAAATTAAACTTAGTCATTTTTGAAACTGTAAACAAGAGATTAACGTGTTTATCGATTACAAATCACTGATGCTATCAACTAATCTCGTTTCGTATAACTGCTCCAAACAAGAAATTAAATAATATGTTCATCATATCTTTGTTTTGGAACTTAAACACTTAATTAGATTCTCTGACAAAAGAGCTTTACGAATTGTTACTTTGCTGGATACTCATATTGGTAAATGGTAAAAGTAATTTTGCTCAAATTTGTTTGATTCAGGTCTAAAAACACCTACAGAAAAGGCATTACTTCACAAAAACGTTTAGTTGGTGAAGAAGGGGACTATGTTTAAATTTTAATTATTAGAAGATGTTTCTTTTATTGAATAAATCATCAATTCAGAACTAACAATGGGGGAAAAGTTCCTAAGATCAAAAGCACCTAAACCATAGGAAATGAAATCATAGCCTACCAAATCTGGAAAAGAAAAAAAAGACGAAAAAGAAACATCATATCTAGGAGAATAAAAGCCCTAAAAGTCTCTATAAAAAACCTAGCAAATAGCTTCAACGGCGAGTCTTCTATTGGCATCACCACATTCCGGCGCTCCAAACTTGTCCGTGGAAACATCAATGGAACACTTTTCTTTTCCAACACATTCATCGGTGAGAATATCTGAGGCATCTTTGCTTGCTTCACAAGTTCCCTTCTCGAAAGATCCACAATTGCCTCCTGGGTTACCAAAGCTGGCAAATTTGATTGCAGAAATGGGTTTACCGTTGCATGAAAGCTCAAGAACGTTCTTTTCGTAAACATTTGCACAGACACTTCCCACTCTAATTGTCTGGAAATTGACAAGTGATGGGTTTCCTCCAATCTCTTCGAATAAAACCAATGTGTTGTCTCCTTCTGATGAGTTCAAGAAAGAACGTGGAACATGGTACCTGATTCCAAGAAAACCAAAGAAGCAAATTAAATAACGATAAAGATTTTGAAACAAAACCAATTAAAAAAATTGATTTTAGAACCTAATAAATTAAGAAAATGTACCATCTTTGAGTAGGTTCTCCACAATTGGTCTGACATTTTTCAGCATAATAAGCTCCTTTATAATTACATTCAGCGGAACAACCATCTTCGCCTGAAAGAAAAGATGGCCAATAACGTCCAATGTTGTTTCCATTGATCCAAGCCGTACCTTTTCCAAGTCCCAAGAGATCGACAACAACTGGATCACTCCCCAGAGGAGCTTTAAAACTAGTCTGAAAGACATTGAAATAATAGGATTAATTTGAGATTCAATCTATAAATATTTGGTTAGTTATTAATGTTAAAATCTACGTACCTTGTACCAAGTCATGGTTCGGTTGAATGGTACACTTTCACCTGACCATGTCGAAGGTGATTCCGAACTAAAGAGTTGGTTATCAAACCCGTTTAAACCGGTTTTATAGTTCCATTTATGAGCAGACAAATCTTTCACCACGGTTTCATCCCCATTTCTTCCGATGATAAAAACGGGTCCAGTGATTCCGGCTGGTACAGTTTCGAAGAAAGCACCATAGTTCTATAGAAAGAAAATGACAAAGTTTTGATAAAAGAATATACCTCAAAAAAATGGTTTCAACTTCAAAAAAAGACAACATAATAATAAGATTTTAACTCACCGGAAGGCCTACGGTTATGCTAAGGAGAGAAATGACATTAGCACCAGGGTTAAATTTCGCGTCTTGCTCGAAAACATAGTGAAACTTTCCATTATCCGCGCGATAATTACCTAAAAATCATAAAACAGAAATGGATGAGTTTGTTTTTAATTATGTAGTAGTGAGGTAATTAATGTTGTTAAGAAGCATATATGTATCATTTTACTTACCAATATGTTCTCCATTGACAAAAGCGTGAAGAACATGAGCGGTACTATTGATACGAATAGACATGTTTTTGCCCAAAAGTACTGGATCTTGCTCTTTGAGATTAAGAGTAGTCATGTACCAAAGATAATCGCTTTGATCGTTGCTTATTACCTTTTGATCAAATAATTGTCTCATTGTAGATTCTCCTTTTCCTTTCAAGAGGACATTGTCCATGTTCTCTGGTCTCCATGACCATTTCAAAGTTGAAGGTTCGTCCTCAGCTTCATTCGGTTTTTTAAGCATCACCGAAGTCTGAGTGGTAATCTGAAAATAAATAAATAAACACATAAAGGCATGCAAATGAATGATAATGATAAATATTTTAAACGTTGAATGTAAGATAATTATAATGTAAATGAGACAAAACCTTGGCGGTATTGTAAGTCTCAGTTTTGCAATCTGGTAAAATGCTAACGGACCAAGCAGGGACAACGTAAGATGTTCCTTGGAAATTGATTATTGCATCTGAAGTTTCATTTACGTTTCCAAAGAAGCAACTTGATCCTTCTTCAGTTGTGTAAACCGTTGCCTATATATATAATATATGTTCATAAGTAAGTTCAAATATATATATATATATATTAAGTATTAAATAAACAAAAAAATGAGAATATTACCGAAGCTAGGTTTCCAAAATCAGTAGTGGAGATGTTTCCGTGGGTGAGAGTTTTTTCCATAGAGTGAAGAACATCATGAAGTTGTTTCAAGTGTCCGTATTTTGGCTGGTTCAAATTACCTATAATAGATTTTCTTCTGTTATTACTAAAAAAAATGTTTATAAAATCTCGAAAATTAATGTAAATCTAAATTATAATTACCAAATTCGTCAAGGGGAGCATCATAATCATATGTAGTTGTGATGTATGGACCACCTGCGGTTCTATCAAAGTTGGTGCCTCCATGGTACTACAAAACAAAAAAATCATTGAATTGTTATAGTTAATGACAACTTATCTGTGTGATTAGTTAATCAAAATAAATTATTAAATTCTTACCATGTAGTAATTCTGAAAAGATCCTCCTTTTTGGAAGAATCTTGCAACAGCAAATGCAACATCTTCGGTGGTTCGGTGAGGATCTTTACCTCCCCAATTTTTAAACCTACAAAAATATAAGAGATCGAATATATTTATTTTTTAAAAAAATATAAGAAAAATATGTTTATTTATTTACAATAATGATAAAAACTAACCATCCGGTCCAATTCTCAGTCCACATTTTAGGAGTGTTGGGGTTGTTTGGTTCAAAATTGTCACAATAGTAACCATTGCATGTGTTCAGCTATATAATCGAACGATATTATAAAAAAATAACAATTAGTCCCTGTATAAGTTAGCTTAATAAAATATTCATTAAGATTTAGCTAGTCTAATTACCATAGGTTGAGGAGCATCATCTTGTTGACACATGATCCATGGAACACCAACATCAAGAGATTGAGCCATGTTTGCACACCACTGAATATATGCCTTACCCGCCTCCCCATACGATCCAATCACATTTCCATATTCATTTTCAATCTGCAAGATTAATAAATCTAAATGGTTAAGAGTTTTGTATATTATATTACTAAATAGATAAAATAGTGATAGAGTTTAGATCGATTACCTGAGCAAGTATAATCGGACCTCCTTGTGATGCAAATAACTTTTCTTTCTTGACCATGTCTACTATCATAGTTGTGAAGTTTTGCATTTCATTCTGTACATACAAATGATCCATATATAATTTAGTTAGACAATAGTATACTACATATTTGATAAAGAAAATATAGATTATCGAGCTTATATTACCATAAACGCGGTGTTAGTAGTTCTGAATTCCATTCCGGGCATGTTATGCAGCCACACAGGGAATCCTCTGTATACACGATTTACAGATTGAAAACATTAACGTTACAAATGAATAGTTTGCAAGTTGGAAAAAGGTGCAAGTTAATCTATATGTTTTAATATATTAATTAGTAAGATTTAGGTAGTTTAGTTAATTACCCGAAATTCCACTCTGCGCAAACATATGGTCCAATGCGAAGAACTCCATATAACCCTTGATCTTGAATTGTTTTCAAAAACCGAATAAGATCTAGATTTCCAGAGAAATCATATTGACGACGAGTAGGTTCATGTGCGTTCCAGAAAACATAAGTTTCGATTGCATCAAGACCTCCTTCCTTGCCCTTCTTGATAAGATCCGGCCACATCTAAGCATAGAAAATAACAAAACAAAAAAATGAAAAGAATATCAATTCATAAAATTACTAAACATAATACATTGAGATACACTACTATGATTATATGAATCGATGTATGTTACCTCAGGAGTGCTTCTAGGGTAGTGGATAGAACCAGATAGAAGAATTCGGCGATGACCGTCAATGGTGATGGCTCGCCCATCATGAGAGACAATTGTGGCATAAGCACAACTACAAACTAAAAGAAAGCACACTAGAAATTTAAGAGAAACCATTGTTGCTAAGTAGATTTTGTTTTCTTTGTTTCTGAGTGATAAAAGTGAGATGTAAATGATGCTTTATATAGAGGTGATAGAAAATCTTTACGTGAAGATATCTTTGAAATTTTGAAATTTTATTTTTCAACTAAACTATTCCGATTTTTTTATCAACTAAATCTTTACCCATTATCCTGATTTCAACTTGAAAATTTTATTTGGATATTGATAGATTTCATCATTTCATCAACACAAAAATCTTAATCGACGTGGCCTCTTTTTTATTTATGTAGAACTGTTGGAATTTTATTTTTCAACTAATTTCTAAAAAAACCTGTTTTTTTAACTTCTTATCTAAAAAAATTCGTTATCCTGATTTTAATTTAAGTTTGTTTTGGATATTAATGGATTTTATGCAAACAAAAAAAATCTTAATTTAATTATCCTAACTGTTTTTTGGTGGCGGACTAATTATCCAAACTGTTTATGTTCTGTTCAATAACAAAAAAATCTTAATTAATTATTTTCCTTTTCTACTCATTATCTCAATTTCAACCGTAATCATTTCATTTAGTTACCATACAATTTTTTTATTTGTACAGGATAAGTACAATTATCCACAATATGTTTAGTTATATTTTACTTCCATACGATTTAATTTAATTTTGTTTTAGATATTCATTGATTTTATGCAAACACAAAAAAAAAACTTAATCTAATTATCGTAACTGTGTTTTTTTGTCGCCGACTAATTATCCAAACTGTTTATGTTTTGTTGACTAACTAAAGATCTTAATTTGAAATGGGATTCTGATGTATTACAGTAAATTAGTTTTCTCATGAGTGATTCTAGGGTAGTCGATAGAGAACCATTGAGAAGAATTCGGCGATAACCGTCAATGGTGATGGCTAAGTAGATTTTTTCTTTGTTTTTGAGTGATGAAAAAATATAAGTAAACGATGCTTTATATAGAGGTGATATAAAATCTTTACGTAAACTATTTGAAATTTTTAAATTTTGAAATTTTATTTTTAACTAAACTATCCTAGTTTTTTTTTATCAAAACAAAACTCATTATCCCGATTTCAACTTAAAAATTTATTTAGATATTGATGGATTTCATCATTTCATGCAACAAAAAAAACAATAATCGACATGGCCTCTTTTTTATTTAAGTAGAACTGCTGAATTTTTATTTTTCAACTAATTTCTATAAAAAAAACTCGTTTTCTTTTTAACTTGTTATCTAAAACAACTAATTATCCTGATTTCAATCTAATTTTGTTTTGGATATTAATGGATTTTAAGCAAACAAAAAAATCTTAATCTAATTATCCTAACTATTTTTTTTGTCGCGGATTAATTATCCAAACTGTTTATGCTTTGTTGAGTAACAAAATATCTTAATTTGAAATGAGATTCTTATATATTCAGTAAATTATTTTCATTTTCTACTCATTATCTCAATTTCAACCGTAATCATTTCATTTAGTTACCATACAATTTTTGTATTGTACAAGATATGTACAATTATCCACAATATGTTTAGTTATATTTTACTTCCATAATATCTATAAAAAAAATTAACCGTAATGGATTTTATGCAAACATAAAAACTTTAATGTAATTATCCTAACTGTTTTTTTTTGTCGCCGACTAATTATCAAAACTGTTTATGTTTTGTTGACAAACAAAAGATCCTAATTTGAAATGAGATTCTTATATATTAGAGTAAATTAGTTTCCTTTTCTACTAATTATCTTTATTTTAACCGTAATCATCTAATAGTTATCATTCAATGTGTACTTATCCACAATGTTTATTTCTGTTTTACTTTCGTACAATAAGAATTTATCGTTTGAGAGTGTTAAGATAAGCAAATTCATTTATGTTAATCTATCTAACGTTAATCTATCTAACTCGGGAAAGAAAAAAAACTACATATAAATATGTTTTAGATAAGTTTCATATCCAGTATTTTCTTGTTCAATACTTCTTTTCCAAAATGTTTTTTCTTGAAAATTCAAAGAATTCTTTCTTTCTTGGATAATCAGTTCTTAACGTCCAAATCCATATTACCTATATTCATTCCAATTCGTTTTTTTTAAAAGCTTTTAGTTATACAAAGACGGCAAAGATTAACGGTTTTAACTAGAACTTCGGAGTCCAAACCCAAAAAGGGAGACGAAATCAACAACTAATTAATCGATCCAATTCGTATAACCAAAACTGCATTTATAAAAAAAATAATTTTTAAATAAAAAGTTAAGAAAGGCATGTCGTTCAACAACTGAACTTTCAACGTTAAACATATCAGGCAAAAAATGTTCAACCAAATTTAAGATACTCTTATATAAATAAAAATGTAAACACAAATAATACAAACACGCACACATACATATTAAACTATTATGTTAAGTTGTTAAATACGATAATATATATAGAGAGATTATAGATGACGAATGATCATATTGATCATTTCCACTTCCTACGTCCGAACATGCCATGCTTGCCTCGTTTGCCTCCGAACATGCCATGCTTGCCACGCTTATACTTCCCTCCGAACATACTGTGCTTCCCTCGCTTGTACTTTCCTCCACCGAAAAACCCTCTTTTGTACTTACCACCGTGATGGTGGCCGTAACCACCGTGATGACCCACGTGGTGACTGCCCATTGCAGCCGCCGCAGCTGTAGCCGCTCCAGCTATTAGCCCACCGACTCCTCCTCCAAGGCCTATTCACAAGATGGGTTAATGATTCATTAAAAGCAATCAATTAGAGGTCAATTATTGGCACATATGTGAACCGATCAGAACCACATTTAGCCAAAACTAAACCAAAATTATTTATAAACCGGCGGGTTCCGTACGTATATGTATCTATAAACCAAACCAAAGCCATTTATGTATTCTATTTGAATTTGCATGAAACACACAAAAATGTATTAAATATATAAATATATATACTTACTAGTTACCATATCATTCATTAAAAACAAAATTTAGATTTTTTTTTGTTTGGTTAGACCAATCCAAATTTTTCTTTGAATTAAACCAAAATATTGCGGCACGAAAATGAAAAATCAAGCAATGCAATCCGAAGACTAATAAAACTCACCCTCTACACTTAGGTCATTGTTTTTTTTTTTTAAACTAAACCACTTCGAATTTTAATTTCTAGAACCATTAATCTACCGCTAAACTTTTGGTGTGACTCAAACGATCAACAAATTCTTATTGAATTAATTAAATCCGTATCCTTTTTTTTTAAACCAATCTTTACTTTTGGAAATTCACATAGCTTGGATGGATGGATCATACATCGTACACCATATACAAATTTGAATCCATGTTCCACAATCCTCACTATATGGTTTAAGAAACTATTCGATTTGGATTTAACCAAACTCAAAAAAAAAATATCATACACATTTGTCTTCTAATCATATTTTGAGAGCTAGACTAGAGAAGACTCCACGCAAAACATAAAAACCGATCGGACTAACAAATATGCAAATATTGTTTTTGTTTTGTCTAACTAATTTCTCATTTTAATACCAAAAATCAAGATACATGCCACAAAACATAGTTAGATAAAAACCTGGACGGTGAGGACCAGAGGGTCCGGGGTAACCGGCAGGAGGATAAGCGCCGGGAGGAGGAGGATAAGCGCCGGGAGGAGGTGGATAAGCACCGGGTGGATAGCCGTTAGGTGGCGGAGGATAACCTTGCGGAGGATAACCATGCGGCGGAGGATAAGCTCCCGGCGGAGGAGGAGGATAAGCTCCCGGTGGATACCCATGGCCGTGATGATTATGATGTGAGAATAATCCTTTGTCTTGTTCGTGATGCTTGTCTTTTCCCATTCTTTTAACTACTTAAGATGTAATTAACATTTCAAAAATCAAATTAGAGGGAATTTAAGATACGATAACAAGAGATTTGAGGATGAGAAAATATGAGAGAGCCTTTGAAATTACCTGGATTTAAAAATCAAAGAGCTAGAGAGATAAGAAAGAAGATTATTATTATATGAATAAACGATAATACAACAAGATTTGGTAATTTTTTTTAAACTATATAGTCTATACACATGTAGCGAAAAGGGCTCTTGGCTATTGATTTAAGCGAAATGGACGCGTATGTATTCTCGTTTTAACAACGCATTTCTTCTTCTTGCGTTGATAATGACACGTGTTTGCTTAATCAAATATAATAATGTTGTTGACCATTCATTTTGCAATAATATAAAAATATCCAATAATGAAATCCACACTATAGCGACTTAGTTTCCTACACGATATATCATTACATCCACATGGTGTAAAACATATTTTATCTATGAACGAGAATGTAAGAACTACTGGTTTATCTAGAATGTAGAGTTTGAGATATTATTCACAAGAGTTACAAGCATATATACACGTATATAATAGGATATCAAAGCTCGTGAGTTAATGAACATTTCTTAAACTATACAAGGGAATATTGAGTAATAAAGAAGTTTTCATTTGGTGTATTTTACACGACCTCTTAAGATGGAGGGGGAAATGTTACTCCAATCTTGTCACGAAGATAAATAAACTGAGTTATGGGTAATGGTTTTGTTAACGCATCGGCTAACTGATCATGAGTGTTGACATGTGAGACTCAAAACATGTCAGTTTGAACTTGACCCCGAATGAAGTGATAGTCGAGAGCTATATGTTTCAT